>CM061537.1:33916263-33963845 GCA_030545055.2 Neoaliturus tenellus
TGTTTGAAAAAAAATATAGAATCACCCTCAAAAACCCATTCAGAGCCAATCTCTCAACTGGAAACCTCAGGAGTAGGATTATGTAGGGTGAAAACAGCTGCGGTGTAGTGGCGGACTTGGTTTTGTACATAGCATTTCAAAAAGTATGTTCCAGAATCAAAGATGGAGACCAATTCCGAAAAAGAAGAGACGTCAAATTGCGATGTTAAATGAGAAGACACTAGGAATGATATCAACGAATTGTTGACAAAACAAGGGGTTGTTACCAGTTACGCTTAGCCGTGTGTCCCTTTTAACCCTTTTTACACCAAAGTTATCATAAATATAGTTTTAGACTTGGTTACCACCAAAGAAGAGCCTTTGCATGGACCGTAAGGTATGCACATTTTAAACAATGAAGTAACTGTCGTCATTTGTCCTTGTAGGGCGGGGCTAAGCTGAAATGTCATCTTGAACTAATGAATGAGATACAAGCGATGTTGCGGTACCTAGATTTCACGATGTACTCCCAAGCCTAATTACATTAATCACCTGTTGTAAATAATTAAAGTTTTAAATTTAAATATTGTAAGTTAACAGTCCAAAATAAAGCGTTCAATATGACAACACAGCGCTTTTCTTCTATTGGGTACGGCTCAACGGACACCTTTTCATTTGGCTGGTGTACTACACTGAATGAATTCAACAACGAAGAGACATCAACAAATTACGCCAAAAATATACTCGGAAATTTTTTAATCGATCTGAGACTTTATTCTAAAGTAATCGTCTCCATTAAAATCGGTTTTCATCAATAGAGTGAGGCACCAACACTCATTTATTTCCCTTATCTATGATCAGTTCATCCAATTAAAACCCCTAAATGATAAGTTTATATTTTTGAAATTATAGTTGTAACATTCTCTTAAAAAATATGCCTATTTTTGCGTTTTAGAAAAAAATAACAACATGGACTGTTGAACTATACTTAGTGCACGTAAATGAAAAAAATATGGGGAAAAAGGCAAAAAGAGGGGAAAAAATATAATTCTGAATATTATTAGTTAAAATGAACGAGTTTGTTTCAAATAAAACGATATAAAAAAACACAACATTTCATGCGTATCTAATCAAGACGACCTTAAATTAACCGTGGTTTTATTCCTTTGTGGGATTTACAGATAATTTTGTAACAAACATCAAAGTTTGGCCGACACAATGTGGCTTCGCGGAAGCCGCTGAAACGTGACATTGTTTACAAAACATGAACAGTGCCCGGAAATAAGAATTTTACATAAGTTTTCTTACATAAACAATAAAAATTTGTATTTTCAAGAATGAATAATATAAGTCATTCAGTTTCGTTTGTACAATAACCTTACCGCAAATTATATTGTCTACAGTGTTATTTCTTTAAATATATTGAAAGACTTAAAAATTTGCTCAGTAAAATGTACAAAGTTTTGTAAATGCAGTTGTGTAAAGTTTTGTAACAGTAGGAATAGTAATTCCTACTGTTTTATTCATGATCAATCATTATGTTAGAGATAATTCTCAGGGATTTTTTCTCTAAACTTATAATATGTGCTTAAATTATTAAATGCTTAAGTATTCAACCAATTTGAGTATTAATTGAAGACCGAATCAATATTGTGCCAGAAAGTTACACCACCAAGACATAAAAATACGTAATATGTAAATGTCCTTAGTAGAAAACTTCTCGTGCCCTATTTAAGAAATTATCCTGATTCCATTCCATTACCATATAGTGAAATACAGGTAACAATATTAATGAATCTTATCAAATTTTATCAATCTTCATCGTATCAGTCGTAATCATATCAAAATTTCATGTGAAATCGATATAAGTAAGTAAATAAATATGGTATAAAACGCTCAAATTTAATGATATATGAGCATTTTTTTAAGCAAGTATAGAAATGTGTAACGATTTATAATTTAATACGGTATCTTTTTCTAAGGAGGATACTTTTATACTAAATAATTGATTTGTGATTATGGGGTTAGAGTCCAACACATAAAATATTAAAATAAAATATAAAAAAAGGTCCACAGGTTTTAAATCTGTACAAATCGTGATACGGGAACCCCTAACAGATTAACGAGCTTGTTAAATAACGAAATAATAAAGCTTTCCATGAAGTTTTTTTACCTTCCTTTTTACAGTCTATGTAGTGCAGGAAAATGTAGACTTCAGTATGATTTAGAATATGATTTAATGTTTACATTGTATTGAAACAATTTAATGAATTATATTAAGACTTCTGCTTTTAAACCGTAACAAAACTAAAATAGTCATGTTTCATTATACCAAACAGAAAATAGTTAATGTTTTTTTTAAATCAATTAGAACATAAATAAAAAAGTTCCTTGTAAGTTCCCTAATAAGTTAAACATACGTGAGGAAATTGCTTTGTTTAACCCATTAACCCCTTCCCACACTAAGTTTGAAAACCATTCTTTGTTCAATATCAGAGTTAGATCCCTCCAACTGTTCGCGATATTTCATCACGAAGATCGAGATTTTGACAGAAGGATTTGTGAGCATAGGCCGACTTGTGAACAAACGTTCAAGCTCAGTTGAGTGATTAATTGTTACATTGTAGACAAAAAACAAGGGCTGAAACTTAGGATTGATAAAAAAACACATTAAAACTGTTTTAGCAAATATTTTAAATTATTAAATATTTACAAAAGTCTGTGTTATTATTCATCTAAAAGTCATAATGATAATATAGCCTAAGTAATATAAGAATGATTTTTCTGTTTGATTATAAGAGCTACTAAAAAATACGCATATACCAACTTTCATTTTGTAGTTTAAATATGTTTAAAAACACTAAGAGGTTCTGGAATTTTCAACCATTCTACAAAAATAACTACATTTCGTTTCAATTTCATAAAGTAATATTTTATAGCTTTAAATGGAGATATAAATTTTATAGTTAGTAGGTTATTGGATTTTTCTTTAAATTCAATAGTACTTATGTAACTGGCAGCTGGCATAGCTGAGAGATCACTTGCGCGATAGTTCAGCTGCCACATTGTCCATATTGTGGTTAAACATATTTAAACATATCAGCTAATATTGTTCATCACCTTGCTGGCTCCACATGGGGAGCTAACGCACAAGTTCTGCGAACCACTGCTCTGTCCCTAGTTTACTCAACTGCTGAGTACTGTGCTCCCGTGTGGTTGAACAGTGTGCATGTCAGGGACATCGACGTCCAGCTAAACAGAGCTATGAGAGCCATTAGTGGTACACTCATGGCAACCCCCGTCCCCTGGCTCCCGGTCCTGTGTAATATCGCTCCACCTGAAACCAGACGAAGGGGTGCACTCATTAGGGAATACACTAAGATCTTATCTGCTCCACACCTACCCATCTATGATTACCTACCCCAGGAGACGGGCAGATTGAGGTCCCGAAGACCACCAGTGCGGACAGCATCCCAGTTGACGGACACAAACATTTCAATCCATACCGACTGGACTTCCTCCTGGGACTCTTACCAAGGTCGGAATCACTTTTTGATTGCTGACCCAACCTCAGCAGTAAGTGGTATGGATCTTCCTCGGAAGCAGTGGACTGTTCTCAATCGATTCCGCACTGGAGTGGGAAGATGTAATTATTGGAAATACAAATGGGGAATGACAGAAGACCAGCCATGCGGCTGTGGAGCGGAGTTCCAGACTATGACTCACATAGCCAATGAGTGCCCTTTGAGTAGTTTCCCGGAAGGGCTGATGAGCCTTCATTGTGCAAGTGAAGCTGGGCTGCAATGGCTTAGCACCCTGGATTTAGCTTTATAGAGGGATCATTAATGTTTATTTTAGTTTTATTTTAAACGTATTGACGCAGGTGCTTTGCACTGCAGAACATCTTTTATTTATTTTATTATTATTATTTTTAAGATGGTAGCTGGTTACGACAGCCATACGATGTATATACTTATGTAACTTGAATATTTTTTATTCTATTTACGAAATAAAAACATTACATTTATTACATTAAAATTAAAACCTTATATAATTATAACATTGATACTTTTCACCCATACAGATTTTGACATGTCCTGTTTAGTTTGAAATCTAAATTATTTTAAATAAATATCAATATACTGCTTGTAAACTACACAATAAGGCAACTTGCATAAAAATGAATTAGAGGCAGGAAATGTGCCATCTTGTAAAATATGCGGATGGGGGAAGTTTGGCAAAGCAATTTAAAGTCAAAACTACGTGCGAGTAACATTTGACTTGTGGGGAAACTCTACCATGGGGACTTACTTAAGCTATTGACAAAAAGACGTATCACGGATATACTGTTATAATGACGTAACATTGCCCCACTTATTGGTTTAACAGTATATACACTTTTTTATTACTTTTGCAGTTAAAAGCTATCACTGATGGAAAATGGCCGTAATAATTTACCAAACAATAACATAAATAAATTCACTATTACCAACAATGAACTTAAAACAAAGAATATAAATATGGCTATAATAATACAATTAAATTATTATTTTACTACTCACAGTTATGTCAATAAACATATAACAAAAGTTTAAGTTGTTAAAATATAAGGACTAAAATTATTCCAAAGAACAATACTTTTGTAAATTTACATTTAAAGTAAGAAAAAATATTAAATTAAACTCAAAGGTGCCTAAATTGAATGTTAAATAAAATAACGATGAGCAATAGTGATATATTTATAAAACATCTATTGTTTTGATCATAATTTCAGTGGAAAATGTACTAATACATCTACAAAGAACAAAAAGAAACACCCACTTGACGTTTAGAAGGTAGAAAACAAATTAAATAGTTTAAAATACCTAGATAGAAAAGCAGCTTTTATCGAGATGCATTTCAAGTTAATGAAAATCAATTAGATTCATCTTATCGAGATCTTGTCATTTAGAAGCTTATGGTTTCAACACCTTTTCGAGTAAATTTAAATTTATTTACTTTCTCTTTTGTTTTTAAGCTTAAATATTAACTTTACTATTAAATTTACTGTTTTTTTTTTCAATATTTTTGTTAAACGTGTAAATTGCATCGACACAAATACGAGTACAGGTTAGTTATTGTTATAAAGTAAATTTAAAAAGTTAAACCATTACAGTAGTTATATAGAGTAGTAATTATGTAATTTTAAAATTAATTTCCAAGTATGTGTGTAAATATGCTCTCCTTTCATACCCATTTCGTAAGAAATTTCCTTCAATTACGATTTTCAAATCAAACGTAAAATGAACATGGCAATAACAAAAATAAATGCATTACATCAACCGAATTACGTGGTATGAGAAACTTATTCATCACTAAGCTTTATTGAATATAATGTCAAAATCTCAACACTTTTTTTATCAATAGATGGGAATTTAAAACAAATACAGGGTTAGGCAAAAGTATGGACACCCCCAGTTAACTTTTTAACCCGTTGCAGTAGGAAAACCAAACTCGGCACATGTTAACAACATGAAAAACTGCACTTTTTCATCAACTACACAACTTTGCCTCTGCCCCCAAAATGGGGTATTTTGAGGGCAGCCAAAAATTTTCAAATGTAAACCCCTATTGAGTGACCCCTCATTTTAAATGGTGTATCAATAGAAATTAAATGGCGCAAAGCGGAGGTAGATATCTCACCCCTAACCAAAATGGCAGCCATTTCAAAATTTGAGATGGGAAAGCAAGTATAAGTCTGGACACCCCTAATAAATTTTTTTAACACGTTGCAGTAGGAAAACCAAACTCGGCACATGTTAACAACATAAAAAACTGCACTTTTTCATCAACTACACAACTTTGCCAGTGCCCCCAAAAAGGGGTATTTTGGGGGCAGCCCCAAATTTTCAAATGTAAACCCCTATTGAGTGACCCCTCATTTTAAACGGTTTATCAAGAGAAATTTAATGGCACAAACTGGATGTCGATATCTCATCTCTAACCAAAATGGCAGCCGTTTTAAAATTTGAGAAGGGTAAATTGACATTTGTTCAAACTAAATCGGAAAATAGCTTTTTAGAATTTATAATTTCTGGAATTATTGTAGAATTGAACCTAGTAGCAGAAATGAACTAGAGTAAGTTCAATTGTAAAATAATTCCAGATATTCTCAATTCTAAGAAAGCTATTTTCCTATTTAATTTCAGCAAATGTCAATTTACCATCTCAAATTTTAAAATGGCTGCCATTTTGGTTAGTGATGAGTTATCGACATCCGGTTTGTGCCATTCAATTTCTCTTGATACACCGTATAAAATGAGCGGTCACTCAATAGGGGTTTACATTTGAAACTTTGGGGCTGCCCTCAAAATACCCCATTTTGGGGGCAGGGGCAAAGTTGTGTAGTTGATGAAAAAGTGCAGTTTTTCATGTTGTTAACATGTGCCGAGTTTAGTTTTCCTACTGCAACGCGTTAAAAAGTTAATTGGGGGTGTCCAAACTTTTGCCTAACCCTGTATATAACTTATTGTAACTAATTGTGCAATAAAAAATAAGCTATAAAGAAGTAACCATATAGCACTTATTTATAGGATTCCACGTAGTAAAGCACAATTCAATTATTTTGAGAGAAAAGACCATCACGTTGGTGTCCGTAGGTGACTTCATCTTGAATTTCAAAGTTCAAGAGGTCACGGGTTCGATAAGGGATGCCCACAAATTGTTATGGGTTCGGCCGGCTAAAAGTAGTAAAAGTACTGTATTAAAAATGCTACTGGTGTTGAAGCAGCAAAGAGTCTGCTTGAAAAAAAAAAAATTCTGCAATTTATTGAGATCAGGGTCTCTAGACTTTTAGCAGTTATGTCATGTGTTCAGATCCGATTTATGCAAATTCAATTTTTTCTGTACTTTTTATTGTTTTCCAAGCGGTGTACCCATAAGCCGTTCAACTTTTTCAGTTCGATTAAAGAGTTTCTTTATAAAAGTGCTGTAATCTAAAAAAAATTTAAAATAGATTCAGATAGTGCAACATACAAAAAATTAGATTGTACTCATTATTTTATCTAGTAGCAAAACTCGTTCTTCTCACCAAGATACAAGTATTGCGGACACGATGGCTAAGACGTACATCACAATTTGTTTGTGCACCGTTGTTTGAAAAAAAATATAGAATCACCCTCAAAAACCCATTCAGAGCCAATCTCTCAACTGGAAACCTCAGGAGTAGGATTATGTAGGGTGAAAACAGCTGCGGTGTAGTGGCGGACTTGGTTTTGTACATAGCATTTCAAAAAGTATGTTCCAGAATCAAAGATGGAGACCAATTCCGAAAAAGAAGAGACGTCAAATTGCGATGTTAAATGAGAAGACACTAGGAATGATATCAACGAATTGTTGACAAAACAAGGGGTTGTTACCAGTTACGCTTAGCCGTGTGTCCCTTTTAACCCTTTTTACACCAAAGTTATCATAAATATAGTTTTAGACTTGGTTACCACCAAAGAAGAGCCTTTGCATGGACCGTAAGGCTGTTTTATCTGCCTAAGCACAAAAAATCATAGGAAACCGTTCAGTTTTCCTGTTATGTTTGTATTTTACTCAAACAATTAATTGTACACTGTATTTCTCTTAGTCGTAGCACCATTAGTTAGAAGTATTTGCACCATCTATTTAATAAGAAGCTTTTAACTGCGATTACAACTTAATTTCACTTATGATCCTCTTCTGGAGTATGTTTATTTAAGTGTTATGTGAAAGGGGTGATTTCATATTGAACTTCTGAACGTAGCTTATTCATCAATGAGTACAACGCAATACTCTGAAACACAGAACTCAACCTACCACAAACTCAATGAGCTTTTGAAACTACTATACAGGTTTGGTCCAGTTTCAATTCTGCCAACATTAGCTATTGAGTGTCACTGGCTGTTGTGGTAACCCTGATTTGTAAATAGAATTGTTTTGTCGCCTTTAATTAGATTTTATTTCAAATCTCGTTACTCTATTATGGAGTAATGTGCATTCCTTATTTCTTTTCTTAACGTGTTACT
Organism: Neoaliturus tenellus; assembly: GCA_030545055.2. Taxonomy (NCBI): domain Eukaryota; kingdom Metazoa; phylum Arthropoda; class Insecta; order Hemiptera; family Cicadellidae; genus Neoaliturus; species Neoaliturus tenellus. The sequence goes on from CM061537.1 coordinate 33,924,273, forward strand.
TTGGATATTAGTAAAGTAATTGTAAATGTATTTAGTATCATTATTTTATTTTGTATAAATAATATTTTTAACCATCAGTATTATTTTTTATTGTTATTCCTTCGGGGAAAATATATCAATGATAGTATTAAAAAAAACAATATATATTGTGTTTATAGTTATTTCTGAAAATGTGTTTGATTGAATGTTTATATTTTCATTTTACTAAAAGAGTTTAATCATATACATTTATGGTGAAAGGATAAAAAGTTATACGACAACTGATTCCTCTCGAAATAATGTATTCGTATTATTTATAATTTAACCCCCACACTTTGTGTATATAGCCAAATATTTGTATGGAATATATTCTCAATTGGTCCTATCCCTCCTATAAAGATATTAAATCTTTACTAGCGGTGTGTATTACCTAGCGAAAATAACCGTCAGTTTGTTGCATATATACCTGCACCAAAAGCAATACAATATTTATTTATATATACTAACTTGCCTGAAAGATAGATTCATTAATGTCAACTGGCATGTCAAACAAATATTTTAATCATTGTATTATGTTTCTAAGGAAAACTGAACTGTGCAAATAAAAATTTAACTTCAATCTTTACGTAGGAGTCATGAGTTATGAGAATAATGGAAAGTTGTAGGACCCCTTATCTGTGGTTATTTGTTAGGTGATTATTTGGTCATGCATGTTTCTTAAAACTATAATGTTACAATTGTGTCTTAAATTTAAGAATAGTTTTCATTTTTTTTCCTTTACAAAATAGACCAAGTATTAAAAATCTTCTCTTTTTTATTAAGATTAACTTTTCTTTATTCAAAGTGTATATACCAGGTCAAATTGTGCATGGGGAGAAGAAATAATTATTTGATTGCAAAATTTAATTGACAATTTAGGATGACAATAAATTTCAAGATGGTCTTCCATATACAAAAGCAGACAAGCAAAATGCTTTTTTAAATGGGAATCTTTTCACACCATTTTATATTAAAGAAATAAAATACAAAAATTCTGAGTGTGGTTGTTTGGATAGCAAGAAACCCCTCTTGGTTAGCTGAACAAAAAGTAAAATGTCTCTTTATGTGTTATTGAGCTGAGAATTCCGTATTGTATTGCCTCAAGACAAAGGTTGTTCAACCTAGTAATTAGATATTTAGGAAAAGCTATGTTAGCAAGCTATGTCTTATTTTATTCATTTAAATTCCTGTTTGCTTTTTACCTAACATGACAATTTTATTATCACCATATAAATCTAGAATAATTTTGCTTTTTTCAACCATTTATTTAGTTTTGTAACTATGAAAAATAACATGATATGTTTTACCTGTTATTTGGCAAATTGATATTTCTAATAGAGACTAAATAGTGTAATTTTATCTTGCATTTCCTGTCAGTTTAACTAACCATCTATGACATTACCTTTTTAGTCGTTAATCAATCACAAGCTAGTTTAGGCTACGTATATTACACCCTCATTGCCTCGAAAATGCTACAATTAAAATAGTTTTAAATAATTACTTAAGTTGACACCTTTATCACTTCAAACCAGATATTGAATAAATAACTTCTCTAGATACCCAATCTTGCTAAACTAAGATGCAGATAAAAAAAAAAAAAAAAAAAAAAAAAAAACTTACAACATCACATCAATGAGTAACCTTATATGACCTTTTTATTTCTTTTAAGTTATTTAGGAAATCCAAAAAATGGTGATTAATAATAAATTTCATCACATACAAGCTAAAAGCATAGTAAGTAAACCATATTTACTTTAATGAATGTGTTAATTTGGTAGGTGTTAATTTGGGTAGGTTGGGAAAAAATGTTTAATGCTAATCTTTGTTTCTTAATTAATGTTACCTTTATTTTCATAGTATTAGGTTTAATAACACAAAGTGGTATATTGATGATACTGTAACCAAATAGCACTTTGCACACTTAAGGTAGAAGAGTAGAAACCAAATTAAACTTTGAAAAGTAACTTAATGTGCGGGTTTCATAATTGTACTGCAAAACAAAATGCCGGACCTGTGGCCTGATTCGAATAACATTGGACTTGAACACATTATGGAACATATGAAACAAGTAATGGGAAATTGAGAGACCTGGGCCAGTTCAATGATCTCTGAGGAATGACCTTAATATGATTTAACTTATATGTGATGGAATTTATTATTGATCACCATTTTTGCATTTCCCATGTAACTAAAAATATTAAAAAAGGTCATCATCGATGACGTCACTAATGGCGCCACGATGGCGTCACACCCATGACGTCATACAAATGACGTGTCGATGACGACATCATCCCTTACATCATCATGATGATGTCACTGAGAGAGAAATAATAGAAATTAAAAAAATGGAAGCTCTGAGAATACCTGATTTTTATCTTAATTAGCCCTATCAGGGCAGATGTCGCTGAGAAGCTGCAGCCGACGAGGTTTGAAGACGGGTGGGAGCATAAACAAGGGGTGTAGAGGGCCTCACAACATGGGGGATTAGGGCCTAGCTGTTTGGTAGACAGAAGGCGCCTTCTGATGTTGATTGCTGCTGATGTAGCTGCGTAGAGGTGTAGTTGATTTTTATCTGCCATATCCTTTAAAATTACATTTCAAAAAGTGCTCTTAAGCACAACAATAAATTATAATCACACTTTCCTCTCGCTGATTAAATAATCTTCACCTGAAATTTTAAGTTAAAAACAAAATAACAAACTTGTCATACCATATGCCTTATATATACAGATAAAATATTATTAATCGATCATATATTAATTTTAAAATAAAGGGCTCAATAAAATACTGTTTTAAAACCTTTTAACTCTTGATGGATCTTGATGAATCTTGTATAGAAAAACTGTATAAGAAATTGTCAAATGAAATAGTAATTTGCAAGTCACTGACTTTAAAACGCGTTAAAAAGGTCAAGTTTAAGAATGAAATATATCCAGTCGCTAACTGAGATAGCGGGCGTGTATATCTAGACCACGTGTGGGTCAACAGAAAACGCAAAACCGGGAATTCGCCGGTAGGCCGAATGCAGAACTAAACTTTATTGTTACAAATCTTAGCGTCCTTGATAAGAAAAAGATCAATCAGGGTGGGCACATTATCGCTCAGAAAATACGACAAGGAAAATTGTACTGGACACGTAAAATACTGTTCAATAATTTTGTTTACCCATTATTTATCGGATAATTTTTTGTATTAGATTAAAGGGAAATACTTACATTTAATCATTAACAACATAACCTCAACAATACAAAAATGTTTCATTCATAAAATGACATAAATTCATAATTTTTCATGGTTCAAAAAATAATAATATTTAAGCAAATTCTAGTATAAGGTCAATTTTTTGCATTAAAATAGCAACAACCAATTTGATCTCAAACACTTTCAAACACAGTTTGTTTATTGTATAAACAAGAGGATCTTGAAGAGCAAACAAGCTTCTTAATTCATTTAGGTGAATTAATTTCCCCACAAAGCCTGATTTTAATTGCCTTTTCTTTTTCATCCCACAATGACAAGTAAAGTTGATCCCCTTGTGATTAAAAATCTCTTTTACTTACTTGCTAATTACTTTTTCGGTCCTCATAAATTCAGTTTAGTTTTGGCAAAACATTGGAAATTGTTTGTTAAAAAATGAATTATGAATTTATAAAGTTACTCATATTAGGTGAATATTTATTGATCAAACACTACGAAATATTCGTTATAACTACGAAATGTTATAGCATTTTATCTTTAAATAAATATTTATAAAATGTTTTAAGGCATAAAGAAGACACACCATTTTTGACAATGTATAAGATTATCAATAAATATACGTAGCCGTTATCAAAATCTTTTATTTATTTATCAACACAACTAACATTAACATTATACTTATGTATAACACTTACGATTCCTCATGATAACATAGTACATATAAAGGATGAATATTAGGTAACTGTTACTTGAAAGACCTTATTACTACTAGGGTAGGTCAGTTAGTACATCAGGAATCTACAATATTATATATTTACATACAAGTTATGTGAACAATTGTAAAAATAATTCAGTAATATTCTTTATGTCCCATTTCTGGATCTGTCACTGTAAAACCCATACTACATCTGTAAGAACCAATGTATTTAATTTTTATCAAGTTAACTTTCTAATTAAGAGAAATTATATTGTTACTTTTAAGTGATTTCCAATGTTAATAAGCATGTTTTGTACTTTTCATTGGATTGTTTTCAAATATATATTTTTACAAAAAATTATACTTATACATTTTCTCCGTATGAATACTAACGATAAATTAGGAAAGTATATGTTTAAAACAAAATGTATGGTAAAAATACAACTCGAATTTTACAAACATGGTAGTTAGTGTAGTTAACATGTAAAAATTAAACTTTGGACAATTCATATTCGGAAAATACTTAGATGGTCTCTTAAATTATGTTTTATAAAATATTTTACAAAATCCATGGCCTTTTAACAATCCATATATACATTTGTAATATATAGTAAATTTTACTTTTTGAGAGGTAATATAATCTAAGTAAATGTAGTAGGCCTATTTGTTTTACCAGACTTTTTAAATATGAAATATGTTCATAATGCATAAAAGTAATCTAGTTCTTTACTTTCTTCTTTTAATCTTTTATCAATTTGAATAAATTTTAATATTAAACTTTTCGTATTAGAAAAAAGGCAAAACATTTAATCACAAAATTTAATTTTTTATCTGTTCATAATGGTGAATGTTTTCTCAAATAAAACTATTTTATAGCTAAATTTTAATAAAATATTACATCCGATATTTTTTTACAAAAATAATATGTTTATCTAAATAGTATTACGGCTAAATAGACAATATGTAACATTTGTATATGATCTGTCCTTAACATTTAAAAAATAAAAGTCTTACAACAAGCACCAGGGATCACAACTTAAAACTAAATTTATTTTAGGATCTTATTTAAATTTACAATTATTTTTTGCAACAACATTATAAATACTATTTACATAAAATAAACAATTTAACGCAATCTGATGACTGATTAATATAAATATTGTTGAGTACTTACTTGATTGGAGCGACCGGGTTTCAGTTTATAGTCTATCTATCCACTCTTTGCTCATAACTACCCTGTTTAAATAATATATTTTGCAAAACTATTTACAAGGAATTACAAATGAATTGATATGTGCTGCTATCTGAAGAAGGAGAGAAGAAGAAGAACTGTCGTAGACAGAAGAGCGCACGATAACGAGCTGGCACCACCTGAAATGGATATGATTTTCAAAAGTTAAATTGTTTAGCAAACGGTACATAAATGAAAATGATAGTCACTTAACAAACTATTGTATTTAATTATTGAAATTTATAGGTTGTTACTGTAATTTTTAGTTAAATAGCTAAAATAACCCATTAGAAAAATAACCATTTAGTAAATACCGAAATCGAGGAAGTTGTTTACATAAAAAAATTTTATATAGTAGTCCTACATACTTCAAGTCTAATACATTAATTATGTTTTAAGACATATTTCACTTTTATTTACATATTTCACAATATTTTTTCTTAAATATTAACTTATCGCCTACCACATGCAACATCAAAACTAACTGTGAAAAGTAGATCGTAATAAAAGTTGTATGAATATTTATTTAATATATCTTTATCACGAAACAAAAAGCTAATATGTTAACAAGTAAAGTATTTGCGTTTTTTTGGGAATACCGAATACAAAACTGACAGGCAAAATAAAGCGATGGAGAAATTGTTGCACAATAACTTTATCAATCACTCAGTTTTATTGTTTCGAAAAATATGACTACAGACGTTACCACATGTTGTTTGACCAACATTTTTCTGTAGTTTTGGTCATTAATTTCTGTATGATAGTCATAAATTCCATAAATAAACTGTAAAATATGGATACAAGAATGTGTTTAGATATAAGGTATATAAGCATAATACGCCTTAAACCACCACCAAAGAGTGAAAACTAAAATAAACTAAACAATTGGAGTAATAACTATGAAGCAGTAACATAAATTTAAATTAATGCTCGAAATATTTGTTTTAACAAAAGGGTAATAATAACAATTTAAATACAGGGTGTTTGGTAGTCAGTGTCAAAAAAATTAAGGGGTTATTATGCACACAAAATGCAACAAAAATTCGCAAATTAGACGCTTACATCTCAATCCACCTTCCAGTAGCACTCATTTTAATTTTTTTCAAAATACATAAAAGTGGATCAAATTGCCCACTTGTCGGCAATTGTTTTTTTCGAATTCCCGGAAACGTCGCAGGTTAAGGGTTGGTATCACTCATGGAAACATTAGTGTAGTATGAGTGAAGTCCATTACCGGAATCAGAAAGTATAGCGTCTTCGGATAACGCAGTGGGGCTTGGCGAAAAAATCGTGGGCTAAGCGATCCATGTCCACCGGGGCAAAGCTGTCCACCCACCCACCGGTGGATTGCAGTGCCCACCCGTCCACTCACATCGTGGACAGGTGGGCATACGGATCCACTTTTTTCCAAAAATGAGTGGACACTCCAATCCACTCGGTAGTGGACTACCGTGCCCACGATCAAGGCGGTAATCGATAATTATTCCAAGTCTCATTGTGGTGGATTGAGCTGTCCACCCACCCACCTGGTGGACAAGTGGGCATACGGATCCACTCAGTAGTGGATTCAACTGCCCACCCACCCACATCGTGGACAGGTGGGCACACGGATCCACTTTTTCAAAAAATGAGTGGACACTCCAATTCACTCGGTGGTGGACTCAACTGTCCACCCACCCACATCGTGGACAGGTGGGCAGTCGGATCCACTTTTTCGAAAAATGAGTGGACACTCCAATCCACACAACAGTGGACTCAACTGTCCACCCACCCACCTGGTGGACAAGTGGGCATTAGGATCCACTCAGTAGTGGATTCAACTGCCCACCCACCCACATCGTGGACAGGTGGGCAGTCGGATCCACTTTTTCTAAAAATGAGTGGACACTCCAATCCACTCGGTGGTGGACTCAACTGCCCACCCACCCACTCCGTGGACAGGTGGGCAGTCGGATCCACTTTTTCGAAAAATGAGTGGACACCCCAATCCACACTATAGTGGACACAACTGCCCACCCACCCACATCGTGGACAGGTGTGCAGTCGGATCCACTTTTTCGAAAAATGAGTGGACACTCCAATCCACTCGGTGGTGGACTACCGTGCCCACGATCTAGGCGGTAATCGATAATTATTACAAGTCCCATTGTGGTGGATTGAGTTGTCCACCCACCCACCTGGTGGACAAGTGGGCATACGGATCCACTCAGTAGTGGATTCAACTGCCCACCCACCCACATCGTGGACAGGTGGGCAGTCGGATCCACTTTTTCGAAAAATGAGTGGACAGTCCAATCCACACTACAGTGGATTCAACTGCCCACCTGCCCACATCGTGGACAGGTGGGCAGTCGGATCCACTTTTTCGAAAAATGAGTGGACAGTCCAATCCACACTACAGTGGATTCAACTGACCACCTGCCCACATCGTGGACAGGTGGGCAGTCGGATCCACTTTTTCGAAAAATGAGTGGACAGTCCAATCCACAATACAGTGGATTCACCTGCCCACACCGTGGACAGGTGGGCAGTCGGATCCACTTTTTCGAAAAATGAGTGGACAGTCCAATCCACACTACAGTGAATTCAACTGCCCACCTGCCCACATCGTGGACAGGTGGGCAGTCGGATCCACTTTTTCGAAAAATGAGTGGACAGTCCAATCCACACTACAGTGGATTCAACTGACCACCTGCCCACATCGTGGACAGGTGGGCAGTCGGATCCACTTTTTCGAAAAATGAGTGGACAGTCCAATCCACACTACAGTGGATTCACCTGCCCACACCGTGGACAGGTGGACAGTCGGATCCACTTTTTCGAAAAATGAGTGGACAACCCAATCCACACTACAGTGGATTCAACTGCCCACCTGCCCACATCGTGGACAGGTGGGCAGTCGGATCCACTTTTTCGAAAAATGAGTGGACAGTCCAATCCACACTACAGTGGATTCAACTGCCCACCTGCCCACAACGTGGACAGGTGGGCAGTCGGATCCACTTTTTCGAAAAATGAGTGGACAGTCCAATCCACACTACAGTGGATTCAACTGCCCACCTGCCCACATCGTGGACAGGTGGGCAGACGGATATACTTTTTCACAAAATGAGTGGACAGTCCAATCCACACTACAGTTGATTCAACTGACCACCTGCCCACATCGTGGACAGGTGGGCAGTCGGATCCACTTTTTCGAAAAATGAGTGGACAGACCAATCCACACTACAGTGGATTCAACTGCCCACCTGCCCACATCGTGGACAGGTGGGCAGTCGGATCCACTTTTTCCAAAAATGAGTGGACACTCCAATCCACACAACAGTGGACTCAACTGTCCACCCACCCACCTGGTGGGTGAGTCCACCCATTTTACATAAAAGTGGATTGAATTGCCCACTTGTCCACGATGTGGGTGGGTGGATAATAGAGTCCACCTTTGTGTGGATAAGTGGATCGGAATGCCCACCTGTCCACCAGGTGGGTGGGTGGACAACAGAATCCACCAAAGAGTGGACGCGAGTGTCCACTCATTTTACGTCCACTGGGTGGGCACTGCAATCCACCGGCGGGTGGGTGGACATTACAATCCACGTTACGGTGGACGGGTTGGCACTGCAATCCACCGGTGTGTGGGTGGACTGCTTTGCCCCGGTGGACAGCGATCGCCTAGCCCACGATATTTTCGCCAAGCCCCACTGCGTTATCCGGTGCCGCTATACTTTCTGATTCGAATAATGGACTTTACTCATACTACCCTAATGTTTCCATGAGTGATACCAACCCTTAACCTGCGACGTTATCGGAAATTCGAAAAAACAATTAACCACCTGGCTGACCTAGAATCATGTACATTATCTAAAGAAGGAGCATTTACCAAGCTACACCGATGACCAGTGGTCGCTTGGGTTCCCAGTAGACCCATTAGACCGTGTAAGGAGGGTTGATGAGAAAAAACCGAGAGGTATTTGTGAAAATGGTCGGAAAACCCGAGGTGGCGCTCGGACGCAGGTAGTTCGTAAGGCAATAGCATGGGTTTGTTTTTGAGTCGGCCGTCGATTGTTTTTTTCGAATTCCCGGAAACGTCGCAGGTTAAGGGTTGGTATCCTTCATGGAAACATTAGGGTAGTATGAGAGAAGTCCATTGTTCGAATCAGAAAGTATAGCGTCTTCGGATAACGCAGTGGGGCTTGGCGAAAAAATCGTGGGCTAGGCGATCCATGTCCACCGGGGCAAAGCTGTCCACCCACCCACCTGTGGATCGCAGTGCCCACCTGTCCACCGTACCGTGGATCGGAGTGTCCACCCACCCACCTGTGGATCGCAGTGCCCACCAGTCCACCGTAACGTAAAAGGAGCTCTCGCCGTCGGCAATAGCGGCGGCCGCTAGGGAATGCTCCTTCTTTTCGTAATCGACACGGTATTTCTGACAATCCAGGGTTGTCAATCGGTCTCTCGACCATCCTGTGGGCCATGTACGTCAAGTACACACCTATATACAGTTGGATAATTAAGTTTAAGGATTGAAAAACAGCCTAGCCCTATTCCGTCGTTGGTCATCGGTGTAGCTCTAGTAAATGCTCCTTCTTTAGATAATGTACATGATTCTAGGTCAGCCAGATGGTCGATCTCGTTCCCAGTTGACCCATTAGACGTAGTACCGAGGGTAGATGAGATAAAACCTAGGGGTAGTTTTGAAAATAATCGTAAAACCCGAGGTGGCGCTCGGACGCAGGTAGTTCGTAAGGCAATAGCATGGGTTTGTCTTTATAGTCGGCCGTCGATCGTTTTTTTCGAATTCCCGGAAACGACGCAGGTTAAGGGTTGGTATCACTCATGGAAACATTAGGGTAGTATGAGAGAAGTCCATTGTTCGAATCTGAAAGTATAGCGTCCTCGGATAACGCAGTGGGGCTTGGCGAAAAAAACGTGGGCTAGGCGATCCATGTCCACCGGGGCAAAGCTGTCCACCCACCCACCGGTGGATTGCAGTGCCCACAGCCACCGTACCGTGGATCGTAGTGTCCACCCACCCACCTGTGGATCGCAGTGCCCACCTGTCCACCGTACCGTGGATCGTAGTGTCCACCCACCCACCTGTGGATCGCAGTGCCCACCTGTCCACCGAACCGTGGATCGGAGTGTCCACCCACCCACCTGTGGATCGCAGTGCCCACCTGTCCACCGTAACGAAAAATGAGCTCTCGCCGTCGGCAATAGCGGCGCTCGCTAGGGAATGCTCCTTCTTTTCGTAATCGACACGGTAATTCTGACAATCCAGGGTTGTCAATCGGTCTCTCGACCATCCTGTGGGCCATGTACGTCAAGTACACACCTATATACAGTTGGATAATTAAGTTTAAGGATTGAAAAACAGCCTATCCCTATTCCGTCGTTGGTCATCGGCGTAGCTCTAGTAAATGCTCCTTCTTTAGATAATGCACATGATTCTAGGTCAGCCAGGTGGTCGATCGCGTTCCCAGTTGACCCATTAAACATGGTATCGAGGGTAGATGAGATAAAACCTAGGGGTAGTTTTGAAAATAATCGTAAAATCCGAGGTGGCGCTCGGACGCTGGTAGTTCGTAAGGCAATAGCATGGGTTTGTCTTTTTAGTCGGCCGTCGATCGTTTTTTTCGAATTCCCGGAAACGACGCAGGTTAAGGGTTGGTACCACTCATGGAAACATTAGGGTAGTATGAGAGAAGTCCATTGTTCGAATCTGAAAGTATAGCGTCCTCGGATAACGCAGTGGGGCTTGGCGAAAAAAACGTGGGCTAGGCGATCCATGTCCACCGGGGCAAAGCTGTCCACCCACCCACCGGTGGATTGCAGTGCCCACCTGTCCACCGTACCGTGGATCGTAGTGTCCACCCACCCACCTGTGGATCGCTGAGCCCACCTGTCCACCGTACCGTGGATCGGTGTGTCCACCCACCCACCTGTGGATCGCAGTGCCCACCTGTCCACCGTACCGTGGATCGGAGTGTCCACCCACCCACCTGTGGATCGCAGTGCCCACCAGTCCACCGTAACGTAAAAGGAGCTCTCGCCGTCGGCAATAGCGGCGGCCGCTAGGGAATGCTCCTTCTTTTCGTAATCGACACGGTATTTCTGACAATCCAGGGTTGTCAATCGGTCTTGCGATCATCTTGTGGGCCATGTACGTCAAGTACACACCTATATACAGTTGGATAATTAAGTTTAAGGATTGAAAAACAGCCTAGCCCTATTCCGTCGTTGGTTATCGGCGTAGCTCTAGTAAATGCTCCTTCTTTAGATAACGTACATGATTCTAGGTCAGCCAGGTGGTCGATCGCGTTCCCAGTTGACCCATTAGACATGGTACCGAGGGTAGACGAGATAAAACCTAGGGGTAGTTTAGAAAATAATCGTAAAATCCGAGGTGGCGCTCGGACGCTGGTAGTTCGTAAGGCAATAGCATGGGTTTGTCTTTATAGTCGGCCGTCGATCGTTTTTTTCGAATTCCTGGAAACGACGCAGGTTAAGGGTTGGTATCAGTCATGGAAACATTAGGGTAGTATGAGAGAAGTCCATTTTTCGAATAAGAAAGTATAGCGTCCTCGGATAACGCAGTGGGGCTTGGCGAAAAAAACGTGGGCTAGGCGATCCATGTCCACCGGGGCAAAGCTGTCCACCCACCCACCGGTGGATTGCAGTGCCCACCTGTCCACCGTACCGTGGATCGTAGTGTCCACCCACCCACATGTGGATTGCCTAGCCCACTGTCCACCTTGTGTACAAGTTTATGTTCTACATGAATTACCTATCGTCAGGATCAATAGTTGATTTTTCAGCTTTTTTGATTCACTTACGTGAATCAAAAAAGCTGAAAAATTAGCTTTAAGGAAGAAATTAAATAAATCACGAAGATATCGCCACCCCATGTTTACACCTCGAAACTTTAAACGTTAATTTCTCAGCTAATATGTTTCAGATTCATTTGAGACGCATATCGTTAGAATCCTTGTTTCGGTAGAATTGTTCTGGTATGAAGTTGTACCGTAAAAAAGTCTGGTAAGGAAGTTAATTTTTTGTCCGAAAGTTTTTAAAATTTCACTGGGATCCGTTTCTAGAGTTCTAAGAGGATCCCAGTTTAACCTCAAATCTGACCTGACGCCTTCTTTAACGCTTGTGATTGGTCGAGAGCGGGCGACCGGGAAAGTTTTGAATTTGAATCGGGACCGCGTTTGAATTTGATTGGTCGTCGAAATCGAGCGGTAATTTGTTTGAATATGAAATTAGCGGGCGTTTTAACGTAGGAATCCGTTTATGGCCATTACTATTGTAGTGCAGTAAGACCCAACCGAGAAGATGGCGTTATTTAATAGGTGATCGGAAACAAGTCGTAGTTTCGACTATGTTGAATGTAGTATGCATGAGGGAAGATGGCGTTATTTATTGTTTGCTCGTCGTTGTTTGGTCTATGGTGAATGATTTTATCATGAGGGAAGATGGCGTTATTCAATACCTCCTAGAATAAGAGAAGGCCAAACGACTGAAATTCGTTACGTCATATAAGTAGGCCGATGTGTTATGTTTTGAAGTAAGAAAACAGATGTGCTACTTTCAGTCAACGGGGTTTCAACTGCTTGCCATGTCTAACTTATTTGTTTACAAACAACGAAAAATCAAAACAACATTAGATGTTTTACCGTTTTTGGGGACAACCAGCACCCTCTAAAGCATGAGTTGGAACTAATGATTTAACACATCAGCCTACTTATATGACGTAATAATCTTCAGTTGTCTGGCCTTCTCTTATTACTCTAGGAGGTGTTGCGTTATTTTAGGTGATGGATAATCGTGTCGTAGTTTGGTCTATGGTGAATGTAGTATATTATGAGGGAAGATGGCGTTATTTCTAAGTGTTTCTAATCGAGTTGGTGTTTCGACTATGGCGAACGTAGTCTTTTATGAGTGAAGAAGGTGTTATTTCTAGGGGCTTTAATACAGTACGTGTTTAAAATAAGGAGACATTAGTTCGCCAAGGGCTTAGACGGCGTTATCTATAGTTGGTAAATCGTTTTTGAGTTTCTATTATGAGGAAATTGAGAAGCTGTAAGAAATCGAATGGTGGGCTAGGCCTACCCACCCACCGGTGGATTGCAGTGCCCACCTGTTATCCTTTAGTTGATAGTCTGTTAATATGTGAACGTCAACCACTTGTAATAGTAACTCACCAGCTAATGTTACTTGTAGTGAACTGTAGGGTACCAGTTCAACTTTCCCTTAAGTCAACTCTTACCTGACGCCTTCTTTAACCGTTCAGCGTTAGGTTGTAGTACCGAGTATATAGATTAATTTTACCTATAGGTGAAGTAGTTAGTAATAGAACTTTAGGCTTCTAGTTTATCATTCCCCTAAGTCAACCCTTACCTGACGCCTTCTTTAAGATTTCTGCGTTAGGTTAAATAAGTTGCCGTTCCAGTTAAAATCTACTTTGGACCTGACGCCTTTTATAACTAATCAATTAGGCTGGTTTACAACGTTAAATTCAATGTTAAATGTATTCAGCTAAAATCTGTAAGGATACCCAAGCAGTAAAAAATCGAATGGTGGGCTAGGCCTACCCACCCACCGGTGGATTGCAGTGCCCACCTGTTATCCTTTAGTTGATAGTCTGTTAATATGTGAACGTCAACCACTTGTAATAGTAACTCACCAGCTAATGTTACTTGTAGTGAACTGTAGGGTACCAGTTCAACTTTCCCTTAAGTCAACTCTTACCTGACGCCTTCTTTAACCGTTCAGCGTTAGGTTGTAGTACCGAGTATATAGATTAATTTTACCTATAGGTGAAGTAGTTAGTAATAGAACTTTAGGCTTCTAGTTTATCATTCCCCTAAGTCAACCCTTACCTGACGCCTTCTTTAAGATTTCTGCGTTAGGTTAAATAAGTTGCCGTTCCAGTTAAAATCTACTTTGGACCTGACGCCTTTTATAACTAATCAATTAGGCTGGTTTACAACGTTAAATTCAATGTTAAATGTATTCAGCTAAAATCTGTAAGGGTACCCAAGCAGTAAAAAATCGAATGGTGGGCTAGGCCTACCCACCCACCGGTGGATTGCAGTGACCACCTGTTATCCATTAGTTTAGAGTCCATTAGTAAATTGCCCGCTGGACCGTAGCGATCCAGGTGTCCCTATGAAATTCGCTAAACTTCGAAGGCGGGGCCCCCCATACTTCTAGGCTACTAAAGTAAACAAACCGAAGCTAATTTAACGGGGATAAATTAAAAAAAAATAACGGGGATTAAAACACAATACTACTTGAAAATTGTTGAGAAATTGGCCAACGGGGTACGGCAATCGCCGAGGCACATTAATATAACCAAGCCCCGACTTGTATGCTTATAATTCAATTGATATTTGTAAAATAACCAGAAAACACCTCTAACTAACTAACCGATCAACTGTTAAGGTATTTGAAATCCCGCTACGGCGGGATTATACTATAAACCCACGCTGAACCGTAGCGATCCAGGTGTTAACCAAGCCCCGACCTAACCTAACCTAATTTGCACTAGATACGAATTATTTCTCGTCGAATGTTCTCCATATCGACAGAATGAGTCGCTATGGATGTAAACTGAACAATCCACGACTATCAGATCATTAAAACACAATACTACTTGAAAATTGTTGAGAAATTGGCCAACGGGGTACTAACGGCAATCGCCGAGGCACATTAATATAACCAAGCCCCGACTTGTATGCTTATAATTCAATTGATATTTGTAAAATAACCAGAAAACACCTCTAACTAACTAACCGATCAACTATTAAGGTATTTGAAATCCCGCTACGGGCGGGATTATACTATAAACCCACGCTGAACCGTAGCGATCCAGGTGTTCCTATACTTTGCGCTAAACTTCGGAAGCGGGGCCCCCATACTTCTAGGCTACTAAAGTAAACAAACGGAAGCTAATTTAACGGGGATACTATGCTACTACTTCATTCGATCCTAAACACTAAATTGGTAACCACATAACACCTAGGCGGTACTTAAATGATGAGATAACCCTAAACGATCGTAACCTGACCTAACCTAACCTAATTTGCACTAGATACGAATTATTTCTCGTTGAATGTTCTCCATATCGGCAGAATAAGACACTATTTAACAATTCTTATAGGTTAGAACTTTATGTAGGTTGGAAGGTGTATAAGGAACGTCAATTTTCCTCATCGTCCAGTCCAGCGGCATTCGTTACTTTATTTTGTGTTTGAAAGTGAATCGTGGGCTAGGCCCACCCACCCACCGGTGGATGGTATTGCCCACCTGTCTGCCAACAGTGGATTGTCAATGCCACCCACTCACCTTGTGTGCATCATCCGCCGTTATGCGTTTCTGGTGATAGTTTAGCCCGATCATAATGTTTTCGTTAAAAAACAGTACGTTATTACGTAACTTGCAAATATTGGATATACCTAATGTTTAAGTCAATCGTCGTAATTCTCTCATAATAATTCATTATACAATACCGGAAAACGATCGCTTCCTACTCTTAGTTGAAATGAATATCTACTTATAGTCGTTAAGGAAATATATTGTGATTTACTAGTTGTATCTCGTGTCAATTGTCAGTTTATTGGTATATAAATCACAATGCGTATTCGAGGATATGGTAATCGTGAATATCCTATCTTCGTTCTTGGTAGCAAACCTCTGTTAATTGAAACCAAGATTGCAATGGAATTCACATCGCAAGAATATGCTGATATGCACTTCGTGTATGGTTTTTGTAACGGTAATGCTCTTGCCGCCAGCAGGGAATATGAACGTC
The DNA here is from genome assembly GCA_030545055.2 of Neoaliturus tenellus. Lineage (NCBI taxonomy): Eukaryota > Metazoa > Arthropoda > Insecta > Hemiptera > Cicadellidae > Neoaliturus > Neoaliturus tenellus. Next base: position 33,940,233 of record CM061537.1, read on the forward strand.
GCTTCCCGAATCGGCGCATTCCTTGTCCAAGAGTTTTCTCGAGATTACACCAGCGGCTTGCGGACTTTGGCACCGTACAAAAACAGCGTAATGAAATGGGTACAGTATATGGCGTTGCGACAGACGAATTAATACTTGATGCTGTTCATAACGAACCCGGAATAAGTACTAGAGAAGTTGCTAGAGACATTGGTACTTCTAATTGGAAAGTTTGGGACGTCTTAAAAAAAACCAATACCATCCATTTCATTTTCGCCAAGTTCAAGCCCTCGAAGAAAATGACTTTGCACCAAGAGTGCAGTTTTGCCGGTGGCTCCTGAATAGTGACATGGAACAATATGGCTTTTTCAAAAAGATTTTGTGGTCAGATGAATCGTTGTTTACGAGAGAGGGGATTTTTAATAGCCACAATATGCATCACTGGTCAGAACGAAACCCCAGAGCTACTAAGGAAAGGGCTTTTCAAAGACGTTTCCGAGTTAATGTCTGGGCTGGAGTCATAGGGGACCAATTAATTGGTCCCCATATCTTTGAAGATACCTTGAATGGACCAACATACCTGGACTTCTTACAGCACACCTTACCTACCCTCCTTGATGTACTGGATAAAAATCAAAGAGACGAAATAATATTTCAGCATGATGGAGCTCCTCCGCATTTCACAAACGAGGTGAGAGACTGGCTTAGTCTAAACTACCCTACATGGATTGGTCGAGGCGGACCCGTCGCGTGGCCAGCTAGGTCACCTGATCTAACGCCCATGGACTTCTTTGTCTGGGGGTTTCTAAAGAGTGAAGTATACACAACAACCTTTGAAAATGAAGAAGAGCTGAGACACCGAATCACAACAGCTATAGAAAAGTTGCGAGAAAAACTTTCTTTTAAAGTTACAGTTGGTGCAATGAGAAAGAGGTCTCGAGCATGTATCAGACGTGGAGGCAGGCAGTTTGAACAAGATCTTTAAGTTTTAAAGTTTCAGTTTTTAAGAGTAGTGTTTTTTAAGTATGTATTTAACTTTAATTTTCTACTTCTAATTTGTTATAATTTTTAATAAAATCTGTTTTAATTGCAAATAATGAATTTATAAATTGTTTTCTGTTGCTAATTTTTTCGCAACAATTATTTGCCACAAAAGGCTTGAGGGGCAGTCTTAAGGCAGCTAAGGTACTCCATCGATATTAGTTTTAATAAGTACAGGCAGTCGGAATCAAACCTTTATGGTCCAACTTTGAAGAACTTCTATCTTCGTATTTATTATTGGTGTTGGTGTTGGTGGTGAATTTATAAAAAAAGGGTCAATAATTATGTTTAATGCCTGATTTTGCCCAGTAGGCGTAAAGGAAATGTCACTTGTAGTATATCATTTTAAAGCTTATAATGTGGGTAAGTTTTGGTGATATTTGACAGTTTGTAGGTTGAAGCATAAAAAAATGTTCTTAAGTAAGTTATAGCGCTATTTTTTTAAATTTCCCAAAATTTTGATTTCGGGTAGATATTACAAAGCTTTAAGAAGGCTTAACTGGAACAAACTGTACTTATTCTGATAGAAAATTTTATGTACTTTCTAAAAATGACATAAAAAATTCGATACGTTTGGTAAATGGCGAGAAAAATCCGATTTTTAAGGGTAATGTCAAGAGTTTTGAAAAAAAATTCAAATGAGTGCTACTGGAAGGTGGATTGAGATTTAAGTGTCTAATTTGCGTATTTTTGTTGCATTTTGTGTGCATAATAACCCCTTAATTTTTTTGACACTGACTACCAAACACCCTGTATATTAATCATAAATTGGCTTTGAATGTAATTCATTAAAACATAATATTAAGTTACCATGCAATTAATATATGTAAAAATGTCTTAGTATTAGAAATACCAATATCTTCACACTTCATCCATGGATGGAGTTCTTTAATCAGGTTTAATTAACTCTTTATCTGAATTTCAACAATTTCTTGGAATATTTAGTTTGATTGTCAACTTGTCGATTGCATTAACGATTTCGAAATTTTTCGAAAAGCCGAATTTATAAGTTATACTCCATTTTTAGCCCCTGAACTGCGTGTTTTAAGACTTAATACAGGTACATACCTTCGTCCAAACAGTTCAATGTTGTGATTATCCCACATGATTGTCAACTTGTCGATTGCATTAACGATTTCGAAATTTTTCGAAAAGCCGAATTTATAAGTTATACTAAATTTTTAGCCCCTGAACTGCGTGTTTTAAGACTTAATACAGGTACATACCTTCGTCCAAACAGTTCAATGTTGTGATTATCCCACAAAGTGGGGAACTGTTTGGACGAAGGTATGTACCTGTATTAAGAATTTATAAGGTTCAAACAGTTGTTATAAGCTCCTTATCACTGAGCCTTAAATAGGTGAATATGTAATGAAAATGGTTCATCACCGATGACAGTTATGTCCTGTTGATCGATTTAAATCTATTGAGCGTGAGGAAATTAAGAAAAGTTATGAGGAAATTGTAACTATAAATTATCGTGGAAAATTAACTAAGTAATTAAACTAACCGGATTATAAACGGAAATCTGTTCTGTGAAATATGAAATTAATGTGGCAATAACTTAAGAAATTTGATATAAAGCATTAACTAAAAAGGCAATGGAAGATGATTGTCAAATTCAAAGGATTGTTGCTGAATGCGATTTCTCTTAAACTTAATGTCCTTTATTTTGTAATTATTTTCCAAAATTTTTAGGTCATAGATATATAATTAAATGTTTAATTGTGTCATTTACTGTTAATCCTGGTATATTTGGCAGCTTGTATTACTTCATTTTCATTTAATGCATGAATATAACTTTTGTAGAACATCCATTTTCTGTGTCCGCCTCTGTTTGTCTTGATTGTACGGTTTTTTATTATTAGGTTATTAAATTAACTTTTATGGTACTTAATGTAATTTTGTTGTTACTTATTTGCAACTTTACCCATTTTAAAGCAACCGCTTGTATTAGTCCCTTAAATTTACGAATTGCATCAGGTGAAACCACTCCTTTACACATAATACAGTAAATTGACACGCACTCAACCATACAAGGAAGAAAGGTTTGTTGCTTATTAAGAGTCTACTTGGATATTTTGTCTCCCTCAAATTTTTAATATTGTTCTTCTCTTGGTTTGTTTTCTATGTTTCTGTGTTTTTAATCTATAAACCTCAATAATTTGTATATTGTAAAGTCTGAAATTCTGTATTGATGTAATTCGTAATTACATTATTTTAAATGAGAGCCAAATCCATGTACCAACTGCCAAACCGGAAGCGGTTGGCCAATCAACAGCGGCAGCTGCCAGGCACTTCCAAGCCAGGAGTGGCCAAAGCATACTACTAATAAGTTTTAATGGATTGTGACCTTGAGCCTGGTGGTGGTTTCCTAGCACAGACGCCAGCCTGGGTCTCTCCTCGTCCAGCGTCGCCTCCGCCCGGCTGCTGTAGACGCCGAACAGGTCGGCCACGCAGGCGATGGTCAGTTTGCCCCCCAGGAACGTGTTCACCGCCAGGTTGAGGCCGGCAATCGTCACCGGGTCCTGGCCCTCCACCACGCTCTGGACTATGTACGATGCGTTCACCTGCACCACACAAGCGGAAGTGAGGATTGTGAGTTGGGAGGAGCTTGATAGAGCAAAAATAGTACTCAAGTTGCGTCAAATTACACGACATCAAATGTGAGAACATTTCTCTGTCCTGAATATATCTTTGAGTTTTTGGATTTATCGAAGACATAACTAAGATATTTATCTAACTTAGAGATAAGTATTGTGCAGATATGATGAACCAAAGGAAATATTCACAAATGTTTACAAATAACATAAATCCCACTGGAGTCTGACGATGTGTTGTGCAATACCAAAATTCAACGAATGGCTTATTAAAGAGCCAAATAAGGATAAAATGTTTTTTTTTATTGGAAGACTGATTAAGCACCAGATAAGAAAAGGTAGCTTGAATATACACAATTTGTTTTGTCTAGTTGGCCAAACTTCCAAGAATGGGAAGAATTATGCGTGATCAAAGAGAGCATTATTCACAAACAAACCCAAATACATCCAAGCCTAGTGTTTTAACCTTATAGATATTCAATTCATAGACATTAAAAGTCCCTTGCTACTTCTATGATCTTTGTAAATAAAAAAGATACCGTAAAAATGTTTAGAATTGTTTCTTGTGTAGTATTTTTTAAATAGGTACACTTTTTTCAAATAAATCCAAACCCATATATGTATTAGACATCTTGGGAATCACCCTTTACCTGTCAAACCAAAGACTAAGGTAATAACCGTTAGACCAGCCATATGTCAACTTGAAAAACCGTAAAAAAATAGTTTGATTTGCATGATGTTTCTGTCAAACAATCCAGTATCAGAACTATTATATAGACCATAGACAATAATCTAAACCAAAAGCATTTTGTAGAGTTCTAGTAGGTATTTACTGACCCTGTGGCCGTTTACGAGCCAGGTGATGTTGGCGGCGGGGTTGGAGGGCGGCGTGGTGCAGTTGCCCCTCAGGGTGTCCCCCACAGAGTAGCTCGTCTTCTCCATCATCAGCACCGGCTCCTTCTTCAGCGGGTCTGAAACATTTGTCACTCTATTGCTTGAAAAATATTTCTCTCCGACCTGTAGAATAGTGTCAAACTTTAATCGTGAAATGAGGGAGTAAAGTGTCACTTTGCCCCCCTTGGGAAACAAAACCGTACTTTGTGTCTCTAGGGGAGCAAAGTAAAGTCATAGTAATTACACGAACAATATGGAGTAACATTTCAAAGAAAACTAGCAACACCGTCGCTATATTTTTAGTTGAAACGAAACGTCAGAAACACGCTAGTAACAATACACGTATACACTACCAACTATAAAGAAGGGGGCTAAATGGATAGAGCGATTATTTTGCTTGCGCAGCCAAGTGGCCGTTGCGGAATCACCTGAATACGTTTTACATTAGTCACAACCATACTGTGGGCAAGAAACAGTAGCCAGTATTTGGTGTAAAACACTGTGTTTGAGGAAACGCGGCTTCAATTACGCAATTGTGAAACCCAAGACGTAGGTAAATGATGTTGACGAAGAAGATTTATCAATTTATCTTGCAGCGCTTCACATGTTCCCTCTTTTGCCTTTATTTTAAGTACGATAAAGGTGGTTGGAATTTTAAATGAAAGAAAGACATGAGTTATTTGATTCGCTTTTTGATCTTATATATTGTGAAACTAAATTAGGCTATGATGGTAAAGTTGATCTAAAGTTTATCACATTTGAACAATTGTAGGTTATTATGGATTTTAAAAACTAATAATAATAATTGAATACATCAGCCAAAGTCTTCATACTTTTTTTTAAACCCACCTTTATCGGACTTAAAATGAAAGAGAAAAATATTTAATAATCTAATTTTGCAGACTAAGCACTGCATGACGTTCTGAGAGGGGTCCTTTGGCTACCTCTTGACGTTAAGAGTTTTGACTAAGTATCGTAAATAAACAGTGATTTTGGATATATTGCATGTTTAATTATTTATTTCATGAGTTAATTTTTTGTAGAGAAATATTTTGTGTGTATATTAAAAAGAATTCTTGGAGAAATGTGTCCGATCTTGCCTGCGGCTCAGATCCCTATGATTGATACGAGGTTTCTCTTTACTTCCTAAATACTCAAATAATTAAAGTGCAATCAGCGAAGGTAAAATAATAGCCTCAACACTGACAGTTATTAATTTAGAATATATTAACTAAAATGCCTACATACTGTGAAAAAATTTCCTCGTTTACCGAAGTATTGAGTCTCACATTCGCTGAAGTGTAGAAGCGTTTCTATTGCCACAGTGTTATCCACGGAATACTGGATATTGTGTCTCGCCCTCAGTATGGTTGTGTAACAATGCGGAACATATTCAGGAAGTTCCCGCAAAGGCCACTTGAATGCGCAGGCAAAATAACCACTCTATCCCTTTAACCCCGTTTTATTTATTTATTTTTTTATTTGCTTTTGCTTGTTTTACACACGTCGTTCTCACAACACAGCTAGCGCTACAATTTTTTTTTTTGTGAAGTATTACGCTGATGGGTTGTATAGCAGCAGCTGAACAAAATATTTATGCACACTTGTGTTATTATTTTCATTTTTATATACAATTATTTTTATTTTTGAAAGGTAAAAATTCGCGTTTTCGAAATCAATTAGGAGAAGAAATACTAATATCAACGATTTTTTATACTTAGAATTTTAGTGAGAAACTAAAAATAATATTTTTGGAACGCACCTAACATTCAACATTATTGGATTCTGTATACGTTGTCTATAAAGGGAAAAACATGATAAATCATTACTTTGATTTGAGTCTGTCCTAGTTTTCTGGTCTTATAACTTGTAATTGAACCAATTTATGATTTTTCGACGTCATAAAGATGTTTAAATTGCCCCGGAACTAGAATTGACAAATAAATGATTTAAATACCTCAGTCAACAGTTCCTTTGTGGTCTAGTGCGACGTAGGTTTTTATGCTTATTGAATCATCACTAGGCAAGTTATGAAACACGTTCATCATTCCTTTCATCGTTTGCATTCAACGTTTGCCTGATGATGATGCAAAAACCATAAAAACCTGGGTGTTAAAAAATTTGTTGGCATTATTTTAGTCTCCACGATTTTTCTTAACTTTAAACACACTGTTTACTATAATTAAATTCATTTGATATTATAATTTTTATCAACATATGCTTTAAATGTGTATAAAATTGTTAAAATATAATATATTTTGGGAATGTTATAGAAACTTCCGTGCAATGTGACAAGTAGGCAAAACATGCAGATAAGGCTACACTGAAATAATTTACATTTTAAAATGAGATACGGCGTTTTTGTAAAACTCTGTTTGAGGAGTAGGATTAATACCCTCCCGTGGGATGGGATGTGGCGCCGCGCGTGTTCAAAACTGGAAACAAAAAGTAATTAAGTCTGAAAGGGGATTTATAAGCGCCGAGGGGATTCTTATTGTCTTTTAGCATTACATTTTATGTTATGTATACACAGATTTATGTCCTCGTTAACCAAATTCTAAAGATTGAAATTTGATGTTAGTCGTTGATATTATAGTAGAAATAATGTTTTAGAAACATAATTTTAATTAGTTTTTTTAAGAAAAAATATATGTTAAGTATGAGTACCTATTACAATATTCATTCCACTGTTTTTGTTTGTTTTTTAAATACTTAAATTTTAGTAGAATAATTTACAACAATATACTATAAGTAAATAAATGATAAAATACATTCAAAATATAATATAAAATATTACAATATTTATATAAAATAATATTAACCAACAACTGAACTACACCTAATGCAAATTTTACTTTTATTAATTTAATTTAATTTTTTGCTGTTTTGACAATTGGTGGTCTTCAATATTCTTAAAACAATACTTTCTCCATATACTATATAGGAGGAGAAAGTAAAAATATGTAGATAATTTGTTTCTCAAATGGAAATATTTTGTATAGCGTTAATATTTTTAATTTATTGCATACAAACATATACAAACATTTAATTCCCTGGCTTCCACCCACGACTTGTTATTTCTTCCACAAAGCCACAAAACAACTAGGACCTCCGGGGATTGTTTTCATTGTGATGTCATAATTTTCGTTTCATTTTATATTTTTAGAATTTATTTTATGACATTCTCTTTGTACTTTAAGACTTAATTCAATATAGTTTTTGTTTTTCTTTAGTTGTTTGTTTAAATAATGGTGTATGATGTTTTAGGTTAATAAAAGGTTAAAAAAGAAAAAGGAACTATTTTTTCCTTAAATTAGCTTCTGTCATTTCAGTTGTTTAAAATTGATTCATATTGGTAACATAAAATGTATCAGCTTGTAGGGAATAAACACATGTAATACTGTTGTACAGTAGTGTGTTTTGGTAACTCCTGGCTCAGGTCAGCTGCCCCCGGAAGCCATGCGCCGGGGCACACAGCTTCCGGTCGGTTATTAAATGAGGGGGAGGAGGTGGGGTAAGCGTTTGAATCAAATCTGCGCATAAATTAAAAGTTAGTTCAAAACTGAAATTCGACAACTGGGGGCTGAACTAAATGTTCGCATAAATTAACCGGGCTCAACTAAAACTTCGCATAAATTAAAAGTTAGTTCAAAACTGAAATTCAACAGTCGAACAAAAGTAGAAGTCAGTCGAAAAAGGAGAGGGAATAATTGCTTCAAGGTCATCCGGAGGGAGTTTTAAAAAAGACTGAACTGCTAAGAGTTCAGTTTAACGTTTATCGTCGCACAGGTCAGTCGAAACCCTCGGAAGGCGAAATTCTCGGAGGATTCTCCCTCGGGTGAGTAGTAGATGATATCTCGTGAACTTGTACTTGTTCTTGGTTTGTATCCATCTTCTTGTAGTGTAACTTAGAGCGGAGTTGTTGTTAGTCGAAGTATAAGTACGAACCTCCACACAACACATATGATAAAAAGATGTAAATACAGGTCAGATTGGTATTCCGATCCTGTAGAACCATCAAATGTGTAATTTCAGTTTTACACTCTTTTTTAAAACTTCAATTGGATGACCTTGAGATTTCCCCCACCATTGGTTTTTTTAGATTTCCCCCCCACCATAAGTCTTTTAGATTTCCCCCCACCATTAGTTTAAGTTTTGTATCTTATTGAATCCACCTTTGAATTATTTCACTTCCAACACTCTAACTGACAACATGGGATCGCCTTTCGTCAAGTTTCAACATATAATAACTGACAGGGAAGAATTAGAAGAAATATTTCAAAATTTGCTCTCTATCATGGATAGATATCCTATGAGATGGATCAGACTTGATGTTCAGTATTTACGTCCTCGTGAATATTCTTCATCATCAAGTGAGGACGAAACAACAACTACTACTTCAGCTAAGATATTTGAATTGAAAGACGAAGAAGAAGAACTTGGTAACAAGCTCATGCTCACCGACAAATAAGCCTCCTTCCTAAGCGCCGATCTTCATTCAATCACTGACTCTCGCACGATGAACAACTCTCCATTGGCACGAATGAATTCTAGTTTCGAAGTAAATTCTAAAAAAGATTTGCAAGAAATATTTAATACTTTACACGAAATTTTTGGTAAAGTCAACACAGTTAAAATGAATCTGGAAATAACTTACGCCTGTCCTATTTGTGATAACGTTGAAAGTTCTGATGAAGATAGTTTGCTGAATCTTACTCCACTTACACCTCTACGATCAGACACGACAACAACAGGTACGGAAGCAAATGGTGAGCAACCTCCTTCCCCCACCACTTCTTTGTAATTCAACTTCCCCCACTACTTCTTTGTAATTCAACTTCCCCCCACCACTTCTTCGTTTAACTAACGTTCCTCGCTTTCACTTCTCATTCCGTCTCCAACATTTGGACTATCGACATCACTTGTTTCAAAATTTCAAACACCAAAACAACACTCATGATGGATATGATGGATGAAGTTCCCTTCGTCACAAGGATGGAAGAGGAAAAATTGAAAGAGGAAAAATTGAAATTGGAAATTAAACGATTTTAATTGGAACGGGAAAACCAACTCGAGATGTTACGTTTCTTCAAACCTGTCAAATACGTCATCTGGGGACTCTGCCTTTACCTTCTCCTCGTCGTCGGCGTTTGTTTCTAAAACTCCATAGTTTATCACAGACATTCAACCTGTATCAATCCTGGTATTGCACATTGATTGTATTTGTTTTTACGAATAAAGTTCAAAAATTAAATCTACCTATCCCGCTATCACCGGGTAGTTCAACTATCAGAACTATTTCCTGTGGTAGCGGGATAGGCTTTTTTAAAACTTACTCGGGATGACCTTGACATACTTTCCGTAACCCAATTATCAAGTTGAATTTCAATTTTGAACTAACTTTTAATTTATGCGTACCTCCCCCTCCTCTGATGCCTTATCTAACCGACCGGAAGCTGTGTGCCCCGGCGCATGGCTTCCGGCGGCAGCTGACCTGAGCCAGGAGTGACCAAAACACACTACTTTGTACACTTTTTATCACAATTATTTTTCTTAACCTTAAGATTCATACTAACATTAGATTGACTAGGCTTGAAAATCAATTAATTAACTCAATAACAAATAAAATTCTCGTTTTAAGGCCACCATAAATAGCTTATGTAAATCTAAATATTTTGAACTAGACTGTGAAAAATAAATTGCTCTATTTCAAGCAACAAGTAACACTGGTTACTATGTTATTGATAAGTATGGCAAACATATTTAGCAATATACGTATTAATGAAATTTTCATTAATTTTTTACATGACCTCATAGATTTGGCATTTAAGTTACTAAAACATATATGTAATAACATTCGTTTAAAAATTCTTGATTTAAATTATTATTTATATTTAAAAAAAAACTTTTTTAGGAACCAAAATATTATTCTAATTTCAGGTTTTAATCTCTATATATAAATGCGAAATTCCGATCAACGCACAGGCCAAACAATACCACCTAGAAGCATGATTTTTTTCATACATATTCCTCTCATAGCGTAGGCAGACAATAAGAAGCGATTTTACAAAATTCCCAATGGGCCCAGTCCCACAGAAGGTCAAAGTTTGCATGGAGTTCGTATAGGGAGAATAATTTGTTTTGGTTTTTTGTTTATTCTATCGCAGATGAGAACTATTTAAAATGACAGTAGTTGTCTGCAATTAATCATCAGCTGTTAGTTAGAATAAAAATCAAGTTTACTAAGTTATTTCGGACCATATGAACAACATAGTTGCGTATCAGTGAAGTTAACCTCATTTATTTTTCCCAAATTTTGTACTCACATTTACACGATCCCTGTCTAGCGGGCATTCGATGTTTTATAGCTAAAAAAAAGAGCCCGTTTCTCCCAACTGTTAGCCGATTCCGGAATTTCAACAAAATATATCAAGGCTAAAACGGAGTAGCAGGTGCACAGACAAACAAAGGAAAAAGCTGGTGAAGAACGCAAGCAAAAAGTATGAACAAACTCATCATCAAATACATTCACAAGAAATTCGATGGATGGTGAAAAATGTATCAGCAATGACAGCTCGGTGGCGATAGGTACCATGACGTTCAAATGTAAGTACTGTGAGGCCTTAAAATGGAAAGAAGAAACAATGGGCATGTGCTGCAATGGTGGTAAAGTGCAGCTACTACCTTTGCAGCACCTACCTGAACCTTTTATGCAGTCTGGTCGTGGGCAACCACCCTGAGCATACACACTTTATGGACCGGGTGAGACATTATAATAGCTGCTTTGATATGACATAGTTTGGAGCAAAACATGTTGTATCTGGAGGATATAACCCCACCTTCAAAGTACAGCGTCAGGTTTAGCATTTAATAGGAAGCATATTTCCAAACGATCAACAAACTCCCCAGTTTCTACAAATAATATATTTTGTAGTTGACGATGAAAGGGGAACCCAATTAAGATTTGGAAAATTCCCAGGAATAAAACCGAGTTTAGTTACATAACTACAGTCTATAATACATAATGTCAATAGTTGCATACGGGACACGAAAACACTTTAGATAATGTACCAACAAACCACAAGAATTTTGAAAAATACATTGTTGTAAAATGAAAATCATTATTGTAAAATGAAATATAAAAATTAAAATAATTTACTGTTTATTTATTGTGATTTATTTTATGATAATCTGGCACTTAAATACTAATGTATAGAAAATTTCAACCAATTTGAAAGTTTCCGTAGCGAAGCACGGGTATTCAGCTAGTTCTTTTATATTTACAGGTTTCAATAAAACTACAGGCACCTTATTGTTGCTTTGATTTAATATCAAATTTTTTATAATATAATGTAATTTTTATATAATATAATTTTTTTAATATAATGTAATTGTTAATATAATTTCTTATTTTATAATATAATTAGGGCCTATATAAAACTTTCTATGTCTAATGTTTTGTTTCCTTTTTCCAAGTTTCTGTTCTCTTGTTGAATGTTTGGTTTTCCTTCGAATGATATCTTTTGACTAAGACGCTCATAATGTACTTGTGACTAATTAGGAATATAAATCATGTTACTTATCTTACATTAATGTTTAATTATAAGGGACTATCCCAATTTTTAGGTGTCTGCTTTGTTTACAAAAAAAGTTATTCAGACAAGCTGTTATGTCTAAGTAAACGTAATGAATAACTGAGCAATAAACAAATTGACAAAAAACTTCATGCAATGGTTTAAAAACTTTTAAATTTCACCAAGGAGTAGCCATTTTCGTTGTAATTCAATATTTTTTGCAATAATAAAACAAATATCTATTTTAACAAAAATTTTCAAAGATCTTTTATTTTTTCTGACGGAAAAATTAGGATTTTTATTTTATAGTTTTAAACAAAACGAAATTTTCATTTCAACATTAGATTAAATACGTTCAATATTAATAAACAAAAGAGATGTTTACTCTCAGAAATAGTTATAGCAATGGTGGATGTAAAATAAATAACGGAATAAAAAGCGTTATTACTTTTAAACTTGATTTACATCAAAGCATGGCTGTTTGCGCGGAACGCCCTTATTGCTATAAAGTGGCACTTGGATCAAAGAACGCCATTTTATTGGCTCTTTTTACATTTTAAACTACACCAAGCAACAAATTACTGGGGTGAAACTTTGAGTTTAATATAGCCCTGATTTTCATAAAAAGGTATAGGACTAGCTTATTTTTCTTGATTAATTGTAAAATGTTTGTCGTTTAATTTACAACATTCCATCAATTCCATTGATGACAAATTAAAAGTCTATTATAACTTAATTTCGAGTTAAAATAAATAAGGTGTTAGGTTCTCAATGGTATTCTATGTATTTCAAATATATTGTCCAAATGAATTACTTTTAGAATAAAGTATAAAAACTCAATTTGTTATTATAAATAAATTCATCATTGAATTTATTCATCATGTTTTTTTGTTTTATGTTTTTTTTTTTTTTTTTTTTTTTTTTTTTTTGAGGGAGAGGCGGAAAAATGCATTACGCACACAGGTGGCCAGCCTGTAGTGTGGGGCTCCCCTAAAAACGAGTTTACCCACTAAAAAACCTCCTCTACTCTTTAGGAATCTAACCTGGAATTGTTTGTCACATTACGTCAGGCTAGGCCTAAATTTGGCTTACGCCCGTGGGGCTCGCTCCTTATCCAGCCGCTCGATCAAGGGATCTGGGCCACTTCACGGTCCAGATCGGTTTTCTTTTCCAGGAGGATGCCCCGGACGAACTGTGACAAACAATCCCAGTTGCCCTCATCCTCCAAAATCTTTTGGCAGACCGAGTCCACCGAAAATGCACCAAAGATTTGTGTGGCCTCCAGGCGGGGCCCTTCCCAACGGGGACAGCGGAAGAATGTGTGTTCCGCATCGTCGGGAACACCCGGGCAATAAATGCAGTCCGGTGAACCGGTCTTTCCCATACGGTTCAGGTACGACCGAAAATAGCCGTGACCTGTCAAAAATTGGGTCAGGTAGTAGTCCACCTCCCCATGCCGCCGTTCCACCCATGGTTGGACCTGCTTGATAAGTCGCGCAGTCCATCGTCCTCGGGTGTCGTGCTCCCAGCTGTGTTGCCACTGCTGGTAGGTTCGGGAGCGCTCTTCTGTTCTTGCCGTGTCCTTGCCGATCTCGCCTTGTCTCTGATAAATCGCTTTCCTCTCCCCTGCCAAGAGCTTGACAGGGATGACTCCGGCGACCACCAGGACGGCAGGCTCGGACACTGTCCGGTAGGCGGAACACACCCGGAGCGCAGCTTGACGCTGAACCCGGGCGAGTCGCAACCTGTAGCACTCCTTATCTAGAGCGCCTGCCCACACCTCTGCCCCGTAAAGAAGCACGGACTGGACCGCGGACATCAACAGACGTCTTCTGCTGGATCGGGGACCCCCGACATTGGCCATCAGCCTACTCAGGTAAGTCACTACCTTAGCGGCCTTGTCCGCTGTACGGAAGATCTGATCCCTCCAGCTTAACTTGGTGTCCACCATAACCCCGAGGTATTTGGCGGCACGAGTTGATGTGACCACCTCCCTTCCCACTCGAAACGGGACGACGGTGTCGATCCTCTTCTTCGTAAGAATCACGATCTCCGTCTTACTGAGAGCAAGTGAGAGACCGTGATCGGACATCCAGTTGTTGACCACCCGCATAACTCGGTTCAACTTCAGTTGGGCCAGCTCAACGTTGCGTGCAGCAATGAGAGCTGCGACGTCATCGGCGTACCCAACCAAAGTGGTTTCCTCAGGCATCTCGGACCTCAGGAGGCTGTCATAGGCAACGTTCCAGAGATCCGGGCCGAGTATTGAACCTTGTGCGGCACCAGAAGTGACTTCCATCGTCCGCGTTCCGTCCCTCGTGTCATAAATCAGGCTTCGAGAGCGTAGATAATCCTCGACGAGCCGCAACAGATATGCAGGAATACGAAAGGTGTTGCGAAGCGCATCCAACATATCGACCCACCTCGCCGAGTTGAAGGCATTCTTGACATCAAGCGTAACAAGAAGCACTACTCGGCGGGAGAAATGGTTGTGGCTCTCGGCTCTCTCCACAGCTCTCTGAACTTCGGTGACAGCGTCGATCGTTGACCGTCCCTTTCTGAAGCCGTACTGACGGGGGCATAAGTCCCCGGCAGCTTCCACGGCAGAAGTCAGGCGGGAACGGATCAGCTTCTCGAACAGCTTCCCAGCCGTGTCCAACATGCAGAGAGGCCTGTGGGACGACGGCAGCTCGGGATCACCTTTGCCCTTGCTGATCAGTACAAGCCTGGCTGTTTTCCAGGGAGCCGGAAACACCCCTTCTACCAAACAGGCATTGTACATTCTCAACAACAAGTCAGCGTTGATTAAAAATACTTTCTTTAAAGCCTCACTGGGAATCCCATCCGGGCCAGGAGCCTTGTTGCTCTTCAGGGAGAGAACGGAGGTTTCCAGCTCCTCGAAAGTGAAAAGTGGAACGTCCTCTACCCGTCCGAAGTCAACCGGCGGTCGCTGTGGATGTTCAGGAAACAACGCAGCGACGATCCTCCCCATGGTGGCGCCCTCCATGATGGAAGGTGGAGAGCGGGCGCCGAGTTTCTGTGTTACAAGTTTGTAACCCAGGCCCCACGGGTCGGAATCAACGTCGTCACGAAGTCTCCTCCAGCTATTCGCCTTGCTCCTGTTGATCGCCTGGCGGAGAGATTTTCTCGCAGCTTTATAGGCCTCCGACTTAGGAACTCTGTCTGCGGGAATTCTCGCTCTAGTGGCGGCTCGTCTAGTTCTTAAACATGTTCTTCTGAGTTCCGCAATCTCTTCAGTCCACCAGTAAACGGGTTGTTTGTCGCGTCGGGGTTTCCTTCGCGGCATAGACTGGTCGCAGGCCGAGACGATAAGTTCCATCGTGGATGTTACTAGTGCCTCGGCTCCAGCCTCACCAGGATTCCCCTGCGCTCCCCGAGAGATGACTTCGGTGAACTTGACCACGTCCAGTTTGTTGGTGTTCCACCGGCGTGGCCCTTCCCGAGATGCGGAAACTCGACGATTTGCCTGATCATGCAGGTCAAACACGATGTATTGGTGGTCGCTACCCGTGTAGTCCTCGACAACCCTCCAGCCAGAGATCCTCGGAAGGAGCGACTCAGACGCAAAGGTGACGTCAGGGATCGTGCCTCTCTGCCCGGGGCGCCGAAAAGTAGGTGTGTCGCCCTGGTTGAGGACGACAAGACCGGCCCTGGCGATGAAATCCAGGATGTGTTTCCCCCGGGAGCTGGTAGAGGGCATTCCCCACTCGACGGCCCTGGCGTTGAAATCGCCACCAACGACGACATGCCCGGTGGTGCCGAGAACGCACTCCTCTAGGCTATCTATCTTGTATTGTCTATTGTAAAATGAAATATAAAAATTAAAATAATTTACTGTTTATTTATTGTGATTTATTTTATGATAATCTGGCACTTAAATACTAATGTATAGAAAATTTCAACCAATTTGAAAGTTTCCGTAGCGAAGCACGGGTATTCAGCTAGTTCTTTTATATTTACAGGTTTCAATAAAACTACAGGCACCTTATTGTTGCTTTGATTTAATATCAAATTTTTTATAATATAATGTAATTTTTATATAATATAATTTTTTTAATATAATGTAATTGTTAATATAATTTCTTATTTTATAATATAATTAGGGCCTATATAAAACTTTCTATGTCTAATGTTTTGTTTCCTTTTTCCAAGTTTCTGTTCTCTTGTTGAATGTTTGGTTTTCCTTCGAATGATATCTTTTGACTAAGACGCTCATAATGTACTTGTGACTAATTAGGAAAATAAATCATGTTACTTATCTTACATTAATGTTTAATTATAAGGGACTATCCCAATTTTTAGGTGTCTGCTTTGTTTACAAAAAAAGTTATTCAGACAAGCTGTTATGTCTAAGTAAACGTAATGAATAACTGAGCAATAAACAAATTGACAAAAAACTTCATGCAATGGTTTAAAAACTTTTAAATTTCACCAAGGAGTAGCCATTTTCGTTGTAATTCAATATTTTTTGCAATAATAAAACAAATATCTATTTTAACAAAAATTTTCAAAGATCTTTTATTTTTTCTGACGGAAAAATTAGGATTTTTATTTTATAGTTTTAAACAAAACGAAATTTTCATTTCAACATTAGATTAAATACGTTCAATATTAATAAACAAAAGAGATGTTTACTCTCAGAAATAGTTATAGCAATGGTGGATGTAAAATAAATAACGGAATAAAAAGCGTTATTACTTTTAAACTTGATTTACATCAAAGCATGGCTGTTTGCGCGGAACGCCCTTATTGCTATAAAGTGGCACTTGGATCAAAGAACGCCATTTTATTGGCTCTTTTTACATTTTAAACTACACCAAGCAACAAATTACTGGGGTGAAACTTTGAGTTTAATATAGCCCTGATTTTCATAAAAAGGTATAGGACTAGCTTATTTTTCTTGATTAATTGTAAAATGTTTGTCGTTTAATTTACAACATTCCATCAATTCCATTGATGACAAATTAAAAGTCTATTATAACTTAATTTCGAGTTAAAATAAATAAGGTGTTAGGTTCTCAATGGTATTCTATGTATTTCAAATATATTGTCCAAATGAATTACTTTTAAAATAAAGTATAAAAACTCAATTTGTTATTATAAATAAATTCATCATTGAATTTATTCATCATGTTTTTTTGTTTTATGTTTTAAGCTACATATAGTTTCAAATGATCAAAACTAACCAAATAGTTACAAATTACAAGTAAGTAAAGAAACAAATTTAAAAAATAATTTTATCTGCTAAGAAGACAAAAAATGTTATTTGAAATGTGAATCATTAAGTGAAAGAACAAATTATTTTTAATTCAATGAACACTATCTATTACATCCAAAGAAATATTTAATTTTTCTTTTTACAATATATTAAGAAATTTCTAAACTCATTTTTTATTATTAATGATGTACATATTCTTTTACAAATAATAAACTGTTTTCCATCTAGTTAACATTCAAATGTTTAAAATTGTTTTATATAAATATTCAATTTTAATATTGAAATTAGAATGTAATCTTCGTACTTCAATTCTAACATCGCATTTAATTATTTATTTAAGTACCTGAAGTTTAAATGAAATGGTGAAATATAACCTTACCATGATAAGTCAACTGAAAAGTATATATTTTTATAACATTCATAAAAAAATATCTATATTCCTACAATTGTCTTACCATTTGTTTAAGAGACAAAATTAAGACTTCAATTTGATTATCATCATCAACAGTATACCAACCAGAAATTAAAACCACAATGACCTTAACATCCTTTAAAAATAAACTAGTTCATTACTGGTTTTTTTATATAATAGATTTTTGGTTAGTATTCGACTCAATGCAATTCAAACAATAAACTCTATGTATGGTACTAATTATAAATGAAAGGTTTCCAACACGTTCCTAGTTATAAAAAACCCATATTTAATGCAATGGATCGTCAATATTTTAAATACTCCTTTTAAACTTCAATAATATTTACTTACAAATAAAACCTAGATATTTAATTTGTGACTCGATGTTTCACAGTACCGTAGTAAACACACTACACAACTCAGTGAACTTCAAGACAATAAACTTATATAAACGTTGAAGAAGTTTTATATTTTTGAAAATACAGACTCCGGGGGGAGCCGGCCAGCACCGTGGAGTTATTCCGGTTTCCCGCTTTGTAAGCAGAAGTTATTGCTTTAATAACAATGGTCACACACGCTGGCTCTTATAAAAGAAGCTCATGTTTAAATATTACGGTTTGTAATTTTGCAAACCATAACTGGTTTACGGTTATAAAATGTGTTTGATATTGTTTGAGTCATTACTAAATATATATTTTTTTACAATTGATATTTATTTATGTATTATTTTTACAATACTCAATTGATATAACAATATAACATGCTGTATAACTAGAAAGATGCCAAACATTGATACTAAATATGATATATAGTGGATATACATCAATAAATATAATCGTTTTATAGTAAGCGAAGCATGATAACCGTTGAGCACCGTTTCACCTTTAGCGGAATAAAGCCCATTTTTTAATTTAATTTAATCATATAATCATTGAGTTTCCTTATCCCTGTCATATTTAAAATTGTTGTCATGCACTTTTTGAACTTATCTCATTATTTCATAATGATTTTAAGGATAAATGTAAGCATATAACTTAGTGATATTGACTCTAGCAAAAACGATTTTAACTTTAAATAAAGTTACATCAATGCGTTTTAATCGTTCGAGATTTCAAAATTTGACTATAAACCCTGTAGTGTTGAAACATTTGAATATTTAAATAAGACGAATAAATTTGGTTTCTAGACCCAATATTTCCACAAGTAGTAGCATCTTATCTTGCAGTAGCTAAAATTATTAGCAATATAAACAAATTATTAACAAAAAGGTATTAACTTCCCACATTTCAGATTATCTGAGTTTTGCAAACAGACTTAATAACACGTATGACACTCTTTCTACCATCATAAAAAATACGTAAACTCATAAATTAAACATATAAACCATGTTTGATATAGAATAAATTTAACAATCACGAAAGATATCTAGATTTGGATTACTTAATGACAGTAAAGCATTTTATAAGGCTTGGTTTTAATCCTTTAATGATAAAATTTCTAAATAGAATCATTATAAGCTTTACCGAAAGTTTGCACCAACCACTTCATTAAAGTTGGCCAGCCCAAATGAAACAGCGATGGAAAGCTGAACGCTGATGAAGTTTAAATATTGAATGGGAAATATTTTCTGTGTTTCCGAATAACATTTTTGTAGATATTAAATAATCACTAAGGATGGTGTAAACATTTATTTTGGTACGGATTTCCCATAAATGAAAAGAATTTTCAATGATTTCGAAGTTTTATTTTGTATTCTAAATGAGAGTTATCTCAAAAGATTTAATTGTTGCAATTGTTTCGCATATCAAAAGGCAATATGGGGCTTAAGTCACTATAAACAGTAATCGAAGTCTTGTAAAAAAAATCTATTGAAATTATTGTACAAGGCAACATTTTCAGATGGAATATATTGGTATAGCGGTTATGGTAAATAGGTACGTTTCATTGTAACATGCATTCTGGAATGAAAAAATTTTATTTTTTTGTAATATACAAAATTTAAAACCACCATAACTTTGGAGGATTTAAAGGCCTATATGCACATAGGCATTCTTATAGCACAAAGAATGAGGGGATATCAGGACTTTTTTTACGTTTTGACGATAAACGGTCCAAACCTCAGTCTTGTTACTATCTAACGTCGACCATTTGTTAGAAAGCATCATTAATTAATAGCCCAATGACAAATGCTAACTGAGTCTGAAATCGAACCTACCTTCTTAGTCACAGATAAAAATTCCATTCCAAACTAGAAAACTCATGGCTATTTTTTTTTTTTTTTTTTTTTTTTTTTTTTACAATTACTTAAACACTACTAAGGCCTGGATATGACATCCATCATTATGCCTTTGAGTCCTGGTGTCCTTTAAAAGGAACAGTATATTGGGATCCGAATGGAGGTCATGGTTTTTTATACCATTTTAAATTAACTATCTTACTGTAAAAAAAACATAAATCTTGCTTAAAGACCAAGTAAACGTATGATCGATTACTTAAAGACTCTAAGTAGTTACTAGGTGTACTCACCAACAACGTGCATGTGTGCCGAGACCACCTTGGTGTGGAAGTCGGGGAAGTCAGTGGACACCTCACAGCGGTATCTGCCCGTCAACTCCTTGGTGACCTCCCGCAGCACCACCTTGCTGTTGTCCGACATGCTTTGCTGCAGGGACAAACACACGGATAACCGTTAGAGATGCATTCATCAACAACGTGCATGTGTGCCAAAACCACCTTGGTGTGGAAGTCGGGGAAGTCAGTGGACACCTCACATCGGTATCTGCCCGTCAACTCCTTGGTGACCTCCCGCAGCACCACCTTGCTGTTGTCCGACATGCTTTGCTGCAGAGACAAACACACGGATAACCGTTAGAGATGCATCCATCAACAACGTGCATGTGTGCCAAAACCACCTTGGTGTGGAAGTCGGGGAAGTCAGTGGACAAATCACAGCGGTACCTGCCCGTCAACTCTATGGTGACCTCCCGCAGCACCACCTTGCTGTTGTCCGACATGCTTTGCTGCAGAGACAAACACACGGATAACCGTTAGAAATGCATCCATCAACAACGTGCATGTGTGCCAAAACCACCTTGGTGTGGAAGTCGGGGAAGTCAGTGGACACCTCACAGCGGTACCTGCCCGTCAACTCCTTGGTGACCTCCCGCAGCACCACCTTGCTGTTGTCCGACATGCTTTGCTGCAGGGACAAACACACGGATAACGGTTAGTGATGTATCCACCAACAACGTGCATGTGTGCCGAGACCACCTTGGTGTGGAAGTCGGGGAAGTCAGTGGACACCTCACAGCGGTACCTGCCCGTCAACTCCTTGGTGACTTCCCGCAGCACCACCTTGCTGTTGTAAGACATGCTTTGCTGCAGGGACAAACACACGGATAACGGTTACGGATGCATCTCAAACTTTTAAAAATACCCCCTGTCGCAGCAGAGCTGCGTACTCAGCGAATTTCCAAAGAAATTTGATTTTTTGTATTTTCCCCATAACCACCATAGGAATG
This sequence comes from Neoaliturus tenellus, assembly GCA_030545055.2. Classification (NCBI taxonomy): domain Eukaryota; kingdom Metazoa; phylum Arthropoda; class Insecta; order Hemiptera; family Cicadellidae; genus Neoaliturus; species Neoaliturus tenellus. The sequence goes on from CM061537.1 coordinate 33,961,493, forward strand.
AGTATATAGTTTTACTGCCGTGTAATTTTGTAAACAAATTGTATTTCTACCATATAAAGTCATATACTAAGTTTCAACAATAGCTGACCATAAATAAAGGAGTTTGCCTACTATCCGTATGATTAACATGGGATAAGAGTGTGAAGTTTTCTTCCATATTAATTATTACATAAACCAAGACTTTTTACCATAAATGGAAGGATCTCAACCAAATGAAGTTAAATACCAAGGTTCACCGGAAAATACTGGATAATAAGTGAATACTAACACATATTTATTCTCCATAACATTAACTAACCATGGGAGCCCCAAAATACATTGTAATGTGTTTAGACCTTTTAACGTCTCTAAACAACTAAAGTGTGTGTTTTTAGCTAATTGCAGTGGTAAAAATCTTTTTTTAAATTAAATATGAAGAGCGGCAAAAATCATTTGTTGGGTACAAAAGCCCCCAAAGTCCCCTTCTGGTAAACCGATATAACTGGTGTAAGAACCTATTAGAATGAAGGTAGGGTAACACTTCCCTACCAAATTTGGTCTCGATTGGACAATTTATACGAGAGTTATCGTGTCTAGGGACACATACATTTATAAATATATTTTTTATTAACTATTATGTTTGGTCTCTGGGCACTTCAAAACGAAAAAATAAGATGGTCCAGGAAATAGTTCTTACCATGAGACCTACGGCAATAGCTTCCGCCCTATGGGAAATCAGCTGAAAAAATATACATGTTCACATTGACACAGGTTACGATTGCATTGTGTTCAATTTTCATGTTATGACGAATAGCAAAATAAACATTTTCGTAGATTGAATAAAAATTGTCTACGCTGGTAAATTATAGGAGAAATTGAATTGTATAAACATCAGAAACTAAACAAACGTACCAAAATAAGGAATGTTATTGTGAAACAATATGTATGTTTTTTTTACTTTTATTTTGATTGCAAACATTTGCAGAATTGAAATTGTTCGAGTGTGCTCTTTTCCTTATTAGCCCCTTTATCATTTACGTTTTGGTTTTTGTGTAACAACGATATTTTTATACATAAAAACGCTATCAAACTATTGAAATTTTCACAAATATTTATGAATTTACATAAAATCTCAATGCTCATTACAAGTCTAATTAATTAAATTGCATTAAATATTTTTTGTATTGCAAATGTAACATGCATTTACCATAATTTACGCATACTAAATATATATTACGTATGTATGATGTTTAATTATAACATCATATTATTTCAATTATCTATTTTTAATGTTACTAAAATTGTCGTAACACAGGTTTAAAAAATTTAGAAAATATCCAATCTTAGTTGTTAGCATTTTAAATGTTTTTATAGGTGATTTTCCTAAACAAGCAAAAGTTGAGTTAAAAAATTAATAGAGAATCCAAAAAAATTAAATGTAAAATCATGCTCAAAATCATTCTGAAATTAATTTAAACATAAAATTTGAGAGCTAATTATCAATATTAATTTGATTAAAATTTGTGTAACCTTTTTAGCCTTGATATGTGATTGTTCAAATTTAATTGTTAGATTTTGAGCAATAACTACATTAATAAGTGAAAAAACTTATTTCTCAATAATCATACCAACTTTACAACATTTTATGGTATTTTAGGACTGATATATGGTTAAATTTCACTCCACATTTCATTCATAAATAACTCCACTTACATCAATATTCACTCCAGCCAGCGGGAACACGCTGGTCTTGGGGTTCTCCTTAGGCATGTACCGGAAGAACTCCTGGCGGCCCTTGTACCACTTGACCACGTACAGGGGGTCGTTCTCGAGGTCGTACTTGCAGAGGAGGGTGGCAGTGCTGCCGGTAGTGACGGCCACGGGCGCCTGCAGCTCCACGTTCTGGAGGCCACCCGTGCCTGGAACAGAGAACAGGGGAATGTAGAAGGGCTATGGAGGGGGACTTGAAAAACTTGTGGTAATTACTGGTGGCGGCCACACACTACCGGACCGAGCATCGCACCGTACATTACACCATACCCATACGTAAATTTACTAGGAACATTTCGCTGAACAAGACATTGGAGCGAGCAACGTACCGGAAAATCCACCGAGCGAGATGAAGGAAGTTTAGAGACAGAGAGGGAGAACGTGAGTGAGTGAGAGTGCTAGAGCATGTGGTTGTAAGGGGAGGGGCTTTCCATCACGAGCGTTCGGTGCGACGATCGGTATGGCATTAGGATCAAAATTGACCCTGACACACTACCGTACATACATCGGACCGTACAGTGGACCGATTTTTTCTTTGGTGTTTCATCAGAAAACCGTCTCCAGAGCGCACGGTATGATGCTCGGTCCTGTGCTCAGCCCGGTT
>CM061537.1:33963945-34114300 GCA_030545055.2 Neoaliturus tenellus
TTATAAACAAATATTATTTACACCTAAACGTTAAATATATTAATTACTGCATTATAATAATTAATAAGAATTTAAAATTATCCTAAAAAAACCACCCTTTACATATTTTAACTTCATATTTCAACTTAAACTCACATCTTTCAAAATCGTCACATGTGTAAGGGAAACGTTTACTTGTGAATTATTGATGCAGTTTCTTGGCACAATCTAAGTAGCATTACCAACATTGAGACAATTTACTTCACTTAACAGAACTTTTACTCAATTGTTTTCACTCTTTTAAATTTTCTATGTATGCAGTTTGTTACACTTAAAGCTAATTTAATTAATTTAAAATACCACAATATAAAAGATCTATAAAAATTTTAATGTTTATTAGAAAGTTTAAAGTATTTTAAACACTTTGGGGGGTTTTTGACACATTTTTGTAATTTTTCTAGAAAAACGCCTTACTGCACTTCGGCTGGCTTTATCAGTAGCTCTAGGCTAACAAAGTTTACTTGTGTTAAATAATGTAGATGAAAAAAATAATTTTTTTAACATAGAGTTACTGAGGTAGCCCTACTTTTTATAATGTGTGAAATATTATATATTACATGGTTTCTAATTGCATGATAAACGTAATGTATTGTTCAATAGTTTGTATAATTAATTTGTTAATTTGTTGGTCTTATGATTTAAGAAAAATATTACAAACTATTATGTTATATTATAATAAACAAATATTTAAATATTTGAATGGTCAAACGTTTATTGTTTAGTTAAACTTTAAAATTTTTCAAAAACTGATTTTTGTTAACGGATTTTTTTTGTAACACAATATATAGAAATTATTGATTCAGGCCAACCTTAAGTTTCCTCTCTATGTATATTACACGCCAGTGGAGTTATGCATCTGGACATGATTTGTATTCGAAGCACCAAGAGTTATCGATGTCCCTCAGAGCTGACAGGTCACGAACTAGAGGCGAAATCGATTTTCAACACGTCCACATTATTGTCATCTCATTTCACCTTATTTGGTTACAGCACTTGACATAGTTAATAAAAAATTGTATGTAATTAAGAAATGAGGGTAAGAAAATAAATTTAATAAAATATATTTTTTTCATTCTGAAGCAAAGTTTTATATTGGGTGTCAGAAAAAAAAACTTTTTGGATTTTGGGAGACGATTACTTGATCGAAATAAATATCCTGTAAATATATGACCCAAAATGCTTCGATGAGCCGCTAGACGCCATTTTGTTTTTTACACTAAATAATTTTTTCCTTAGCGAATCTTCGTACTTAGTTCATATTTGGCATAAACTTCATCATAGTAATGCTCGTTTTCAAGAAATAAGTTTGTTTTCCGATGTGTATTTTAAAAATGGCGACCGTTTTAAAATTTTTAACTAAAACATCTCAAAACCAGTAAATATAATCAAAATGTTACTAGACACAAAACAGTTGACAAATTTAACTATCTAACCAATTTTACCAAGTTTGTAAGGATCTGACAACAAGTAAGGGAGTTATTGTAATTTGTCAGCATTTCGCAGTTAACATCTTGTTAGCGAATTTTAATTACGAAGGGGGTACTAAAACCGATTCAAAGGAGTTTTTCAAATCTTTTTTTACTATTGATTGTGAATTTTGTGTATTAAACCGTTTTTTTACTGTCTTCAACGTATAGCTCTTCCGTGGAACTAACTTATTGCATACTTGACTTTTAATTATTCTACAAATTTAGGGCAACCCCTAAGGGGGCATGGGGCGGAGCCCCCATCGAGCCGTAGGCGAGTTTTAATATAAAATCACATGTGTTATGTTTCCTTGTGTAAAAATGTATTAACCCTCATCGAAACTATTCGCGTGAGTGAAACATTATATCCAACATCAATTAAGAGGGAAACAATTCCCCAATAAATTCGTAAAATTAGTGTTTTATTTATTTTTTATTTTTATTTTTTTATTTTATTTTATTTTTTTTGTAAGTATCAACGTTATGTGTCACTTACTTAGTTAGTGGCAGATTTATATCTTCGTATACGTGAGTGTAGTAGGTTAACTAAAGTAGCAACTGAAATGATTCCATACTAAATTGTAAAGTGAACGAGTACATCAAGCTTTATGTAAAAAAAATCACATTTGATGTCCCCCCGTGGAAAATCTAATTGACCTAAGTGACATTAGGAAGTGACTATGAAAAGAAATCTATACTGAAAAGCATCTCGAACGTGTATAAAAACAACTTAGGAATTAGTCATTTCCCAGTCTCTTCAGATCTAGTAAGGGGCAGATCTATCATTAGGTGTAAGTGACACTAGCAAGTGACAGATGCATCCAGAGTAAAATGTATCTTGAATGTGTAGATCTACCACTAATGACGAAGGCCTCATCAGTCTTACTCAGCTTAGATCCATCACTTGGTCTAAGTGACAGCGGTAAGTGACACCACTGCTACTCCCTTGAATGCAAAGTGTTCTTCAGTTCGTTCTGAAAATTTCCTGTATATTTTTAAACGTATACTTTATATAACGTCTCAAGAAATGATTTATCATTTATTTAAATGTAAAATATTTTTATTTTAAGGTTTGAACGTAAAATGTTTATTTATTTTTTAGTCTCAAAACTTAATTTGTAAGATAATTATGTTTGTGAATCTTGCCACTTAGTGAAAACTTCCTTAATTAATAATAAAGCTATGAAGAAATATATAAATCGATCAACATTTTAGTAGACTAGGTTTTTATGTATAGATGTTTTACTATCGAAAAACAATGTAAACTAAATTATAACGTATGGTAATTTCGTTCCATCTATCACGGTAAATTGTTATAAGAATGAGATTAATATAAATTGTTATGCATAAACGATAAAATTGGAAATTTGTTTCCCGTGTCAAACAAATTATTCTCGTGAAATTTTATTATTACCTAAAATTGGTTTTCATCTTGGTTAGTAAGTTAAACACTGTATTTTGAAAGAAAATTAACAGACAAAATGTTGGGTGATATAATAGCAAAATGTAATTCCCATCTTTCCAAAGAAACTGATAAGGGTATATTTATGAACATAAAGAGTTATTTAGGGGAGGCAAAGGAGCTTACAAGAGCACATCCATTGTTGTGGCAGATAAACGTGGATTAAAAGTTGAGTTTTCTCTTCTTCAGGATTATTAAAGATAATCCCGCAGCAAATTCTGGTTCTCAAGCCATGTTTTAGTAAAATATTTATGATAAAACTCTCTTACTTCTTTTTTTAACTATATTATAAATAATTTAATACATATATTATAATACTTCAATTCATTACAATTCTCAACAGAATGTAATTCTAATAATGAAATGTACAGTATATTTCTTAACGAGACGTGCAAAATGGTTTTGTAAAGTTGAAATAACGTTAAAATGGGAATTTAAGGTTTATATAAACTTTTAACATGAAAAAATAGAATTGAAAATGTTTCATTAGGATTTAACTAAAAAAATAATGAATAGGTGTTATTACTCCTTATATGCTCCTTGGTTTGGTTACCAATTATTTTAACATTTGAATGATATTCAAGAAATGAAATATTAAAATAAATTGCAGGCCAAGATGAACGATTATCTTATTACAACAACTCCATTACCTTGTTATAAATGTAAAAACTATTGTAGGAACTGATTTACAACGCAACTTCACTGAACTTTTTTACTGTACAGGTTATGTTTTGAACATTTTGTGTTAATGTTGGGATGATTTTTTTTAATTTTGTGTTAATAGCATTTAAATTTTTGTATAGTCAATACAGTTCTTGATTCGTGATTATTGAATGAATATATTTTTTTTCCAATACTGAATTATTCTCTAATCTATATTATTGAGGAATTATTAATTAAGTGTAAAACATTAATACCTTAAAGCGATGAGGAATCTAATGGCGAGATTCAGAATCAGCTATGTAATCAGTCTAATATAGAAAAAAATTATCACTTGGCTTATACGACAGCTACAAATGACAACAGAAACTTATATTAAGTATTCCCAAAAGTTATAGAATTATAGAGTGCATAATGAACTCGCCTGTGGCTCGAGTGGGGCTCCTCCCCCATTACCCCCAGTTGGTTTCAAACAATTCGTTGTTGTTATTGGTGGAAGAACGTCTGCCCCTAATGGGAATTTTGCGGAAGCCTCCAGAAGAATACGATATTGAAGGTAGAGAAAGTGTGAGAGACGGGACATCAGACGACCACTTAACCACTCAGATGGTCAAACCCATGCTACTTGACAACTGTCCACTCATGTTCCAGCTAGGGGTTTCCATGCCCTTCGCAATCACCACCCGGTGTCTTAAACATGAATAACAAATAAAGGAAGGGAAATTGTCATAGCGGACAGCCAAAAGACGTACACAGTGTTATGTCAACTGCATTTTCTGTATCCTGGGTCAACTTCACAACTAATTTAAACCTTTTTTAATGCTGTCCTGGGACACGAATTCGAGAATGATTTACAACATCTCACGTAGTGGACAAGTAAATTACCCTGAAGAACTGATCAGGCAGGTCCATAAAAGTTTCAAAAAGCCAAATTGTCAGTTATGAATTACATGTAACCCTAGAATAACGAATGATAGTGTTTCTTATAATGTTAAAAGGTTAAAATACCTAATACAGCCATGGATCCTAGTAAAATCTCACGTATACAACCTGTTGTGTTTCTTATATATTTCAAGACTAAACTCATCGAGTAAAATCTAAATCTCCTACATTTTTCCTAAAAAATAATTAAGCAATTCGACGTTCACTACTCAAGGGAGCACAGAAACTACGGTGTGTAATACATTTGTAATTCCAGTTATTTGTCTGAATGTATTAGTATGTTCTGTTTTTTGCGTGAAAGTGTAAGAATTTTACTCCATGACAGAAACAGAAATGTGTTCTTCAACGTGATTTGTAAATACATGTCCAAAACTGGTACCACTTATTATTGAAAATTGCAGCCCAATAGCCGGACCAGCCAATTTTTTTGTAGTCATTAGTCACAATTGCTATTATAAGGATTTTTTGCTGTTTGTATGTGTCGACTGTTATTCATTGCTTGTTATTCATAATAACATACTGATAAACATTAAAGCATCATTCATTAATAATGCTCAATATGACAACACTTAACTCTCTATTCCATCATAACCAAGTAAAATGTGAAATATAGAAGTGAATTATAACGCAATCAAACTCGAAAAGAGTAATCGTGAAAACTCTACATCAGAGAAACATAATAATACAAACCATTGGCTTGCAATTAGCTTCTTGGTTCAACAAATGGAAATTTAATTCCTAGGGCTGTAATGCTGTTTTAATTGGACAGCCTCTCTCCATCGGTATGTCTTTATGTTCGCTCTTTTATTTAGCTCATGCTAATTTAAAGCTTAAACGTATTAAATACTTGTTACTCTGTAGTTCTTATACAACTTTGAAATTAAGAACAGCAACTTGACATTAGTTGCCATTTCCATAATATAGTTTAAATCACAAATTACTAATGTAACTATTAGTATTATTTCTTTTTCTTTTATTTTGTTTTAAAATATTAACGATGGATTGTTAAATTTGTGAACAAAATATTTTTTACGAAATCAAGTCAACCCCATGGTGTAAAATACTTCCCCTATGGTCAAACCTACGGATATAATACTAATAAAAACCATTGCACTCCATAAACACAAGTTTTTATTAACCCACAAAATAAATGAGTAAATAAGTTAAATTATTATTTTCTAAATTTAAGGATCTAATAAAAAATTTAGAAGTTCAATGGAACAAGGCCTCAGTGAAAAGTTCTCTACGAAGTGATGATTTTGTGTAAAGAATTATTGTAATTAACGATTTTCTATTGTTAAATGTGTTATGTAAGGAAATAATCTGTGCAGCCTGAAGTATTATTTATACAATATTATTATTTTAATTTATCATAAAACTTTGTATAATAACTTTTGGTTGTAATTTTATGGTCTGATAAGAAACTCCAAGGCTCTATTTAGATGTATTATTAATAATGTATTTTCAAAAATGTAATGGTTGTTTTCACATTTATTCAATTTAAATGAATGAAAATTATTGTTTAAAATCAAGATTCTGTATGTTGTTTCATTAGGTGAGATTTTTTAAAAATATCAGTAAATGGAGATATCCCTTCTCCGTCCTCTAAACGGATTTGACAGCTCCTGATTTATGTTTTTTAGGATGTACCAAATTCATTGTCTTGCCAGGAATAAAAGTGAATTATCCGAAGGAGTGAATTTATAGAGGATCCTAAGAGGGGAAATCTAAAAGTGTCTTCTAGGTGTCATCCTTAGTTTCCCACATATTTTCGGACTACTGTATGGGCCATTTTCTTCAGTGCCTACTATCTGTAACAAAACATTGTTTATTTAAACCCTAATTCACAATTTAAATCTTATTATGTTATGGGCAAATTTTCTTAAAGGATTTGTTCCGAAAGAAGTCAGGAGCAGTTAAATTTGCTTAGGAGACTTGAAGTTATATCTCTATTCAATGCTATGTAAAATACCACTAGGCCTATATACAAGGCGTTAGGTGACACCAAATTAATTTTTTTTTGTGAAACATAAATTTCTACTCCTGTACTTATTATTTATTTTAAGATCACCAGAGTTTGTTTGTAATACATTATAAGTGATTTTGCAATATCGCACTGTTTCATTGCCCCACCCTGTGCAATTTTACTTAATTAATGTTAATTTGTAATAAATAATTAACTAAAATAAACTTTTTGTTATATTTTTCTAAACAGTGATAATAAAATTATCGTGATATTAAAAATATAAAAAGATTAAAAATTTTTTAGAGAAGAAATATTACATCAAAAGTGCTTTACGCTAGCGGTTCATTAAATGATTGTTTAATTATTGTTGGTTTCAAGCTTAATTAAAAATATTTCTCTACCTCACTATTTAATTCTTACTATCTCTCTCATTTTATTCCGTTGGTTGCATTCCAGAAAAAATATCATGCTGGTAAATTTTACAATTAACTAAGATCGAGCCTGTTCGTGTTAGTCAATTTTATAAAGCTTACTTTTGAAAACAATAAAAATGAAAGGGAGTTTATATTTGCAGTAATTGAATTCTGCAATAAATAATTATACGTAAAAGTCGCGGATATTTTAAATTTCACGTTGGAACATTGATGGGACTGTGAGCTAGTTCGTTAAACTTATTAGTCTTCGAGTACAGTAATACTTAAAAACTACTTAATTTGATACATTTTCTGTCCGATTCTTAAACTTTACATTTACAAAAGTACCTTCTTATATAAATACGAATTAAAATTATCAAACATATATTTAATGGACGTAGGTTCTATTAATATGGTAGAGCACATGTATTTGATTTGTATAAAAAAAACCATCACATCTTAAAGTACAACTTTTTTGCCTGAAGGGAAAATTTCCCTGAGAGGAAAGTACTTTACTTCCTTGATGCACACAACATTTTTTCTCTACCTACAAAAATTACAAATAAGATACATTTTAAAAATGAACATACATTTTTTTTGATAATAAAAAAAAACTCTGATTGTATATAACCACTGAAGTCAATGTTTTGTTTCACAAGGATTGTTTTTTCATCATTGAATATCTCGTATGGTTCACAAATAATATGGGATACATACCAGTGATTGTTGAGATAGGTAAATACATATTACATTTTCAGAAACTCGTCCATTTATATTCTCCTTACACCACTCCATCAACATATTGTTTGTTATACATATATTTTAGCTTTGATTTAGCAGGGAGCAAATTTGACGTAAAATTTTCTGCTTCACATTTACGTTTGATGGAGTATAATCTTAGAAATCCTCACCGTCACTCCATAAATCATCTACGCCACAATCCATTTTTACAAGAACAACTGATGACTGAAGTGAAATTAAACAAATACGTAAACTGCATACAAAATGGCTGAGGTGCAGAAGCTATTGGTGAACAAAGAGTAACGAAACGAATACAATTAACATATGACTGTCGCCCCCCATATGGATTGACATATGGACGTCTATATCTCTCTCTTAATGCTATTCTTATGTAACTAGCTTTAGCCTCGTAGTGTAAAAAATTTAAGTTTTCCCTAGGTGAAAAATTTTAGAATCTAAGTAATACGGGGTAAAAACTAGTACCAAATTACTCTAATCCAAGGAGTAAAACATGGCTTAAGATAGTAGGTGGAGGAAAATGTAATTTGGTGAATTTATAAAAAAGACACATAAACTAAGTGTATGGTAAAAATACAAAAGTTTACCATGAGGCATCGGCTATGTTGGTATTTCATTTAAGCATACTATCGTTAAAACCAACATTATTGTTTGCAGAAAATAGCAGTGAAATAATCAAGTTTATTCATTTTAACTTGTTATTTTCATAGTCTTCATCAAGATTGTATTTTGCAGCCTTAACTAAGATTGTATTTTGTAACACATGCTGGCCAAATACGTGAGTAATTGCATTTTTGCTTCCTATTCCTAAAAATAGCATAATTGACAGTTTTGTGTTGTCCTTCATACTATCCATTTATTATTTATGTTATTTTGTTCTGAGGATTTATATTTTTTAACACATATTCACCCGTTGTGTTATTATTGCATTCTCTATTAGTTGTAGGAAAGTGATAACAAAGTAAACATTGTATTCCAGGCCCAAAATTACGTTTTGTAGAATTTTGCTACTCACACATATAGATGGGTAGAGCATCTATCCAGGTAGGGTAGTTTCATAGACAGCAGATAGATGGTGTTAAACGTCCAAAATAATTTTTTTAAACATGCCATTATAATAATATCATACCAACCTTTAAACACATATTTACGTAATGAATTCATCAATATCTTTGATCTTGTGTTATACTTTTACTGCAACAACAAATCCAAGAAACGACGCATTTATAGGTCCCATCAGTCTTGATAAGTAGCACATCCATCACTTGGCTCTGTCTAAGTGACGCTGACGGCCGAAAGTGACACCGACACTCTGCCTTTCAATATGCCAAGGCTGCCAAGAATAATGTACGTTGGCACTCACATTACAAAAGCCTTAATACATACCTACTTGTGAATTTAAAATGCAAATTATTGAAATCTATTATATTTAATAGATTATTCAAAGTAATTTATTTACTTATAGCTCAAGTCTAAAACTATAAGCAATAGGCCGATCAGCAAAAATAGTGTTGGTCAGGTATTTTTTTAGTCGTACAGTAATTGCACAGGATGAGCAAGACTGAATTATCTTACTGATATCAGTTTGCTCCTCACAACGCGGAACACACATTCTTCCGTTGTCCACGCGGGAAACGAATACGCCATTAGGCCACACGATATCTTGGAGTGCTGTCGGTGGACTCGTTGTCCATGAACATACTGGAGGGCAAGGACAGCTGGGGCTGATTATTGAATTTTGTCAAGAAAGTCCTCCTGTCGAAAAATGCCTATTTAGACTGGATCGCTGTCCAAATTTTTGGAAAAATGAACAGCTTAGTTCCAAGGAAGCCGTATCTGATATTTTGTACGGGCATTGTGTGGATATTTTTCATTTATCTGTTACCTTATCTTTACCAGGGAAACTATTTTTAAACGCTTAGTGTATGACAAATTTTGGTAAAGACCCTTTATATTTTAAATTCACAAGAGTATAATAGTAGAGCTTTCTATTTTCATTGAGCAAATCTTAGTTAATGAAGCAGTAATAGTAAACTTGTGTTATAACATAATTCAAATAGAAAGACTAACCGCAAAAGAAAAAAAATATATATATATATTTTTTTTTAATTCAATACTTGCTCGAGCAAACGGTAAACAGAGTTTGTTATAATTTTCATAAGTAAAACGAGAAAACATCCTATCCCATTACACTACCTTACGTTAACTAATATTAACGCTAGTTGATCCATTGCAATCGTTAATATTATAGTAAAGTTTGAAAAATACAATCTTGATGAAGCCTATGTTTATAAATGTTTTTTAAATTTATAATTTATAAATTTACCAAAATACATTTTCCTCCACCTTCTAACTTAAGCCAAATTTTACTCCTTAGAATAGAGTCGTTTACTAATCATTTTTAACCCGTGTGACTTAGATTCTTAACTTTTTCACCTAAGGAAAACTTAAATTAATTACACTACGGGGCTAAAATTAGTTACAAAAGAATAGAGATTTAGACGACCATATGTTAATCCATGTGGGGGGGGGGGGGGGGGGTGACAGTCATATGTCAATTGTATTTGTTTCGTTACTGTTTATTTACTAATAGCTTCTACACCTTAGCACTTTGTATGCAGTTTACGTATTTGTTTTAATTTTACTTTAGTCATCAGTTGATCTTGTAATATTGATTGTGGAGTAGAGATTTATGGAGTGACAGTGAGGAATCATTAGATTTTACTCCATCAAACGTAAATATGAGGCAGAAAATATGACATCAAATTTGCTTCCTGTTAAATCAACAGATTTGAATAACAAACGATATGATTTGTTCATGGAGTGGTGTAAGGAAAATAAAAATGGACGAATTTCTGAAAATGTAATATATGTTTACCTATCCCAACAATCACTGGTATTTAGCTTGATTTTTTTTGTGAACCATACGAGATATTTAATGATGAAAAAACAATCCTTGTGAAACATAACATAAACATCTGTGGTTAAATACAATCAGTGTTTTATGAAATAGAAAAGTGTAAGGTTATTTATTATTTGTGTAGGTAGAGGAAAAATGTCTTGTGCATCAAGGGAATAAAGTAATTTCCTTCCATTAGGGAAATTTTCCTTCAGGCAGAAAAAGTTGTACTTTACGATGTGATGTGATGATTTTTTTTATATCAGTCAAATACAAATGCTCTGCCCTATTATAAGAACCTACGTCCATTAAATATACGTTTGATTTTTTTTATTAGTCTTTATGAAAGATGGTACCTTCGTACATGTAAAATTTGGAATCAGACAGAAAAATTATCAAAATTAAGTAGTTTTTTAGTATTACTGTAATCGGAGACTAATCCTATACTCTTATACGAGCAATGTTTGCTTGTTTGCTTGCTTGCTTGCACAATTATCTCAAAAACGGCTCCGACGATTTCCTTCAAATTTTGGAATATGGGGGTTTTGGCCACCAGAAATCGATTGGAGCTGGTCCCATAGTTGGGAAAAATCCGGTTTTCACGCTAGAGCCCTCCAAAGTTTCCATGTTATCCTTATGGAGATTTTATTAATTGAACAAAAATCAGCTGATAACTGTAGATATTTAAAACAATGTGTTACATCTTTTTTCTGTAGTTATACCAAAGTGCAGCAACCGTTGGCCTGGCGAGTGAGCGTAGCGAACGAGCTCGTCTTTAAAACGGAAAAGGGCGAGTGAGCAGAGAGAACGAGCTTTGTGTGAGAACGAAAGTAATAATTTTACCGAGCTTAAGCTCGGTCCCCCTGGTACTAAGTTTAACGAACGAGCTCACAGTCCCATCAATGTTTCAACGTGAAATTTAAACTTTCCGCGATTTTTACATTTAATTATTTATTGCAGAGTTCAATGACTGCAAATATAAACTTCCTTTCTTTTTTATTGTCTTCAAAAGTACGGTAAGCTTTATAAAATTGTTTACACGAACAGGTTTGATCTTTGTTAATTGTAAAATTTAATAGCATGATATTTTTTCTGGAATCCAACGGACGAAATAAAATTAGAGAGTAAGAATTGAATAGTGAGGTAGAGAAATATTTTTATTAATCATGAAACCAACAATTAAACAATCATTTAATGAACCGCAAGCGTAAATCTCTTCTGATGTAATATTTCTTCTCTGAAAAAGTTTTTACTCTTTTTATATTTTTTCAATAACACGATAATTTCATTAGAACAGTTTAGATAAATATTACCAAAAAGTTTATTTTAGTTAATGATTTATTACAAATTAATATTAATTACGTGAAATTGTACAGGGTGGGGCAGTGAAACGGCACAATTTTCAAAATCACCTATAATGTATTACAAACAATCTCTGGCGATTTTTTAATTAATAATAAGTACATGAGTAGAAATTTATGTTTCACAACAAAAACGTGATTCTTTTTATACGGCGTCACCTATTATATAGTGGTATTTTACATAGCATTGAATGGAGATAAAACCTCGAGTCTGCTAAGCAAACGTTACAGCTCCTGACTTCACTCTTTCGGCACTAGTCCTCTAACGAAATATGCCCAGAACAAAATCTAATCTAAAGGAGCAAATTAGGTTTGTAAAAAACATTCTTTTGTCCAGATGAAAGTAGGTACTGAAGAAAATGGCTCATACAGTAGTCCGAAAATGTGTGGGAAACTAAGGATGCTAGCTGACACTATTAGCTTTCCCCTCTTAGGATCCCTTTTCGGAAAAAAATAACTTTTTCGGATCTTTATTCCTTGCAAGACAATGAATTTGATACATCCCAAAAAGAGAAATCAGGATCTGTCAAATCCGTTTACAGGACGGAGAAGAGATATCCTGTTTTACTGATATTTGTAAATAAATGTGCCCTAATGAAACAACATAAAATACTTTGATTTTAAACAATAATTTTCATTCATTTAAATTCAATAAATGCGAAAACAACCATTACCTTCTTCAAAATACATTATTAATAATATTTCTAAATAGCGCCTTGGAGTTTCTTTTCGGACAATAAAATTAAAATCAACAGTTATTATACAAAGTTTTATAATAAATTAAAATAATAATATTGTGTAAATATTATTACACAATATTATTCAGGCTGCACAGATTATTTACGTACTAAAAATATTTGACTTTGGGAAATCGTTAATTACAGTCATTCTTTACACAAAATCATCATTTCGTAGAAATTTTTTCACTTATGCCTTGTTCAATTGAACTTCAAATTTTTTTATTAAATCCTCAAATTTAGAAAATTATAATTTGACTCATTCATTCATTTCTTTTATGGGTTAGTAAAAGCTAGTGATTATGTATTGTCATGGTTTTAATTTGTATTATATCTGTATGTTTAACGTGATTTCGTAAAAGTATTTTGTTTTCAAATTTTACATTCTATTTTTTTATATTTTAAAACAAAATAAAATAAAAAGGAATAATACTAATAGTTACATTAGTAAATTGTGATTTAAACTATATTATGAAAATGGTAACTAATACTAAGTTGCTGTTCTTAATTTCAAAGTTGTATAAAAACTACAGAGCAACAAGTATTTTAATACGTTTAAGCTTTAAATTAGGTTGAGCTAAATAAAAGAGCGAACATAAAGACATACCGATGGAGAGAGGCTGTCCAATTAAAACAGCATTACAGCCCCAGGAATTAAATTTCCATTTGTTGAACCAAGAAGCTAATTGCAACTCAATGGTTTGTATTATTATGTTTCTCTGATGTAGAGTTTTCACGATTACATTTAAATGACTTAACCATTTACTCTTTTCGAGTTTAATTGCGTTATAATTCACTTTCATATTTCACATTTTACTTGGTTATGATGTAATAGAGAAATAAGTGTCGTTATTTCACATTGAGCCTTATAAATAAATAATGCTTTGATGTAGTAAGGCATTTTATTGTAACAAACACAGTTGACACATACAAAGAGTAAAAAATCCCTTAAAATAGGAATGTTGATTTATGTCTAACTTAAATTGGCTGGTTTACCTATTAGTATTTTCAATTACTAAGTGGTACCATCTTTTGACATGTGATTTACATATCACGTCAAAAAACACGTTTCTGTTTCTGACATAGAGTAAAATTTTTACTCACGAAAAACAAAATATACTAATACATTGAGACAAATAACTGGAATTACAAATGTTTCACTCACCGTTGTCTGTACTCCTTATCATTTTGAAGATAGTATTGCTTATTTATTAATTAGGGCAAATGTAGGAAATCTTGATTTTACTTGAAGAGGTTAGTTTTGAAATATAAAAGAAATACTATCATTCGTTATTCTACGGTTACATGTAATTCATAACTGACAATTTGGCTTTTTAAACTTTTATGGAACTTGCCTGATCAGTACTTCACGGTAACCAACCTGTCCAGTACGCGAGATTTTGTAAAATCATTAACGAATTCGTTTCCCAGGACAACGTTAAAACAGGTTTATATTAGTTTGCAAAGTTGACCCAGGATACAGAAAATGCAGTTGACATAACACTGTGGTACGTCTTTTGGCTATCCGCTATGACAATTTTCCCTTCCTTTATATTCCATTCAAGTTCAAGACAGCGGGTGGTGAATTCGAACAGCATGGAAATGCCTACCTGGAAAATGAGTGGACTGTCGGTTGGTTGGCCATTTATAGGGCAGAGTAAAAGGTTGTCAAGGAGCACGGGGGTTGGTCCTCTGAGTGCTCAAGTGGCCGTCTGATGTCCCGTCTCCCATACTTTCTCTTCCTTCAATATCGTATCCTTCTGGAGGCTTGTGAAAAATGCCCATTAGAGGCAGACGTTCTTATCAGTTCTGCCGGGGTCTCCTTATCCACCAATAACGACAACGAATTCATTGAAACCAACTAGGGATAGTGAGGGAAACCCCCACTCGAGCCGCAGAAGTTTTATTTATAAACTCTATAATTCATATGCATTGTCAAATTTAACTACAATTATCTTTAGGAATACTTAATATTAAGTTTATGTGATCATTTGCATCTGTCGTATATGCCAAGTGATAGATTTATTTTAAATTTGACTGATAAGATAGCTAATTCTGAATCTCGCCAATCAAGTTCCAACAACATTTTTTACATTTGTAACCAGGAGTTTTTGAAATTAGATATTGGTTCATCGGAGCTTGCAATTCATTTTAATATTTCGTTTCTTAAATGCCATTCAAATGTTAAAATAATCGGTGGTTTATTTATTTATTATTTATTTATTGTTTACTTATTTACATGCGTCTGGCACGCCTTAACATGCAGTCAGGTGCAAAGGTAGGAGAAGACTTGTCACAACCAAGCCTGTCCATGGTAACCAAACCAAGGAGCATATTAGAAGAAAGAACACCTGCCGTATTCATAATTTTAAAATTAAAACTTAATGAAACCTTTTTTAATTCTATTTATTACATGTTAAGAATTTATATAAACCTATAGTTCCCATTATTTGAACGTTATTTTAACTTTACAAAACTATTTTGCACGTCTCTTTAAAAAAATACAGGACATTTCATTATTAGATTTACATTCTATTGAGTATTGTAATGAATTTTAAAGTATTATAATATATGTATTAAATGATTTATATCAAATAAAAAAAAATAAGTAATACAATTTTATCATAAATATTTTACTAAAACATGGCTTGAGAACCAGAATTTGCTGCGGGATTATCTTTAATAATCCTGAAGAAGAGAAAACTCAACTTTTAATCCACGTTTATCTGCCACAACAATGGATGTGCTCTTGTAAGCTCCTTTGCCTTCCCTAAATAACTCTTTATGTTCATAAATATACCCTTATCAGTTTCTTTTCAAAGTTGGGAAATACATTTTGCTATTATATCACCCAACGTTTTGTCTGCTAATTTTCTTTCAAAAATACAGTTTTTTACTCATTTACCACGATGAAAATCAATTTTAGGTAATAATAAAATTTCACAAGTATTATTGGTTTGGCACGTAAAATAAATTTCCAATTTTATCTTTTAAGCATAAAAATTTTTAAGATAACATTCTAATAACAATTTACCATCATAGATGAAAAGAAATTTCCATACCTTATAGTCTATTTTACATTATTTTTCAGTAGTAAAACATCCATACATAAAACTTTTTTTTTTACTTTATTAATTAATGTATTTCTTTATAGCTTTATTATTAGTTAAGGGAATTTTCATTAAGGGACAAGAATCGCAGATATAATTCTCTTACAAATTAAGTTTTGAGAATAATGTTATGTTCAAACCTTAAACCATAAATGTTTTACCCTTAAATGACAAAACAAATTTTTAAGACGTTACAAAAGTATCAGTTTTTAAAATTTACAGGAAATTTTCTAAACTAAAGAACACTTTGCATTCAAGGGAGTAGCAGTGGTGTCACTTACCGCTGTCACTTAGACCAAGTGATGGATATACGCTGAGTAAGACTGATGAGACAGGAAAATGCGTCCTCCGTCATTAGTGGTAGATCTACACATTCAAGATACATTTTACTCTGGATGCCACTAGCATATGTCACTTGCTAGTGTCACGTACACCAAGTGATAGATCTGCCGCTTAGTAGGGCTAAAGAGAAAAGGAAATGATTGATTCCTAAGTTGTTATATACACGTTCAAGATGCTTTTCAGTGTAGATTTCTTTTAGTAATCACTCCCTAATGTCACTTAGACCAATTAGATCTGCCACGGGATACGACGGGACAGTAAAATGTAATTTTGACATGAAGCTTGATGTACACATTCACTTTACATTTTAGTATGGAATCCTCTCAGGTGCTAATTTAGTTGTTCATTGCTACTATACGAAAATATTAATGAATTACTACATGTATTTGTTTTTAGTGGGAAAACGCTTCCCCCTCAATTGATGTTGAATCTAAATAACTAAACTAAATTTTAGTAAGACTATATTTTTTATTATATTCTCACTTAGTGATATCTAATGTATTTAATGCTTGCTAAACTAATGTAAATTGTAAAAGTGTTGAACACAATCTTACCACGAGTAAGCATTCACGGATTCAAAGTCCGATGAGAGTTATTACATTGTTGCCAAATTTATTCAGAAAAACATTGTAATACTGTATTACACATGGTAAACATAACCACTAATGATGACATTGTATGGAAAAAAGGGTGAGAGGGGGGCACAGCTGTTAAATGCACATCGGATTATTCCCCTGCATTTTTCTAAAGTATATTTGGATAAAAGGTACTTCCACAAAGAAGTTTGTTTTCACGCTAATTGTAATAGAGCATTAATCGTCACCAAAACCCTAAAGAAGGATAATATTAATACTACAAGTAAACTAAGCTTTAAAATCAACAGTAATTTCGTTGGAAGGTAATTTTGTTATCCTTTAAAATCATATGACTTTACTCCTATGATTTTATTTTATAATGATATAATTATATTTAAAATTATATGACATAAGTGTTTACTCATTTATTTTTCTATTCCGTACCTATTTATTTGTTTGTACTCACGGTCGAAACCTATTTCACAAAACATCAATATGTAATTCCTGACGGTATGTATTTTTGTTCATGGTACATTTCTTAATTAACTTAATTGTAGCTAAACATGAATTTCTTTCCAAAATTCATTTGTTGGTAGAATTAAGCTAATTAAAATCAGTATCTTACAACTGAGTTGGGTGTACAGTACTAACAAAGAGTAGAAATATCAATTAAATGCACCAATACAACAGATAAGTATTAAATATACATTAATTATTAACATAAAGTAACTTATAATATATTTTCATTTGTAGTGACAAATAATTAATTAAAAGTCACTTGTAAAACAGTGGACAAAATTAAAGGAATACAACAATTAGATGCAAACTCTCGTAGACAATTCAAAAAAAGAACTGTGTTTACTCTTATTAGTTTATTAAGAAATAATAAACAAACGTCTAAAAATAAAAATTATTCTAAAAATTATTCAAAAATATATTTACACTTACACTGCAATGAATAAAGACGGTAAATGTATGAAAATATGCATAATGACAATCGATTTCGACCAGACACACCGATCATCATCGGGCTTAAATAGAGAATCTCTTTTTGGGCCTGATGATGATCGGTGTGTCCGGTCGAAATTGATTGCCATTGTCCATCTTTTCATATTTTGAAATATCTAAAGAAAGTTTCCAATTATTGTATTTGTGAGTATTGTAGACGTTTCGTTTCATTTCTGATAACAAGCAACACGTATCATGCTAATAAAAAGGTGTTTAACTTATTAACTTATATAATAATGAACTTATATGATATACATAACTTATATAATAATATATGAAGTTATATAGTAATACACCTAATTACCTTATAATACCTAATTACCTTATTAACCTTTATAATAATAAAAATAAATCAGAAAAGAATTTAAAAAGAGAAAACAGAAGAAATATCTAAAAAAATGTTACAACAGGACACTATGAACCATTCACAAGCGTTTTGTTTCCCAGCGCATATATTAGCAAAAATTAACAACACATTGCACGCTTGTTTCCCTTTAAAGGCGCAAACCATAAGGATATTAATCCTGCACGGCTCAACTATAAGAAAAAAATTGAAATGAAACTTACGTTTAAAATGATTTTCATACTAAAGAAAATCTATTTACTTTGCGATGTCATAAAGAGTAATATTTGTTAAATTTTCAAAATTTTTAGCTATGAGGGACCTAATACAACTATTCAACTAAACACTTACCAAGTGCGGTTGAAAAAACGGTGTTAGAAACAGGGGAATAAAATACCATGTTTTGCATAAAAGCCGTTTGCTGACTGCGCAACAATGGGATACCAGCCCAAAGGTGAAGATGACTCTTAAGTCCTAGGCTTTTCGCGTCGAGGATAAGGTAAGGAGCTCTGTCTATTGATTAAGCAGTTGTTTGTCATTAAATATAATTGTTTGCAACCATTTTCAACGAACTTATGAAATTTTAAAATACAAGGATATAGGATCTTTATCATCTTTGATGAGTGATAGTGGCATTTTCAAATGCACCTAATATTGTCTTCTCAAAATAGATTTCCTGGTAAGAATTTATTC
Source organism: Neoaliturus tenellus (assembly GCA_030545055.2). Lineage (NCBI taxonomy): Eukaryota > Metazoa > Arthropoda > Insecta > Hemiptera > Cicadellidae > Neoaliturus > Neoaliturus tenellus. The sequence goes on from CM061537.1 coordinate 33,982,721, forward strand.
CAAAGTAATCGTTTAGCAGGCCCTCGCTGTTACATTTGGGGAAGGGGAGGGGCAAGAGAAACGCTCTTTGATGATTAATCGCTGTGACTTTTGGCGCTGTTGAAATTCCATTAGTGATCCTAGGGCAATTTACTTTCACTTGCTAACAGTTGTACATTACAGTGAGATTGCACTTGGGGAAATGTAGGATAATACATATGTTCTGGTAGCTCTTAAGTTTAAATGTAATGGAGGATTTGATTACTATACATAACAAATCCTAAAATACTGTCCAATTGAAGACTAATATTGATTGTTGAATGGTAAACGTCATTGAAAAGTATTAGAATTTTACGTAGTGGATTTATTTAAATACGCTAATGTATTAAATAATAATTACATACAGTTTATAACCTATCGTGTTGTATTTTTATAATTAACCTTTGAATAAGTCATCAATCATCCAATCGAGCTAGACAAAAACTATAATATCATAAAATCATTTATTTTTGCTATCAGTATTAGAGAGGAATGGATTTATAGTAGTTATAGAAGAAGAGTAATGAGAATTGTTATGCCTGAAAACTAGGTACCGGTTCACTAATGGCTTACAAAAAAACTAACACTCAGTCTTACAAATCAGTTAGATATATTTAAACTTCCTTCAGTTTATTGAACACTTTAATGTAATTAAAAAATAAATATATAATTACGTAAGGTTATTTATTTATTTTTTAATCTGTGTCATAATAAATAAGACTCAGGTCACATCACTGTACAGTGACTCCCATATCACCGTTTACTCCCAGAGCAGATATGAGGTCACCCCTATGAAGGTAGCAGTAAAAATTAACTGGGTCTTAAGCTTCTTTCTCCGCAATGCAGGTTATTAGGAAGAATATGAGATTTTGCACATGTCGTAATTAGTAATAAACCCACAAAGTAGATTAACTATTCAAAATTATAATTAACACGACAGTCATTTCTGGTTCATATATTGTTTGAAAGTGTGTGTGATATTTCGTAATGAAATATTTAATTTTATTTTACATTACATAATGCAGATGTTAGATTAATATTTAAAGATGAAAAATGACGATTGATGTAAAGCGGAATTAAGTTATCATCAAGCTATAATCATTCTAGTAAAAATTTATTTAATGTTATACTAAATAATCGTTATTTAATATCAGAAATATAAAAAGCAAGGTATAAATATGAAGTATATAAAAGATGAAGATATAAAATTAAGAAAATATAAAATAAAATAATAAAAAGATATATGGACATGTTATAAAATAAGTCTTATAAAACTAAGAATTATTGATCGTAAGAATATAAATTTAATTAGAGTAATATATCTTATTTTCATTAATATTTCAATTATATTTGAACATCATAAATAAAGAATTTGAATTGACCTATGGGATGCTTTCAAGAACTTTCAAATAAATTCAAATCGTGAGAAGTGACCTTTCAATGTGATGAAACGAAATCTTATCACAACACAACCAACCCGGCCCAAACATTTTCACACTGGACGGCTCAGTGTGGGGCATGAAACGCCCTTATCGAAATCACATCTACAGCCCCGAGCTCAAAACTGGGCACAATGGCCGAGGCTTGATCGGACGGAAAATTTCATCCAAGGGGGGGGGGGGAACCATTTTCCAAAACGCTTCAAACAGGAGTGAATCACTCTGTCAGGAAGATAAATCGCGCAGGTTTTTAAATCGCGCGACAAAGGGTGGACGGGATTGCTGGAATTGAATTAGCAGGTTGGAATTGTCGCCGGTAGAGGCGCTGGGTGCGCTGCGCGGACGGCGTCAGTCGCGGTGCGGCGCTGTGGCGGGACGGCAGTGCGATCTGGCGGCGCGCTGCGGAACTAGCTCTGCTGCGACCGGTCCTCAGTGCCGCGGAGTGATCACGGGAACTGTGAACTGTGGACTTGATACCGTGTGTGGCAGGTGAGCGTTGTTGGAATGAAGGGGCTAGTTGTAAATAGTGTTAGGAAGGATATGTTTTAACTGAATGGTTTATTGTTTGAAATTGGTTTTAAAAACTTAAAGATGGATTTTAGGAAGGAAATGTGGATCTTAAATGGTGTTTTGTTTGAATTTGGTTTTAAAACTTAAAAATATATATTAGTATATTTCTTTATATTTCACTTACCAAAAGCTATATATTTGTTCATTTCGCAAAACGTATTTCGTTTTTAAAGGCTTACAATGATAAAACGTTTTATAGTAAAATTGGTCGTGTGATACCCTTTAAGATTGTAATGAGAAATAACATTTTTATCAAAATTTTAAGATAAAAAACTTGTCATATTGGATGTGTGTTATCGATATATATATAGATAAAAACTAGTAGCTTTTACAATCATTTACAAACAAATAATCTCAGTTATTATTTAAAAATATGACACAAGGAAAAATAAATATACGTAATTAATTATTATACTTTTTCATGATTGTAATTTGTACTTAGTTGTAACGTTTAAAACGCATTAACGTTGTTATTAAAAAGTCGGTATAAAGTTGTAATCAGCCAAATTACACTTTATGTTATTTTATTTGCTTCATTCAACTTACATGCTTCTTCTAGGTGCGTGAAAACTAAAAACTCTGGGTACAACAAGAAAGAACTCTAAAGAGGCATTAAGTTGAGTAAAGAACATTGAACCGAAAAACCATCACCTAAAAGGATGTAATTAAATGTAACACCCTAGAAACAAAATAATCATGAAATTGTATAAGAAATACCTTTGATACCGATAAACACTATTTTTAATTTTTTAGATGTATTAAAATATGTGGCTAATATACTGTTTTCTTAAGTTTAGTGTTAAAACTGATATATATGGTATAAATAAAATCCAAAACATACATTCCTTTGTATGTATGGAGGAATACTATAAAAAGTGATATTATTATATTTGTTACCGAAAGTATTGCAAAATGTATAAAGTCTTTTCTTTACTGAAACATTAAAAACTTAATCTAAAACGGATCAATAAGAAGATCTAAGATCAATAATAAATAATTTACTTATTATATTTTTATAACTCTTCATCATCATTTCATTTCTTCAATCCTTTACTTTTCCAATAGTTTTCTCCAATACACATATGCATACTTACATATCCAGGCAGCCGTAGACCAATTGTATGGATTTATCACGTAAAAAACTTAAATGTCTATAGTGTCCATATAAAAATTATATGAAACAAACTGGTAAAATCTATACTCCAATATTTTTACATGAAAAACTAAAAGTAGTGAAACATTGATGAAATTTGATGAGTTGACAAACATAAAATATTAGCAATAAAGAAGGAAAATTAATTGAACCGTTCAACAATATAAATTCTCCAAAACAGGGTTAAAGTAGTAATATAGGCCTACTTAGACTGCCCAAACTATATTACAACAATGTATTTCTAGAGAATACTGGACATTTGAAAAATAAGATAATTTGTATACATCAAATGCCTTTAAATTGTGGTTTGTGTCGACTTGTTTCATGAACGGATGTCTCTTATATGTCCAATTATCCTAAGCGAGCGGAATTTTATCCAGTGCATAAATTTAGTAAATCTTGAAACTAAAACGACCAAGCCGAGTATGGTACTCTTAAGTTCTCATTGTTTGGTCTGTAGCCTGAACAAAAAAGTATTTGAACCAAGATTTAAAATTTTTCTGGTACATGTATTTTTTATGAAATTATTACCCTAAACATGATAGGAGATGATATATAATTAAATTTTAATCCTTCAAAGTTTCTTTGAGTAAGCTTAGTTTATCAAATAATACCTAATTACAATAGGTAGTAATTACTTGTAACTTAACCCTGTGATGACCTTATATTAATGCATTTTGTTATTTGGATAAAAAATATGGTTATATTCAATATTTCCCCATAGTATGAATAACAAACAGTTAAAACAAGTAAAAAGTAGCAAAATCAGTGTTGACCAAGGTGCAACTTTGGGAGAATATCTGATCCTGTCAACTTCCACGCAAGCCTGCCACCGTTCATTTAATGTGGGCCCTTCCACTAACGATGCCACAGATCGAGTAACCCTTTAAGAGTTGCATACTACTAGGTCAGGTTTGGTCGTGAGCGGATTTGAACCCGCACCCTTTATTGATATCCTGGTCAAGGTGCCTTAGTAGTATAAATCATAACTTTACTTGCATAAAGTGTTAACAATAAAGAAGGAAAAGTAATTGTACAATTAAATATTTTTAATTCTCCACAACATTTTTCGTCTTACGATTATCTAAACTACTAGAAACGCATTAACAGACTATGTATGTTGTATAGACCATTATAGCCACGTGAAAACCAAGATAATTTGTGTGTATCAAGTGCCTTAGAGTGGCAATTCGTGTTGACTTTAGCCAAGTTTCACAAATGGATTACTTTTATAAGTTTAATTATCTATCTTAAGCAAGTGGAATTTCTCCCAGGGAAAAGATTTAGTAAAACTGGAAACTCATAACAATAAAGCCGAGAACACATTAGTTCTCATTGTATGGTCTGTAGCCTAACTAAAAATATAGTTAAACCTAGATTTACATATACTTCTGGGTGAGAGTTTTATCTTAAACGTGATAAAGGATTCTAAATAATCTAATTATAATTTCATAATGTTTCTGTAAGCCTAGTTTTACAAATAATACCCAATTACAATATTTAGTCAATAATGGTTACTTAAGCCTACATTTTCATGTATTGAGTCTATCCAATTCAGAAATTTATACCATGAAGGGTGAAATACACACGCGGAGAAGATTCGAGATTTCTCCGCGGTTTTTACCGCCCCCGATAAAGCTGAAAGACCAACATCAATCACCTCCTATCTCGATTACAGCATCACCGCTGGCTTCAGCGAAAATGTTTTGATTTCTTTCGCTCCGATTCTGAAAATAAGAGTAATCAAATACTCGTACAGATTATGTCAAGCGTATTACTTTAGAGTTATAGATGTGATATGAATTATAAAAGAGTCAATGCTTTTAGAGTTTAACTCTATTCCCTTTGCGATCGATAAAATATTTCACACTTAGAGTTCAAAATGTATTATTATACTTAAACAAAAAAATGTGTTTTAATATATTGAGCACCTTAACAGTTTTTAGATGGTGTTTGCTGTTTTGATGTCGTTGGAATGATAAAGTTAATTTAACAAAAAGCAACATAACTAAACCTCAGTTTTCGTCTAGGTAGTTCAATTTAGATTGCATCCTCAAAGTTTAAGTAACATATTATCACGTGTTTTTTTGGGAAAAATACAAAATCTCAAGAGCCCTTGGAAATTCGCTGAGTACGCAGGTCTGCTGGGACGAGGGTGTTATAATTTAAGACATTACAAATAAATTTACGTATTTATTTATGTATAAATACATTATTATTTATTTATATAACAGTTCAAAAGTTAAAACAATCCAATTAAAGAAAGCACTAGAGTTTGATAATATTGATAATTTTTTTAGATAAAAGCAGGATGACTTGCTTTATTTTACAAAGAGGTGATCAGTAAATGAGGTATTGATGAATACTGTAATACTATTCAATGTAAATGTAATATATAATTCACAATTATTAAATTACAAATTACATATAATCATTACAATGCCTAATCTATAACTAAAACAACCCCGTCGCAGCAGACCTGCGTACTAAGTGGAATTTAAAAGGAATTTGGAATCATATATTTTCCCCATAAGCATCTTATCGTAGGTTTACTGCCATGGGACGTTGTTAAAAATGTTATTTGTTAGGAAATGTGATAAATGGGTAAGGTAAAAATCGAATTCTATCAATATTCGGATTTTTTAATTTTCCCAATAATAAGTCAGTATGTAGGTTTGCCGCCATATGGATATTGTAAGCAAATATTAGTAAACACTTCCGAGATAATGTACATACCATATTTTACCAAGATATATCAATAAATATGCGATATACATGGTTTTGTTGATTTCACGATTAACATGGGAAACCTATTTTTGGCTTATCTCCATAATCTCTTCTCCGTAAGCAAAGTTAAAAATTCAAAATAATAATTTTTTCGTTTTATAAACTATTTTAAATAATTTTAGTTAGAGTGGTTGAATTTTGAAAATTGACTTCCGAAAATGCCAAAAACCAATTTGTGACCCCTTTGAAACCGTATAAAACATCGTTCTTATAAACCGATTATTCTGGTTCGTTAACTCGTAAAAATATAACTGGTCTATCACCTCTAAACCAAATTTCATTAAAATCTGAGGTTCTCTTCAAAAGTTATCAGTACCACGGACACACTTAAGACTTATTTTGAGGGATTGCAATATATCATGAATAATCTCCAACTTCGTTGTACTCGTATGTTCATAGTATTTTCATTACAAACGTTAAGAAATTTTTCAATAATTTATCCAGAAAAAAAGTAAAATAACCCTGATTTATATTTAGTGTATGTTAGTTTTTGTTAACACGTTCGCGGCGGCGAGGTTTTCGCTCGAACCTCATCATCATCCTGAATGTAAAAATTGTAAAACCCACGTAGCAGCAGCACTTCCCAGTAAAAACCCACGTGGTCCCGAAATACATTGGACTATTGAGCAGTGCTGTGCAAAGCTTCAGATTTCTAGCTCAGATCCTGGCTTAAAAATAAATCATATTGTAAAGCAGTGCAGCTTGGGAGCGATCGCACCCATCAGGATGGCATTAGGGTTCCGCGTGGGAGCGATCGCCGCGAACGTGGCCCAAAAGGACAAGAAAGTTAAAATAAAATAGTTTTTTAATTATGTTCTTTAGTACCATTTTACATTTATCTTGATTAAAGTCTTCAAGTTGACAGCGATGGATCCAATAAATAGAAAAAAAGTAAGTGACTTTTGTTAAAGCTGGTCATTATACCAAATCCAAATTATAATTAATCAATCCAAATTCCGTCTTTCCCCCATAAGAGCATTGTTAAACGGGATGTCAAATAACTCTTTTATTTATAGGCCTAATCAGAAAATATTGGCTTATAGCTTTAAATAAAGGGTTAATCAAGGCGGATTTGGTTGAGAAAGGATTTTTTTATAAAAATTAGTGTTTTTAACTAACTTGAAATAACAAAGCAAGTTTTTTACTACTTTTAAAACATTTTCTACAGAATTTCATAAATCATTTACAAAGAATCGATCTCGCAAAATAAACGAGGAATTTAATTGTGATTCAAATGCTATTTATTCTGAACCAATCGGACAAAAAATAAAGAAATTATATGACAAATGCCGGGGACAAGTTTAGCATTGCTCTTATGGGAAATAAATCCAACATGGCGGCACTCCAACGCCCTCTTAAATCAATATCTAGTTTATTTGGTTATTATATTTTACCTCTACCCATTTGTGTAGTAATGTCTTAAATTATAATACCCCCATCGCAGCAGACCTGCCTACTCAGCGAATTTCCAAGGGCTCTTGATATTTTGTATTTTCCCCATAAACACCATAGGAATGAGCATATAGGTTTGCTGCCATGGGATGTTGTTATAAAATGTTAGTTTTGTTGGAAAATGTAATAGTTAGGCAAGGAAAATATCAAATTGTATCAATATTCGGCTCTTTTTAATTTTTCCCATAAAACCGATGGGGTGTGTGTATTTGGGTGTATGTGAAAAACCGTTTGGGTGAGTATGTAGGTTAGCCACCACATGGGTGCTGTAAGCAAATATTAGTTAAACCCTACCTAGTGAATAAACAAACCACATTTTATCAAATTATTCCAATAAATAAGCGATATACAGTGTATAAGATTAACATGGGAAACCTATTTTTAGCTTTTCTCCGTAACCTGTTAAGCCAAGTTAAACATTCAAAATACTAAATTGTTTGATTTTTAAGCTCTTTTAAAAGGTTTTAGTTAAAATTGTTGAATTTCAAAAATTAAGGTCCAAAAAATGCGAAATCCTATTTTTTACCCCTTTGAAACCCCATAAAGCCCCGTCTCCATAACCCGATTATGCTGGTTCGCAACCTCATGAGAATAGACCTTGTCTTACACCTTCAAAAAAAAATTCATCAAAATCGGAGGTCCTCTTCAAAAGTTATCAGTACATAGATAAATATATAAATTGAATGAATGAAAATGAAATAATTGTGTTTTTTTTTTCTTTTCTGGGGACCTCAAAATGAAGAAGTGGTCCCCGGGCTTAGGTTTTACCATGGCTACTACCGTAATAGTGTATTCCCCATAGGGAAATTCGCTAAAATTTATTAATAATGAAGACATCAATGACAACTATCAAAATACAATATAAAAACATTAGATATTAAATAGTTGCTTAAAATCAGTTCAATGTCAAATGTACACCATCAATTGCAAATTTCTTATCAATAAACCTAATTATACCTAGATAGTTCAATATTATTGCAATTATTGCTATATATATATATTAAATTTTCATTAAATTTGTAGCTTATTATAAATTTTATGTTGAACTGAGGAGTACGAATTATTGTTAAATACATATTTTGCATATTAAATTCAATAATGGTAAAAACAATTACTATAATTTTCCTTGATCAAACTTGTTTGACTGAATATAATTGAAAAAATATATTCAATCAATTGACATGGTAATTTGTCTAAATTGAATAAAAGTATAATAACTCTAACTACACTTTCTAATTTAATTTTAGAGTAAAGTATTATGAAATAAAATCTCTTTAGATTAATTTTAAATTATACAAAATACCTCTACATTTTTATAACACAACGAAACATGTCTTACAACAGCACATCTGTGTCGTTATTCAATATAAATTTAATAAAAGTGGCAACAAATTATATAAAAAAACGTATTGTCAAACATAATGCATTCTTAAATTGTCATGATTACAAATTATTTATTTAATGTTAGGGGACTACAGTTTTCATACTGTAAGTGGCTTGAGAGACAAAGTTGTACAATTAAAATTGTGTATAAAATTGTTAAAAACACTTAAAATATATTGGGCTCAACAATAACTGTGTAAAAATAACTGTAATCGATTTCACGATTAAATGATGATTTATTTTAAGGGAAAGAATAAAAAACATGTATAAAACAGTATAATATTTTCATTCAATATTTTAACATTAATAAATAAAAACTTTCTTTTACATTTCTAAATTACTCGCCATATAAACTTCCATGAATAAAAATGCAACATTGTTTTCAAGAGACATCATCTATCTAGAAATATCCCAATGCCCAAAGCAATAACTGAAGTTAAACTTGTACATTTACTAAGTTATAGGAGATTACGGAGAAAACCAAAATAAAGTGGAGTTGGGAAGAAGTTGAATATATCTTTTTTGAGGGAGTAAACTCAATTTTAACTTCACCACTTCCTCTATACAGGTTTCTCGATTGTTTTCTTGTATGAAAGCAAAGGCTTAAATCACTTGCTCGTCTAATTCTGTTGATCAATCGAGTTGGATAACGCTCAGGAAATCGATTAACTGGAAACCGTTCAGTTAAATCTACCTTTAGTGTGCTAAAAGCTGACTTTCAATATAATTAAGATATTTTAAGACCTCTAATTAAAGGAAGACAATATAAAATATTCTACACAAAAAGAAGTGTATAAATGAAAAAAAGATTAAAAACATTGCAATTAAATGAATGTGTGATATGTTGGTCTTCAAAATTAAAGGGTCCAAAAAGTCTAAATCGTTTTAGATGGTTCTTTTTCTTAACATTGTACATTTTATAACGTCACAGCAGATTAAATGAATCATTGATTTGGAAAACTAACTATAACGAATCATAAAAATGTAGACGATCGATTCAGATATTGAAATTGAAGATATCGCTTTTGATATGAATTATTTATCTTTTTAGTAGAATGCTTTGCTTAACAACATATTACTTGCAAACAGGGTCCTCAGAAAGATAAACTTCATTATGTAAAGTTATTTTTGTATCATATTTGAATCAACACAACCAAAATATAACTCAACTCACAACTATAGCCTGCATTGCAAATATGAGAGATAAATAACCCATCTTATAGTTGTAATGCATCAGACTCAGAGAATAATACACGATACATGGAATTCCACGAATAATATTGAATTTCTTGGTTAGATTTTATCACAGTCGGAGCTAAACGATATCACTACATTTATACTGAAGTATGTGCAGTCCAAGCTATTTTTATATTTCATTAATTCAATAAATTTAATTATGAAATTTATTATATTGAATTTATATTCATTTAAAGTAATACATGTCGCATAGTACATTGCATGATTTGTAACATCATTGCTAGACTATAATAGTATTACCCAATCAAATGATGATATAAAAATAAATGTAAAGCACTCTATAAAAAAATATAAAAAATAATCCCTGTAAAAGTAATGATCAAAAATCTCTAAACATTTCATAAATAATGTTCTATTGTATTATTTTTCCTTTTACATGTAAAAGAAAAAGACTGCGACAATCTTGTGCGTAGCTTGATAAATTAATAATAATAATAAAATATTAACAATACAGTTAGGTCCAAAAAGAACTAACGCATTTTATCAACAATCTTATCAACAATATTTCAAATAAATCCTAACTCCAATAAATTTTGTTCTCGTCCTATGTAAAGAACATTGTATATTCTAAGAAGATCAGAAACATGAATTACCTGCGAAAGCAGATAAGAGATGCTTGTCACATGTTATTCCACAAATACAGTACTGAGAAATGTGTCGCGGGAGGTTGAATATAGAATTGACGCCTGCAGACCTTCAAACGGCGGTAATGATGAGATTTAATGAGTACCACGAAAAACCTTTGAGTTTTTCTATATGTATATATAATAAATGTTACCATGTAGCAAAACTTGTGTGCATGAAAAATTTTGTTACATCGCGTCAACTCTTTTTTGACCTTACTGCATTTCCTCAACAGTTATCACAGCTCAATAATTCTTCGAGTTTCAAAATTATCATGAGCGTTGACGGAAGAATCGTACTTAGCAAATGACTGTTACATCCTCACATATTAATTAATCTAGATAAAAAACTTAAACATTTAAATTTTGTTTGTTTTACTGAATATGTTATGCTTACAAATTCTACATGTTGAAATGTAATAGCAGCGAAGTTTGTACTGTAAACAGGCGCAAGTTGGTAAACACCGTTCGCAGGTTGCCTCCAAGGATATAATTAACACGGTGCTCGGTAGTCTTCATTTTCACTCCGATGACGCTCAAAAGGAGCGTGTTAAATTAAATTCCTGTCATATATCTGCATACGGGGAACGAGTTATTCAACAATAAGCTACGCGGAATTGGAGTATTTTTTTATTTATAATTGAATTAGAAAAATGTGGTTATTTTCATCCACATGTCCATTTGTGTTTCTTCTCTAATGTCTATAAAAAGTTAATTCAATTAAAACACTTTAGTTTTATAATTACATATGTAAATGCGTAACAAATTATACTAGTCTACATTATACCACAATAATGCTATTTTATTTAAAAAATGATCTCTTCAATTTATTCAATTTTTGACAGGAAATGGGGTGTCAAACGTTTTATAACTAGTAAATAAAAGAATAAAACACAAATAGAAACTTGGCAGTAGGATGGAGGTACGGGGTTAGAAAAGTGAGCTACAATAACTACGTAGTAAATGATTCTGAGAAAGTAAAATCTATATCTACCATAAAAACGTACATTGGCATAGTCTACTGAGGTTAGGAAAGATATAATAGTAAGGCTGGCACACAGAAATATATTCAATATGTAAAAGGTAAACACATGTGATTAAAAACATTTCTACTAACAGGAAACTGCTTTCAACGTAATAAAATATGTAACTACGTGTAAAATTGAACATTTCTCAATTTTCAATCATAATTTTTCCTTATCTTAAACATCTAAAAGTTTTAAGTTTTTGATTTTACATCATAGGATGGAGAATTTTTTCATCATATTTTAAGATAAAAAAAATAAGAATAAATTTTTTATTCACATAAAATTTGAAATAGATTTTCAGTGAATAAATTTGATCTGTTTTATTATTTTTTTTTCTGAAAGAATTCCAACTAATTGGTTTATTCATTTTAGGGTAGAGGTGGCAAAAAACTGAACATCCGGTTAAGTTAAAACTGCCATCTGGCAAAACTAATTACCGTGAAACTGTCTGGAATAAATCATTTTGAATAAGAGGCCTGCGGTTTCAACTTTTTACATGATTAATTATAAAGTAACAGTCTCGCTTGAAACTACTTAAATAATTGTTATAGTTTTTATTTAAAAATGATAATATAATTGATTCTTTCAGTATGAATTACATGTTGTTGAATAGCCCGTTATATGCATTCAGTGAATTATAATAACTATAATAGTAAAGTTTGATGTTTGTATATTTTTTTTTGTTTTTCTAATAAGTTGAGTAAATTTGTGAAAATTCCTGTTTATCCTAGATAACAAAGCCGAATATAATAGAATGCCATTGAATAATAACTATAGAGAAGTATATCAAAATAATAATAGCTTTAATTTTATGTTTACAATTCGTTAAATTTCATTGAAATAAATGAGATTTGACAATTACTTTACTTAATATTAATTCTTAAATACACTAGAAACTCAAATGATTTAACTTTCATGATTTTGTTTGTTTCAAGAACTTTATATATTTAACTGTTTTACAACATCCAAATTGTGACATTTAATTTTATTTTGCTAATTAATTGTATAAAATAAACAAGTGGAGTTATCTATCTTTTCCAGAGGAATAATTTCAAATTCAATTAGTTCCTGACTGTTTTAAGAAAAAAAATACTTTTTTTAGTATTGCTGGGATATGTATCCCACAAAACAATAAAAAAATATCTCTTTGTAGACTATCATCGGATGTTAAAGTTAAAACAAAGAGGAAAATTAAATACTTCCCTTTTTAATATTTTAAAAGTATTTATGTGTATAAACAACTTTTTTTGTAGATAATTAAAATAAAATTTGTAAAATGATAACCCTTTTGATTTAATTATTGTAATAAACGTAACCACGGGTATAAATCAACCTAACGTAATAAATCAAGTCTCAATATTTGTAGAATTAGGATTTTTAATCTATAACTAAAAATGTTTGAGTACTTACATTATTGACTACATAAACAAAGTTGTTTTCTACATCTGTCTCATAGCAAGTCACACAGTCAAGACCATCCAAGTAGGATAACTCCTGGGATTCTTTTAACGTTTTCAAGTCTCAAATATTTACCTCAAACTCTTCAACTTTCTTTTTAGGAATTCAGAAGTCACAAAGTTCTCGGTGAAAATATATTATTTGCAGGGCTTCCAATTATCTCGAAAGCTCCGAGGCTAAGCTGACGTTACTCTTACATCTTGTCGGTCCCTGGAAATCTCACTGTCGTCTACATAATATTAATGTCAAGCTGAGATGCAGCCATCTGGTTTATATAGTTCATCGTATATTTTACTTTCCTGGTAAAAAGTATTTTATGTTGTCCCTCTGGTCTTATTTAGCTGCTGTAGGGTATTTGCGTTTATAAAAGATACGATCTTGTTAAAATATTGAAAAGATATCTATAAAAGTTTGTTGCAGAACTAAATGCAACATACGTATATAAAGGGTGTCTTTAGAGTCCTCACCAAATTTCGTAATACGGCTTATTGTGTAAAATTAAGCAGAACATGTCAAATTGAGGCATTTCCTAATATTCATATTTATTCATATATTCGCCATTTTGTTTTTTATACTAAAAAAATTTTATTTCTGTGACAGATCGATGCAGGGACTTAATATTTGGTATGGACCTTTATAGTATTAATGTTTATTTTTACAATAAAAATTATTTTTAATATGTATTTTTTCAAAATGGCAGTCATTAAAATTTTTTCAACTCAAATATCTTTAAAACCGGTAAGTTTTATCAAAATTTTATAATACACAAAATAGTTGACAAACCTTATTATCTAAAGAAGATACCAAGTTTGACTGTAATTATTGGAATTATTGTGATTTTTCTATTAAAACAACTTTCATTTTCATTAATTATGTTAAATCAACATTTCTCTGCAGAAAAATTGCAATAACTCCATAATCTGTTGTCAGATCCTTACAAACCTGGTATCATTGCTTAGATAATTAAATGCTTGACTTTTTTGATAAAACTTACAGGTTTTAAGATATATTTTAATTAAAAATATTTAAAATTACCTAAATTTTGAAAATATGACCTATATCGCAGAAAAATAATTTTTATTGTGGAGGTAGACTTTGATGATTTCAATGTCCATGCCAAAAATGAAGTTACTGTAATCTGTCTCTGCAATAAAAATTATTAAGTAAAAAAAATGGTGGATATCTGGGTAAATATACACTTTAAGACATATTTTATATGACCTTTTTTATTATTTTTACCCAATTAGCCATATTATTAAGTTAGGTAACCGACTTTAAGGACACCCTTCATGTTGCCCAGAAACATGTAAACTAAATATTAAATGTAATAATATGAGTTTGGAAAAGTTTAATTGTTTACTTAGAATATATTGTTTCTGCTGTCGTAAAATGAAAGAGTGTGTTTCTAACAATGAAGTAAAACTTATAAAAGATCTTTTTTAATATTATACACTAATATTAGTTAAATTGTACCGTACTGTTGAAGTTGACCGTTTCAAACAATTAATGTTTTGGAAAAACATCATATACTCATTCATATAACGTTTGGTATTGTGTATAATATTTTCTACGAATAATTAATTGCCATGTCAGCATGAGATTGATAAAGTACTAAAGTGTTAAAATAAAATTTTTGTAAAAGGTTCTGATAGAATAACAGTTATGTCTTTCAATAATACATTAAGAAAAACCAAAATGGATAAACAATTTGTCACTTCAGTTGACTACTTTTGAAGACTTAAAGCTGTATTTCATTTTACATTTACTAAAATATTTTATTTATTACGTTTTAGTTTTAGTTTTAGTACAATGAAATTTGTTACATATGAACCACTGAGCCGTAATTAAATACAGCAGTAAAATAAAAAGTTAATTTAGAGGAAATATTTAAAAGCAGTGACTCGAGTATTTCATTTTCAAAGAGTTCTTTTATTGCTCGAATCCTATTCACATGAAATGATGATTATGAAATAAAGGAGACTTGAAGCGATTTCGTTTTATATTTTATTTCGTAATTCTATTTATTACACATAATGATAATATTGAAAGTGCATTTCTTATTTTAATTTATGTTGTGTTTTAAGAGTTTATTGTTAAGAAGTGTTTTCAAGGTTAGTAAATTATTTACATTTTTACATTCATTCCCTTACAATCAATTTCAATAACCAATTAAGTAGCCAGTTTAATTTTAAATTAATTATACGTCATTTATGTCGATGGCTATATAACATTTAGCATACTGAAACCATAATTTTAATTATAATTACGGGTTTGTACTTAATAAGTTATAATCACAGTGTGGCTATACCAGTACTTAAAATATTATGAAGATAGCAAAACGTAATTGAATATTAAAATTGAATTAGATTTCTCGTAGTTATTCTCTATTGGGTGTAGTAGTATATTTTCTTCAATATTAATAATGTGTGATTTTAATTGTTATTCTTAGTAGTTATCTTGCGCAAATTTACAATTTATTAACGTAATATTATTTAATGTTGTGCAATTAAATAATGTAGAGTAAGTTTTACCCTAACAATAATTTAATAGTAAGCTATTCAAATGAAATATTTTGTAGTTACATTACATTGCTTAGAGCTTTCAATAGAGAGAATACCTTAATGTTTTTATCACAAAGAAAATATAACTTGAGGAAAGTAGTAATTCTTAAGTAATAAGAGATTGGGTGAACCTTTGGCAATAAATTACATTAGTAAACAAGGGGAAAGACTCTGCTAGAAGGAGATTTATCTCTAGGAAGTTATCTTTGTGAAACTTTCTAGTAGCTGCAAGTTTATTAAAGATTTTTACATCCATAATTTGACTATGCATTCATTGTAAATAATTAAAAAATAATATATTTACAATCAATAAAAAGAGTATAGTAATTATTGTTTTTCGAATCTTTGTATTTTTCAAATAAGAGATTGTTATTTTAATCTCCTAATAAGACACTTTTAAATCTAATTTTCTTATATCATTCGATCATTAAAAACCCTCAACTGGATTTGGAATGGCTTGGACTAATACCATAAAATATCATGAAAAATCAACGCTAAAAAAACTATTTTGACGAAGTATATTTTTATAATGCTTCATATTGCTAATGCAAGTTATTTCGTTAGGTATTCCATTTATATGTGCTTTGAACATTTATTTCATTCTTTACTACTTTTAGACCTCAATCTGGTAAGAGTTATTACTGCATGTAAAATTATTAAATTATTACGTAAATTCATAATGTCAAATCGCAGTTACGGGGCTAACACTATGAATTTTAATATAAATAATCATTTATTTGGTTGCACAGAAGTGAAAATAAATAAGACAAAAACAGTAGATTTCGTATGGATGTTATAATCCCTCATTACAAAATAAAAATTCATTTAATAACTATACTAAAAAATAGTAATAAAAAACTTTAGCTTTCTGTATATATTTACTCGGAACACAAGGGATTGCAACAATGTGCTTTTGAGGAATAGTTGCATAAAATACTGTTTATAGTAAATAAAAAGTAGTTCAGTGCTAAATGAGATTTTCATTTTTTGTGTTTACAACTATAAATATTCTCGTCTTTAATCAAATGCTTTAACCAGCCTTTGATTCATCGAGATTCAACTTGTTGGTAAATCAAACAAAACAACGCGAAACCAATTGAATGCTCCGCCCTTTGAAGCTACGTGTGTTTGCACGTCGCAAATTCTCTTTCATGTTGATAAATGGTGAAATTCAAATTCCTTTTTCGACGTCACTTCACAGCTTTGCGTCCGTAAAGCCAAATCAGTCAATTTCTGTTGAACCTTTATCACTAGTCTGATTCATATTCCAAATACATTTCAAATGGATTTCGAATATTAATAAAACTAATGGTATTTTAATATTTTTTATTTGATTAATAAATTATAACATCTTTACATAGAGAGTTACACTTGGCTTTCAATAGGGTAGTTTATGAGATAACATATTCACTTAAGGGCATTGTCAAATTTTGGCTATGTTATTAAAATCGGTATCTGGTAATGTACTAGTATTTATTGAAAATGAGTAAGTAATTTTTATCTCACCTTTCAATGATTAAATCACATTTACTTTAAAATAAATAATTTGTAACAAAAATTCATTGGAATATTTTGACTTGAAATTATTATAAACAGAACGTTAATTATGGCGGCATTTACTGTATGTTTTAATATGTTGATATTGGAATAATTCGACCGGACAAATAATATTTTTACTATTAAAACTATTGCAAAAAATCCATTGGTTTTACATTTTAGTGTAATAAAATGAATGGGACCAATCTAGCATTGTGATTGTTTTATGACTTGATTAGTCGTAAAATTTCTAAAATATTGAATTCGTTGTTTACTGTTTTTCTCAAGAACACTACTTTCTGAAATGTAATATTATGAACGATACATTTGATTTAATTTTGAAATTTAATTTTAATTTAATTCTAAAATGGAATATTTAGTATTTGGAGTTTTTATATTTTACAGCTTATTACCTTGAATCAACGGATCCACATAATTACTGTGTCAACATTAAAGATTCGTGACTAACATTTGAGAAAAACTGAATATTTGTTTTCTGGCAATGTATTCAGTATTACAGTATACTCTTACTTTCTAATTCATCGGTCCATAAAATTTTTAAAAATGTTCATATTTATTTTCAACCTCATATAATAACAATTTAAAACATTTAGACCATAATAATGTCATGGTCATACAGATTATGAGCTCATAAAAAGCCTTGTATTGATTTTTCTTACAAACCCTCAACAAAGATTGTAATCTTCATAAAAAATGCTATAAAACAAACATAGACAAGAACAATTTGATTATTTCTCGTTTGAAAAACATTATTGCGTAGGATTGGTAACAACAAATAAACTAGTAGAACCAAAGTGTGAAAGTATTTCCAAACTAATATCCCATTGTTTGTCCGCAGGGTCGTCGCTGCAGTACCCGGGAAGCTGTTCTGTTCCGGAATGTAACCCTTATCGGCGGGATGGAGTTAAGCGGGTTTGCGGTTCTTATCGTTGTGTCCACCCTTTGCGCCGGTAAGTTGTCATCGCCCCTCCGTTGTAATCCTAATTAACCACTTTCATCCCCTAAACTCCACCCCTCCGCTCGATAATCCGACATTAACTTGGTCATGAGTATGCGTATCTCATTTATGTATTCGCCTTATTTGTTATTGCGTTTTAAGTTTTATCTAAATGTTGAACATCGTTCTAATAGTAATGGATGGACTTAATTTTTTTAGACTGTGCATGATAATGTGCTTTTAATGACGAATATTTTTAAATGCTCCTAATGAGACCTCAAATTAGTTCAGAGATAAAAATAATCAACTTCATGGTTTGAAAAAGAATTTACAGTAAAATGAAATTTGTATTAGCTTAAATTGAAACATATTTAATGTATTTAAAAAAATACTATTTAAGGTTAGACATTGCATATATTCCACCAGTGAAAACGTAGAATGGCGTATGAAGTTGATTTAAAAGAAGATTACAGTATTTATAAATTTTAATTGTACCTTCAAACAAAAATTTAAAATTTCTTTTCTTGTTTTAAACCTTAAACCTCATCTTTTAATGAGTGCTTCAACTAGTCTACATGATATAGCCTATGTTAACCAATGCTTTGTTTGTTAAGGACTTACTTGGATTTATAAAACTTATTTCTCAATTAATATTGTACAAAAATATCCAAATGTAACAAATGTTTATAGTGGTTTTAAACAAAGATAGTTCGCATTACAAAATAAAAGAACTTTTTAATAAATACTATATAATATCTCCTATTTCAATGAATATTTTTACGTTACTAGCTTTATGCCTAATATTGCATGTATTAAATGAAATAGCTCTTAGTCCAGTTCTTAAAAATGTTCAGTATTTTATGTATTATATTACATTATATTAATACATTATGTATTATATTATTTTATGTTGTATCCATTTGTCACGGATTTTAATTCGTGAATTAAACATGATACTTAAACTAAAAAATGCACTAGAAAAGACATTAAGATACACCGACATTAAAGGACACATGTAATTTAATAATCGTAGAATGAGCGATGAACCTTATCTGACGTCATTGTCTCAATACTCACTCCTACTGTACGTTACTTGTGAAGTTGGACATCCTCTTCCATTATAACTGAGCATCTTACTTCATTTACAAAGTTGTTTTAACTTGTAGATAACTAAGGGACTCCAATTCAAGTAACTATTCTCTAGTCTTCCTAGATCATTGAGGTACCGTGTATGGCAGGTTGTTAGAAAATCTACTCACCTTGAACAGGGGACACCCGTTATATGAAATTAAATAAGGTTACTAGCTTAGCTTTTGTACTTTGAATACATTTACACAATTGTTATATTTTCTATTGCATATTTCAATTAAACTTTGTTTTTGCTGGTTTCAATCATAAAGATGTAAAGCATTAAAATATAAAATAGAATAAAAAACTGTGTTGAAGGTTAATATCTGTTAATATAATATTATGATAGGTGACTTTTATTTATTAAAATCATTCTTGAAAACTGCAAATGATAGTCTTACAGATATATGAAAAACTCGTAACATATTACGACGTTTATAACATTTTTTAAACATTAATTTCATAAATTTACAGATTCTGATTGAATACTTTTCTTCTCTCTATATAATCATTTAATGACGACCTGCTATCAAAATTAGCTGGTTTTAAAGAAATTTCGTCACAAAATTTCAATTAAAAATATAAAGTATTTACCTGCAATTAAATTTTATGTTAAACAATATGATTTATATTGATGTAAGACATTATAACCCTCGTAAGTGAAATAGAGAAGATAGAATGTGTAATATTTTTAGAATACAAAGTTTTTGCATCATTTTGCGTTTTGTCTTCAATGTACTACTGCACATAATCATTTTAAATTATGTTATGAAATGAAGGGTATTTTAAATCTAATACCAGGTGTCCAAAAACGATTCATTGCATTCTAATTGCATGGGTTTATATTTTGTTAAATTCCTCTGAAAAATGTGAAGTACGTTTTAAATTTTAATAATCAAGTTTAATAATAACATATAGCCATTTAAGAGGCTTAGATTGAATATTTTTCAAAATATTAACAGCAAGAGAAAAATATTTTTATTCTTAAACACGACCAAAACGTTCAGCCGATTCAGTTGATTGCTTTTCAGAGGGAGTTTAAAAAGATCTTCAACAGAATATCCTACAAAGGTGTGTATCGATTGAGCAGTTATAACAAGAATGGGTTCAACAAACTCGACAAATCGAAGTTCGGAGAATTATTGATCTAGAACTCCCTAACCTCTTAATTGGCAGAGGTTTTAAAAATGTTTTAGATCTTACAAATTTTCCACCTCGTTACTTAGACATCGTTTCTGTTTGATTTCTTTTCTAGTGCTATGTAAAGGAAACGTTTTTCACTCAATCAAAGCCTTAATGAATACCATAAATATATGAAAGAATTTGAGGTGGCAACAATCTACGATGACCTATGAGTTTTGGGTTGAACGGCAACATTGCCAGCTCGTGATATGTGGTCAATCAAATCGACGATTTTCCCTTTACAATGTGTGATTTATAGCATTTAGTAACAATGAGTGCAAAACAATGGTTTAAACACCACCGAATCCTTCATGGACACCAAATGATATTATATGTAGCATAACGTAGTTTTATATACGTAACAATAAATAGAGTAGGAAAACTAAACAAAAAATCTGGCAAAAAATCATACCATTTTAATCAACCCATTTTTGCTGAAATGTTTTGAATGCCACCCATTGAACTCTCTTAGACAAGTCCCTTGGAATCCCCAGTGAGCAACATACTTCAAAATGATGGGATGGACCACTTGGAGTCTTAAGTAAATCTTACATCGGCTAATGTAAATTTCAAATTAAAGGTCTTAACTATTTTTATTTTCTATGAGAATGTAATAGGTAACAAAATTTTCTTCTAAATAAGCATATTGAAATAAAAATCATAAAATAAAAATTGTAATTTATTTTATAAAAAGTAGATAATGATGAATAACTTACCCAAATGCACATTAAAAGGTAAATTACTCATCAAGACAGTAACAGCTATTTGTTGGTAAACATATTTTCATTCTCTTTCTGAATTGCAAGTAAACGAATATCTTTCGGAAATAATAATATTAACAATATATATTGAGGTATTCTATAATGGGGAGAAGATTCATATAGGAGATGATGGCCCAATTGTATCTTTACTTCTAGAATTATATACAATATGACCTATTTGAATTCAATGTTATAAACCCCTAAAACGTAGGTTCAAAAAAATCTAAAATAGGTTCGCCTACGTCTAAAAATGGAAGCCTCTCAAACTTTTAATTAAAGTTATATTTTAACCTAAACGCTTTAACTCGCAATAATATTCTAAATACTTGTCACTTTAACAACCAGTTTGCAGCAAGCATTTGCTATTACAGTTATGCATGAATATAGTTTGTCAAATGCTGTATTTGGACCCCCCAATTAAACGAAGTCTTGAAAATTATTTTATTTGTTCAAAACCATGCGTTTAAGTTTTTTAAACTTCTTAGTAAGGAGAGACCATATCAATGAAGCAGACCTCAAAAGGTAAAAATATCGAAAGTTATTGTCGTATTTTAAAATTGCTTCCATATTTTCTTAATGCAACTTTTGAAAGCTTTCCATTTTCCTCCCGACCGTCATATTGAGATCGGGTTCACGGCATTGCATTCTACTATTTAAAAACTTTAATTCCAAATAAAAATAATATAAAAAAAAACTTTCCTCTAGAATGTATTTTAAGTTTAGTATGCGTAATTTTTAATGTTCTTGTAATTCCAATTGGGTTATTCCCCCATTTTTGGGAACGACCTTCATTATGGATATCAGGGTAATCATAGAGAAAGATCAAATGAAATCGATTGATAATTTTCTTTAATATTTCCCGACTAATCTTACCACACTTAAAGGTCGTATGGTGAATGCTGGATGTCTAGGTTTATATTTTTTGTTTACGTTAAGCTGTTACCTGTTACATCCTTTGTAGTCCCGTAGAACATGGGCTGGCATGAGATCGGATGGAGAACAATAAAAGTCTTCTTATTCTAATGGGTCATCTTCTGAAGATGTTGTCAAGCAGGTGAAAAGGAAAAGAAAGTTGATGTTTTGTGTTGAAAAGAGGATAGTGAATAGGGTGTTGAAGGTCAGGTTTGTGTAGCAGATCGTATTTCCATTTTCAATGAGATATCGTCTTAGTCTAAATTTTTCCCTGAATAAAACTAAAATTATGTTGAATAGATTAATTTAAAATAAAATACCTAGTTTTGTATAATTATTCATATTTTACTTAAACCTCTATTTGGTTTATATTTATTTGTTATACTAAAAAATAATTCATGATTGGGGATTTTCAAGTGGGAGATATTATTTTTTCATTTCAGAGCATCGAGATATCGCCATTGTCCAAGTTACACGTGACACACGTCACTGTTGACTGACATTAATTAAAAGATAGATACAACCAATATCACGCCGGATTTGGCTGTCACAACTGGAACTGCGGCCGAGAAATATTGTGATTGGCCAAGCTTACAACCCATGAATGTACAAGGAATTTTCAACCTTTTAAATAAATAAAAAGCAAAAAGTATTGAATACTTGTTTTAGTGACAAAACTTTCCGTCAATAATGATACAAACATTGATGATTGGCCAGCTAGTTTTTGTTCAACTAATAGGTCTTGGGTAAAATTTTCATGTCATTACCAAAATGATCCACTAACGAAATTCTTATTCTTATAATGATCTGAATGTGATTTAAACATAAAGAAACATGGATCATGTTGCTATAAATAATTGAGACATTATGTATTTATGCCATTTACAACATACCACTGTGATGTAGGTCTATATTATAAATAATATCAAAATAATGATATGATTTACATAATTACTCATAACTTATCAAAAACTATCATATGTCTATTATATGATTGTGTACAGCAAATATAAGCTAGACGCACTTTCAATTATTTAAGTTATGTAACCATGAGCTTACCTAGCGGCAGGGCAGCAGTTCCACGGATGCCGCTACGCGCCGTTGGTTTCGCGTTTTTATGCACTTCGTATTGTTTGAAGTGCGGGTGGCTTATCTTTATCCCGGAAGCGTTTTAAAATTTTTCGAGGTACAAAAACTCTCCCGAGAAAGATATTTAATAAATATGTAATTTTTTTTATCTTATTAGTCGTCTGTAAGTCTTCAAAATGGCACAATTTAATTTTCAAATTAAAAACTAATGATTAAAAAAAGATTTTTCGGTAATTTTTCATCTTTATTTTATTTGTAAGTAAATTTAAGTTAGGTCTTATGGATGAATTAATCCCATGCACAAAATTTCAGCTCTGCAGATAAAAAAAAATTTCTTGTGAGAATTGAACCGAAATACGCAGATTTCATTACTTCTGATATTAATGTTAGAGTAGTTGTCCAAAATAAAAATAAAAATTTTACGCGAAATTTACAACGTATGAAAATAGTTTCACTAAAGAAATTGGAGAAATCTTTGGATGTACAATCTTATTGGGAAATTTATGAAAGATTAAACAAAAATCACAAGATATATTTTCTTCTTCGCTTGAGAACAAAAAAGAACATGGGCAGTAACGAAGCAATCCCGTGTTACGGTCATAGTGCGAGGGCGAGGCTGATGACATCAACTAAGATTATGACATCAATCAACCCTTATTATTGACAGCGGCTTTAAGCAACAACGTGCTTTGAAACTCCAGCCCCTTTGACTCTTAATTCCTTTTGTTTTACCCAGATAATCAGACTAAGTTGTAAAAAATGTTTGTTATGAATGTTATTGCATTTATATAATTGGAATTTTTTATTTAATTTCGTTTCAAGAATAAAATAATTTGTGTTTTATGGGTAAGATTAAATTATTATAAATTTCTATTTTGAAGATCAATTGAAGATGTGTACAACTACCTTGTACTGTAAAAAAAACACATCGTCAGATTCAGATTATATATCTTTTGACTTTATTACCCTTCAAAGGGTTTAATATGATCATTAAGTTAGTATTTTCGGATAACTTTTAAGGACATTGAAATATTTGTGGAAGAATCACATTTAATATGTTAACAAACATGATAACTATATGAGTAAAAAATTAGTGTTAAACACTATTCCATGTGAATGTTAAGAAAGTATTAAAAGTAAGTAGTTATAATTTGTAACTTAACTATAAATATTGAAACGTATTTATATTTTTATTTTATAAAGGCTTTTAGACCTTTAAATAGTTTCAAATTTAATAAAGTTAATTTCGGGTAGTTGGATTTAAATTGTGTGATAAAGCTGAAACTACCCAAATAATTACCAATTGCATTTAATTGATGGACAGACATTCACATTACTGTTTGCAATAGACAATTGGATTATTGTATCAATCTCTTTGATTTACTGATCAATTGGCTTTCAATGGCCGAATGATCAATTGGCACAACAAGCAAATAAGTCTTCGCCGAAACACTTATACAGTGCTTATGATTATTAATTATTGATTATTGTTGACATAACAAGGTTAATTTGTTAGTAGAAATGTCAAACCACTTAAAAAGAGTAATGAATGTAAAACTTTTCTTTCTCCACTGCTTCATTACTATATACGGTGGACGGAATCTTCAGAAAATTATTTTTGCAATATATTTTGAAAGAACACATTTCCTACTTAGAATTAAGCTTCTTAGAATCATATTTAGGAAGTTGTAATGTTTGTTTTTCTCAAAGCTAAACGAATTATAATTAGAAATATAATTCTAATTCGCATAATTGAAAAAATACCAAGTTAAATATATTGGTTCAATCATAGACCCAAGTTAATACATTTGAGACAACTTGATCCATACGACCAAAAACTATGGATATTATCAAGTTTATATAATAAAGTTTATTTAATAATAATCTTCATGCTCTCGACTATATTAAAAGTAATTGTTATATCTAGTTACTTAGCAAACTTGCACTGTAGTCTAGACCCCAATAGGTCAGGCAAATCATTTATTTAATCAAAACCAAAATAACCCATAACACATTGTTACACAAGCTTTTAACTGATAACAATTGTAAACCACTGAAAATATGAATTTAAATTACCAATACTTAGTTTTACCTCTCTCACTCATTTCCCCCTGTTTAACTTTTTATTTCAAATTGTTTTTTTATCCATTGTTAACAGTTATACTGACAAAACTCAAATTGTAATGTCATCAATATTTCCATTATCACTATTTTTTTTAACATGCAATTTGGCTTCGTCATTGTATTCCAGTGTAATTAGATACCAATTAAATGCATGCTAGAAGGTTGATTGTTTGGGGAGCCCTGCCGATGTAATTACAAATCAGGGTTACCACAACACCAGTGACGTCATTCAACTGCTGTTATTGGCAGCACTGAGTGACTACAGCCAACTTGACTACTAATTCTCTAACCTACAGTTTGTCATTGTCTTTACTACACGAACCCGATTGAACTAATTAAGTTACAAATGAAATAACAATCAACACAAATTGGTGATATACATACCATAAATATATACCTTAAAATACCTAGTTAAGTATTTAAAAAGCGATTTATTTTTATTAAATATAAAGTAATAATACTTTGGTAAGGGACTGCGATAGTACTTTTCATGGACATATCCATGTTCTTGATATAAACATACATTTTATTAGATGTGAACTTTTATACCTCCTACTTAATAGATAATTTGGTAGAAATTAAATATCTGTAGGTACCTAATAGTGAAAATAAACGGTTAGGTTCACTAATATTAATGTGGCAGGCCAAATGAATTAATTATTTTATGTCAGATATTAAAAATTTTGTATCGTTGATCAGATAATTTGTTATGTTAACTTTTTTATAACTTGTAAAATTTTGATAAAATTTACTATTTTGATAAAATTTACTATTTTGATAAAATTTACTATTTTGACAAAATAGAAAGAAAAAAAAACTAAAATGGCTGCTATTTTGGGTCCACTTGAGTGTATAACTAATCATTATAACATCCAAAATATGTTTGGACGTTCAGAATTTTTTTTAGAATTTGTTAGAATTGCTTAGAATTTGACGTAATAAAACAAATGCTTCAGTATTAAGAATGATGTTGTAATCAAATATTTTAATAGGTTTTTACATGGATAGGTTTTATTTGAATAGGTTGGATTTTTGCTGCAGTACTTAATTTTTTTGTCTCTTGGTACATTTTATTAGATGTATCTTCGTCTTTGTGAACTAATAAACAGTATACTAAAAGAATGGAGGTTTATGCCATGGATTGTATAAATCTGGAAGAAAATCATTGGAACGGCTTTGAAAGTTCCATCTGCCAGAAATACCTTTCTTATACCAGGAAGTAAAAGTGCCTCATTAGTTGTGAAGATTAATATTCGATTTTCATTGCCTTCACCTGAATCATATTTCAGAAATGGCTCACGTTTTAAAGTCATATCAAATGGTGTTAAAATTACACATTCAACATTGACAAAATGTCAAATTTAAATGTACAGTTTTAACATGATTTGTACGTGGACGTTTCGTCTTGTAGACATCAATGTTAAAGGACATGAATGATATGCATCATACAGAATGGACGTAATAAGTCTTGGACTTTTGTAATAATGGACATTTTAGTTTTGGACTTAACAGCTGTAAATGCGGCTAGCGGCCTAAAAAGGCATTTTAGGACATATATGTTGACATGAATGTTATTCCTTATCTTAATGTGTATAGTAAATTGTTTATTTATTTATTTCAACGGACAACCCTTTTTAACAATACGTACAACAAGAGTGTATTTGCAACAGAGAAAATTATAAATATATGGCAAGAACAATAATATGGCTGCTAAGTAATATCAGACAAGATGCAAAAAAACAATAAACAAGTAATCAACAATAATAAACAAGTAATAAACAAAGTAACAAAGTAATAAAAACAAAGTAATAAATAAGTGGAGGTTATGGTAACCTCCTGAATTAATTAAAATAGTTTTGCCGAAACCCTCTGTAACCACGTAAAACTTAGAACTTAAGTTTGTCATATAGTTATGTGATTTATGCACTATTGTTCATTTCATTGTTAGCCAACGCTTTTTTATTGATCTAATTTTTAAGATCAAAAAATGTGCACAAAATATGGTTTGAGGTTCCTTTATATTTTTATGTATATTAATTGTGAACCTACCCTCAAAACAGGCAATGCCTAAGAGCGTAGTGTATCGCCAAACGTTTTTATTATTTTTATCAATTTATGTTATATTATTTGACATAATTTGTTGTTCTTGTAATATTTTCTGTAATAATCATAGGGTGAAAATATATAACAACATTGTAAACTTTTGGTTGAATAAATATTATTATTATTATTATTATTAAGTAAAACTTACATTAAAATATGGTACTTCGTATGCTTACTTATAATAATGAAAACGCTACATAACTTATTGGACAGATTGGCAATTAAATCGATCAAAAATATAATGAAAACCGTTGAACCATATAATACTTGCTCATTGCAAAATTTGAATTTTTAACATTTTTTTAGCTAAAATGTATTATGATTAAAAGTACACACTGGAACCTGTTTACAATATAAAGTCTTCTCAAACTATCGCACATAGTCTTGTCCCAACTTTAAATTACTTCATAAACTTTTATCTTTTCACAATAGAGTTTGTATAAGTTGATTAATGCGATGTTATTTAAAGCTAAGATAAAAATGTAATACTTTTTACGGTGACACGGAAAATAATTATGTTTTATACTTTACAGTTCTCAAAAAGTTTTATAAAACTTATATAAATTGAGAGAAAAAATAAATAAATGTAAGGGATGGTAATTGGAATAACGTAAAGCATTACTGAGCATCGCCAAGGGAAATCCTGAGAAGAATGTAATTACTTTGGGGGAGGAAACATCAATCTTGAGTTGTCCGTGTGTGGACGCTCCCGTAATGTGGCAGTCTTCATAGACATTGTCATATAAACCTTTAATGAATTACTATGTGATGGCCATAGGCGAATGTTAACAATTGCTTGGGGAGAAAACATCCTTACTCTGACGTCATTGTTGAAATGTTTTTGGTACCAAAACCCCTGTATCCTTAAAGATCTCTTTATGTAGCAACTTTAAGTGTACTAATAATATTAGTCAGTTAAAAAGCTACTCGAAGTGTTACACTAATTCTAAATTCCCCTTTCATGAATATTTGCCCGGATAAATATTCTAGGTTGTGATAATGATAATAGCTTAGAAACTGATAAATGAACATCAAAGTAGAGCCACAAAAAAGATCTAAACACGTTTGAGCAAATTGGCTTACATTTTCTAACATTAGTATGTTTACTCTATAAATAACAGTGAGGTTTACCTAATAGTAAGAAGATTTCTATATTTTACTTAACTGTGTCTCTATGTTAATCATCATGACATAAATTGATGATATTGAACTGAGTTGGACTTACGTCCTGATTAATTTTCTGTATTTGGGGAGACATTATATTACATCACTGTGCTAAATCATCAGCAGTTTTGTGATAGACTTGTTCAGATTAAAATGGAAAAGGTGTTGACTTAATATACTTTAGTATATTAAATAGACATCTCAGTATCGCTTCTCAGATGTTTTTGAAACAAATTTACGTTTTGAAGTTTTTTAGTTATTCAGTAGTGAACTGAAGTACTAGTGACATATTATAGGTAAATCATTAAGCCCACTCTTTTCAAGGATGACCCATATTATATCTGATGATTCTATATCTGTTGTGTTAAGGTCTTTTTGCACTATAAATCCAGCTGAATAATTACTACATCGGTAGAAACGTCGCTCGGGCGACGATCACAAACTTTAGAAATTTCTGTTTCAAATAAATAACAAGAAACAGGTATTTTATTAATTAATTCGTTACTCAATTTTGGTTAAATTCGTGACGATAAAAAACTGAAAGAAAATTCTATTTACGTTAATGATAGTCAATGTCCTAAGCCGTAGTTATGCTTTTAGACTAAAACAAAACCAAACCTAAAAAACAAGATCTAACAAAGACAAACACTTTCATACAAGGATCCTTATTTATTGACATAAAGTTGATGTCAGTATTACACTACTATTTACTGTTCTACTCTAATCATGATGACATTGAACTTGACAGAGCTTCATGAAGGAAGGACCGAAGAAGGATGTAATTAGTTGTGGGCTAGTCAACATTCATCTTGTAGCGTGACTACGTCCACTTCTGTCACCATCGTTATTCTCCATCAAGGCAGACTCATACTAGAAACTCTTTTGACTCGAAAATTCCCCTTTAGAGATAAATTCTTGATTAATTCACGTTTTCTTTTTTCTAAAAAAATTCAGCTGATATATGAATTCTGTAAAATTATATTGTAAATTCAACAGGTACGAGTAGAAATGCGTACGCAAATACTTTCTATGTAATAAATTTTAAATTGAAAACTCACATCCAATAAATAAAATTTTATTGTGGTAAGGCCTTTCGCATTCAAGGAATGCATCCTCAGACCATAACAACCAAAACAAAAAAATAATTTATAAATACAAAATTTCTGCTAAACATCTGATTTAAAGTTACATATGCTAATTTACAATATTATGGTAAAAATTCTTATTATATAAGTTGTATACTATAAAAACATTTTTAATTTATTTTGTGACTAGATATTTAGAAAACTTAATAACGGAGAATTTTGAATAGGTCCGGGATCACTGTTTACCAATTTTAGTTTACGCTTAGCCATTTCAAATGTTTCCTGTGCATCCAAGTATTGATTATTACTGACTTCTTTTATTAATTTAATTTGGGAAAAACAATGCCCATTTTCTAAGGCATGTTTAGCAATTGCAGATTTTTCAGGTCTGTTAAATTTTACATGACTAACATGTTCTTTTAAACGAGTTTTTAAATTTCTTCTTGTTTGTCCCACATATAATTTATCGCAATCATTACAAGACACTTCATAAATTCCAGATTTGTTTTCTTCACTAATCTTACATTTTGCATTTCCTAATATATTTTTGAGTTTGAATTTCGTTGAAAAACTTACATTAATTTTAGAATGTTTCTTAAATGATTTCTTAATTATTTTATTAAAAGAGGTAAATGTTACTGATCTCCAATTTTCATCATTTTCTTTGCTTTCAAACATTGTGGTTCTTGATCTTGTTAACATTTTCTTTTTCATTCTATTTATAATTTGATCAACTAAATTTGGGCTGAAACCATTGAAACTAGCTATGTTTTTTATCATTTTAACTTCTTCATCAAATCTTTTTTCATTAAGAGGAGTATGTAGCAGTCTATATACCAGATTGTTATAAACTGCAATTTTTTGAGAGTCAGGGGCAAATGAATCTTTTGTTATAAACCGGCTGTTGCTTGTAGGTTTTCTATATATATCAAATTCAACTTTATTGCAGTTGTTTCTTATTACAAGTAAATCAAGAAAAGGTAATGAGCTATCATTTTCCATTTCGTAAGTAAACTTAATTGAAGGATAAAAAGAATTTAGTTGTATAATAAATTGTTGGAGATCTTCAGTGTTTTTGAAGATGGCAAACACATCATCCACATAACGGATCCAAATTCTCGGAAAATAATTTAGAGTTGATTTGGCATTGATTTCAAAATTACTCATAAAAATGTTGGCAATAAAACACGAGAGAGGGTTTCCCATCGCTGTACCAAATGTTTGCCGGTAAAATTTGTCTTGGAATTGAAAAACATTTTGATTCATACACAAATTAATTAGACGTAAATACTCTTCAATAATTTGATCATCAAAATCATTTGACTGTAGCCAGGATTTTATTATATCCATCGTAACTGGTATTGGGACATTAGGATACAATGATTCCACATCGAATGATACCATATATTCATCAGGTTGTAATGAAATGTCTTTAACCTTATCTATGAACTCATATCTATCTCTAATGCTGAAAGTTTGTGTAAAAGGAATTTCTTGAAGCTGCTTAACTAGCCATTTTGACAATAGATAACTTGGTGAATTTACACTTGAGACTATCGGCCGCATTTTATTTCCAGCTTTATGTGTTTTCGGAAGACAGTATAGTCTTGGAATGCTTGGATTTGAAATTGTTAAGCGTTTTATCCAGTCTGTATTAATAATATGTTTACATTGTTTAAGTGAAGTAGTCACGGACATTTTGAAATTTTGTAAGGGATTATGGTTTATCCCGGACCTATTCAAAATTCTCCGTTATTAAGTTTTCTAAATATCTAGTCACAAAATAAATTAAAAATGTTTTTATAGTATACAACTTATATAATAAGAATTTTTACCATAATATTGTAAATTAGCATATGTAACTTTAAATCAGATGTTTAGCAGAAATTTTGTATTTATAAATTATTTTTTTGTTTTGGTTGTTATGGTCTGAGGATGCATTCCTTGAATGCGAAAGGCCTTACCACAATAAAATTTTATTTATTGGATGTGAGTTTTCAATTTAAAATTTATTAATTGTTCCAATAAGAAGAGCTACAGAAATGACTCAATCGACGCTCAGGTCCATCGAGCTCAACAAACTGCACCAACTAAAACAAAAAGTAAGACTTATTTCCTCTGACATTGGCTTCCTAAAAAAGTGTAAACAAAGAAAGGTTTTTCCCAATTTCATAAAAATTAATATTCCAATTAAAAACAGTGTAACAGAAAAAGTTATTCAAAATGCAAAAGTAAACTGGTTAAATTTAGAAATAAAATATCTTTACTCAAAACAAGCAAACCTGGAATTACAAGCTTACGAATTACATTTGAAAATCACCAGAAACCTAAACTCTTTGGAAGTTATTCTTTTTCAAGAAAGGTACTTAAGAATTTTGGAAACCATAGACTTTAAAAATGAACATAAAGTAGAAAAATTAAATAACAAACTTCATAATCTTACATTAGCAAACGAGGCTAATTCAACAACCTTTGAGACAAATATAACCTCTAATGATCAGAATTTAGTTCATAATTTATCTTCGTTCACTTTTACTAATAAAGAAATCGACATCTTGAGTAAAGGTTTGAATTATAGTATAAAACCGTCAGATAAAAATGAAAAAGAATCACTGTTTGTCGAAGTGGAAACCCATTTAAAATCATTACCAAACAATGTGAAAACAGCAATAAGATCTGACATAATATCAGATTTTAGAAGACTAAGCCAAAACAAAAGTAGTCGGCCTTGTAATAAAAAAGCCTCAAACACAATTGAAAGAGATATAATTCAAAATCTAAAAGCCAAAGATGTGTATTATTTGAAGGCCGATAAAAGTAATACAGTAGTTATAATTGACAAAACTGATTACATAGAAAGAGTTGAAAATATGATCAAAGATGGACCATATGAGGTCGTAAACCATAATCCCTTACAAAATTTCAAAATGTCCGTGACTACTTCACTTAAACAATGTAAACATATTATTAATACAGACTGGATAAAACGCTTAACAATTTCAAATCCAAGCATTCCAAGACTATACTGTCTTCCGAAAACACATAAAGCTGGAAATAAAATGCGGCCGATAGTCTCAAGTGTAAATTCACCAAGTTATCTATTGTCAAAATGGCTAGTTAAGCAGCTTCAAGAAATTCCTTTTACACAAACTTTCAGCATTAGAGATAGATATGAGTTCATAGATAAGGTTAAAGACATTTCATTACAACCTGATGAATATATGGTATCATTCGATGTGGAATCATTGTATCCTAATGTCCCAATACCAGTTACGATGGATATAATAAAATCCTGGCTACAGTCAAATGATTTTGATGATCAAATTATTGAAGAGTATTTACGTCTAATTAATTTGTGTATGAATCAAAATGTTTTTCAATTCCAAGACAAATTTTACCGGCAAACATTTGGTACAGCGATGAGAAACCCTCTCTCGTGTTTTATTGCCAACATTTTTATGAGTAATTTTGAAATCAATGCCAAATCAACTCTAAATTATTTTCCGAGAATTTGGATCCGTTATGTGGATGATGTGTTTGCCATCTTCAAAAACACTGAAGATCTCCAACAATTTATTATACAACTAAATTCTTTTTATCCTTCAATTAAGTTTACTTACGAAATGGAAAATGATAGCTCATTACCTTTTCTTGATTTACTTGTAATAAGAAACAACTGCAATAAAGTTGAATTTGATATATATAGAAAACCTACAAGCAACAGCCGGTTTATAACAAAAGATTCATTTGCCCCTGACTCTCAAAAAATTGCAGTTTATAACAATCTGGTATATAGACTGCTACATACTCCTCTTAATGAAAAAAGATTTGATGAAGAAGTTAAAATGATAAAAAACATAGCTAGTTTCAATGGTTTCAGCCCAAATTTAGTTGATCAAATTATAAATAGAATGAAAAAGAAAATGTTAACAAGATCAAGAACCACAATGTTTGAAAGCAAAGAAAATGATGAAAATTGGAGATCAGTAACATTTACCTCTTTTAATAAAATAATTAAGAAATCATTTAAGAAACATTCTAAAATTAATGTAAGTTTTTCAACGAAATTCAAACTCAAAAATATATTAGGAAATGCAAAATGTAAGATTAGTGAAGAAAACAAATCTGGAATTTATGAAGTGTCTTGTAATGATTGCGATAAATTATATGTGGGACAAACAAGAAGAAATTTAAAAACTCGTTTAAAAGAACATGTTAGTCATGTAAAATTTAACAGACCTGAAAAATCTGCAATTGCTAAACATGCCTTAGAAAATGGGCATTGTTTTTCCCAAATTAAATTAATAAAAGAAGTCAGTAATAATCAATACTTGGATGCACAGGAAACATTTGAAATGGCTAAGCGTAAACTAAAATTGGTAAACAGTGATCCCGGACCTATTCAAAATTCTCCGTTATTAAGTTTTCTAAATATCTAGTCACAAAATAAATTAAAAATGTTTTTATAGTATACAACTTATATAATAAGAATTTTTACCATAATATTGTAAATTAGCATATGTAACTTTAAATCAGATGTTTAGCAGAAATTTTGTATTTATAAATTATTTTTTTGTTTTGGTTGTTATGGTCTGAGGATGCATTCCTTGAATGCGAAAGGCCTTACCACAATAAAATTTTATTTATTGGATGTGAGTTTTCAATTTAAAATTTATTAATTGTTCCAATAAGAAGAGCTACAGAAATGTTTCTATGTAATGTTTTGGTGTTTTTCAAGTATTAAAAAAATGTATTTTAGGTTATTGTGCTCATCTTGTATTTTATTTTTGACCTCTTATTTGACGATGTGTATTTGACAATAAGTTAAATGTAGAAGGTAAAATCCAGGGTTATGACGTTTCAAATCGTCACGTAGTTCCGTACACACGATACATTTAAAAATGAATTCAATAAGGCTTCCTTTATATTCCACAAACCTCATTGCCTTTATTTGTAAGAAAGAAAGAAGAAAAATTTCAAATAAGTTCAAAATAAAGAAAAGTTTAGAGAAAATGCGTAGATAAAATTGTAATTATATGAAAATTTGTAAAATTGTTAATGAGTGAAAAAACTTGAAATTTGTCTTGTAAATTCCCATACAATGTAAAACTTTGTCTTAGGAATAAACTATTATTATTATTTTTATTAAAATATGTTGATAAAGTAATTAGTCTTACGCACTCAAACCAAAAAAAAAAAAAAATAATTTCTATTGAAAAACCAATTTCCAATAAAATTGTTTTTGTAAATTTAATAATTGTGTAAATAACTAAATTCTTTTGCAATACTCAGACACTAAATATTTACTCTATTATAAAATAAAAATAGGTTTACGATAGATCAAGTTTTGCAAATTAAAAAAAATATGAAAAATATAATAACGTTATGTACTAAAAATACGTTTATTAATGCAAATTTCGATACACCTCAAACTTTAAAATCATTCTTTTGATGAATTTTACAATGAATAAATTATTGTTTTAATAGTTCAATATTCGTTTTAATAATTTTATTTTGTAAACAGATTATGATGACTGTTATATATTTCCAATTTATAGAACAAAACCGTTGCATTTGGAAACCGACTGTCACTGTCTGAGATACACGTGGAATACGTCATTGTTGATGTGCATTAATTAAAAGAGGGATACAACCAATACCAAGCCGGATTTGGCTGTCCCACAACTGTGTTTATGGCCACCAAATATGATGATTGTTAGATTGGGCAGTGGTTATTGAAAGGAGCATATTGCCCATTCATTACTTGATCCAGTACTCAATTTTTTATGAAAAAAAAACTGAACATAATTCAATAACTAAAATATAAAAACTAATTATTATTTTCGTATATACCTTTTCATCCTTAAATATATTGATAAAAGTATTCTTTACTGTAGTAAAGTTTAACTATACAGTTTGTGCCAGGTTTTGAGCTTGCTTTTTAAATATGTGTTGAACTGTAATATAACACCTTCAGCATTTGAGTTTTACACAGTTTAAAATATTAGAATAAAGATTTTAACACATATGAGTACACTCCTATAAAATTTTCAAAATTAAACCATATCATTGTCATACTCTTTGATACTATTTGACGAACTGGAAGGAAAGCTTCCTATTGGGCGATTTAAACGAGTAGAAGTTAGTGTAAGGATGTAAAATTTGTGTTAGTGTACCGATATAAAACTTTATACATTCATGCAAAAATGTTCTAATTATAAAGGTTTCGGTATGTTTACTGAAATTGTAATTTTATCGTGACAAGACCAATAAGAAAAACTGCAAATTTACTTTCTCAGGCTGTAGCAGTATAAACTTTTATAATGTACAATTCTTTAAAATATATTTTATTTATTTATTTTTTAAAGGTTATAGGAAGCTGAATAACTTAACGATTAGTTCATATCCTGTTCTGGTTAAATCAAATTTTCACTAATACCAAAATACTTTACAATTTCGGCTAATATTTTACAACTTTTTACAAATACAAATATTTTACAAATTTTTTACAAATTTTTACAAATATTTTACAACTTTTCGGCGCCCCGGGCAGAGAGGCACGATCCCTGACGTCACCTTTGCGTCTGAGTCGCTCCTTCCGAGGATCTCTGGCTGGAGGGTTGTCGAGGACTACACGGGTAGCGACCACCAATACATCGTGTTTGACCTGCATGATCAGGCAAATCGTCGAGTTTCCGCATCTCGGGAAGGGCCACGCCGGTGGAACACCAACAAACTGGACGTGGTCAAGTTAACCGAAGTCATCTCTCGGGGAGCGCAGGGGAATCCTGGTGAGGCTGGAGCCGAGGCACTAGTAACATCCACGATGGAACTTATCGTCTCGGCCTGCGACCAGTCTATGCCGCGAAGGAAACCCCGACGCGACAAACAACCCGTTTACTGGTGGACTGAAGAGATTGCTGAACTCAGGAGAACATGTTTAAGAACTAGACGAGCCGCCACTAGAGCGAGAATTCCCGCAGACAGAGTTCGTAAGTCGGAGGCCTATAAAGCTGCGAGAAAATCTCTCCGCCAGGCGATCAACAGGAGAAAGGCGAATAGCTGGAGGAGACTTCGTGACGACGTTGATTCCGACCCGTGGGGCCTGGGTTACAAACTTGTAACACAGAAACTCGGCGCCCGCTCTCCACCTTCCATCATGGAGGGCGCCACCATGGGGAGGATCGTCGCTGCGTTGTTTCCTGAACATCCACAGCGACCGCCGGTTGACTTCGGACGGGTAGAGGACGTTCCACTTTTCACTTTCGAGGAGCTGGAAACCTCCGTTCTCTCCCTGAAGAGCAACAAGGCTCCTGGCCCGGATGGGATTCCCAGTGAGGCTTTAAAGAAAGTATTTTTAATCAACGCTGACTTGTTGTTGAGAATGTACAATGCCTGTTTGGTAGAAGGGGTGTTTCCGGCTCCCTGGAAAACAGCCAGGCTTGTACTGATCAGCAAGGGCAAAGGTGATCCCGAGCTGCCGTCGTCCCACAGGCCTCTCTGCATGTTGGACACGGCTGGGAAGCTGTTCGAGAAGCTGATCCGTTCCCGCCTGACTTCTGCCGTGGAAGCTGCCGGGGACTTATGCCCCCGTCAGTACGGCTTCAGAAAGGGACGGTCAACGATCGACGCTGTCACCGAAGTTCAGAGAGCTGTGGAGAGAGCCGAGAGCCACAACCATTTCTCCCGCCGAGTAGTGCTTCTTGTTACGCTTGATGTCAAGAATGCCTTCAACTCGGCGAGGTGGGTCGATATGTTGGATGCGCTTCGCAACACCTTTCGTATTCCTGCATATCTGTTGCGGCTCGTCGAGGATTATCTACGCTCTCGAAGCCTGATTTATGACACGAGGGACGGAACGCGGACGATGGAAGTCACTTCTGGTGCCGCACAAGGTTCAATACTCGGCCCGGATCTCTGGAACGTTGCCTATGACAGCCTCCTGAGGTCCGAGATGCCTGAGGAAACCACTTTGGTTGGGTACGCCGATGACGTCGCAGCTCTCATTGCTGCACGCAACGTTGAGCTGGCCCAACTGAAGTTGAACCGAGTTATGCGGGTGGTCAACAACTGGATGTCCGATCACGGTCTCTCACTTGCTCTCAGTAAGACGGAGATCGTGATTCTTACGAAGAAGAGGATCGACACCGTCGTCCCGTTTCGAGTGGGAAGGGAGGTGGTCACATCAACTCGTGCCGCCAAATACCTCGGGGTTATGGTGGACACCAAGTTAAGCTGGAGGGATCAGATCTTCCGTACAGCGGACAAGGCCGCTAAGGTAGTGACTTACCTTAGTAGGCTGATGGCCAATGTCGGGGGTCCCCGATCCAGCAGAAGACGTCTGTTGATGTCCGCGGTCCAGTCCGTGCTTCTTTACGGGGCAGAGGTGTGGGCAGGCGCTCTAGATAAGGAGTGCTACAGGTTGCGACTCGCCCGGGTTCAGCGTCAAGCTGCGCTCCGGGTGTGTTCCGCCTACCGGACAGTGTCCGAGCCTGCCGTCCTGGTGGTCGCCGGAGTCATCCCTGTCAAGCTCTTGGCAGGGGAGAGGAAAGCGATTTATCAGAGACAAGGCGAGATCGGCAAGGACACGGCAAGAACAGAAGAGCGCTCCCGAACCTACCAGCAGTGGCAACACAGCTGGGAGCACGACACCCGAGGACGATGGACTGCGCGACTTATCAAGCAGGTCCAACCATGGGTGGAACGGCGGCATGGGGAGGTGGACTACTACCTGACCCAATTTTTGACAGGTCACGGCTATTTTCGGTCGTACCTGAACCGTATGGGAAAGACCGGTTCACCGGACTGCATTTATTGCCCGGGTGTTCCCGACGATGCGGAACACACATTCTTCCGCTGTCCCCGTTGGGAAGGGCCCCGCCTGGAGGCCACACAAATCTTTGGTGCATTTTCGGTGGACTCGGTCTGCCAAAAGATTTTGGAGGATGAGGGCAACTGGGATTGTTTGTCACAGTTCGTCCGGGGCATCCTCCTGGAAAAGAAAACCGATCTGGACCGTGAAGTGGCCCAGATCCCTTGATCGAGCGGCTGGATAAGGAGCGAGCCCCACGGGCGTAAGCCAAATTTAGGCCTAGCCTGACGTAATGTGACAAACAATTCCAGGTTAGATTCCTA
This sequence comes from Neoaliturus tenellus, assembly GCA_030545055.2. Classification (NCBI taxonomy): domain Eukaryota; kingdom Metazoa; phylum Arthropoda; class Insecta; order Hemiptera; family Cicadellidae; genus Neoaliturus; species Neoaliturus tenellus. The sequence continues at coordinate 34,021,627 of CM061537.1, forward strand.
AAGAGTAGAGGAGGTTTTTTAGTGGGTAAACTCGTTTTTAGGGGAGCCCCACACTACAGGCTGGCCACCTGTGTGCGTAATGCATTTTTCCGCCTCTCCCTCAAAAAAAAAAAAAAAAAAAAAAAAAATACTTTACAATAACTACGAATTCTTATATTTTATGAAAAAAATTATGTTGGGTAAATTTAGCTTTCAATTCTAAACCTCTTTTTTTTACTTAAAAAATACATATATTTTGACATTACATTATATTTTTATTAATTCCGGTTTGCAACCTTGTATTTTTTGTAGTGGACGGTTGTCTCGTTGACCAAGCAGAGGAAGCTGCTTATTTAGGAATATATTTTCAGAAATTGTAAGTATGATATCGTTTGCTTGTTTGTAATATTTTAGAAATAAACTTCTTTCATTCATACATACATTCATGAAAACAAATTTTTTACTTTAGATTTCCAGTTTGGTATTTTTAAATTAGTTCGTTTTCAAAGCAAATTAAAACCTACAATAATTACAGAATAATATCTTGATAAACTACTCTGGAAGTTCGTCAAAGATTAACGGGTATTTATGTTAATTATATTATAATTACAGTTTACAAGAGGTAAATGCCTAAGTAGGAAAAGCAATATTGAAGATCCCTTTAGCCTTTTGAGTAACTGTTTCGTAATACTGTAATTATTTTTCATGCTGAACAACAAAATATATAATAACTTAAACTTGTTACTGAACCTGCAAAGAGATATTAGACCGTTTATTTGATATTGTATTTAACCAAAATACTTACCACTTCGAGTTTTCGTAAGCTTATATCATATGAATATTAATAAAAAAAAACTTAATTTCTTTTACTATACATATGAAAGTTTGAGGGAAGCGCTAACTAAGATGTACAACTTCTTTATATTTTTAAGCCAACTGTGCCTCAATTACATTAGATAAGGTAGATTTGGTATAGAACTCGTAATATTATAATTTTGTTCTCTTATTAGAAAGACAGTTTACATTTTTACAAGTCTTTACCGTAAGACTTTTAGCAGGTAAAAAAATAAAATTTACTCAATTCGTTTTATTATTAGATTTTAATTTGTTTAGTTAATAATCACCCATAGCAATAGTAAATCATTATTTTTAATACTTATTATGTTTTTAAAATCACGAAGTAGAATTTTAAGGAATTTAATGAGGTGCAGATGAAATTATTGCAGTATTTCAAAAATACTAATATATAGTAAAGAGTTTTCTGTTTATTTAATAATATTTTAAGAGAGTGTACTTGTTTGAACTGTGAACATAACGGATAATGTACAAGTCAACCATTCAAATTTTCCACAGTTCTTCAACTACCTAGGCAAGTTTGTTAGGGAAAACTACCCTTAATAATGATATTGAAATCCCTACTTCCCTACTAATATTATTCATGTGAATGTCCGCATATTTGTTATGCTTTCACGCGAATACTACTCAACCGACCATCATAAAACTTTGTACGCATGTTGTAGGTGGTATCCGAAGTAATAAAGGATAGTTAAAATTTTTTTTACGAACTACAAAATAATTTTAATTGTCTAAATGAAAGTAAAAAATTTTTAATAAATAATAAAATGTATTTGTTGCAAAGAAACAAATTCAATACAAATTCCAATGTTAGGTATTTCAGAGATTTCTTAAAAAAAAAGAGTGAGCGTAGCGAATGAGCTATGCTTGACGGCTAGTAACAAGAGGGAAGCCACGCGAAAAAGGTAGTAGTTAAGAAACTTAAAGTTACATTTTCAAAATCTTTTATTTATATACTTTAAAACGTCAATTCACCGAAATAATAATTCAAGGCAAGGATGACATTTCAGAGAGTTCTTGCAGTGGAGAAACTGATTCCTAACTAACCTTACAAATAACTCAAAAGTTAAATATTCAAAATAAAAATAGGCCAACAATGTATTATTAAATAATGTCCACAGTAGTTTTTATTAAGTATGCATTTAATATAATTGGGTTATAGTTGATTGTTTAATCGAATTGATACAAGTTAATCTGAAATTGCAGCAACCACGACAATCGGTTATGTGGGCTTCGCTTTTATTGACATCAACCATCAAACTGTAACTAATCCAGTTAGTAATTACCACTATAATATTCATGTCAGTTTCTTTATAAATAATATAACCTTCATACAAAAATAACGATATTTATTCAACCATGAATTAAATATCCAGGTAGGTTTAATATTTTAATAGGAGAAAACAAAATTATAAAAAAGTAGTCTTACAGTTTTTCGACAACCTAATGGTACCGAAGACCATTTAAGATAAGTTTAATTTGAAATAACTACAGTTTTCGCTCATACAGCGACTATTAAATAAAATAAATAAAAAAACAAGGTAAAAACTATCCTAAGAAATATAACAAACAGTAGACTTTTATTATGTAGTTTTCTTTATCAAAAGTTTAACTTTTAACTTATCATGCCTTATGATGCTTGAAAGCAACAGCCATAAATTCATTACGATATGGTGATTTATACATTAACATAGTCTTAAGCCCTTTCATTTTGATTTGTCTTACACCGATTCATTTTAAGTAATTGAAACCGTCATAAAAAAAGTCTAAATAATAATAAAAATTCGTTTAATAACTAGTTTGAATTGATTCAGAAATCCTATTTTATTTTCAATCAACTAAGAAGTATGCAATGTCATAAAGTTTATCTAAATAGATGAAAATGTTGTAAATTTAAAGTAAGTCTTCCTTTTTATTCGTGAAAAAAAAATTGTAAATGGTAAATATGTGTTTATTTCAAGTAGAAACGGGTTTTTAACAATTAATTAACTCATAAACATTTTTTAATAAACGCTCACCCTCATTATTATTGATCTTAACATATTTTAACTAAAGGTATGCAAATAATGGGAGTAACACGTTTAATATTCAGATAAAAAAATCAAATGTATGGTTTATTAATTTACTGTTGAGTAAATTATTTATGTTAATACATTTTAAATTACAAAACTTTTGCAAAAGGTTTTATTGCTAAATTGAATTGCGTCAGCAGTTTCAAAAAAGTGTAGGCCTAATAACGTTACTATGGAATAAGATTTGAACTTAACTTTTGATGGTAATGTCATATTCCTTTCCATTTCGAAATATGTAAAATTTAATATGTTTAACTGATGTTTTAAAATATAAAATATTATTTTATAGCATATTTTGCACTCTAAAATAACCAAGAAAATTTTACAGTTTAAATGTAAGGTACATAGAATCAGCGCTGTCACGTTTGTTTTGTGGTTGGGCTTGTTTGTAACAAACACGCTACGGCTGTCATTAACAATGTTGTGTAGGTACATGTCTGATTAGGGTGGTTAGCGCAGCTCGCAGTTATATCGTTGCACGAGGCACAAACAGCAGTATAATTGGTGATTATAAACTCTTTAATATATAGAGAGATGATTATAACTCCATAATGTGGCAGACTATTATAAACTTACTTTCACTGTATTTGATAAAGACCTATAAAATATCAAAACTCAAAGTGTCAGCCCGCACTCAAAATTATAAACACTTGTAAGTTAATAAAAAATTAATATTTTTATCTCTTATAGTTATTTTAGTAGGTTGACACAAGGTTTGTCAAATTAAGTTTTTTGAAACCATACATTCGATAAGGGAGTTAAGTTCTTAAAGTTTACATTGTTAAATATCACATATAAACTGTTTTAATGTAGGCCTGCTAGTAAAATATTTTGACTACTAACGAACAAAATTTGATATAAGGTGTAGAAAAGTTTATGTTTGAATTACTTAGGATTCAAGTGAAACTCAAAAGGGTGCCTTCATATAAACGTTTTCTATGAACTTATTATGATATTTCCAGCACCCCGTAAAAATTTCAATATAATATGTAATAATTATGAAGTTGTATCACATTTGGTTTTAAGACTATATTGACGAGTTAAGGGAAAATTAAGTTGTAGGCACACACATAATATCACCAAAAAGTTAATTATTACAAATTTAAAATCTTACTTGCCATATACTTCTAAATATTTTAATGCACTTAAACAATTTTATAAATAACAAATTTGTATTCTAATTTTGAAGTTTGCGTAGCTTATTGTTTTGATTTTGTTGTGCAAAATTTGTATTATTAAATACAAATTAATTTAAACTGTCGCATTTAAATTCTAAAATAATTAGGGTAATGCGAAAAGCTGGATTTGATACTATCACGGTTCGGGCGACCAATACCAAACAATATATTCCACAGTTATTTACACAGTTGTGTGACAGCCAAATTATATTGGTCGCATCCCTCTTTTGATTAATGCCCATCAACAATGACGTATTCTGCGTGTAACTCCGTCAATGACTCATAATAATGCATTGCTGTAAATGATTTATAGAACACATATTTGTTACGTTTATATTTGTTATATATATTTCATATGTTTCATATTTGTTATAATTGGTTAATATAAATAAATAAAACTAAAATTTGTCATGTTAAAAAAATTATTTTGAAGTACAGATTTACTTAAAATAAGTTGTCAATTTCTTAGTTATCTTACATCTGGTTGTAAATTTATCGTCTTTAAATAATTTTAATGATGACTTTTCACAATTACTTATTGACAGGTAAAACAATATGAATACAAGGCTTAAATATAGCAAATAATTAATAATTTTACCTTATGTAAACGAATTTAATTGATTGAATAGTGTGTAGCAGTAAGATTAGCTCAGAGGTATCTGTTATGGCAGTTCAAACTAAAGTCATTGATAGATATGAGGTCGGTAATTTGGAAAAAAATTACTTTTGAGGCCACTTTACTAATGTTTAATTCGCAAACAACAATTCAAATTCATACTGTTAACATAGAATATTCATATTTTTTGCTAATCGTTCTCCAAGCAGGATATAAACCTTTTAACTCATCCACATTGTATTAAAATCATCAGCGTAATCTAGCCATTCTTTTGTGAAATTCACTACACAATTCAAAGCCAGACAAAGCAGTTTATATTGGATAACTTGACCTCGTAAAATATAGTTTTTACACAGGAATACACATTATAACAGACCTATCTTAAATAAATGCAAAAAGCGGAGGACGCGTACCAAAAAAACTTCTTTTTCAATTTTCACTATTACATTTTTGTTATTTTATTTATTATTTTCTTATCGAAGGTTTTAAGCTGTGATTCTGAAATGTTTCAAGCTATCAAAAAAATACATTGATTTTCCGTTAATTTGAGCAGAGAACCTTATCAAAATGGAATAAAAGTTTAATAACAACATATAAGGTATTCAAATAAAACAGCATTAAGTAAAGAAGTTCACAAGTTTTGAAAGTAATTTAAAGTCAGAACAAGACTATGTGCTAACAATAGTTTGAAAGACTTCATAATGTAAATTGTTGCCAGTCTCTAGCTTCATTCATATTAGCTTTCCAATATCAAATCTTTCAACTTTATGGATGAGTTGTAATATAATTTTATTTGATATATTGAGAAAAGTATTGACCTAAAAGTAGTTTTACGTTAATGAAAAGGAAGTATGGAATCTGGAATCCCCTTTTTAAAAAAAACGTTAAATTACCAGAAGTATTTATAATATGTGCCTCCTGACATTTAGGTAAATGAACCTATCGTATTCGATATCATAATATGATATCGGTTATAATATTCAATGATTATTATAAACTTCCTTCACATCATATCAAGAAATGAAAGAGTCGATGGCCAAGGGTATACACAGTTTCGATGTTATTTTGTTAGATTTCGTTAAACTAAAAAGGTTAATCAATCATATATTGCAAACAATTTAGATTATAATATCGTGGAGTTTTATTGTTGTAATATTTTGATATATTACATCTTTTGAAGTGTGTATTATGATTTGGTTTTCCTCCACTTCAATTGGTTCTAAATGACTGAGGATTTTTGAATTTATATAATAATACGAAAAGAATATTCCCTGAAAAGATTTCAAAATAATAAATTAAATGTTAATATTCTCATAATTTTATTTAGGTGATTTTCTAATGTGAAATGAGTTTCGAGGATAGAATATTGTTGAACTAAGAGTAAAAAATAAAAATATTTTATCAAAATTTGATTATGTTATGAATAAATAAAACAACAAATAATAAAAAAATCAATATAACATAACTTCCCTCCACCCTTATTCTAAGTCAGGCAGATTTATATTTTGAGTTTGGACCTGGTCATCGTGTCTCTCATGAGTCACACCATCACTTTCCACAACTAATTTGAATTCAAGTGTAAGTTATTTTCATTTTTAAAAGTGTGAAATATGAGTCTTACCATGGTCAAAAGTTTTAATCATCAATCAATCAATAAACAATTAATCAATATGTCAAACAAATAGTATTTACACTTCCAGTTTTTCTTTGTTAATATAATAATTTGGCTAACTCTAAGTATTTAAGTGCTTATTATCTTCTGTCTTCTTTATATTATAATATACCATAAGCTCATGAATCATGAATTGATAAACGTGCTATTTACAAACGTATCCTGTTTTGCTCACCATGACTTAAGAAATCGATAGGAAATGAACATAAAGGCAGCATAATAACAACATTGGTCTGCTCTTAAGCTTTAATTCAGATTATCATGAACTACTTGTTTCAAAGTTAAAGTACTTTCAACTTAATAAGACTATTTTGAGTTGGCTCGTACCGCAAAGGAAGATCTCAGATAACAAAGATTTATAGCTAGGTCAGTGAGGCTAGTCTGAACATGTTCAGTGACCTTCAAAATGTAAAAGAATGATATATGTGTCAAGAAATAAGACGAAACACAAGAAAATATTCTGTATTTTTTTTATAAATTTGACACATACACGAGTTCAAAAATACCTAAATAACAGCAATGATAAAGGGCCTGTCAGTAAAAGTTAAAGTATTTGTTGTAACCATTGATTTTTACATGGCTTTTTTAAATCACGTTAAACAGATTTATTTTTAAGTGATTAGTGGATAAAAAGTTCTGATCAGAATTTATGAGATTTTCTTTTGTATACATATAAAGTTAATTAAGGCCTTTCAGTGATTTTTTCCATCATAGAATATTGTTTACAGTTTCTGCTTTGGTTCATCACATGGAGACATTTTTGTGATGGTAGGAGCTACATATATGTTCTCTGACATTTTTTTAAAATCTTAAGAAATGCAACCATTAACAGAATATCGCCAGCTATTTACGATGAAGCCTATCACAAACATCTATTATAAGTAGTTTTCTTGCGTTGCATATAAAACAACTGCCACTGGACGGAATTTACTTGAAATAGAATCTGAATCTCAAGGCAGTCATGCGAAAGCGCACGCTAAGCAGGAATCGTTGTTTGACATTTCTAAGATTGAGATAGTAGCAGGCAGAATATGAGTCGCACTTAGAACAAACTCACAATATTATAATTAGCTATTCCGCTAAAGACACTGCTTTCATTAATTCAATTCAATTCATTTGTTGTTCAGTTTAACAATACATTGTGTTGAACATGTCAAAATTAACTAAAACTAAACTAAAACTAAAAATAACATTTTTTGTTCGAATTATTTACACAAACGAGAGGAACCAAACTCATCAAAAGAAAAATAAACAAACTCTAATGTTTTGCAAGATTATACAAAAATGTTATAATTGACTGATAAATGTTATCTTTCTTGTGTTTGTATGGGAAAATAACATCTTTTTATCGTACCTTTTTTATTTATTTGTGAATTTGACTTGTGCCGATTTCTAAAATAATTGAAAAGCTAAAATAGAATGCTTCAAAATAATACATTATTTATTTTTAAGACGAGAAAAACTTGTTACCACATTTATACTTTCCATTAGGTTAGATAGGTTACCACCTAATGAGAAACTACTAGTACAACCCCTGTTAGAGAACTTGTAGTCAAGTTGTCTGTAGTTACTCAGTGCTGCCAATAACAGCAGTTGAGCGACGTCATTGATTGTTGTGGTAACCCTGATTTGTAATTAGATCGGCCCAACTCCACAAACAATCAACCCTTCCCACACACATCTCATCAGCAGCTAATTAACATAGAATATGATTGGGGAAATTTTGAACAGTTTTAATTAGAAACCAAAATGAAAGAAATATCTTTCATTAAGTATTGCAGTAACTTCAGGGATAGAAAAGTTTCGGTAATGATATACGATGTTTAAAGTATATCTGATGGTTTATAAACTATTAAAAATACAATAATAATTTTTTGAAATCAGTTTTGATAAAAATATTAAGCCTGAGCCGTTAAAATTATGAGGGAGACATGCTGACAGTAGCTCGCACGTTGTCAGGCTCCAAATCGAGTTAGGAAACTTTTCAACTGCTCAGGCTTTTTACTTTTCTAATTGCACTGCCTTTTACCCTTTTCAAATGTAAAAGCACTTCCGAACCCTTTATTACTTAATCACATTTGCAAAGATTGAAGTGGTATGTACAGGTATTTTTTTATTATGTTGTAATTACAACTTTGAATATTTATTATATCATAAAAAACGTAGTTTTGAGTGGGATAGTCTTATTTAAAATCTGTGATGCAACAATATGACCTAATACATCGATTGAAATCGATTATTTGTTACACAAAATTATATATGTAATATAAATCTAATCGTAATATTGTGAAATAAGTTTACTAAAAATATTTTGTGGCATTTGTACCTTTCTTAATGCTATATTTTAAAATTGTGTACGGAATATTTACTACGGCACCTTATGAAATATAAAATATGATTTGGATCAAGCAAGCAAATGCTTAATACATTAAGACATTAAGAAAACCAAAACAAATAATAACTCTATATTTTATATAAAAATTAGCCATGTTGCAGTATGAAACAAAGTCTAATGATAAACAAAGTCTAATGTTTGTCAATTTGATATGTGTTGAGAAGAGTTCCTACTCTATCTGAGTCTACTGCAAAGAACGTTCCTGCATAAAAACACACAAAATAAAACAGAATATTCTTTTCAAAGCAACTATTTAAATTTAACTAAATTTCATTTAATACATTTTGTCCTTTTAGCTATTCTTTTATAAAATAGATGATTTATGTCGGTTTGTTCACAGCGATTAATATTGACTTCAATAGGTGTTTTTAGGTTATTACGGTTTCTTTGTGTTAATTATTGTTCAAACTTCCATGTTTTTTATTTTATTTTAAAAGCATAAACACGTCTTCTTAAAGTCATATTTTGCTAAGACTATAATCTAGCTGTTACTATATTTTAGCTATATTTAAGATAAATTTAAATTTAACTTGTGTAATAATAACTAATTGTTGGAAATAATATATTTGTGAAAGTTACATAGTACATTTCAATTACTTAAATTAGTTATGCGGACAAATATTACTAAATTAAATATAAATGTTCGTCAAGCCAAATTGAGTAATACATTTTATATACTTTAAAATTTATATCTGCATCCACTCTTAAGAAGGGTTTGAGCAAGTCGGTAAACTTTCAGGGTAAAATTGTTTAGGTCGGTTAAAACCTGGCAAGTGTAAGAGACACTACAGTGAACTAAGTTTACATTGAATTATTGCCCTTTCTTGTAAATGGGTCAATAGCGGACCGTCCGAATGGAAAAGTTTTCTGGTGCCGTCCTCTTTTAAGTTACTTGGAGTGTAAAGAGAGAAACCCAAAACTCTACACTTACATCCTAATAGCTTTTTGTGTGTATTGTGTAAGTAGTGTTTCAAGATATTTTGAACTAAGAGTTTCAAAACAAGAAGTTGATGATTTTTTCAGGTAGTTTAGTTGAATCAGTAACTAAAATCCTTTTCAATATTTATCAACATGTGTTTATTGTCGTAGGAATTTTTAATTTTTTGTGTATATACTTAAACAATGTGAGTTTTGGGGTTCATAATCACACATTTAACTAGAATCCAGACGTATCTTTATTCTTTATTCAATTTCTCTATTATTACACATCAATCTTAAACGTCAGCTTGTAACTAAATCATGGCCTTTCTTATAAAAATTAATATTGTCTTCCTTGTTTTAAAAATTGTTTTGATAAATATTTTAATACTTTTTGTGCTCTTTTTTATTTTCCATTGATGGTAATGCAATTTATACAACACGGTTAAAATGATACTTATCAATAATGTTATAAATATTAAGAAAACAGTAAATATTCATTAACATGACTAAACCAAATACTGCACGTAGTCTGGGACTTGTACTTTTGTGCCACGGGATCACACCACGATTTAACTGAAAATATTAAATTTTAATGTAAAAAATTAATTTGTAAAAAAAAAAAAACAGACCGAGCTTAAACGAAATCATTAACTTATAATACTTTTTAAATGCTTTTAAACCTTTCATTTTGAAATGATGAATCATTAAACCTTTGACCATGACTGCCTTTTTAAGTTAACACCTCGTTAAAAGGGGTTGACAGACCCTCTTCAATTTGTGACTGCAGTGACACAGAAAGAAAGCTTCTTTGAACTTCCATTTGAAGTAAATTAGAACTCGAAACAGTTCTTTATGTTGTGTTTCTCTTACGAATCTTCATGACGTGTTTAGAGTTAAAATGTTGGTTTACGAATGGGTTGAATTAGAATAAAGTTTGTCTTTACCAAAGCAAAAAATATTAGCCTAATTTATTTCTTTTTTTGTAATTCTTTGTAAAAATATAATTTTACTAACTAAATGTATTCTTAAATGTATACCCGTGAGGGGTCGCGTCGCTGTCTTTTCCACCGGGGTTTCAGATTTCTAGTAATATCTCTGATACGTCTTGAGCTATGGTGACCACCTCTCGTATACCTTTCATTGGACTCGTCCACTAGCTGGCAGATCATATGTCACCCCCCTCCCACCGCGTCAGTCGTCGTCTGAAGTGTGTTTACTGCGGACACTGGTGGAATCCACCGTGCGCGACCCCTCTCATTCGTGTGATTTTGTTGTTTTTATTTGTGACGTTTGCGTGAATCAGTGACTTTTACGGCCTGATATGGATTCTATAATATATTATAGAATACATTCTATAATAATATTATTAATATTATATTAATTATAATATTATTATAATAATATATTATATTATAATATTATAATATATATTATTTTCATTATTATATATATTATAATAATATTATTCTATATAATATTATTAATATTATAATACAGTATTATCCAAAATAAACAGTACTGAACATATACTTTAGCATATATATATGCATATATAGCTAAAGTATATAATAATATATATTATATATATTTTATAATTATATATATATTATATACATTTACATTATATATATATATATATATATATATATATATATATATATATATATATATATATTATAAATTTATGCATAAAATAAAAGTATTACCATTAAAGGTATTAAAAGTATTTCAGTACTGTTTATTTTGGCTAATACTGTATATTCTATAATATATTATTATTAATATATTAGTTTAATATTATTATGTTATCACTCGGAGATATTTGTATGTACCTAGAGTGTAACATGTATACAATAAAACTCACATTTATCACACTTTTGTTGACTTTTTCGTAGCCCGGTGGAATCCACCGTGCGCGTCCCCTCGCGGAACTTTCATTCACGCACCCCCTCGCGGGTTATACATTTTGTAGTAGATAAATTACTTCTGCAATATTCAGTACCAAACTAATACTGAAATCTTTACTAATTAATATATTTAAAACATTTAGTTAAGTTTCGTCCATTGTCTTATTTTTTATAGGCTACTCTGTAACAACTACTGTTTGTAAAGGAAACATTTTTTCTCTCCAAGAACTTTTTATTTATTTATTTACTTTTGAATATATGGGTTGTGTTTTGCCCACCGGAAATCGATTGGTGTTGGTAACATGGCTGGGGAAATCCGGTTTTTGCCCTAGAGAACTTCAAAATTCCCGTGCTATCCTTTTCGAGTTATTTTTGTAGCTACTAAATTAAACAGATAAATCAGTTTCACAATAGTGAAACAAATCTTGTTAATGTCCGGGTTGTTGTCATCTAACTAATATGCTACTTTAAAATTTTTCCTTAAACTAATTAATTATGCACTCAGGTCACGCAGCTCCAGCAATTATTTTTTTTATATATATAACAACAAGGTCTACGCACAGGCATCTGCCCATGTAGACCTTTTCCCTAAAATTTTTGCTCATTTAGATTATAGAAATTTTTTTATTTAGTTAAGGATCTACTTGTTGTTTTGTATATCTTGGAATAAATAAACTATTTTAATTTCATTTCATTTCATTTCAGTTTATATTTAACTGTAGATAAAAAAGAAAGAAGGGAAGTGAGTGAAGCGAACGAGCTTTGTCTAAGAAAGGAGAGTGACACTTAATGATTTTTCCGAGCATAAGCCCGGCCTCCCGAACCAGTTGTTTTTTTCATTCAAATCGTCACGATAAATATGTACGATAACTATGCATATTAATCCATAACTTGCTTCGTAATCAATGACGTATTAAATATCCAAGCACTAGTATTAGATTCAGATATCTCACAATATAAACTTATTGCCAATATTGAGCATCTTATACTATGGTGATACAAGTACAGTATAACTTATATTAATAAATACCCCCCGTCGCAGCAGACCTGCGTACTCAGTGAATTTCCAAATTAGTAATATTAATTTTGACCACATAAAACTGTAAACCAAATAAAATCACATGCTCATAAATAGGGAAGTATATGTCTATTCTCCTTATGATAAATATAGGGAGAGTATGCAGTTATGCTGCCATGGGGAACACTAAAAGTAGGTTTTTAACATAAAAAAAATATTTCGACCATATGAAGCCATTTACTAAGTTTCATCAATATCTGTCCATTGCTAAAGAAGTTTGCCTATTCTCCTCATGATTAACATGGGAAAAGAGTATTCAGGTTTGCTGCCATGATAAGCACAAAAACCAAGATTTTTTTTACAATAAATGGATGAATCTCAATAAAATGAAGCTGAATTCCAAGTTTCATCGAAAAATATTGGTTAATAAGTGAAATATTAACACATCCCAATTCTCCATAAGATTAACATTGGAGCTCCAAAATACAATGTATTGTCTTTAGACTTTGTAATATCTCGGTAACCAATGGAGATAGAGCAAAGCTTCAAAATACTAAATTGTGTGTTTTTTTGAGCTAAATCCAATGGTTACAATACAAATTTAAAATTTTTAAAATTTACATATAAAAAATGCAAAAACCTCATTTTTGGGGTACAAAACCTCCCAAAACTACCCCTTCCGGTAGGTCGATATGTCTGGCTTACGAACTCATCCGAGTAAACGTAGGATTACACATCTCTACCTAATTTGGTCTCGATCGGACCATTTTTATGAGAGTTATCGTGTCTAGGGACACATACATACACACACACACACACACACACACACACTCACATATATATATATATATATATATTCACGTTACCTCAGTAGGTAGTACTCCGACATATAGACGAAGTAGGACGAACTCCAAGGTAACTCTATATAAGGCCAAAGATTGAGGTTATGTTAGACTCCTCTCGGAGTTCGGTTATGTGACACTTTTTACTCTATATAAACCCAAAGATTTAGGTTATGTTTTACTCCTCTCGGAGTTCGGTTATGTGACACTTTTTACTCTATATAAGCCCAAAGATTGAGGTTATGTTTGACTCCTCTCGGAGTTCAGTTATGCGACACTTTTTACTCTATATAAGTAGAAAGATCGGGGTTATATTTGACTCTTCTCGGAGTTCGGTTATGTGACACCTTTTACTCTATATAAGCCCAAAGATTGAGGTTATGTTTTACTCCTCTCGGAGTTCGGTTATGCGAAACTTTTTACTCTATATAAGTAGAAATATTGGGGTTATATTTGACTCTTCTCGGAGTTTGGTTATGTACACTTTTTTATCTATTTAATCCAAAATATTTAGGTTAATTTTGACTCATCTCGGAGTTTGAGTAATTCATGAATTTTACTCTATAATGAGGAAAGTATTAGAGGTTATTTCTCTCGAGAAGTTCGGTTATCTGACACATTTTAACCTTGTATGAGCGTGGTGATTGAGGTTATTTTTGGCCAACTCTCGGAGTTCGACCTAATTGTGTATTTTACTCTATAACATGGTGACTCGTGCTGGAGTTAATGAGTGGAATTCAGTTACGTGAGACATTTTACATTGTATTCTTTCTATTAGTGAAAAGTGAGTTTAAATTATTTAATTTGGCAGTTTGTCTTGTTTATGTATTTTGAAATTGAGACTGCCGTAATATTTCAAAATTGAGTAAACCTAGTTTACTATTGTTTTCGAGTTGCAAGTTATACTCGGTTCCACGTTCACCTTTCAGTATGGATTTTCCATAAGCCATTCAAATCAAATGGCAAATAAAGTTGCACGGTACTAACCACATTACATAATAATCAGATGATGATTTTGTAATCACATGTTATAAATGTAGTTAACAAATGTATCCAGCAAAGTACAAGTAATAGGATAGTAAACACTCATAAGGCCTGTACTGAAAGGCGAACGTTGAACATAGTATATAGTATAGTTAGCCCCGGTTCACACGAGCCAAAACACTCTGCATGCATGCTACGTCAACTCGGCCGTGCTGCAAATAGTCAGTTCACATATAGCGTTAGTTTGGCGTTGACTTAGGCGTTTAGCAACATATATTTACGAATTGCCATAATAGTCATGTGCATTTTTTTTATTTACCGAAAATTCATGTTATGTATCGAAATATCGATTAGTATTCAGGTAAATAATTGAGGAATATAAAAGAAAACTGTAGTATTTGCACTCCTAGTTTATAACTATGTCCTAACTATAAAGAAAAGGAAGCACTGGGTACATCCTTTGTTGAGTTCCTATTTACTAAAAGGAGCAATAGTTTGTCTTGTTTGTGACCTCCGAAGTGACAAGGCAACGTTTTCTAATTACTTCCACCGGTTCCATAATTACAATGAGTACAATAAATTTATTACAATGATTACAATAACTACAATGAATAATAAATGCACGAATTTAGCCGGGCCTCCTTGAGGTAGAGTATTTGTAAGGAGGAGGACGGCCCTCATTGTTTTGTGAGACCGGTGGGGTGGTTTAAAACTTCGGCTGCTATCAAATACCCACGTGATTTTGGGCCACCTCGAGCTGATCGAATACCCCTGCGCATTAGTGAGGATTATAAGGGTCGACTCCAGGAAGGGAGGAACGATCGGATACCCACGCGGCCGCGGACAGGTATAGACCGCCAGATCTCACAGGGGCGGGAAAAATGACAATTTTATTTCCCCACGCGTTCAACGCCGTCGGCCGTTCGCGTGTATCCTACCAGAGCGAATGCTTGCTTGTAACATAGCATTTAAACATGACATGTTTTACCATCCATGTATAAAAAAGTGTACATTCTTACTCAGTAGCTTCTGTTAATACTAAATTAGTAAAACCCTCTTTTAAAAGCGATTCCCAAATTTTTTTCCATACGACGGGGCTTGTTTCCGTAAAAATTAATAAGAATAGGACTTGTCATATTGGCACTATCGATGATTGATATTAGTAAATTTCCCATTACAATAAAATTGCAATTGATTTGGGACAACAACATTTTTTACTGATAATCACAATATTGGGTTAGCCGGGTGTAGTTGATTTAGAAATACACGTTGTTAGTATTTCAAATATACAAAATGTTTAGTAATTTCATGTGACTGTCTTGATCAAATTTGCTCGATCACTGGCAACAAGAATGCTCCTTACTTTAATACCTTTACCTTTACCTTTAATACCTGTAAAGAAATGGTGACCTAACTACAATAAATACGTAGTTTAAGTCAAGTATGAAGGAGAGATGCGTAGGATGATTGTGGCGCGATCCTGTAGTCTTGTTACTGATTAAGGCCGACATTCTCCTTAAACAGGACTGTTAATTAATAGCCCAATTTGATACATATAGTAAGAATTCGACTCTAGATGAATGCCTTTGTTTCGCCCAATAATTCCATGTAATAGTTTTAATCAGTGCTCGATTTCTAAAAAAAAGAGGTAAGAAAAAGAGGTAAGGGAACTGTAAAGGAATTGTCTCACCACGGGCCCTCCCCCGGAAGATTTAAAAAAAAATACTCTTAAGTTGCAGCGTTTTTAACGTAGCCTACCTGAGATTATTTTTTCACCTTTTTTATGACACTCAAAATACAGTTTTAAAGATTTAATAAAAATCATGAAGCCTTTCGGGAGCAGGAGTGTTTCATACTGACTAACTTAACAATGTAAAATCTAGATAAGGCCTAATTTTTCTGCAAGTTAAAAAATATCTGGGTTAAGAAGAACATCATATTGTATTAAAAACTGTTTATTAAACATCCAATATTATTTGAAAGAAAACTAAATTAAATTAATGGGATGAAACTAAAAATATTACTAACGTAAATTTACCAAACTATACTTGACTTTAAGTCTTTCCTTAGTTTCTAAAATAATTATTTTTTTTATAATTTTTTTAATTATTTTTTTAAAGGTATACTCGAACGCCATTCCGCCACGTTCCCAATGAAATCGAGCACTGGTTTTAATTTCAATTTAACATTTTTTGAAATGATTGGCCTCAACCTCTTACTTCTGAATCTCGAAGTGAAAATATAAGTTTTAAAAATTAAAGATCACCGTATCATAATTTATTGAGAATATTGACATTGACTATGTACACTAACGTGAATAGACCTCTCGTCCAATGCATTTAGTTTGAGGCAACAATTTTGAAGATCGGTGGGCACCAGAGTCGCTGCCATCGATTTTATTATTATTCAGCTGAATTAAGTGCTGCAAAAACACTTTACCAAAACATAAACACAACTTTCAGTTATAAAATGTTTCATCCTTAGTTGAGAAGAGTGGTAATACTGATGTATCTATTATTTGTTACGTTTACTTCCATGTACGCCGCACGAGATCGCACCACCTTCACACACTCCTATGCTATGAGAAGTCTACTCACGTTAGTGTACTTAGTCAATGATATTAGTATAGCCATTATAATGACAATAAGATAGATAACATGTCCGGCATCCAGCACCCATGTCACGAATAAACTTCTTTTAACACAGTTAAATACCGTTTTTATCATTCTGCACAAAATCAGCCTGTTTTTTTTTGTTCTCTCAATAGTACCAAAAGCGTTTCTTTTTTGTCCTAGGACTGAAAAATCATCTGGAGAATTTTTTAGGTCCTAGGACTGAAAAGTCAGCTGTTTGCTGATTATATTATTATTGATTTATTGATGTTGAGGAGCAGAATTTAATAATTCAAACGTTATGAAGAGCATTGTTTGTAAATAACATAAATGTAAACACTGCATATTACTTACTTTGTAAATATAACCTGGAAAATACAACTTTATAGTTCACATTTTTAACGATCAAAAGTCTAATTTCGCATTATGATAAAAAAACGTTGTTCATCACTCGGAGCAAAAGTGTCTTTTTGATGCTTCATGGTTTTTAAAAACTCGGCTGCGCCTCGTTTTAAAACACGATTGCACACCAAAAAGATCCACTTTTGCTCCTAGTGATGAAAACTACTATTACACTATGAATTATATAAGACTATTAAATTTTCTTGATTAGCCAATCATAAATATAATGAATCAATAATTGAACAAACAAGACTGCATGTTATTTGAAATGAACAGAGAATTCTTAATATCCTTTGGTACTACCTTTTCAAGATATCGCTTTTATTATAAAACTGATAAATGGTCTAGGTAAATCTAAAAAAAAAAATAGTATAGTAATAGTGAAGAAAATAAACGATTATTCAAAACTTTTGCGACTTCATTGATAACGAAAGTTAAAAACCACATACCTCCAAGTTAAAATTTTTCTCGGTCGTACATTAATTTGTCTACTACCAATACACAAAATAATATTTCCGTACAAAGTAATAAAACTACCAGAACTTTTAAACGTAAGAAGGCTAAATGCTAATCTTCAAAACTCAGTAAATTGGTTCGTAAGACAGCAAAATGAAATCACCAAAATTAGCTACAAAGAAAAATAACCTTATAGAATCCCTATCCTGATATTAGAGCCCTTGAACGTGGCAATTGTTGTATAGTTGATATTAAAATATGAGAAATTACAACACAAGTTTCGCAATGTAGGCCTAAGCTACGTTAGTTGCTTTATAAACAGACCTACAAATGAAATGGAAAAATATTGTATCATTACCATCAGTGGCTCTTTGTTTTTAAATGGAGTCAACAAAAACCAAAATGGAAATCAACAGATAACTTATTGCTGGGGGTTTAAAGATAAAACATCTCAAAACGCAAGCGTCGGGATAAAATGTTATATCTATACAATAGGTGGGATGAAATAAATGGGATATTCAGCCCGCGACCACCGGGATTTTGATCTTGGCCAGAGTGGATACGCTGAAGTGGCAAGACGCTCAGCCTAATAATGTCAATATTTGTTATGGAGTCAAGGATCGTGCCTTCGGTTGCTTGTAAATTGGATGCCGCCCCTTCTTAGTGACGCTAACACTAATCTGATAAATTATTTATTGTTTAAAAAGCTCATTGAACTTTCTTTAAGTTTTACTCAGTGTAGAAACCTTAGTGAAACCAAATAATCAGCGTGGCGGTGGCAATTCACACATCACTATCCATAAAGAGTAAAATTATATTCTACAGTATCTTATATTTACTGTACTAGTGAACTAAATGACACTGAAAATGCTAGTGCATAGATAAGTCAGAGTCACCTGAGAGTTCTTCTACTCAGAGCCGCTCAGGAGGTTCTCCCTGCCGAAGCGAGGAATTCCCCGCAAATTCCATTTGACCCTTTTCTACCTGTGGTACGCCGCTCAGCGCACTCGCCACTCGTAACCGCATGGACAGTTCTTGATATTTTAGAATAATTTAAACTAATCCCTAAAAAATCTGCTGCCCCTGAAAATTTGCCACCCTGGGCACGGGTCCATGTGGCCCATGCCTAAATTCGGCCCCGCACATAACCACATGCCATTTTCCTGCCCTCTGGATTTTGAACATATTAATAAATAGATATACTTCATATTTTGTGATTTAAGATTCTTTTAAAATGTTCGACAGATGGAATGAGTATAAAATGGTGCAATATAACATACAAAAACACCAATTTCCATGTCATTTATGAATCCCCGACTCTCCTTTCGGCTACCCTTTTTCCTATGTCTTAGGACACAGAAAACCTCTTTCTTGAATAAACACAGCATAATTTCAAGTGAGAATAAATTTAATATAATGAGTAACATGGTTGTCTCGCAAGGCTCGGCTGTTTCGCCGTTGTCTTGTGTTCGGACTCTCAAAATACAGCCTTCTGGGAATTTTGCCTTCCCGTGTATCCCTGATCTTTAGCGGCGTTTTGACACACACTATAAAAAATATAGGCTACATGGTTGTTAAGGTATTAATTTTTGTAAGTATAAAATAGCACCGTAATTTTAATCTGCAACCCTCCCAGGCCGGTGCCCCCTGCGGCCTGCATACGACCGTGCGATTCATGCAGGCCGCAGGGGGCACCGGCCGGTCGTTCATCATTTGCGCACTTTCTAATCCTTCTGTAAAATATTTCGAAGGGTCGCCTAATCCCCTTGCATCATTTGCGCACTCTCCCGTCCAGGTAGCCTCAGCCTGGCGACAACAATTAATTGAACAATTCGCAAACAGTCGTCCCCTACACGTACCACTGGACGGCAACACATGTGTATCGCACATTCATGAATAATTTAAGTTTGTAATGTATAAACCTTTTTTGTAATGCATCGAGTGTTTACTTATTTTACTTTCAATGGTTGGTGAGGATTGTATTACTGTAATTGGTCAGGCTGAAATGTTTTGTACGAATTGTTTCTATGGCAAGTTTGCCTCTATTCTAACTGTAGATAGCAGCCTCTCCTATACTAACTCCTCAGAATAAAACCACTCATAAAATTCACTGTTGCAATAGAAACAAACTACAAATGGTAAACATGAAATCCAAGTGTTAATGTACGGGTCAAGGACGTTATATTGTGTCCGATTATTTGCCATTATTTCTGTTCTGTTGATTATTGTTTTGCTAATTTTTAAACTTATATGTCTTATGCCAAACACGTTTAATCATTCAAACGACCATTTGAACACGGGCATGAGTTTTCAATAACTTTGTAAATAAAATAAAATGCCGCTTCCACCACCCTGCGATGCGCAAACGATGCATATAACTGAGAGCCCCCTGGAGCTCGATGCGCAAAACAAGCATCCCTTCTACCTGGCTCTCCGCATGATGCGCAAATGATGCACGCCCAATCGCACAACCCTCGGAATGGCCCTGCTTTTACTATATACCTAAGCTGCGTTCCTTAACCCTTGTCAATTTTTCTTCGGACAAAATGCTACCTCATTAGCATATTTAATCAACTGTAAAAACAATTGGGACAAATTTTTACTGTTTTTCTTATAAATTTGACTTGGGACAATATCCTAATGGGACAACGTGTTACCGATCCAAATAGGCTATTTACCGCTTAAGCGACTAGCAGGCAGGGAGTTCGCCCCGCCCATGCACGACCGGTTTTGGCAGCTCGGACGCTCGGCGTTGAGTCATACCTACCCTGTGTGGTCATCATTGTCCAGTCAACCTTCCCTAACCGAGTCGCTAAGCGGAACAAATTTCAAGTGTTACTAGACTTGTTACAGCTTCTATTATTCGTACATTTAAATTATTCAAGACCACTTAGATAATGTATAAACTATTTGTTTACTTGTATCTTAATTAATTGCATTAAATATACAATTATTTTAATTAATTAATGTAATTAATTAAATTTTAATTAAATATACAATTAATTAAAACGGTAAGTTAACGGGTAAACGTTATCAATGTTTACCTTTCGGTTGTTTACAAACATAACTCAAAATTACGGGAGCAACACTTTTAGCATCTTCTATATATTAATAGGCAAGCATGTTTAATTTCCTCCTTTTTTCTCAGCTTGTGTGCATCGTAGGGGGAGTCCGAGTATACCGTTAGAAAGGTATAGTCCTGTAGATGAACAGAATTCCATTATAATTTTCATCCGCCCTTAGGGCTACGTCCTATAGACTTTCAAAGTTTCAATAATCTTATGGGTGAAGGATAATTGATTGAATCATAAGACAGCTGTTGTAATAACAAATGTTAGCAAATCGGGAAGAACAGATGTTTCACTTATACAACATTTTAAAACAAATTGGCTCAAGATCAACTTTTTTTGGTCGACTTTCGACCAGTAGGCGATCTCTAGTACAAATGAATACAAGAATGAATGAAATCAAAACAAATGTTGAGGTTAGCGAACTGAAAAATTTACACTATGTTTTTTTCTGTTCTCTATTTCAAGGTAACCTAAAAAAAATGATTTTGTGGACGATTTCGAGAACTAAAAACGGCTGTTTTCCATACTGTATGATGAAAATAATTTTTTTCCTATATTGTAGCTTTTAAAGAAAAATTACAAATACCACTGAAATCAGGCAACTTAAAAAATTTAGTTTCACCCCCTTGTTCTTCATGATTAAAAGACTTGGTGCTTGTAATTCTTTAAGATGTAAGCATTTAAGTATGATGCTTCTATTTTTTTCTTCGAATTTTCGAACACTGGTAATATACAAGGAGCAAGATAGGATCTGTGTAAATAATAACTTTTTTGCTTATTTTGACGCAAAGAACCAAATTACTAAGTTATCGTTCTTACTTACAGGACACCCTGTATATTATTTTATTAATTGACAAAATAGGATTTTAAAAGTCACATTAGTACAATTATTTAGCAGGCGAAAAGCGTATAGACAATGTCCGACGCCCGCCATTGGGAAGGAAATTTCTTCAAATATGAGATTATGAACACATAATTTTATAAATCTTTTTAATTTAAGAGCCATAATCATAATTCTAACAAATTCGGTTCCTAAAAAGCCAAGTTAAATGAAAATGAGTTGAGATTATTCAAAACAGATTGCAGCACTGAAATTAGCATGAAAATCATTTAAAATTATGGGTCGAATCAGAAAAAATATTCAGTCACCATCTTGGATCAGCCATAATAATCGAAAATATTTTAGAAATTAAAAGTGACTTTGCTACCAATCATTTTATACTAGGTTTTTATGCTGATTTCAGTGAAGCAATCGGTTTTTTAATGTCTTGATTTGTTTTCAATAGTCTATATAAATAATTTATACCAATGCCATGTTCAATGTTATTGTAAAAAATGCTATTGCCATGTTAATTGCTATTGTAAAAAAGCAACATACTCGCACTTCGACCAATCATACCGAGGCCTGGCAAGAAAACCACAAAAACAAAATTGTGTTTTGCTAACCAAAAGCTATTGTGGTACGGTACCCTGTAAGTGTCCGGTGGATGCATACGCTTAGGTTTGTAGGCAAACTACATTTTTAATTTTTCTGATAGCCTGAACTGTTATAATATACTAGCTGATGTAATTAATAATAATAATAATAATAATAAATGCAATGCTTTACAGAATATTACACTGGTGGATCGTAGTTGTTAGGACTATATGTTTTATTTTTCACGTTGAAGCAATATTAGTGATATGACTAAGGCTAAACGATGTTAACGTTTTCAAGCCACGGTTCATAAGTTTATGGGAGAAGTATTTTCAGGTTAGCCATAGTCAATTTATACAATAAAACTGGTTAAAAAGGTATCCCACAACAAAATGTCTAATTTATCAATCTAATAATTTAATTTAAAGTAAACAAAAACGTATTGAAAATCATACTAAACTTCTAATTTTCAAAACAACAGAAAGTTAATTTGAAATGCAGTATAAAACGTATAGAAAAGCGTACTAAAACATAGATTTTAAAAATAGTAACAGCATTACAAACATATGAATTGCCGAAAGCGAATTTTGTATTCGATTTTTGCAGCTGGTAAAACTTTTTAGGTAAATACAACACCGTTTAAATATAGACTAGTAATATATGAGTCTGAATTCAAAAGTATGAGCGAGTGAAAAATAACAGCCAATTAAAATGTATTATATTTTTAAGGAAAAAAAACGGAAAACAACTCGGGTTTTGTTTATTGCTATTTAATAAACATTGAGTGATGATTGATAAACTGCCTAAAGTTTCTACCGGACTAAACATTTTGATAACAATATTTTATAATTTTAATTTTCCTCTTTGTCTTAAATTTTTCTAAATAAATTGAAATCAGTTTTATTTTAGATTGTAGTAAAACCAGGACCACCAGAACTATTAAGAATACCAGTAAAAAGCTTTTACCAGCTTATTGAAAGTGTCACGTACTTCACATGAGTTTGATACGGTAACAGATTAAGCAAATAGTGCGGAATTGTAAACAATTACATGGCCGCCGGAAACCTTAGGGTTAAAAAAGATCCATTTAAAATCGGTATAAAGCAGTTTAAAATATATTCCAAGTGTCACGTTTTCTATATTAGTTTAAAAACCAAGTAGGTAAATGGTGCGAAATGGTATTCAACAATTTACAAGGCCGCCGAAAAATATTAGGGTTTCCGAAAATCCACTTAGTGTCGGTACAAAAGCAGTTATGTACTGAGGAGAGACGGGGTTCCCCGTCGCGTCGGGTGGCTCTGAAAAGACAATCCAAGGGTTACCGACGCTTTCTTCATTTCCCAGAAGGACGGGTGGTTTACCTTGTCTAAACAGTTTTGTGGAGGACAGGGCTACTATTTTGAAATATGCAATGATTATTGTGTTGTGGATAGCAGCACAGAGTCTAATATAGTTCAAATTTATAATTAATTTTACAAATTTGAATTAAATTAAAGTTATATGTCCCCAATTATGCTCATGTTATGCTATACGGTTCAGCGGCCAAGTGGTTAGAAGTATGTGTTCTCGTTATTATTGACGTGTCACTGTTCATATCTGTTGTGCGGCGGCCTTGGGAATTCCGCAACTTGTAAATTAACCTGCCCCTCCTTTAGTGGAGTGAGTTCCCTGTGCTGTACCGAAGGCAGCCAACGAAGGTTTACAAAAACCAAAAGGAAGAAAACAAAAGTTCCTACAGTGTATGGAATTTATGCGTTCGCGACCCCGAAGGAGATCGCGTTCTCGTAAAATGTCATTCGACCCCAACTGCCGGTCACTTTGGCCGCGAGAAACATTAGCGCGTGTTACAGATCAATACTACTGGCCCGTGATGCAGCGGGACTTGAGCGAGTTCGTGCATAAGTGTGACGTCTGCCAACGACACAAGGTGGAGCAGCCGCAAACCACGGGTACAATGGGCATCAGACCAACTGCAGGTGCGTGGTAGGAGGTTGCAACTGATCTCATCGGGTCTCAACCACGTTCTTCAAAAGGAAACTGTTATCTGTTATTTTTCCAGGATCGTTTTACGAAATGGTTAGAGTTTGCTACTCTTAGACGGGCAACCGCTAATACTGTCGGCGAAGCGTAAAAAAATCTAGTTATTTTTCGTCACTCAGTTCTTTGTAATAACGGCAGCCAGTACAGTAGTAAAGTCTTTAAAGATTTATCGAAAGATTACGGCTTTGAAATTAAATTCACGCCGGCATTTTCGCCCCAAGGTTGTGTCCTGATTGCGGTCAGGGGTAAAACTGTCCAGATTGCGGTCACCCCAAAAATGTCGTCGGCTAATAGAATGGCATTTGTCCAGATTGCGGTCACATTTTTTAACCCCATGTATAATGAGTAGCACAACGAGCGAGCCAGGTAGGCTATGCACAACGACGGACCCATACAGCAGGTATGTCACCTGCAGGGGAAGCTAACCAGGAACCATGTCCAGCAAAACAAGAGGGCTATGGTAAATGCGCAATTGCAAGATGCATATTTTGAAGCTTTTTTTATTATTTAATCCATTCGAAATGTGCATTTGAAAGCACCGTTAACACATTGTTTGGGTAATCAATAAAATTAATGAATTTTTCTTTAAAACAGAATTTTTGCACATACAGCAAATCAATCTACATATACTAATTGACAAATCAATCTGTACATGTATAATATACGTTTGAACATCTATAAATCTATTAATACGCGACATGGCTTTTTGAACAAGGAACTCCTCCCACATTCTTAAACAGATTTTTATGATTTTAGTGTCATTGGATAGAGCTTGGCGTGAAGTTGTTTCTAAAGTAAATTGGTAAATATTCATTTAAGGGGAAGGGCCCTAAGTCCCCTCAAAAGTTCACCATTTTCCCATTTGATTAACATGGTTAAGGAAATTGATTAATATGAAAGTGAACAGCTGTAAAGCGTAAACTCATCATAGAAACCTATCCACCCAAGGAGGTTATATTCTAATACTGGAGATAACACCCAATACTAAAATAGCGTGCCTCTAATTTGCTTAGATTGGTAATACAAAATTAAACTATATGCCGAAAGGAATGAGTCAACTAAAGGAGTCAAACTTATTGTGAATCAATTGCCTGGTGAATCGGTTTTAATGGACAATTAGACCTACTGAAATGCAGCTATGAATTCATAGGCAAAAACACAGAAAATAAATTTTATATATCAAATCCAGGACTGCGGAGAACATATGAACAAAAGAAGGGCTGTTTCATTCCTTTGATGTTGGAAAATGCCGCTTTTGAGTCAGGCCGGTGACGTAATCAATCTGATGTCCATAAGAATAACATGTACCAGCTGATCAGGCTAGTGACGTTTTGGGTACTAATTTTTACATCGTTTTACCCGGTAATGAAACAGCCATTGTCTATTACATTACAGCAATTTTCCCCAGTCCTGTCTCAAATCTGACTTTTATTTGAGAAAATTTGTACTGTAATCAGTTTTAAGTTATTGAAAAGTTAAGTTTACATGTTTTTACTTAAATTTTTAAATAATTTAACTTACATGACATTTTTATACCGCTTAAATTTTGACAATAGTCTAAGGTAAATAAGAAAATCACTTTTTGTATTGTACCTATAGCGTTGTGAGTATCAAAATAGTACGGCATTTTTCAAGTTAATGTAAACATTTCTAAAATCGAACAAATCCAACAAAGTCCAATAAACTTAATCGATTTTATATTTTTATATTTTGCAGTTTGAATACAGTCATGTAGTTTTCAACAAAATAAGTTATCTTAAAACAGTTATAATTTATAAAACTAATTAAAATTCTAACTTTTAATTAAATCATTCTGAGAAATGGTAAAATTTGAAAACCTTTTTTACTGACAATGGCAATGTATTATTACTACATAACTACCACATGAAAATATGAGTCAGCAACATATAACACATTTCAGAATCCTTGCCGCTCTAAATATAACTAGACTCCATTTGTGATTATGGTCAAATCATTCTGTTATATAAGTGGTAAGGTATTCTAAGACCGCGACGAAGGGGTCTCTTAAAATGTGACCGCAATCTGGACACCCTTCCACCACCTGAACCTCGACCAGCCCCCATAAAACTAGACTTGACCGCAATCGGGACTGACTGGAATCAGGACTGACCGCAATCGGGAAGACACCCGCCCCAAGCCAATCCTGTTGAACAAAAAAATCGAACAATTAAGACAATTATTCGGCAATTTTGTGAAGAAGATCATAAGAAATGGGATCAATATATTTCAGAAATATATTTGCTTCGAATACGGCCCGGAACTCTACTACGGGATTTTCGCCGGCATTCTTAAATTTTGGCCGCGAGATCACGTAACCGAAGTCTCTAAGGTGGGAGCCTTGCGATAAGGATAGCCCTAATCTAATCACCTTCCCCGAGTACGTAAAGCGATTAACTTCAACGTTAACTAAGGTCCGGAATGCCGCAAAGGAAAATATTAACTGAGCAGGTAATGTGCAGAAGCACTATTACGATTTGCTTAGGCGACCAATGGAATTTAAAGTAGGCCACAAAGTTTGGAAGAAAAACTATGTGTTATCGTCTGCCGCCAAACATTTTGTCGCCTCACTCACGCCTAAGTTTGTAGGCTCTTTTCTCATCAAACGCAAATTGTCACCGCGGGTGTATGAGCTCAAGGATCCCGGAGACAATAAATAAATTGGCACTTGGCAAATAAAGGACCTAAATAGTGTCGTTGAATAAGGTGTACTATTCTGCTAGTACCGCTAGTGAACGAAATTGTAAATACTATCCCGTGTTATCTTTATATAAAGTTACTTATTCGATTTGTTTGTCTGTTTCATTCAGTGTTCAATTAAATATGGTGCTCAAGGGCATTCTTCATTAAAATACCTCATCAAGAAAAAAAGCCGATAAGGAGAAAAAATCGTTTCCGCCTAATAAAGTCGCTAGCGGTCGCATTGTCGGCACCGCCATCAAGCCTCGCCACTCCATCTCGTAACCCAAACCGCGAGACGGCCCTCCAGTGGAGCCCTTCGGCTGTGCTGCTGATGCTGAGCCCCTCCCGAACACCGAGGCGATCACTACGGTGTAGTGTGGAGCTTAACACCAATCCGGTTATACAACTAACGCCCCCTCTTTTAGTTCCCGGCACACCATTGCAGGATGGAGACGTGGTATCTAGCTGTTCCCGACGCGGTTGCAAAGTGTCGGAGATAACAGTGTGGATCACTGTCAAGATGGCCATAGACGATGAACCATGTGTGGCGCCGTCGATATCCCCATCGGTCTGTCTGGGGATCAAACCACTAGACCCACCAACGACCCAGGAGGCAAGCAACCCCACAGTACCGCCCGTACCCGACTTAGATGGAGATGTCTTTAGAGCTGGACACCCCACCGCTTGAGGAGTTGTTTTCCGACTTGGGACTACAACCTTTTGAATTTGCCGTTCCATACCCACCAACCCCAGGAAGGAACCTGGAGAGCCGGGAAAGGAATATGTGTCCCTTAATGCGGTCAGCCAATATTTCTCCCCTCCCGTGGAGCCCCATCAACAGCCCGCCGTCAACACCAGGGAGCTGGATGACAGGGTGAATTTCAGCCGCTTCATTGTCGTAGCTTCATTTTTTATGCTGTGTTTATTTTTATGTTGTATTTAAGTTAAGTATCATTCGAAGGTGTTTTAATTTATTTAATGAGTGATTTTCGTTTTTTCGTTATGGATAGTCGTTATTTTAGTTATTTTTCTGGGACCATATAATGTTAATATGTAAATAATCAGGACACCTTAATTTGAAATTTGATATTATAACGTAATATATTTGCGGGGAATCTGTCTCACAAATAACTATAATTTCTATAATTTCATATTGAAACATTTTCTAAACGTACCTCAGTAATTATATTATAAAGTAATATGTTTGCGGGACATCTGTCTCACAAATAATTATAATTTCATATTCAATCGCCTCAAGCCGCGGCGACGATACCATGTCACACCCCCGCAAAACAGGTATGGTGAGGCCGCAGGTAAAATTTGCTCCGACGACCCTTCGTCGTTTTACCCAGGTCCCTCCTTGGTTTTGAATTAAGGATTAATAGTTTTACTCTTTTTAACCACCTAATTCTAGAAGTCTTTTGTGAAGGCGAATACCTAAGAGTGCAAGGGTTTCGTTACATTCCGATTAATCAGCTCCTGTTTGGTTTTGAATAACGGAAAATAGATGTTACGTATGTGAACTAGCTAATAATGCGTAAAGAAACCAACTATAATACTAATAAAACTTTTTTAAATTAAAATAATGAACCCGTTTTACTTGTAACTAATTATCCTTGAATTATACCATCGGTATATAATTATGCCATCGGTAACGATGACAAAGTAGATGTAGGCCTACAAAAATGTTTACCAAGAGTTGCTATGGAAAATGAAAATTGCTCCGTTATAGAAAATGAAATGTTTTATCTGTATAGTAACTAAATTGCTCGATTTCGAGCAACGTCTACAATAGTAATTTTAAATACCAATAAAATAATTGAACTTTTAAAGCAATATGTTTTATCCGGTGAAATGCCTAATTTTATTCGTCTAAGGGTTGCTTGTACACCACTTCATCCGATTTTTGAGGTGTTTTAAAAATAGTACACTTAATCTGATGGTCAGGTTGAGCAAAAAGGGTAATTAGTACCCTCCAAACGGAGCTGCCAAAATAAACCACTTCATCCGACCGACGGCCGACGGTCGGTGACTTACCGCTCTGGTAGAATATTCCACCCTAATTGAAAGGGATGTTTTGCTCTAGGTTTATTGAATATATGTTTACATTGGGAACTGTATTAGACTAAATTAATTTTAATTACTATTGGTGCTATCCAGTAACTAATATACTTATTTATTTAAGGGTTTCGTAAGTAACACCCCTTTTTCTCTCTACCTACTTAACCGATTTTTAAGACTGAGGTGTCACTTTAAAGCTTATGATGTAACACGTAGGTGAATGATGATAAAAAACTTAATTTCGTTTCGGGCTTCGTCCCCCTGGTTGTTGATTTATTTCTAGAGAGCGCTTTAAAATTTTGACCAACTTTCATTACAAGATCTTTAATGTGATTTAGTAATTTAACAGCTGATTACCTTCAGATGAATTTTAAAGCCAGATAGTAAACTAAAATATATCTCTGTCACTTCATAATCAAAATTCACGAACTGTAGGTGAGTTTCTCTCATACAGAATAAAAAATGCGCAATTTGCGCACGGGCCCCCTATTCTAATACAATTTCCACCACTCAATTGATTTTTAAATTTATGAGTCATCGTCACCCTTGTAAAAACACTGGAAACATGCCTCCGCATTCCCCTGTTTCGGACAGTGTTTTGAGATATTTAAGGTATTGGTAAAATAAATATTTTTTTCTAGATTATGGTTCACGCTCTACAGTAATCGCAGACTATCATTCCTGATATTTCAGTAAAAATAAAGAGTATATTATTAGAAACAACCTTACAAGTAAGGACAATTGAGTTACTTTGAGAAGTCACTAAGAGAAACATTTTCATAAATTTAAGGCATGAGGGACCTACTATAACCATTACAAAGTGTGAAGAAAATCGGTTGAAAAACGGCATCCGAAAACAATGGAATGGAATACCTTGTTTTGCCCAAAAGCCGTATGATTAACATCGCCAACTACGCTATTAACTCGAAGGTGAAGATGGACTCGTAATGTTTTATAACACTTTTTTTATTTTAAACACCGTTTGAATAAGATGGTATTATTTTTAAACTATAGGGATATTTGAACATATTGATCATCTGCGTTCCTAGAAATGAAGAAATCTAAGAATTCCCTGAGAATGCCAAACTTAAGAAAGGGTTTGGGATGGGCGTTCAAGACTACCACTCCTGACTTTCAAAACAACAAATCATTTCCATGCGTCAACCAGCCATCTCACTCAGCCAGGACAAGACAAAGATATTTTAAATTATATGAGGGTACGAGTACATCAACGCAATTCAAATTAATTTAATAAAGTTTATAATGTAAACAGTTATATGATAATCCCATTACGACCCATCCCGCTAAGCATGGGGGGGGATATTAGAGAGCGACGGCTTACCGCGGCGATAAGCCACCGACCGCCGGCCGTCAGACGAAGTGGTCTATTTTGACAGCTCCGTTTGGGAGATACTAGTGACGCTTTTTGTTCGACCTGAACATTGGATGAAGCGTACTATTTTCAAAATAACCCAAAACATCGCATGAATTAGTCTACAGCTATTAAGATTTAGGCCAGTATTTTTATTTTTTTATTTTTTTTTATCCAAACAATACATTCTAATCAGTGTACCGTTTAAAATTTATACGGTCACATGCAGATTATACGCAGGTTACATGGTAACGGCCATACTGTATTATCATTATTCTTATTCTTTGAAAATAGTGACGGCCGTCTGTGTTATGAGTTTCTTCGTCTGTTTTCGGGGGATTTTTTTAAATATATTTTAATATGCTTAGTGCTAAAAGACATTTTAATAAATTAATGATTATTTAAAATTGACAATTTTCTTATTAACGGGATAATCCTCTTATTTTTGTTTCTGATAGTATTCATATATGTGTTATTCTTTGTTTTTTTTTTTATTGTAGCTTCACCATGTATTGGATTGTTCAATACCATAGGAATAAAATTTTTCCAAATAAGACCTTTATGGGTTACAAGTAATAGTATTAAGTAATGAGTAATAGGTTGCCAAATTCACCGAGGGACTGCACCTTTCAACAACAGAAATAACAGCGAGGACCACCTATTGTTACAAAACCGGGCCGCGGCGATTGCCAGGAATGTCACGTGTGCCTGGGCCCTCAGTGAGAAACCAGTTTTAGGATATATACGTGAAGTCCGTCCCTTCGTGTAAAGCGTCACAACAACAAACTCCAACATGGCGGACGCCTGGGACAGGCGGACGGCTGGATAGCAAGGGTTGGTTGATTTCGGCGCCTGCCGCCAGGGGCTACCTCCCCTCCTTTTCGCGCGCGTCTTGCAACAGAGAGCGGCAAGGGCTGCAAGCACGTAAAGTTTTATACGTAAAGACTCTCACATAAGCGTACTCCGGAGTTCGCTTTTCAAAAGGTGTCACCGGAGTACCACTATACGCACGATATCATGTCCCCACCACCTCGAGGAGTGGATCTATCTTGGGTCCCGTACTTATATATATATATATATATATATATATATATATATATATATATATATATATATATAAACAATACGTATTCAATATATGAATATTGATGTATATATATACATATATACATATATATATAAAATTTTTAATGGTCTCTGGGCACCTAAAAACAAAAAAGTAACATGGTCCCGGGCTTAGGTCTTACCATGAGACCTACGGTAATAGCTTATACCCTATGGGAAATTCGCTAATAAACAAATAAATCAAATTAAAGCTTACTCCTTTATTTGTTAGTGTAATGCTTAGTTAAAAATAATAAAAATAAAAAAATACGCTTCATTGTTTTTTTAGCTTAAAACACATAAAGTTTAACCACAATGCAATTTAAATTAAACCAATTAATGTATAAAAACTATTGAACTATGTGAAACGTGCATTTGGTTTCACGGAAACAACTTTATATATGAATAAGTTTTCCTCGAAGTCAAGTCAAGTAAAATATCCAGTGCTCAAATAATACGAACGCTCAGGTCAAGCAGACGGGGGAGGCGGCGAAGCGTATAGCGGATGCTAGCCTGGACGTGTAGGAGTTTCAAGCAGTAGCGCCGCGCCGCCTCCCCCCCTCAAAATCGCCCCCGGCACGGAGCTAATTGATGAATATTGCCCAATTTACTAATCCTTTTGACGCTTCTGTACAATTACTCACTTGACCCGGCACACTTCATAAGCAGTTTTCGCTTGTTGAGAAGTAATGAAGCTTACTTTGACTGAAGCATTATTATCCTATGTAATAATGTAGAAGTAAGTGAAAATATATTAAGTAACTAAAACAATCTTCATATATATTTATGGAAATAAAAAGCAAATAAAGTTGCTTAGGTTAGTATCCAAACTATTCAAATAACTTTAGACTAAACTGAAACCAAATGAAGTTCCAACAAGTCTAAGTCTGAACTAAAGTTTGTACTTTTTCATAATGTAAATAGTTCCTGCTTTCAAACTTACCTCATAAGATGGCCCACGACGATAGAGTCAGTTACAGTAACTATTCTCTTCAAATATTCTGTTATTTTAACCTAAGTATGTTTTGATAAGCTAATTGGGCAACACATAAACATTCAAATAAGTTTAGATGTGGTGTCACGAAATAAACTGACTTTCCAATTGGTCTTTACTGATATTTTATTGATTAATGAATATTTTTTCTTAATTCATTACATCCTTAGCCTATACTTCCTGTAGTATTTTTATATCTCCCCCCTTTTAATGAGTTTTAATTATTTGATCTTAAAATTACATAGCATTTGTATATTCGTTTCACATGTATACCATGTATTTATCGATGAAAACTTAACATTCCGAGGGCTGTACAAGCCCTTTAGAATATACCAGAGTACTCAGTGATATCTAAAACTTGAAAATTTATTACAAAAATACAACCTCAAACGATTTTTTTCTTCTGAATTGCTTTGATTCTGTCCATACGTAAAGGAGGAGTTGATTTTCCTCATAATAGTATTCACCCCTGAGCTGTTAAAATTAATTATAGTGGTTTTGAGTTACCTTCGTCTACAATTCATATCCAGTTGCTAGTTCACAACCTCAGGTTTCGACGCACTTGCGTCATGGCCACGTAGTGGTCAATTTAGTAAAATCAAAGTTCATCTGAAGGTCAATCAAGGTTTATCTGAAGGTCATGAAGACGTAGTCAGAGTTTAAAAAATGAAACACAAAACACACATATCATTGTGCTGTTATTTGTCATTGTTGTTACAAAACATTGGCGTAGTATCGTCAGTATCAATGTTACAATGTGTGGGTACCGTGTTTTGTGGTTAATTTTGTGTTATGTACTTTGGCAACGTCTTCATGATGGGAGATACATCTTTAGCTTGATTTTTAACAAACGACTAAGAACTGCGTCGAAACCTAATGTTTTAGACTAGGGTAACTTAAAAGCACTATTTATATAATCAGCGAATACAAGTTACAATGTCGATGAAATATGCAAATAACTTTGAATGAAATGGCGAACTGACTAAGGTTTGCATTGTCCTTAGACAGGACTGTTAATTCATAGCCCAACAGCCAATGGTATCTAGGGACCTACAGTTTAACGTGGGATCCTAACCACGATTTTGACCTCATATATACGAATTTGTCTATCTAACTATGACAATGGTCTTTACAGATGAACTAGTATTCACTAGTGCGGACGTTAATCCCTACGAGGAAATATCGCATCCACAAGCCATTGCTTATAACGATCCACAATTAGTGACCTCTACGCTGGATTACAGGACGTCATAAACATCCCAGTCGGTGTATTTAATTTAATTAATATTTAATTAAAATTTAAATTCTAAAGCTGCACAGATTGGATGAGCAATAGTTGCATCCGATTGGTGCTTAAACGTCAACTACATATTAAAATGTAAATCAACACACCACAATTCTTATTTTACTAAAGTAACAACCAACAAAATAATTTTTTAAAACAATAAGAAAGTATCGAATGTTCATTTTTTTAATTAAATTTCAATTTATCATGAATGAATTCAACTCTTGACCTTGTACAGTGTCAATGCCATGATGACACATCAGTTGAACAAACTGGCGTCACTTAAGACGCCTTCGCCTGTGGCGGTTGAACTATATTGGATATTTTACTAATCGGTTGAGTGAATCATGTGCTTCTCCAACACTTACAAAAATAGCCGAATGAAGCAAAAGTGTTATCCATGTCCGACTATGGTTTCAGAACTACGATAGTAGATGGAAAATTAACATAAAAATTCATCACGCAAGAAAAAGTTTTAGAACCCTAGCTATTTTTGCAGGAGCAAAATTATAATCATTACTACATTTTCTGAAATAAGGGGCCCGCTAGCGATTGCTATATAGTGTCACAAAGCTAAACGTTGCAATAAATTTAGCTTTGTGAAATCATATAGCTTGTTACCAACATATTGGCATATTGCAAACGATGCTCCACCGATTTTAAGGATTATATGCGACTTTTTTCTGAGTTGTGTGTAATCGATTTTAACAAATAGTAGCATTGCAATGCATATTAGTACCGGAGGCCGAGTACTTGTTCATTAAAACTCTCTATTTTACCCCCCCCCCCCCCCCGTAAAAACTTGTTCGCTTGTTCTCATTCGTTTTCAAAACGATCTTGTTCGCTTTGTGCACTCGCCAGGCCAGTAGGTGCTGCAGTTTAATTTAAGAAATACTTGTTGAAAAAATGTAACATATTATTTTATTTCTACAGTTATCAGCTGATTTTGGTACTTAGCTATTATTTAATGTATTAGCTATTTTTATGACCATAATTATAACATTGAAACTTTTTAAGGGAGTATGAAGAAAACAAGATGATTCTCAGCCATGAGACCTGTTCCAATAGATTTATAATGGTTAAATGCCCATATTAAGATACATACTTGGACGGAAAAACCATTTTGCCAGTACAAACAATACTTGTTTTATCCAATACGGTTTTATTTAAAACTACGCAGCATAAGAATTTCTTCAATTGTTCCAGTTAACAAAGAAAATGGCCACAGTATCTATCTAAAAATAATAATACGTTAATAATAAATACTAATTATTCATAATAAGGTATTAACAATATACTGAACATTGTATAAGTCTGAATATGTTTAGATGTTTATACAAAATATTTTAATAACATAACTTAAAATAATAATTTTCCAAAATTGTTTTACCTTTCTTATCCTCTGATAAAAACTTACAATTTAATTTTAAAAATATTTTAACTTAAAGTAAAATAAACAAGTCTCCTGAAAGAAGGCGGCACCAGACAACTTTTCCATTTGGTCGGTCCGCTATTTTGACCCATTTACAAGAAAGGGCAATAATTCAATGTAAACTTAGTTCTCGGGAACGTTTCTTTACACTGTCTCACCGGGTCTTAGATAACCTAGGCTATTTGATCGTCATTTAACTTTACAGGCTTGTTGTAAACATTCTAAAAAAGGTTTTTGTTATTTTACAATTAAATATTTCTTTAATAATAATAGTTGATTGTTTAAGTTAAGTTTTAAATTAGGTAACAATGAAAAAATATAAATTGTAGAAAATAAAGTGTTTTGTAGTACAGTTGTAGTACAGTTTCAATGGTTTAAAAATGAATAAATATAAATTTCTCAAATTCATACTAAGAACATTTTACACCAAACAAATAATATTACAATATCAATGTGAATTCTGAGCCTTTTTAGTAAAAGGAGTTAAGTTAAGAAATAAATGTTGAAAATGTAACATATTTTTTATTTTTACAGTTATCAGCTGATTTCTAGTATTTTCGGTACTTAATATACTTAATAATATAATAAGTGCATTATTATATTATAGTATTAATTAATAACGTTTTGAAAATTTAGCTAATGTTATTTTTTCTTCGAAATTAAAACTTTCGTAAAACAAACTTTACGTCAATAATTCAGGTGAATAATTTCTAAAAATATGTACATGGGTGATATAAATATGGATATGTTTATCAATGTTGGGATGCACACAAGTGTATAACTAAGCTCTGGTGGTATGCAAATCAGGCTTTGTGGTTGGCAACACTGTCTAGATTAACGGTTCTCTGTATTAAAATGCATACCGTTTTCCTTATATTACTAGATAACCTTGGAGATATCTATATTTAGATTGAATATAGATCTGGGTACATATTTAGAAACTAGCTATTGACCGTCACGGCTTCGCCCGATACTAAATTTATTGTATAGGTATTAAAATATCTTATAAGAGAAAAGATATCATCTTCCTTCACACTTAACAATTCCTTAAGATAAAAAGGGGTTTAATCTAACCATACAGCTTCACTTACGTTTATTAAAAAAAATGTTACTGGTCAATACCACAAATCCACGTGAATGCATATATAAAAAAACAACCGAAAATGAAACTTTTAGCATATGCGCCTAAGGCAACGCACACAAATATAAAGTTATTAGTTTTATGTTTTATGGAAAGTGTTATTTAAACATATAGCCCATAAATGTCTTCCAAACGAAAGTGAGGTTATCTAGTGTTGCATTCTGTTTCCATATTCTGAAAATCCTGATTTTATAAAACTATATTCATTGAAATAAAGAGTATTTTTGCAAGAATTCGAATACTAAAACTTTAATAAAATATCTCTAACTAATTATAATTTGCACATAGATTTTTATTGCTTTTAACTGTCAAATAAAATATGTTACATGAAATTGCGAGAATAATCTTCGTAGTTACCGTAATTAAACTGAAGTTACATAACTTTTAACTAGTTTTAGACAACCGTGTATTTAGTTTTACCTATCAATTTTTTTCAGTTTTTAAGTTTTTTGAAGTAATTTAAATTAAAGTTTTATTTATAGTTTGTAATGAACAAGAAGCATAAAAACTTTTTAATCAACCCGACCTTACAATATGTATATAGCACTATTGAAGGCTAGTATGTGACTGAAATGTAAAAGCAAACTCATCCGTACACGGGCACCTGCTTCGTCAGTAACTATAACTTAGATTCAAGTTTATGTTATGCTGTGGACTAATTCAACATGAAAACTAATCATAAACATAGTCACGTTCAGTTTAGCTTATTGCTTCCAATTAATATGAGTTATAATTTAAATTGTAAGTCAAATGAAATTTGAAATGTGTTTCACATTTAGGTAAAGGCGGCAGTTTTAGAAATTTACTAGGCCTACGAAATCCTTCCATCCCTCCCTTCTTAAACACATAACAAATGAATTAATAAAGAAGTAAAATATAAATACTTTTACAAATACCGAATGCGAACCAATTGTTGAATTTTACGCTTGAATTCATAAAAATAATATTTAGGCCTAACACAAAAATTAACTGAACATTTATGACTTTGCATAGGTTTTTTTTACAAAACACATGCAATTAACTACCGTTTAAAATGATATTTTCAGTTAAACGATAGTAATGTAAATTAATACCGGTAGTAGGTTTTGGTGTATCCAGGACAGGGGAAAACTCTTCTACTGTAGTAGATATGAGCTATCTTATTAGCTGGTAAAACGATGTATTTTTTTATACCTAATACGTCCATTAGTCTGAGAGTGAAAATAGCAGGTGTATTTTACTGTTATGGACATCTTATGGATTACGTTAACTGCCTGAATCAAAAGCGGCATTTTCCAACATCAAAGGAATGAAACAGCTTTCCTTTTGTTTATTATTTTCTCCGCAGTCCTGAGCATATCTCTTTATTTATCTTATGTTTTCAAAGTGTCACAACAGATTTATATCAAAACGTGTACAACTATTATTTAAAATACGTAAATAAA
This sequence comes from Neoaliturus tenellus, assembly GCA_030545055.2. Classification (NCBI taxonomy): domain Eukaryota; kingdom Metazoa; phylum Arthropoda; class Insecta; order Hemiptera; family Cicadellidae; genus Neoaliturus; species Neoaliturus tenellus. Next base: position 34,059,577 of record CM061537.1, read on the forward strand.
AAGCTGCAAAACATTATAGAGTTTTTAATAAGTAAGCCGACAAAATGGATTTATGAAAGTAAAAAGAAATCTAAGTATTTCTTAAGTGAATTAATCTTCTAAAGGTCATGTTACGAGAGTTAATAAAGCTTATTCTCCTTGGTACCACTATATCATCTTTCATGGCCAAAAGTTACCTTACTATTTCATAGAATATTTTTCACATTCTGGAGAATGTCACTTGGAAGTGACTCACCAAATGTTCATGTTAGGACAGATTTTGAAAATTTTTATAATATTTGTGAAAATAAAAGTGGGCACAGCAAACGAAGTTTGTCATAAGTATTTTGGATGTCCACTATGATAAATTCTATTTCCCTATTCTATTCTATTTACCTCTCTATTCAATTCTATAAACCCCTTGCTAAGGAATAAAGTGGGCGATTGGTTTTTTGATCAGAGCTAAGGTTGGATAGCCAAATTACACCTGAAAATCAGTTGTTATGAGTAGTGTCTTTTGGTTACTCCTGGCTCAGGTCAAGGTCAGCGGTTGGAAGTGGCAGGTGTGGGGTTGGAAGTGTGGGGTGGGGGTGACAGTGATGGATGGGTTTGGGAAGTGGGTCAAGGTCATCCGGAGGGGGTTTTAAAAAAGTGGGAGCCGCAGGGGCTCGGTGGGAATGGGGAGGGGTGGGGCGGCTTCGGGGTTGGAGGTTTTAGTTTATTTTTAAAATTAAATTAAAATAATAGTTGCATGATAGGAGAGCTCCTAGGTGTTTACAGTGCGAGTTGATACAGTAGAATGAGACATGTGTCCAAGGAAGAACGATCATATAAACCCGGTAATATAGTGAATAAGAATAATTGGATAGCATCGTCAATAGGTGTAACAAGATTGAAATGTTGATACTGCAGCATGTCAGTTAAGACAGCGTGCAAAATAGTATCAGTACAGTATGCAGTGTTGCACAGGCTAGGTTTCGCAAAGTACAACGGGTGAAAACTGTAGTATTTCTTAAGCTTAGCCAATGTAGTACGCGGTTTACAAACTTTGGAGTTAGATTGTTTCTGTAAAATATGTTTTGTGCGTAAAAGCTTTAGTTGTAAAGAGTGCGAAGCCATGATAATATACGAAGGGGAGATGTGTACTCTCCGACAATTGGCGAGTATATGACCGGCGCCCGTGAGTGTGTCTGAATATATAGAGACTAATTAGCATAATAAGTGCAAACATATGTTAGAGTAAAAAAGCGTAAGTAAAAAAGTGTTAGACTAGGTGTTAGAGACTTGCGGATAGTTGTTTACTGTTGCCCTATCGCCACTATAATGACGCGCGCGCGGTATTGATGCCCGTTTTATGGGGGTTGTGTGCCCCCCCCCCCCCCCCCTTCCCCCTGAGAGGATGACATAAAAGAACAGAACTTCGGAGAGCTCAGTTATTTGTCGGGCGGCGCCGCGAAAGGTTGTAGCAGGGGGAAACATAGGCGAAGAAAAGTATCGGTAGCCGCAGAAGTTAATTAATTATTCAGGTGCAGGATTGCAAGTAATGTTCCGTGCACGAATAAGTAGGAATACAATTGGCAATTGTACAGGTAAATCTTGTACTGTAGCAATAACTATAAAATTAGACGGTTGTAAAGTGTATGACCTGCTAATGTGCAAGAAATATCCCGTGCACGACTAAGTGGGATCACAATTGCCAATTGGACAGGTAAATCTTGTATTGTAGCAACAAGTATAATAGTAGACCGTTGTAAGGTGTATCACCTGCAGGTGTGCAGGAAATGTTCCGTGCATAAATATAGAGACTAATTAGCATATTAAGTGCAAACACATTTTAGAGTAACAAGCGTTAGTTGTAAAAGCGCCAGAGACTTACGGATAGTTCCTCACCCGACCGATTCCGCCACCGAAATGGCGCGCGCGCGGCAGCAACCCCCCTTTTTATGCGATTGATGAGTTACGTGCGACGCCCCTCCAACCCCCTCCCCAAGAAAACCGCATAAAAGAGCGAGGTTCGGGAGAGCTCGGTTATTTGTCAGTCGGCTGCGGCTACGGTCACAAGAGTCAGAGGAAGAGACGGATAGTTTAAAAAAGTACTGGTGATCGCGGAAGTTAATTAATTATTCAGTTGTAGGATTGCAAGTATTGCTCTGTGGATAATCAAGTGGGGGGACCACAACTGTGATTGAACAGGTAACCATTGTAGTATAGCAATAATTTTAATATTAAACGGTTGTAAAGTGTACAAGCTGCAGGTGTGCAAGAAATGTCTCTTGTACTGTAGCAATAATTATAATAGTAGACGGTCAGTAAGTGTATTACCTGCAGGGGTGCAAGAAATGTCTTGTGTAATGTAGCGATAAGTATATGATTGTAAGGTGTATTACCTGCAGACGTGCAGGAAACATAGCGTGCACTATTGCACAGGTAAATCCCGTAGTGTAGCACTAATTATATTAATATGACCGAGAAGTAGCGGTTAGAGTTTAAGTGTTGTTAAAGTAAGAGAGTAATTTGCATATTAAGGAGGAAACAGGTGTGTAAGAATGGAACCTGCAATTAATCAGTGTGAGTTTCCTGCACACGATGTTAATTAGCATATTTTAATTAAAAAAAAAAAAAAATGGAAATTCGACACGAAAATAAAATTAAGATATATAAAATAACTGATGTAGTGTTAAGAAATAGTGTAAAAATAATAAAAATGTTAAAATAAATAGTGTGTTAAAGTACTATGTGGTATGAACTCACGGATTGGTTGTTTACCGTTGGGGTGTCAGCTCCCTATATGGGAGGCGCGCGAGCTTCCCGTCGTTTATATACATGCGGATGGTTACTCATGCATGACCCCCCCCCCCCCCCCCGACCGGACCGGAAACCGGAAGCCCCCCCCCCCCCCCCCCCGACGTCACAACGTCTTAGGTGTAGCGTGTAAGAAGTACCGACCAGGCCAAGGATTATGAGCATAAGTAATGCATTTCCAAACAATAGTCTATTGTATGTTAAAAACAAGTTGCGTGTTTTGGCGGCCTATTTCTGTTGGAAGTATAATTAAGCGGCGGAAGAGGGTGGATAACAATCGACGATAATTATGCTGCGGATGTACTTGTCAGCGGATGTAATTTGATGCTATCTAATGCAAATTGAGAGGTACAAGGCTCCACCTGCGTTTTAGGCGACCCACATGTAACAAAGCACATCCGTTTGGAATTTTCCACTGACATTTCTGGAAAGTTCCGCGCCCCTGAAACCCCTCCCGGCCCCCCACCACTCTGGGAGCCGAGAACTACCCCGACGACTATTGCCGCCACAGTCGGGCTCGGAATTTCGGACGCGACGCTCCGACCCGACTCAGAGGGCAACTCAAATGTATAAGCGGCCGATATATATTTGAGTTACTCTTGTTGTTAGGCTATTACTATTTAATATTTGTTGTGTGTGTGTGTGTGTGTGTGTGTGTGTGTGTGTGTGTCTATGATTTTATGCAAAGTGTTATTTGGTTTCAGTCTTAAGATGTGTTAGTTTTTTAAGGTTTAACTTGCGCATTGCGATGTTAGCATTAAGGTGTTTTATGGTATTATTTATGTTTAAGAAATGTGTTTTTAATCTTAAGTATTGGTTTATGGTATTTGTGTGTATGTGTGTGTGTGTGTGTGTGTGTGTGTGTGTATCTATGTCTGTATTTGTTTATCTGTGTACTAATAATTTTTTACATTCCACAGCTAGCTGTTAGGTTGGGTAGATTAAATTAAAATGTAAATGTAAATTTAAGAAGTTCGATTGAACTTCATTAAATATGGGTGGGACATGCGCGTTGTGCCGTAGGTAGCGCATATTTTTATTGTTTTTGATTTTTGTTTCTTAATTTTTGTCAGGCAAAAATATGATTGGGTGGGTTTAGATTAAGGGTGGGAGGTTAGAGTTGCGTCTTGCATTAGCTGTTCCAGAGTCCCCATTGTAAAATTGGAATGGTCAAGTCCAGTGCCCAGGCCCGAGGCTGGCCGCCCGTATCACAGACTACCAAACTGGATCGCCATGTGCGTGCGGGCCAAAAATTGGGATCCCTCGCAAGACGTAACTTTTTTGGTTGGGATTGGGAGTGTTTGAGGAACACAGGGTGGTGGAGACGGTTACAGCCGCCTCCATCACCTTGGATCATTATTATTTTTTGGTGACCTTGACCTCAATCCATTCATGCATAACCCCCCCCCCCCCCCCCCGACGTTACAACGTCTTAGGTGTATCGTCTTAAGTGTATTGTCTTGACCTTGACCTTGAACTTGGCGAGCCCCCCCCCCCCCCTCCCCCCCCCCCCCCCGACGTCACAATGTCTTAAGTGTAGCGTCTTAAGTGTAGCGTCTTAAGTGTAACGTCTTAAGTGTAACGTCTTAAGTGTAACGTCTTGACCTTGACCTTGAACTTGGCGAGCCCCCCCCCCCCCCCCCCCCCCCCCCGAAGGTCACAATGTCTTAAGTGTAGCGTCTTAAGTGTAACGTCTTGACCTTGACCTTGAACTTGGCGAGCCCCCCCCCCCCCCCCCCCCCCTCCCCCCCCCCCAGCCAGCAAAGTGCAAACAAACTTACTTATAACTTAAGAACGGGTTGCCGGAATAGGGCAAGCGATACATCATTGGAAAGCTCTAATTAGGAGTAATATTGTGGTAAAGACAGAATTAAATTATTTTCTTTTAATAAAAATTTATTATTAAAAGAAACCCATACTCATTGACTTGCCTATATAAGAGTGTTGTGGTTTGCGTTGGGACATTCATTGCCAATAATAGCTAGAGTGAACATGTCCCCCCGAGATGCTCCAATATTTTATAACAAATGTACAAAAGTTGAAGAAGTATTAGAGGTGGATGAAGAAATCAATGAAGAAAACGATGTACAAAACGATGAAGAAAACAATGAAGAAATTGAAGAGCCTTTGTTAAGTGAAAATGTTGTAACAAGAATATTTGTGGATCCGAATTCTCCAATGGATATTATAGGAAGGTTTGTAATTGAAGTTATGACATGGATAGAAAATGAAAGATTATTAAACATAGCATCTCCAATTTTAGTTGATGATAGACCCACCTTTGGTGTATATTGGCGTAACAGTGATCTGTTATGGCTATGGGCGGAGGCATATGTGGAGTATTTGCAATTGGAAGAAAATATAGGCTTTAATCATTACTTTTCAGCTTTAGTCTTAACCTACTATTTTTAACATCTCACTAAAAATCTTACCGTCCCCCCACTACAACTGGGAGGCTATAAAAAGGGAGCAGTAGAGAAGCATTTCATTTCGCTGCTAAATTTCAAAGAGTAAACATCAACAAGATGTATCAATGTGAAATTTGCTTAGAAACTTTTCATGATAATATTCTACTAGAAATACACAAAGAGTTATTCCATAATAATAATGAAGATGTAACAGAAACCGAATATGAAGATTTAAAACTATATGGAGAAGAACAACAAGAAGAACAGCAAGAAGAACAGCAAGAAGAACAACAAGAAAAACAACAAGAAGAACATGAAGAACCATTAGCAGGACCATCTAATGAAATACCAAGTTTAAAAATATATGCTTTAGAAGGTAAAGTAGTAATGCACCACAAAATTCAAAATGAAAAATTGGAATTGGAGCAGTTTTTAAAGAAGTGAGTACAATTGCAAGGAGAACACTCACAGAAGAATTAAGAAGACTGAACTTCATTAAATTTAGCATATTACTACATGCTATGTTTACTAATGTAGAAGGAGAAATGTCACCAAGAGGATTCATAACAAAAAACCAGACCATCATGGCAAGTTCAGATATTAATTCAATAGTTGAAGATTGTTTAGAAGAAATATTAACTAAAATTCAAGAACATGAAGGCAGAGGATCTGGTTGGAGTTTGGTTAGTATTGAGGGTATGGATATTAGAACTCATAAACACGGCTACGGATTAAGGGGTAGCAGTTACATTCCGCTCCCAAAGAAAATTTCAGACACCAAATCGTGTATAAATGTTAAGAACCAAGATATGGAATGTTTTAGATATGCAATGACGACAAAATTTGTACCTCCTCAAAATTCGGAAAGACCCAGTGAAGAATATGAAACTTACAGATATAGATATAATTTCAAAGGATTGACTTACCCAGTGGCTTTAAAGGACATCCCAAAGTTCGAAAAACAAAACCCTGGAACATCTGTTAATGTTTTCGGTTTGGACAGTTCGAATAAAGTGTACCCATTGCGTGTGGTGAAGAATGAACTACCAGATCATAGGGACTTATTATTACTTACAAGAGGTGATGTTTCCCACTATGTATGGATCAAAAAATTTGAAACTCTTGTTAGTAATCAATTATCTAAAAATAGAAATAAGAAGGTAATTTGCAAAAGATGTTTCAATTTTCAACGAGAAGGAAGACTAGGAAGACAGTGGTTAGAAGAGCATAAACGATTGTGTAACAACAACTATGAAGCCAAAATAATGTTACCATCACCAGATAAGGCCGAGCTAAAATTTGAGAAGATATCTCATCAGTACCGTATTCCCATTGTTGTATATGCGGATTTTGAATCTACACTTGTTCCTATTGAAAATAATGATGATGAAGCCAAGAAAAGTGTTAAGTATCAAATGCATGATCCAAACAGTTTTTGTTTATTAATTAAATCTACACTGTCAGAAGATCATTTAAATAAATATGATCTAACATCAAAACCTGTTATATATCGCGGTGAAAATGCTTCTAAAATTTTCCTTGACCACTTATATTTGATAGCAGAAAATGTACAAAAAATGTATAGTGATATTGTACCAATGATACCGATGGATGAAGAAGAAGAGATTCAGTATGAAAATTCAACCCATTGTTATTTATGTAAAAATGAATATACTTTGGAAAACCACAAGGTACGTGATCATGACCATCTGACAGGTTATTATAGAGGTGCCGCGTGTAACAGATGTAATATTAACTATCAAATTCGCAACTTTATACCTGTAGTTTTGCATAACCTTAGCGGTTATGATGCACATTTTATCATACCGGAATTGGGACGAGATGATGGAAAAATCGATGTGATAGCGGAAACTAGTGAAAAGTTTATTAGTTTTAGTAAAACGGTTGGAAATATTAAGTTACGTTTTTTAGACTCTTACCGTTTTATGCCATCTAGCTTAAGTAAACTCACTGAAAACTTAAAGAAAGAAAATTTAATAGAAACAATGAAGATTGTTAGTAAAGATAAATTGGATTTGGTTCTCCGCAAAGGTGTTTTTCCCTATGATTACATCGATTGTTTGGAAAAATTTGAAGAAACATCACTTCCGCCAAGAGAAGCCTTCAAGAGTAAGTTGTATGAAGAGGACATCAGTGAAGAAGATTATCAACACGCTTGTAAAGTATGGAACGAACTAGGAATGACAACATTGGGAGAATATTCCGACTTTTATGTTAAATTAGATGTGACTTTACTTTGTGATATAATGGAAGAATTTAGAGATACCTGTTTTGAAGCATATGGATTGGATCCACTTCATTCTTATACATCACCTGGACTAGCATGGCAAGCTATGCTGAAGGAAACAAAGTGTAGACTTGAACTTATTACAGATATCGATATGGTTTTGATGATAGAGTCAGGCGTTCGTGGAGGATTGACGCAAAGTGTAACTAGACATGTAAAAGCTAACAACAAATATCTCCCAAACTTCGATGCGTCACAACCAACAACATTCTTAGGTTATTTTGATGCAAATAACCTATATGGATGGGCTATGTCAAATCCCCTTCCATATGGTAATTTCAAGTGGGCGAACCCAGATTCGATCGGCAATATAATGGACATACCCAAATACGGCGATACTGGATACATTTTGGACGTCGACTTCGAATATCCTGAACAACTGCATGATCACCACTACGATTTACCACTATTGCCAAAGACGGAAATATCACCAACTGGTAGATGGCCCAAATTAATGATGACGTTAACCAACAAGTCGAGATATGTAGCTCATTATTGGACAATACAGCAAGCAATAGAACTGGGATTGAAAATAACAAGAATCAATAGAGCAATACAATTTAATCAATCTTGTTGGTTAAAACCATACATCGACAACAACACAAGAAGAAGGACTGCAGCAACATCCGCTTTTCAAAAGGACTTTTTCAAATTAATGAATAATTCAATATTTGGCAAAACGTTGGAAAACAAAAGAAAACATAAAGATGTAAAATTAGTAAGCGATCCGGAGAAGTTGCAAAAGTTAGTACAAAAACCAAACTTTGGAACGAGTATAATTATTAACGAGAATCTTGTAGCTGTTACCATGAACAAAATCTCAATAACAATGGATCGTCCTCTATATGTGGGAATGTCTATTTTGGATATTTCTAAAACCCACATGTATGACTTTCACTACAACAAGATGGTGAAGTTTTATGGAAGAGAAAACATCGGGATAGCATATATGGATACAGATGCTTTCATTTATTGGATAAGAACAGAAGACATGTATGAAGATCTACGTACTTTTGTATATACTACTGACTTTGACTTTTCAGATTATCCTAGAGATCATCCCAACTATGACTACGATAGAAATAAAAAGGTGTTGGGCAAGTTTAAAGACGAAACAAATGGTGTACCAATGGAAGAAATCGTCGCTTTAATGTCCAAACTGTACTCATTCCAACTATACATCAGTGAAAAGGATGAACATCAAGTGGTGAAGAAAGCCAAAGGCATCAAGACTTCATATCTAAAGAAGAAAGTACAGTTTGAACATTATAAAAGATGTTTGTTTGAAAATGTGGAAACAACCGCAACATTCAACACCATCAGAAGCTACAACCATATACTGTATAGTGTAAAACAAACAAAGTGGGCATTAAGTTATAAGGATGATAAACGCCACATTCTTGAAAATAACATCAACACATTGCCATTCGGCCACTATTCCCTAATCCCTATTGATCAGTAAACCTTTTCTTCGTCCTTTACCTTCTTCCTTTTTCCTTTCGTAAAGAAGAGGGGACATGACAAGCCCAATGTCATGTTCCCTCTTTTTTACACCAACGTAAAATGGCCTTGACCTATATCCTAACCGTATATAAAAGAGGATAAACCATTCTAGAGATCAGTATCTTTACAAGTGATGTAGAAGACACAACTGAAGATGGAAGACTTAAAAAATAAAATTGTAAATGAACTTCATAAGCCAGCAAGAAGAAAATTCCCTAGAAGAAGTACAGTTATAAAAGGAATGAATGATCTTTTCCAAGCCGATCTCATTGAAATGATACCACATAGTAAGTTGAATAAAGGATTCAAATACATTTTAGCGATTATAGACTGTTTTACTAAAGTGGCTGATGCCTTACCGCTAAAGGACAAGACTGGTAAAAGTGTTACAAAAGCTATGGAAACGGCTATACAAAGAAATAAATTCAACATCAAACATCTACAAACTGATGATGGGAAAGAGTATTTTAACAAAGAATTTGCAGCTTTAATGAAGAAGTATAAAATAAATCATTATTCTACAAATTCTGAAGTTAAAGCTTCAATAATAGAAAGATTCAATAGAACATTAAAAGGAGCAATGTATAAAACATTTTCCAAACGAGGATCATATGTTTGGTATGATATCTTACCGCAACTTATAAAAGAATATAACAACAAGTATCATCGAACCATTGGTATGAAGCCTAACCAAGTAAATAGCGGTAATGCTAAGATGGTATTAAAACGTATTAGGAATAATACAACTCCTAAACGTGAAAAAATGCAGCCTAAAACATTTAAAGTTGATGATAAAGTTCGTATAAGTAAGTACAAAGGAGTATTTAGTAAAAGATATCTGCCAAACTGGACTAATGAAGTGTTTACAATCTATAAAGTACAACCAACAATACCTGAAACTTACATCTTAAAGGACAACAAGGGTGAATTACTCGAAGGTGGATTCTACGGACACGAGTTGTTAAAATCATCAGTCGGCGATGTATATCTTGTTGAAAAAATTTTACAAAGAAAAAAGGATAAGGTTAAAGTACGTTGGTTGGGATTTGATAAAAGTGAAGACTCTTGGATCCCTACAAAAGACTTGGTGTAGTAATTTGTGAACTCATTACGTGTTTAACCTTTACACAAGATGGAGATTGTGCAACAAAAGGATCGATTTTTCATTAATAATATTGATGAATTAACAGTTGACAACGACAAGTTAAATCATGGAAAACATGGTGAACTACTGCCAAACACAATAAGATGTTTAATAACTGGACCGTCAAATTGTGGAAAGACGAATGTGGTTTTTAATTTAATAACAAATCCTAAAGGATTACGTTTCAACAACATTTACATCTTTTCCAAATCTTTGCAACAACCCAAATATCAATTATTGGATAAGGTACTCGCAAGTGTGCCTGAAGTTAATTTTTACAAGTTTAATGCTAGTGAAACTATAATGGAGCCAAATGAGGCTAAACCATTTTCTATATTTATATTTGATGATGTATCTTGTGAAAATCACGACACTATTAGAAGTTATTTCGCCATGGGAAGACATTACAATATTGATAGCATTTATATTGGTCAAACTTACAGTAAAATTCCAAAACAATTAATAAGAGATAATGCAAATCTACTTATTATCTTCAAGCAGGATGAAACAAATTTAAAGCACATATATAATGATCATGTAAATGCAGACATGTCATTTGATAAATTTAAAGAAATGTGTGGCAAAGCATGGGCTGAAAAATATGGATTTCTTGTTATTATGAAAGAAGAAGCTATAAAAAATGGAAGATATCGTATAGGGTTGGATAAATTTGTATTAATCCATTGAACGATTGATGATACGTTTAGTAATAGATTGGTCTTCACAGCGTAAACATGGTGAACCAAGAAAAACTATTAAAAGAAATAAAATCACTGAGTGACTCAATTAGAATTAAAAATCGAGCATTAAGAATGGGTTTGAATGAAAGAGAAGAATTCCTGGAGACTACATTTAAGCCTATTACAGAACCTTTAAAACAGATAACAGAAACTATTGGTAAACCTCATTATGAAGGAGATGTTTTGCTACCTGTTTCTAAATTTGAAGTAAAGAGTTTGAAAAAGGAAGAAGATGATGATGATTCTTACACAAGTGATAGTGAAGTTTCTCAAAAAGAAGAAGAAGAAACAAGACAAGAAGAACCAGAAATAAATGTTGAAAAAGAAGAAGAACAAGAACAACATATACCTGAAGCAGAGCAATCAATTCCAAATCTAACAAAATTAAGTAGTGATATATTGCAACAAGGACCTCTTGGAAGAAAGTATATCATGAAAATGTTACATGAAATAAAAAATAACCCAAAATTACACAAGTCACATGTATATGGTGCGAGAATTGATGGAAATGAATTAAAAATAGGAGATTCAAAAGTACATTTGACTGAAGATGATGATATTGTTATTGGTGAGCATAAATATAAAGGAACAAAAGGATTATTTGAACTGATTTTCAAAAATATACCTATAAGATATACGCTTCAAGATTTAAATACTTTTAAAGAAATTTTGCAAAATACTAATGCTCATAAGAAGAATTACTCCAAAGATTCAATGATAAATAGAACACGCGCAACTAAATATACAGTTGTAATAAAAAGATTGTTTCCCCTGAAAAAACTACCAACATTACGAACTGCACCTGCTGTGAAAAAACCGCTTAAGAGGAAGTCATTGTCACTTATGGACTTATCACTTATTGATGAATATGGTAAAAAGAAAAAAGGAGAAACTCCAACATCTGGTAAAGGTTTAATGAAAAACCTATATAATACAAATGTGATTTACTATAATGATATAAACAAATTGGTTGATAGAATGAGACTATTACATGAAGCCATGGAAGCTGGTCATACAGGTTTAAATAATGAATGGGTGGCTTTAGTTGACGAACTTCGAAATCGTGGAATAATTGTATAAATCATCACGGATATATAAGAGAGCAGTGAGCATACAGTGGATCAGTTCAATCATGAGCGTTGACAAGTTCGGACGGTACTCCGGGGTAGGAGTACAAGGAGGAGAAAACAGAAAAAGAAGTGGATTGCCGCAAACACCTGAAGGTGACTATGATATGAGTAACAAACGTCTAAAATTTGTTAAAGACCCAGAAGAAGATACAGATGGAGCAAATTTTAAAACAGTAAAAGAAGCAACTTCAACATCATTGAAATTAAACAAGAATACTTATGATGTTAAATCACATAGAATAATTAATGTTGGTAAACCAACTGACAGTTCTGATGCAATTACTAAAGAGTATTTATCATCTGAACTTTTAAATACTTTAAAATTGCAATGGGGTAATAATTTAAAAGATGGACAGACATATGATGCTGGGAATCATAGAATAACCAACGTGGCAAATCCAAAAAATGATAAAGATTCAGTTAATAAAGAATATTTACATTCTATTATACCGGAAAAGACTCAACACGGATTTTCTTTTTATAAATTTATTATAAATGACATTGGATACCCAAAGGAAGACGGCGATGCTGTAAACCTGAAATACATCAAGGACAACTGTATTTTACAAGATGGTGATGAAATCGATTGTCATGGGAAAGTGTTGTCAAATGTAAAGTTCGGTTCTCAACCAAAAGACGCTGTTACTATGGAACAACTATCTAAAGAATTAAAAAGGGGAACATCGAATTTTGTAAAACATGAAGATGCCGTGCTAAAGCGAGGAGATACATTTATACATGGAAATGAAAAGTTTGATTTAATGCAAGGAAAAAATGATGAATGGGATGCAGGACATAAAACAATAACAAATGGAAGATTTGGTATAAAAGATTCGGATGTACCTTTGATGGTACAAACATTAATTGCGAGTGGTGGTAGATTAGGTACATACGATGGTCGTAATAGAAGAATAAAAAATATTTATCCTGGTTATGAAGATGATGATTGTGTTACATTGAGACAAACAATAACTTGGGATAAACACTTTGGGACCAAATATGATGCAAAGATGAAGAAAATAATTAATATTTTACCAGGAGAAGATTTAAATGATGCTGCTACTATTGGACAAGTCATAACAACGTCAAAAAGTGATTCGACCGCTTACACGTGTAATGATAAACGTATTATGCAGTTACACGATCCTCAACATCCGAAAGATGCTGTAACTTTAGATTGTTTAATAAGAATAGTGGGAAACTTACTTATCGATACCCACAATCATATAGCTAGTACAACGAGTCATGTGATGATTCAACCCGATGAACGAGAAGCTTGGATTAAAAATAGAATCATAAATCAGTATATAATTAATTTGAATAATTAAATATTTAAATATAAAACATTGCGCACGAGTTATTCATTTATGTAAAGCAGCTCGTGGAGTAAACACGCTGGTTATATAAGACAACATAATGAAGACCGCACCTCTCAGTCATCGTCAAGACAGCGACAAGAAAGGACGTGGTATAACATCAGCTGCGTTATCCCTTCTAAGACGGATTCCTGTTGGTGCTGTTCTAAATCGAGCAATAGACGCTTTACCATACGAATTTCATCTGCCCGGAGGCTATCAATATTGTGGACCCGGAACTAAGTTGGCAAAACGTTTGGCAAGAGGAGATCCTGGAATTAATAAATTAGATCAAGCTTGCAAAGAACACGATATAGCGTATTCCAAGTTTGCAGATTCAACAAATAGATCAATAGCGGATAGAGCGCTAGCGGAAAAAGCTTGGCAAAGGGTTAAATCAAGTGACGCCAGTATTGCGGAAAAAGCAGCAGCTTGGGCAGTGACAACAGCCATGAAGACGAAAGCTAAGTTTGGTGGTGGAAGACGACGCGGGAGAAAACCTAGTAAAAAAGAAGCTGCAAAAAGGGGCGGGAACATCAAAAGAAGACGTCGCACTAACCCTAAAAGGAAAGTCAAGAAAACATCCATATGGTCAATGGTAAAAAACGGATCGGGTCTTTACTTAAGACCGTACCGTGTGTATTAAATGAGAAGAATAAATTGATAATTCCAAATGAAGCATTAACAAACTATCAATTGTCAAAATATGTGAAATGTTTAAGAATACCATTCTTCAGAGGAGTTTTTATGAAAGATACATTACCAAATAGAGTGTGGAAAAATGAAACTGGAATAGTAAACTTAGACTCTAATTATGGACCAGGTACTCATTGGGTATGTTATAAAAAACTTGGAGAAAATGTTTACTACTTTGATAGTTTTGGAAATTTACCGCCACCAAAAGAACTTCAACATTATTTTCGGGACTCCAAGAATATATTCTACAACTACAAAAGAGAGCAACCTAGCAATACAGAAATATGCGGACATTTATGTTTAGAGTTCCTAGCGAAGAGCGTCAGTCAGCTTTAAGATGTCATCGTATACAGTGTCGCTGAGCGGAAATTCGTCAACATTGAAAAGTACACTTTTCCCAGCATTACGTTTATCTACGGACAAACTATGGGAAGCAGCATTATTGGATTTGACTACATACAATTCAATTCCCAATGTTACAGAAGGAAAAAATAATTTACTACATTATTATGAGAGTAAAGATGAAAAAGGAAATTATTCACAATTAAAAATAATTCCATTATCTACAGGAGCATATGAAATAGACGATATAAACCAAGTATTGCAAAAGAAACTTGGAGAAGAAAACATTTGTATAAAAGGTAATAATAATACATTAAAAGCAGAAATAACTTCAAAGTATTATATAGATTTTAGCTTAGACCACTCAATCGGCAATTTGCTCGGATTTTCAAAGAAGAAAGGAATTTTAGCTCCTGGAAATGATTATACTGGCGATACAACAGTAACAATATTAAAGGTGAACAGTATTGATGTAACGTGTAATATTATACACGGATCATATAGAGATGGAGTAAATCAACACATACTACATACATTTTACCCCACAGTAGCTCCTGGTTTTAAAATAGTTGAGAAGCCACAAAACCTGATATACCTACCGTTAAACACCAGTTTCATTTCAGACATCGTACTGAACATATTGGATCAAGACGGCATTAGTGTTGACTTTAGAGGAGAAACAATAACTATACGGTTACATATCAGAGCAGCAACATAAATTCAACATGGGATTATCATTTAAACCACAACGGAAGAGTCGGGAGCTCAGTAGCTCCTCAACATTCGACGAGTTAACACCGGACAACATACGCTTCCTACAGAAGATCGGGCTAAAACTTGCCAACCATGGATATACTGGATATAGCGCAAGGACCGACATTCGACGAAACCCTATGGGAGAAGGAATATCACACTCACAACCCTTACACTTCATCAAAATTAAATAATAATGATGAAATAAGGATTCCCATTCAACAACAAGATATCTACACATTACCATGTGAAAGTTATTTATATATCGAAGGAAGAGTAACAACATTGGATGGAAAATCTGGTTCAACTGTTCCTTTTATAAATAACCCTATGGCATATCTGTTTGATGAAATTAGATATGAGATATCTGGAGTAACAGTTGATTCAACAAAAAAAGTTGGTATATCAACAACTTTGAAAGGATTGACTTCAATAACACCCCATGAAAAGAATTCTTTAATCTCGGCTGGATGGGTGACTCCTGATAAAGACACTATTACTCCTAATTCAAAAGGTTACTTTGATTTTAATGTGCCTTTACGATTGCTTTTGGGATTCGCAGAAGATTACAAGAGAATAATAATAAATGTAAAGCAAGAACTGGTACTGCTCAGATCTTCAACGAATAAGGATGTAATACAAGCGCCAAGTGGAACAAAAGATGCCGATTTGGAATGGCAACTTCAATTGGATAAAGTTGTATGGAGAGTACCACATGTCAGATTGGCAGATGAACATCGAGTATTATTATTGAAAAAATTAAAATCTGACCGTGATATTGTAATACCATTTAGAAGTTGGGAATTTCATGAATACCCCATATTGCCTCAAACAGAAAGACAAACATGGACTGTTAAAACCTCTACTTATTTAGAACGAGCAAGGTACATAATAGTCGGTTTTCAGACTAAACGAAAAGATGTTATAACTGCGCACGCTGGTCAATTTGACCATTGCAAGATAAAGAATTGCAAAGTTTTTCTAAACTCTCAGTTCTTTCCATATGACAGTTTAAATGTTTCATTTGACAAAAAACGTTATTCCATTCTATATGACATGTATGCAAGATTTCAATCGTCATATTATGGTAAGACAAATACACCACTACTATCACCAGAACAATTTTATTCAAAAGCTCCAATTGTTGTAATCGATTGTTCAAAACAAAATGAATCTGTGAAATCTTCAAGTGTAGATATAAAAATTGAAATGGAATTTGAAGATAAAATACCAGATGGAACTTCAGCATACTGTTTAATTCTACATGACAAAATAGTTACTTACACACCGCTGACAGGAATTGTGAAGAATGTACTTTAAAAAAGATTAATACAACATCTGCACGATTTGTAAGGTTTTTACAAAAGATCAACAATATCTAGGTCATCTGCGAGTATAAAAGCGAGAAAGAAGAGCTGGAAATTCATTTCATCTTTGATTGTCGTATGGGTAACATCGTCCGCAAGATGAGTTCTGCTACATCAAGTGCTAATGAAGAAACTACTCCTCTTATGGCTGACAATAGTTTGGATATAGAAAGACAAGTTGAACAGGAAATGGAAGAGTTCCTCAAGTTTAAACATAAGAAGACAGACGAAGAGGAAGTTGAAAAAGAAACGAAGAAAAGGAAAATTGAAGATAACATTTCTACCAACATCTTAATGGAGGTATTTCTTAGAATATTTTATCCTATTTCTTCTTGTATGACAAAGACTGTGTCTGCTGGAGTAATGAAATCATTGGATTACTCTCCAACTGTTATTTTGAATCACGGATCTAAAATGGTAACCTTCACAGAATCTTCTTGGGAATCTTTTATGAAACATATACATCTTTTGGAATGCTATTTGAGTAACAATACGTTTGGAAGAAAAACAAAACTAGGTTTGTTCGAATCAAATATTGAAATCGATATTGTTAAACAACGTGGTCAACAACTAGTTCGATTTAGAGATTTAACTAAATATAATATAAAAATACATTTGACAAAAGAAGAGTTTTACGCTTTAACTTGTGCTACTGGTCCTATAACAAGATATTTAAAACAGCTAATATTCTCAAGTACAATTATCAAAGATTATTTAACTGATGCATTGGATAGACAACCATATGTTCCAATCCTATACGGTCCAGTAGATACTTCAATCTTCAATAGGATCCCGCATGAAGTAGAGATGTGGAGACAGTTACACCACAATCAAACCAACTTTAATTTAGATGAAGAAAAAAAGCAAGAAAACAAGGAAAACGAATCACGTTTCAACAATCAACAATCAACAACAAATTAAACAGACAAAGAATATTTTAAGTAAGAAGAAGAAGAATGTTGGAGTATAAAAGGCTGTCAATCCGCATTGACATACCAGTTGTCTACTGAACGTCATCATGGATAAACGAGTTTCATTCTCTAAGAAGACGGAAATAATGGAAGTAAAGCGAGGTATCATAGAGTTTCAGGCATTCCGTGGTAATGATGGAAATTTTATAATTAAAGAGTTAGTGGTACTAGATATGATAACATCTGTTGTTTATCATTTTTTATTCATGCCTCCTTTGCCGTTCAACAGATTAACAACCAAAGCTAAAGTAACAAACAAATGGTTGATGAAACATTTTCATAATCTAACATGGGATGAAGGTTTTATAACCTACAATATGATGCCACACATTATGAATCATTTCTGCAAAGAGTTCAAAACTATTTTTACAAGAGGATTGGAAAAAGCAAATTGGATACAAGCATATACAAACCATGAAGTGATAAATGTGCAAATGGAGAAAGATTTTTATTGCTACTTTGCTAACATCTGTATTGCATCTAAAAACTTTAAACATCGGCAGTCTCAATGTGCTTTAAAGAACGCATATCGTTTGAATGTCTATCTCCAGCAAAGTGGTGGGGGAAGCGATGGGTATAAAAGCGAGAGCGGCACTATGACAATGCATGAGTATTACTCTAACCTCCGAGGAGTCAACACCTCTGACGCGCAAGCACAAGAAGAAGAAGACGAACAATAGTAAGAAAAAATAATGGCATCGCAAACTTTTCTACAGTCGCTTGTTGATCAATTCAACAAACATTCTAAATCTACAATACTACCGACTAAGAAATGTTCAGAATTGAAAGAAGAAAAACATTACATTATTCACACTATTAAGAAGATGGAAACATCAGTTGGAGACGCCATCAATTGCACATTGAGTGAAGCACCCTACACACCTGGTGATGAACCGAAATTTCAAGTATTTCTTCCCAAACGCTTCGTTCAACTGCTGCAGAATGAAGATTTACGACTGATTCACCCCGGCGCACTCTATTTGGCATCCCACGGTCCTAGTGGAACCAACTCTACTGAACTTACACTTCATGTTATGCCTACTAGCAACTAGTCTGTAGTTTATATATACTGTTGTACATGTGTGTAACTGATTTTAAATAAATAAAAAATAAAAATGAAAAAAAAAATAATAAGAAAAGGCAACATATCGATAGTGTTTCTGCACTATCGATATGTTGCTTTTTTTTAAAAACACGTTTGGATGACCTTGACCTAGTTTCGAGGGTATATAAAGGCCGTAATTTTCTTGAGGATCTCATCAGTCTACGACTACCTTTCGTGCTGTACACATCTCTGTTGGCTCTCCAGTTATTACGAATAACAACATGTCTCTTAAGGTTAAGTGTGCATCATATGATACCACCACCATTACAACTTTTGAAGAACTCGACGATTTTATTAATGAACTGCGAGTGTTACTTGCCGGTGGTTATCGTTTAAATATTGATGTTTACGCTAACAACATGAGGATGTTTCCTAAACAGAAGTTCTGCAACGAAGAAGTATTCGTTTCCACACAACCTTCAACTACAACACCATCTACTCAAAGTAATGTTAAGTTCCAGAAATATTACTAATGTTAAATAATATCAAGTGGTCGCTGTAGCATCTATAAAAGGACCGTGTAACCTAACAGAATCATCATTTGCTCTCCAACTGACGCAGCGAAAACAACTACTTATACCATGTTGTACAGAATGATGATTGAATTCAATGGAAAAATCTACGGAAAAGACTATCAAAGTGTAGAACAAATGACGTCCGATCTTCAAGTATTGACTAAAGAGGGATTCCAACCAAAATTAATTCTAAAATTTCCTGAAGTACATCCACTCTCCACTGAAGATCTCATCGCCATGGCTAAAGAAGAAAAAGAAAAATACAAACAAGATGTAAAGAAAGAAAAAGAAAATGAAAACTCAGTATCTTAAATAAATACATCTTACACTTGTAAGATGATCTTTTTTAAAACTCCATTTGGATGACCTTGAGATTACCCCCACCACTTTTCCTAGTCTATAAAACACGCTATCCTACACTATACAACTTCATTTCTTGCCAACACTTAGAAGCGCCAACATGGAAGGGAAGAAAAACAAGGACGCACCGCGCTACTGTTGTAAACAAAAATGCACCGATTTAGGAAGATGGATGGTAGACGGATTAGCTTGTACAAAGTGTGAATTCTTCGGATCCTGTTACTGCAAATGCAAGACAAAGCAACTACCACCACCGGAATTGCGAACCATCAAGATTTATAAATCACGATACTTCCACACTTGCTGTTCCCAGAGGTGTTTTAAATTTCATCCGGAAAAACTTGTCAATTGTCGAGAGTGCAATGCATATTATAAAGACGACTTTTGTACATGCATCATAAGTGCATGCAAGTACAGATCAGATTGGTCTACTGATCCTGTTGAAGCTTCAGATGTATAGCTGTAGTCACTGACTGCAGCCCTTTTTTAAAACTCCATTTGATTGACCTTGAGATTACCCCCACCACTTATTTTTTACAACATATATTCTACGGATCATTCGATACGCTTCTCATTCTTATTTCATTACTCGCACTGAGAACAACATGGATGATAAATTCATTTCCTTTCAACATTTAATTACCGACAGAGAAGAGATGGAAGAACTATTCCAAAACTTACTCACACTCATTGATAACTATCCTTTAAGATGGATCAACATCACAGTGCAATACGTCAATCCTACCAAAATATTTTCATCCTCATCATCATCTTCTGCCACCTCCATGTCTTCATCGTCGCAAAGTGCAGAGGAAGAGGAACAGACAACTAATGGTGTTAAAATTGTTGAATTAAACGACGAGGAACAAGAAATGCAAGCTCTGGTTAAATATAAATTTAATATTTAATTTACAAACATTATTAGTATTCCTAACTTAAAAATACAACTAATGGTTATCTTAGTACACCTCCTACTACCTACCCGAACGGCGTTTCGCTGCGAAATGCGCTGGCCAACGATTCGCATGGGGGTATATCAATCTTCCCCCACCACGCCACCACCCCTCCACTTCCCCCACCACGCCACCACCCCTCCACTTCCCCCTCCACCGCCCTTGCCCGCATATAAGCGAGCCGCTGACTGACGCTCGCCATTTGTTTCCCGACTCCCGTACGATGAACAACGATCCGCTAGCACTAATGAAATCTACTTTTGTAATTAGAACAAGACATGATTTAAAAGATATAATGGAAACTTTAGAAGATATTATAGACAAATTCCACTGCATCACTATGAATTTGGAACTTGCTTACGGTTGTCCAACATGCGATAGAGTTGAGACTGAAGATGAAGATAGTTTGCTAAAACTCACTCCTGCATCCTCCAAAACTACACCGACAGCTGACGACGACGTTTGATCGGACACACAACTGTTTTTTTTTTCTTTTTTTTTTTTAACCCCCCACCACTTTCCAGTAAATATGCCCTGTCCTCATCTTCGTTTCTCATTTCATCGCCAACTTTCCGACCGTCAACACCGCTCCCGTTTCACCTACAGAAATTAAAACAAGCACACAAACATGATGGATGATTTTTCACTTAAAACACAATTGGAAGAGGACAGACTCAAACTAGAGATCAACAGGCTGCAATTGGAAACGGAAAATCAACAAGGGATGGTTCGCCTGCTGCAACTGTTCAAATGCGTACTGTGCATGTTGTGCGTCTACCTTCTCTTCGCCACCACCTTCGGCGTCTACCACTCCCTCACCAGTGGACGGCACTCCAACACCTCTCTGCACAAGAACACGACTTTGATTTAATTTTAAAAATAAACTAAAACCTCCAACCCCGAAGCCGCCCCACCCCTCCCCATTCCCACCGAGCCCCTGCGGCTCCCACTTTTTTAAAACCCCCTCCGGATGACCTTGACCCACTTCCCAAACCCATCCATCACTGTCACCCCCACCCCACACTTCCAACCCCACACCTGCCACTTCCAACCGCTGACCTTGACCTGAGCCAGGAGTAACCAAAAGACACTACTTATGCCTATCATAGAACTCGGTTTATATTTGAAATTGTCGGAATTTAACATGCAATGAGATTTGAACCCGGGGGCCTTCAGTAATATTAGGCCTACTTATTTTAGAAAACCCGATAGTTCCTTGATATTGGCGTACCAGCACAATGTTTAGCTCTGCAAAAATTGAAGCTCCTTATTTAAATCACCCATTTTAAAATTTAATCCGGGAAGAAAACAACCGACCTTATACTGGAAAACCCAACCAAAATTAGAAAGACTGCCGCCATATCAGACGGCGCCCCTTTGTCAAAGGGATTAAACACGCCTTATTATGAGATACGCCCTACCAGTGCATTAAATTCAGGAATTAAGTGGCCCTTAAAAATTATCTGCAAATTTAAATAAGAAATAAATATAATATAACTGAAAATACCGAAAGTAGTGTCAAATTGTTGGTGCTGGCTCAGTTCAAGGTCACCTGAGGGATGACGTCATCGAGGTCAATGACCTCACCGATGACGTCATCGATGACGTCATCGATTGCGTCATCGATGACGTCATCACTAATGACGTCATTTCTATGACGTCACACCCATGACGTCACAGAAATGACGTGCTGATGACGTCATCACCCCTTACGTCATCAAAATGACGTCACCGATGCCACTGAGGTCAAGGTCACGCCGAAACTTAAAATTTTTTGGCACTTTTGCCGTTTCTCGCACTACGCTCCGAGTTTCAGTCAGAGTCCCCGTGACCTTGACCACTTGGAGCGAATTTTCGACGAGAAACGGCAAAAGTGCCAAGTTAAACTCGAGTTTCTGACATGACCCTGCCTAAATGGGCAATCGGTTATCCCTCAGGTGACCTTGAACCAGCACAACACCAACAATTTGATATTACTGTGACCTTGAAAACCTAACAACGGAGCGCCGACACCGATGCGCACCCCACGACAGCCACCGAGTTACTAACTGTCAGGCTCTGTGTATGCTAGGTATATCGGCTTGAGAGACTAAGACTCTAAACTGTCAGGAATGGGAGTAACTAACTGAATTTTGCAAGGAAAAGTCATTTCATCCAATATTTTAAACAAATCCTCATCAGTAAAACTGACATTAGTCTGTTTTGTATAAAACTTAGGGTGTCCGCGCAACAGTTTGCGCCACTTAGCTAAAGTCGAAACTCTCTTGACTTTGAGTGGTGGACAGTGAGCAACTAATAAAGCCTTAACACGGCTAAGTTTCTTACCTAAAGTGTCCCGCGACATGGCTTCCCCTCACAAAAGTCCGCACAATACTGAGAGACTGCACGTAGCGCATGAGTCAAGGGAAAAGAGGTGGGGGAAACAACAGGAGTGGGGGAAGGTCACAGTGGTGGGGGAAGGTGAGGTAGTATGCTGGAGTATCGCATCACTTCACCATGAGCTGTCCTACAGTCAACACACTGTTCTCTTGGCCCGAGTTGGCACTAGAAGAAACATTTCTGTACAGCTTAGGCTGTGAGAGCCGAGGAAGCAAAGTCAAAGTGGAAATTGTGTTAAACTCCAAGATGGAGAGTCTCCTAAATAAACTAATTGTATCCTTGCAATCTCCTATAACTTTAGAGAAATACCACTTTATTAAGCGACACCTTATACTTTGGCAAAACGAAGCGGAAATGGAAAAGATTACAGTAAAATTAATTTAACTTAAAACTTGGACTGGACACTCATGGCGATACCACGTGGCGTGAAAACGCCACCCTAAACATTACAAGTTAGGTTATTGAGCACCTCTGGTACGATAACCGATGTGCTAGAGTTAAAGTGTGATGACCTTGAGTCAAAACACTGAAATACTACAAGTCGATATCGTCCCAGAGTTAAAGTGTAGTGACCTACATTCAGAACTTGTAAAATTACTTACATATAGAGAGCTAGAGAACAGCGAGACGCACCGCATGGAAGCCGGAGACATACTGGCGAAGCGGTGTTGTGCAGCCTAGGGACCCAGTTGTGGTGGGGGTATAGCCAACACTTAGAGTACAAGTGTTGTGGGTGACCTTGACCCACATAACTTACCTGACCCCCCCCCCCCCCGACAAAAAGTGCGAGCCCCCCCCCCCCCCCGACAAAAAGTGCGAACCCCCCCCCCCCCGACAAAAAGTGCGAACCCCCCCCCCCGACAAAAAGTGCGAACCCCCCCCCCCGACAAAAAGTGCGAACCCCCCCCCCCGACAAAAAGTGCGACCCCCCACCCCCCCCCACCCCCACCCCCCCCCCACCCCCACCCCCACCCCCACCCCCACCCCTGATATCCTGGGCGTGGCAGCCCCGGTGGGGATATAAGGGGGCCCAGCCAGAGCCGGCTCGCAGTCCGCTCCCGCGCGTTGAACGTGAACGATCGGGACGGACCGCCATAGGCATCACTAAACATTGAATGGCGCCTTCAGTGTTTAGCGAAGTCTACTCTAACTTTAAGACTTGTATTAGTTGTAAGATATTGCGCTTGCGTTTGGGTATTGCGAATTGTTTTATATGAGAGTGTTTTACTTGTACCTTATGTCTCCTGTGTGTCTTTTATCCTTTGTGTCTTGTTTGTTATATGTGTTTAACATGTATGTGCTTGTTCCAGCATTGACTACGTTGAGCTCAATTGTGTGTTGTAAGTGTGTTATATTTTTCTAAAGTGTATACGCTTGTTTTAGCAATCCCCCCTTGAGCTTTTGCAATGCTCAAAGTAAATTGTAAAGACAGGGAACGGGAGTAGGCCCCCGTGTAAAGTTACTTTTGTATAATTGTTAGGCTCCTCTCATGCATGCTTTAATGCGGCTGAGAAATAGGAGCGTCCGTTTGTACGCCTATATGGGGGTAATAAGCCGATGGCCTCTGCACTCGGACCGAGGACGTAAGCCACTAGGGTGTCCTCAGTTAGTTTCCCTTCTGGAAACTCAAAATTATGTAAATGAAACTTTATTAGCTATTTGTGTTTTTTTGTCCCCAAGGCCCCCGAACATTCGTGGTTCGCCATGGATGTACGGGGGCCGAAATTTTTTAATGTCCGTGTGGCCTTGACCCACATAGGACTTGTAAAAATTACTGCATTGCTAAATTAAAAATATTAAAGATAGGGTTACGGGAGTAGGCCCCCGTGTAAAGCCACTTTTTTTATAATTGTTAGGCTCCTCTCATGCATGCTTCAATGCGGCTGAGAAATAGGAGGTGGTCCGTTTGTACGCTTATACGGGGGTAATGAGCCGATGGCCTCTGCACTCGGACCGAGGACGTAAGCCACTAGGGCGTCCTCAGTTTCTTTCAAAATTATGTAAATGACATTTCGTTAGCTATTGGAAAAGTTATTAGTTGGAAATGCAGTAAATGTTTACAAGTCTCGCGTGGCGAAGGGTACACGACATTGGATGTTGCCTTGTTGTCATAGTTGGGTCTCTTCGGAGGCTACAGCGATGACAACCCAAGTGCCCCACACCCCCATAGGGGGGTGTGGGGCTTAATTTTTTTAAAGTTTTTTCGTGACCTTGACCTAAATATAAAAGTTTTCAAAATCTTTAACAGTCAGATCTTACTAACACAGTTTATATATATATAGAGGTCTTTTAAAAGTTAACAGTTAGGTATTAGTAACGCACAAGTTTGGAATTGTTTATAGTTGGGTCTCTTGGGAGGCTTCAGCGATGGCAACATAAATGTCCCAAGTGGGGTTTATTTTTGAAAAAGTGCGAGCCCCCCCCCCCCCCGACAAAAAGTGCGAGCCCCCCCCCCCCCGACAAAAAGTGCGAGCCCCCCCCCCACCCCCACCCCCACCCCTGATATTCTGGGCGTGGCAGCCCCGGTGGGGATATAAGGCGGCCCGGCTGCATGCACTTCTCATTCCCGTCCAAGCTCCCGTACGGACAGGTTCTCTCTTGTTCTTGAGATCATTTTTAATAACTTCACTTTCTTATTCTCATCTATTCTTTTCATTAAGTCCATTCATTACAATGGGTAAAATGGGCCTTAAACTGAAAAACTACCCGCCAGCTTCAACCTCAACCGACACGACTCAACCTCCATCATCCTCCACCTCGATCATGGAATATCTGATGACTGCAAACATCTTGAGCTGCCTGACGATGCCACCACCGCCGCCGCCGCCACCACAGCCCGCCTCAATGCCCAGCCTGTCGCCATTACCGCCGACAGTGGAAGAGGCCGGTGCACCTCCACCATCGTCAGGAAAACTCAGCGGTCGAGTCCCGGTAGCCTCTCCAGCACTCTCGCTGCTATCGGACTCAGGATCGGAGTCTGCAGTCTTCGAAGAGACGTCCAGGTCGAGGATAACCCCCTACAGCAGAACCCGAAAAATCCTATCCTATACCAAATCACAATGTCCCTCACCCATATCCCCCATGCCATCCACACCAACCAAAGCACCCCGTAAATCCATCTTTTCCCCTGAACTTCCCTCCATAGACCTAACACGCTCTCCTACCCCACCCAAAATTGTTTGCTCCATTCCTTTTGACCAATCTTTGCCTCTTCCACCCCCTTCCACCCCTATTTCTTCTAGCCAGCCTAATTCGGAGAAGCTCCAAAACACTAAGAGTCCAACACAAAAGAAACGTAATCGTGTTAAATGCCCTGCTGGCAAGCGTGATAAATGCGATTATGTTTGGTTTAGCAGAGAGGCTGTGGTTCTTTGTTGTCCGAGTTTTGCTCTTCCAGAAAAAGATCGTTGCCAACGACACTTGAATAAGAAAATCAAAATTCCGACACCAAAGCCCTATAGCCTTAATATTATGCCTGAAAAGTCCAAGTTCAAACACCCCAACAGTCCGCAGAAGCTGAAAATTAATAGGCTCAAGAGGGACAAAAAATATTATTTCATTGTTCAAGCTTATGGAGCATTTAACATAAATGTGCAAATCATTCTAAAAGGTGATGGCCGCCTTCATAGAATGAAAGTACCACCTGCGATGGTACAAAGAGAATTTTTTGTCCCCGGGGCTTATTTAATTCGAAGAAAAGGATGCCGATCTGTTTGGGAAATGGATTAGGACATGGGCTCACTAAAAAAGAAAAAGCCAAAATTGTTAGGTTGTGTTGGACAATATTTAAAAGTCTTTTTCCAAATTATTTTTCCAAATTTAGTCTTAACCCTCTTAAAGTAAGGGAGAGGGGTATTATACAAGTCAACTAATAAAAAAAAAAAAATACTTGACTTGTATAATACTTTAACCTGGCGGTGATGTAAAGTCACTGGGACAATCTCAAACCGTGTCCTTGAGGGTGAAGACTAAGTTACAAATAAATCATTAACAAATAAAAACTTACCTCCAAACACTTGTAGCTTGCTACAAGTGTTTGGAGGTAAAAATTTTTCAAAGTTTGAATGACCTTGACCCATATAAATTACTGTTTAAAGTAAAGTGCTAACCTTACAACTAATGTTGTGTATCACGTGATACCCCCACTCTAACGCTCTTACTAAGCTTGTATGAGCCGTTCATTTGCTTCAGTCTGTTTCTGTGCTCCGTGGTAAACATGTCACGGTACAATTACAAAGGTGGTGACTTCTTGATAGATCAACACAATGCTTGGAAAGTGCTAAACCAGCATAGAATGGAAGTTGAGTATTGTATAAGACAAGACGGGTCTACATTTTATCTATGTATTATAAACAACCAAACTCATAAGTATGAACACTGGACAAAAATTAATTATAACAACATAGATGAGCTGTTTGCTTGGGTGTTTGAGGTGTGTAAAGTTATTGAAGAAACCAAAATAATGGGTGTGCTAAAGGTATGTAAAACTGATGACCGGGAAGACTAAGCAAAATTCTTTTAACCCCCCCCCCCCAGTGTTATCCCCACCACTAAAAATGGGTATATATAGGAGTGGTGATCAACCGTCCTCTCATTCTGCTGTACACCGTTAAGCTGAACACCACCATGTCTGCTATGAACGTCCCAGCCTCTACCTCTGGCCCGGTCGCCTCCAACTCCAGCCCGAGCATTGGACCAATCCGATCGGGGCCTTCGTCAAGAAGTCGTGTCCGATTCTCCGGCTTTGGTCCTGTGAGGAAGGAGTTGCGGAGCAGCGGAGCGTCTCAACCAACCACGACGGATGCATCAACTCAGACTCCACCAAACATCATCGAGTGGTACGACGAAGTGATAGAGCAAAGGGACAGAATGCTAGAGAATACTCGCAGGGAGCTACTTTATGTCAGGAGTAAATGGGAAAAACTGATTAAGAAGTGTGAAAGCCTGTTGGACAGTGATGATAGTGAGGATGAGAGTGGATAGGTGTGTGGGTAAAGACTTGGACTGGGACTTGTGTGTATGTATGAATGTGTGCGTGAATGTGAAATACAGAGCGGGGGATAGATCACTCTGTGGCAATGGACTAACATGCCACTTAGTGATCTATCCCCCGTTCTGGTAATGTTTTTGGATGGCCTTGACCCACTTTACCAAGGCTAGCTAGTACCCCCACCACTGATAAGTGTATATATACGGGTATTGATGTGCAGTTTGGTTATTCTGCTTTGTATCGCTTAGCTGAATACCTCACTTCAACATGGCTTCCAACTGCAAAACTTCTCAGGCTTCCTCTTCTTCTTCAAGAAGGCGTGCTGCCAACGTCCTGCCTGCTACTCGTGGACCTGCTCGACCATTCCACAGCATAACTGTTGCTCGGGCAAACGCCTGCAAAGCTCCAATGCTACGGACCTTGCTGGAGGTGAGCCAAGACGGGCAAGGCTTGCTCAGTCCTGGTCAACGGCAGGAGCAAGAAAGGCGTATGGCGTACTACAGGCTGCAGGGTGTAGTTCCCAGCTTGAAGTTAGGCGATCCGAGAGTAGCAAGCATCAACGAGGCAGCGGACTACATATCACACCTTCACAGTGTTTTAGAAGTAAAGGACCAACAAATTGAAAACTTAAAAGAACAATTGAAACAATTTAACTTTAATCCTGTGGAGTTTGTGGAAGCAGTGATGAGTGATAGTGATGATGAAGGAACTGAATATATATTGGGTATGTAATGAAAGACTTGGACAGGGACATGTGTGTGTGTGTGTGTGTGTGTGTAGAATACAGAGCGGGGGATAGACTACTTTGCGGCAATGGACTAGCATGCTGCTTAGTGGTCTATCCCCCGCTCAAAGGGTAGCATTGGATGACCTTGACCCACTTTACAGCAAGGACAACCGGTTAACTGGTATAAAAGAGGGGGGTCTGTACATCCCGACTTCATTCTGCTTTGAACCTTCCAGTGGAACGCTAGAAAATGAGTGGATCACTGATCATTGGTAAGGAGTGGGAGTATGTAACCATAAACTATTTAAACTGTAGAGGGATGTTGAAGAAGGTGTATGATAATGTTAAAAGAATGGTTGTTGAAGAAGGTAGGGTAGTGATTGTAGCGTGGAAGAAGAAGCAGTATACAGGACAACAAGTGAGAGCAAGTGACTTTGGGGGGAATAGTGTGTTTCAAATTGGACGAGCGAACTTGGTTAATTTGGACATTGTGTTTTGGGACTTGGAAAGGTTAATTGAAAATAGTGGCAAACATGGGGAACTCTTAATTGGCAGGGAGGACAGAGTATATGAGTAAGTGTAAAAGACTGGGGGGCTTATGTGTGTGTAAAGACTAGGACTTGTGTGGAATACAGAGCGGGGGATAGATCACTTTGCGGCAATGGACTAGCATGCTGCTTAGTGGTCTATCCCCCGCTCAAAGGGTATTATTGGATGGCCTTGACCTATATAAAGGTAGAGGGGGAATAGGTAATAGGAGGGGGAAATTGGTATATATGTAGGACTGATGAATAAAGTATTTAGTCAAGCATTTGTCTAGACACTATCAACAACAACAATGGAGAGCTTCAGTGTTGAGTTCATCCTCTTGGAAGAAGACATCAACGAAGTGGTGGAACTTATAGAGGATAAGACCAGCCAGGGCACATTGGAACTTGTGAATTGCGAACCGTTGGACAATGCCGCAATCGATAAGATTGCATATTTCATGATGCATTTGTATAACGAACAAACAACCAATATGGAGTTTGTGCAGTACCTTTATCAAAACCAAGTAAATGTGCGAGTGACAATTACTTGGTGGCAGTAATAATAAAGTGTAACATATGGATGTGGACTTGGATGTGGACTTGGACTTGAGTGTGGTCTGCGGAATAGAGCGGGGGATAGATCACTTTGCGGCAATGGACTAGCATGCTGCTTAGTGGTCTATCCCCCGCTCAAAGGGTATCTTTACGTGACCTTGACCCACATAAATTGTATAGTTGGTGGGGGTATAAAAAGGGTAAGCAAATTGGATGGATACAACACTTCCATACCATGGCTCCACTTGACAACACCGTGTTCCATCGCAACAGAATTGTCTCTATTCTGGAGGTAATACCTCTAGAAATTATAGAAGTAGAGGACCAACTACCTGCGATTGATCAAGAAGAGGAGGAGGAAGAGATAATGGATATTGAAACGGACTCTGACGAAGCTGGTTCAACGGACAATGAGGTGGACTTGCACGCCTACGAAACATTAGAGTCGTCATCTGAGTCGGAAATGGAATTCCAATTGGAAATCGAAGAAGAAGAAGAACAAGAACAAGACACTCCCCATCGTCCAATGGATAGGATGTTAGTTGCCAGAAGAATTATGTATTGTCATCGCTACCTATTCCGTGATGAGGATGATTCCGACTCTGATGGTGATGTTTCACCCTTGTAAAAAGTTTAAACAAAAAGTTAAAAAAGAATGTGAGCGGGGGATAGAGCACTTTGTAGTAAATGATACTGCTTAGTGCTCTATCCCCCGCTCAAAATAATAATTCCAAATGACCTTGACCTACATAAACTTGCTCAAACAGACGTCTTTGAAAAAACTTGTACAAATTATTGAATCTAGACCAAATATCATCAATTTATCAAGCCTACTGATAAATGTATTACAAACGGTTGTGTAAAGGCTAAATTTAGCACATGAGTGATAACCTGTTTCCATATGACGTCACTTTCCCCACCTATCTGCCTCGGATATAAAGGGTCCCGGTGGAGTGCGCTGCTCATTATTGCGTGGACATTCACAGAGTGTGCATTCAAAGCCAAACTGTTTGAAATGGCTCTTTGCGACATTTGTGGGGAAATCTTTCAAGACGAAGATCTTTTCACCCTACACAGAGAATTACATGAAGACGAAGATAGAAAAGAAGATATTACCATGGATGAAATAGACTTAGACTCAATTGACCGGTTTTTGGAAGAGCACCAGAAGCAGACGAATTACTGGGACAGCTATCTACAGCAAATGCAAAGAAGAAGACCTAGTGTGATACAATTTGCTGGTGCTGGACCATCTACTGCTACAAGACCTATTGAAGAAGAGGACACCGAAGAAGAGGACACCGAAGAAGAGGATATGGAAGAAGAAGAACTGGAAGATGTAAGACAACTGCGCACCACGGCCTTGCCAGGACGAGTTGTAACACATTTCAAAATTAATAACGTTCAATTGGAATTGGAAACATTTATAACCCAGGCTAAGGAACTTGTTGGTCAAACGTTGAGGGAAGAATTACAAAGGCTAAATTTTATTAAATTTGGAATGGTGTTAGAGGCTATGTTTAACAATACTGATGGTGAAACAGCATTGAGAGCATTCATTACCAAAAATCGAACCCTTACCTTCACCTCCGACATTGATGATATTATTGAAGAATGCTTGGAGGAACTTATAACCAAACTCCAAGAACATGAATTAAGAGGATCTGGATGGACTTTGTCATCAATCGAAGGTATGGATGTTAGGGTTCATAAACATGGATATGGTTTAAGAGGTAGTAGTTTTATCCCTCTACCAAAGAAAATCCAAAACACTAACTCGTGTAGAAATGTTCAAAATGAGGGTAATGAATGTTTCAAGTATGCAATGTTAACCAAGTATGTTAAAAACAATCCTTGTAGAGTTGGTAGAGAATACTACGAAAATGAACACCGCTACAACTTTCAAGGTCTTACTTACCCAGTTACTTTAAAAGATATTGGCAAATTTGAAAAGAAAAATCCTGGCGTTTCAGTCAATGTTTTTGGTCTGGATGATTCCAACAACGTTTATCCTTTGCGGGTAGTAAAGGTTGAGCAAAGAAACCATACGGATTTGCTATTGATAACCAAGGGTGAAATTTCCCATTATGTATGGATAAAAGACTTTGAAGCGTTAGTTGTAAAACAATTGACCAAAAGAGTAAATAGGATTACAGTTTGCAAGAGATGTTTCTGCTTTTCTTGGAAAGATTCAAGACGTGGAGGATTGGACTGGTTATTGGAACATAAAAGACTTTGCAACGAGAACTATGAAGTAAAGATAAGTCTTCCACCGCCTACACGAGCTTCAATACAATTTAACAAGACAGTTCACCAATACCGAATTCCACTAGTGGTCTACGCAGATTTTGAATCAACGTTAGTACCACAGGAGCTGCCGGACGGCGAAGTGACTAGAAGAACAAAATATCAGTTGCATCAGCCCAACAGTTTTTTTTTACTAGTTAAATCAACCTTGTCTGAAAACCAATTGCAAGACTATGGTTTAACATCCACTCCAATACTCTACCGTGGTGAAGAAGCCGCTAAGTATTTTGTAGACCAACTGTACGATATTGCTGGAAAGGTTCAACGCTTGTTCGGTAATATTGTACCTATGGAACCTTTAAACCAAAATCAACAAGAAGAATACAACTTAGCGACAAGATGCTATTTATGCAAGAAGATGTTTAGTGAAGAAAATCCAAAAGTAAGAGATCACGATCACCTGACAGGGTTATACAGAGGAGCTGCTTGTAATTCATGCAATATAAATTACAAACTGCCAAACTTTATTCCTGTCGTTTTACACAATCTTAGCGGCTACGACTCCCACTTTATTATTCCAGAATTAGGAAGAGATGATGGTAAAATTGATGTTCTTGCTACAACATTGGAAAAGTACATCAGCTTTTCAAAAACAGTAGGTAAAATTAAACTTCGCTTCGTAGACTCTTACAGATTTATGGCATCTAGTTTAGCCAAATTGTCAGAGAACCTAAGAAGAGAAGACCTAAAAGAAACCAGAAAAATTGTACCTGAAGATAAATTAGACCTAGTATTACGGAAAGGAGTTTTCCCCTATGATTACATAACGTCTGCAGAAAAATTCGAAGAAACCAGTCTGCCACCGATTGAAGCCTTCAACAGCAAATTAAACGAAAGTGAAATCTCCGTTGAAGACTACAATCATGCTTGTAATGTTTGGAACCAACTAAACATTCAAACCTTAGGGGAATATTCTGACTTTTATATAAAATTGGACGTAACTCTGCTGTGCGATGTGATGGAAGAATTTCGAAACACCTGCTTCTCCGCCTATGGACTGGACCCTTTACACTCGTACACATCTCCAGGATTAGCATGGCAAGCTATGCTAAAGTCAACCAACTGTCGACTGGAACTTCTAACGGATATTGATATGGTGCTCATGATGGAATCTGGTGTACGGGGCGGTTTGACACAAGCTGTAACACGTCATGTCAAAGCCAACAACAAGTACATCCCCGGCTTCGACGAGCAACAACCATCGGTCTACCTTGGCTACTTTGACGCAAACAACCTTTATGGTTGGGCAATGTCAAATCCGCTTCCCTACGCTGACTTCAAATGGATCGACCCGGCCACCATCGGAGACATCTCACAGATTCCAAAGGATGGTTCAAAAGGCTATGTTTTGGACTGTGATTTTGAATACCCGGAGCACCTTCATGACCATCACTACGACTTGCCTCTCCTAGCCAAGACTGAAGTTTCACCGACAGGAAGATGGCCAAAATTGATGATGACCTTGGAGAATAAAGATCGCTATGTGGCTCACTATTGGGTAGTTCAACAGGCTCTCGAATTGGGTCTACGTATAGTGAGAATTCATAGAGCAATTGAATTCACCCAGTCTTGTTGGTTGAAACCATATATTGATTCCAACACTACAAGAAGAGCTGCAGCGACAACAGCATTTGAAAAGGACTTCTATAAATTAATGAACAATGCCATCTTTGGGAAGACCTTGGAGAACAAAAGAAAACACAAAAATGTAAAATTAGTGAGTGATCCTAGGAAATTGGAAAAATTAGTGCAAAAACCAAATTTCGGAACATCCATGATTATAAACGAAAATCTAGTCGCTGTCAGTATGAAGAAAACAACAATAGTCATGGACCGTCCGTTATACATAGGTATGTCGATTTTGGACATAAGTAAAACCCTGATGTATGATTTCCATTATAACAAAATGGTTAAACACTACGGAAGGGAAAACATTGGAGTCGCATACATGGATACGGACGCGTTTATCTACTGGATAAAGACTTTGGACATGTATGAAGACCTAAGGACTTTTCCATACAAAGAAGATTTCGACTTTTCTGACTATCCGAAGAACCATCCAAATTTTAATGAAAAAAATAAAAAAGTAATTGGAAAATTCAAAGATGAAGCAAATGGAATGCCTTTAGAAGAAATAGTGGCGCTGATGGCGAAATTGTATTCATTTAAGATGTACCACGAGAAC
The DNA here is from genome assembly GCA_030545055.2 of Neoaliturus tenellus. Taxonomy (NCBI): domain Eukaryota; kingdom Metazoa; phylum Arthropoda; class Insecta; order Hemiptera; family Cicadellidae; genus Neoaliturus; species Neoaliturus tenellus. The sequence continues at coordinate 34,093,681 of CM061537.1, forward strand.
AACACACCGACAGTGAAGGAAGCAAAAGGAGTGAAGACATCTTATTTGAAAAAACACGTGACATTTGACCACTACAAGACTTGTTTGTTTGAAGATACTACGATATCAGCAACATTCAACAATATCCGAAGCTTCAAGCATCAAGTCTACAGTGTCACCGAAATTAAAAAAGCGTTGTCAGCTCGGGATGATAAAAGATACATTATGCCCGACAAAATCCACACTCTTCCTTTTGGCCACTACTCTCTAAACCCTATCAACTAGTAACCTATTCTTCGTCCTTCTACAACTACGACCTTATTCCTTTCTCCTTCCGTAAAAAAATGGGGAACACGGCAAGTCCAACGCCGTGTTCCCCATTTTTTTACACAAGTTTGGATGACCTTGACCCATATAAATGATGTGAATATTTAAAACAACATTCATTGTGATTATACATGTGATACAACAAACATTAAAACCTGCAATATGAAGGACTTGAAGCAACAAATTGTCAACGAACTTCATAAACCTGCAAGAAGAAAGTTTCCACGAAGAAATACGGTGATAAAAGGAATTAATGATTTATATCAAGCGGATTTAATCGAAATGATTCCTTATAGCAAACAAAATAAAGGATATAAATACATATTGACTGTTATTAACTGTTTTTCAAAAATGGCAGATGCTTTACCACTAAAAGATAAAAGTGGCAAAAGTGTTACAAAAGCAATGGAAACAGCTATACAAAGAGACAAACATACTATTAAACATTTACAAACAGATGATGGAAAAGAATATTTTAATAAGGAATTTGCAAATTTAATGAAAAAACACAATATAAACCATTACTCAACCAATTCAGAGGTAAAAGCTTCAATAATCGAAAGATTCAACAGAACTTTAAAAAGTGCAATGTATAAAATGTTTTCCAACAGAGGATCGCACATATGGATTGATATGTTACCAAAACTTATAAACGATTACAATAACAAATTTCATAGGACTATCGGGATGAAACCAAACCAAGTAACTAGTAAAAATGAAAACCTTGTATTAAAACGTATAAAAACGAATACTAAACCAAAAGTTGAAAAACTAAAGCCTAAAAATTTAATGTGGGTGATAAAGTGCGAATAAGTAAATATAAAGGTGTATTCAGTAAAAGATACCTGCCAAATTGGACCAATGAGGTTTTTACTGTATTCAAAGTACAACCTACAGTACCTGAGACATATATTTTAAAAGATAATAAAGGACAATTGCTTGAAGGAGGGTTTTATGGACATGAAATGTTAAAATCAACAGTAAGCGATGTATATTTAGTTGAAAAGGTGTTGCAACGGAAAAAAGATAAGGTCAAAGTACGATGGTTAGGATTTAATAAGACGGAAGATTCTTGGATACCTAAAAAGGATTTGATATAACGATAGAGAATCATTTTAGGTTGAACCATTACAAAGGATGGAGATAGTACCACAAAAAGAAAGTTTTACTATTAATAATATAGATGAACTCACAGTGGATAATTCAGAATTCAATAGTGGGAAACATGGCAATTTGTTACCAAACACCGTTCGTTGTCTGGTTACCGGACCTTCCAACTGTGGAAAAACTAATGTAGTATTCAATTTGATTACAAACCCTAAAGGATTACGATTTAACAATCTATATGTATTTTCAAAATCACTACAACAACCAAAGTATCAATTATTGGAAAAGATACTGACTAATGTGCCTGAAGTTAAATATTTAAAGTTTAATGCAAGCGAGAGTGTCATGCAGCCACAAGAAGCTAAACCATTCTCCGTGTTTATATTCGACGATGTATCTTGTGAAAACCAAAACACAATAAGGAATTACTTCGCTATGGGTCGACATAACAACATAGATAGCATTTATATTGGCCAAACTTACAGCAAAATACCTAAACAACTCATTAGAGACAATGCAAACATGTTAATTGTATTTAAACAGGACGAAACCAACCTAAAACATATATATTTTGATCATGTAAATGCGGATATGACATTTGAACGATTTAAAGAGTTGTGTGGAAAGGCTTGGGCTGAAAAGTATGGGTTCCTAACAATTATGAAGGAACAAACGCTAAACAATGGTCGATACAGGATAGGATTTGATAAATTTATATTAATACATTAAACGCGGTATAACACATTCATTGTTGTACAACACGTCTTGCTACAAACATGGTTAACCAAGAAAAATTAGTAAAAGAAATAAAATCACTTAGTGATTCTATTCGGGCTAAAAACAGAGCATTGAAACTAGGTATTAGCGAGAGGGAGAAATTCCTTGAATCTACTTTTAAACCTATTACTGAACCCTTGAAACAATTAAACAAAAAATTTGCTAAACCCGTATTGGAAGGAGATGCGATTGCACCTATTACGAAGTTTGAAAGAGAAAATGTAAAATCAGAAGAGTTTAGTGATGAAGACCCGGAATCCTCTACGTATAGTGGTTTTACCGGTGGAGAACCCGAAAGAGAGCTAGAATCACCGGACTATAGTGGAATAAAAGAATTATATGAAGTAAAAGCCAAAAGAGGACATGAAGTTGTATCAACTGCTAGTGAAGAGGAAAAAGAAGAAGAGACAAGGGAAGGTCCGTCAAACATAAGCTTGTTGGGTGAAAACATTCATAACAAAGGACCTTTAGGAAGGAAATACATGGTAAAAATGTTACTCGGAACAATTCCTAATAAGAATTACCATAGTTATGGAGCGAGATTAACAGAAGACGGTTTAATGATAGGTAATAGCCCGTTAAACGTTGACGAACATGATAATATTGTCATTGGTGATCAAAGGTATAAGGGCACAAAAGGATTATTTGAATTATTATTTGAAAATAAGCCTTCAGTATCGGTAGTGAAAGAAAAAGACATGGAAGCATATAAAAATATTTTGGAACAGACAAATGCATATAGGAGAAAGTATTTACCTGACCAGCCTCCTTTTAGATCTAAGTCTTTAAAATATAAAGAATTTGTATCCAAGTTAATACCAACTAGAAGACAAACAATGCCGTTAACACAAAGAAAACCTGTAAAACGAAGATTTATGGCATCCACTTTGGATGTAAGTGCTCAGGAACGAAGAAAAAGAAGTAAGTCCGTTACGGGTACAGGTTTAATGAAGAAACTATATAACACAAATGTGATTTATTACAATAATATCAATAAATTGGTGGATAGAATGAAACTAATACATGAAGCTAAAGAAGCGGGTCATACTGGATTGGAAAACGAATGGGTGGCTTTAGTGGATGAACTCCGAAACCGTGGGGTAATCTCATAAAAATGCGTTACTCCCTAGAATACTATTCAGTTGCACCATGAGTGTCGACAAGTTCGGACGTTACTCCTCGGATGGGTTATATTATGCCAATAGTTTAAAAAGAAGTGCTGGTTTACCACAAACACCTGATGGAGATTATGATATGAGTAATAAAAGGTTAAAAAACATAAAAGATCCTACGGATGAAAACGATGCAATAAATCTAAAAATATTAAAGGAAAAGATATCGCCAACATTAAGACTACAAAATAACACATATGACGCAGAAGATCATAGAATCATCAACGTTGGTAAACCAAATCAAAACGGTGATGCAATAAACAAAGGTTATTTGTCATCTGAATTAAATAATACGTTAAAATTCAATGGGAAAACGTATAGTGCCAACAATAAACGTATATCCAACGTAGATGACCCTAAAGATGCAAAAGACAGCGTAAATAGACGCTATTTACATTCTTTGATACCTGAAAAGACAAAAGATGGATTTTCTTTTTATAAATTTGTTATTAACGATATAGGTTATCCAAAAAATGAAAATGATGCTGTAAATCTCAAATATATAAAAGATCATTGTGTCATACGTGATGTGGGAGTTATCGATTGTCTTGGCAATTGTTTGGCGAATGTAAAAGATGGTTCAGCACCATCTGATGGTGCAACAGTGGGTCAAATGAAAGAGACTTTAAAACAAGAAACAACTGGATTTGCAAAACGAGATGAAGTATTATCAAAGCAAGGGAATGACTTTATTCAAGGTAATGAAAAATTTCATTTATTGACATACAAAAACGCTTATTGGGATTGCATGCATGGAAGGTTATCAAATGTGTCATGGGGTCATGCAGATAGAGACGCGGCTGCCTTAGGACAAACAGTACATCTAGATCCAAATAATTACCATGCGTTTTTTATATGTAGTAATAAAAAATTAACAAACATGGCGCAAGGAAGAGAAGCAAATGATGCTGCAACTGTAGGACAGGCTATCACATTATCACAAATGGATAGCAAAGTGTATACTTGTAATAATAAACGTATAACAGAGCTTAAAGACCCTGATCATGCAGATCATGCTGTAACTGTTAATTTCCTTGTAAAAGTAATAGGTAATTTATTATTTGATATGCACAATTATATTGCAGATAAAACATATACTTCGCTTGATGAAAACTTGAGAGGAAGATGGATAAAACAGGAAATTGTTAATAAATACTTTTATAACCCTAAAACTATAAAATTTAGAACTTCTAACATTGCTAATTGGGGTACTTTTGATATATAACTTGAATATCTTAACAAACAACTTCATTTATGTTTAACTCCTCATAGAGGAAACACATATGTTGCGAATTGCAATTATAAAAGACATTAATGACATTTCGGTATATCAGTCCAAATCGGGACATTGCGAGGAAAGGAAGTGGGATTACATCTACAGCGGTTTCTCTGTTAAGTAAAGCTTTAAAACGAATTCCAGTAGGATCCATAGTAAATAGAGCAATAGACGCATTACCATACGAATTTCATATACCGGGAGGTTATCAGTATTGCGGACCAGGAACTAAATTGAAAAAACGACTGGAAAGAGGCGATCCTGGCATAAATAAGTTAGATCAGGCTTGTAAAGAACACGATATCGCATATTCCACGTTTGCCGATTCAAAAAATAGATCAAGAGCTGACAAAAAGCTTGCGGACATAGCTTGGCAACGAGTAAAATCAAGTGACGCTAGCATAGCAGAAAAAGCAGCAGCTTTAGCAGTAACAGCAGGTATGAAGGCTAAAACAGCAGTAGGAGGTGGAAGAAGGAGGAGAAGGAGAGTAAAAAGGAGGTCAACCACAAGAAAACATGGAGGAAATATAAAAAGAAGACGACGATCTACAAGAAAAGGCAGGAAGAAGCCCACCGTGTGGTCAATGGTAAAAAACGGGGCAGGTCTTTACCTAAGACCTTATCGTGCATATTAAATGAAAGAAATCAATTGGTCATACCACATAAAGCATTAACCAATATTGAATTATTTAAATATATTTCCTGTTTAAAAATACCATTTTTCCGCGGTGTGTTTATGAAAGACAGTTTACCAAAGAAAATGTGGCAAAATGAGACTGGAATTGTAAATTTGGATAATACTGAAGGGCCTGGCACCCATTGGGTTTGTTATAAGAAACTAAATAACAATGTATATTATTTTGATAGTTTCGGTAATTTGCCACCACCAAAAGAACTTCAAAATTACTTTAAATCTGCTAAAAACATATATTATAACTATAAAAGAGAACAACCTGATAATACTTCAATATGCGGCCATTTATGTTTGGAATTTCTAGCTAAAAGTATCAGTCACTATTGAGATGTCTTCCTATACGGTATCATTAACAGGAAAATCGTCCACTTTACGAAGTATCCTTTTTCCAGCGTTACGCTTGCAAAAAGGAAGGTTTTGGGAGGCGGCACTATTGGATTTTACAACTTACAACTCTATCCCCAATGTTACGGAAGGTAAAAATAACGTATTGCATTATTATAAGGGAAAGGATGCCAGTGGAAAATTTACAGACTTACAAGAGTGCAGGTTACCCACAGGTTCTTATGAAATTGATCATATAAATGAATTTTTGCAAACTAAAATGGGAAAAGACAATATAACATTAAAAGGTAATAATAATACGATGAAAGCTGAAATTACTTCCAAATATTATATAGATTTCACTCAACCAAACTCAATTGGTGATTTATTAGGATTTTCCAACGATGAGCCTGTTTTAGAACCAGATGTAACACATTCCGGTAAGAAAACAGTAACAATATTAAAAGTCAATAGTATAGACATAACTTGTAACATTATACAAGGTGCTTACAGGGATGGGGCTAACACCCACATCATACATACTTTTTACCCAAGTGTACCACCTGGATTTAAAATTGTTGAAAAGCCACAAAACCTGGTATATCTACCGTTGAACACCACTTTCATTTCAGACATCGTGTTGAGCGTATTGGATCAAGACGGTAACTTGGTAGACTTCAGAGAAGAGCCTATTACGATTAGATTACATTTAAAATCGACACTTTAATAAAAAACCATGGGTTTAACATTTAAAAGCGAACAACCTACGGGAAACCGCATTAGTAGCTCTTCAGCTGTGGAGGAGTTAACACGCGAGAACATTCGTTTCTTAGAGAGAATTGGATTAAAATTAACCGAGTATGGATATACTGGATATAGCGCAGGGTCCAACATTCGACGAAACCCTATGGGAAAAAGAATATCACACCCACAACCCTTACACTTCATCGAAATTAAACAATAACGATGAAATTCGTATTCCCATACAAAATCAAGACATTTACACACTACCATGTGAAAGTTACTTGTATATTGAAGGACAAGTTACTAAAAAGGACGGTACTACTGTTGGTACAACAGTTCCATTTATAAATAATCCTATGGCTTTCCTATTTGATGAAATTAGATATGAAATATCAGGTGTAACAGTTGATTCCACTAAAAAAGTAGGTATTACGACAACTTTAAAAGGATTAACATCTATAACACCCAATGAAACCAATTTACTTACACCTGCCGGATGGGTATTACCTACGATTGACACGATCACTCCAAATCCAAATGGATATTTTGATTTTCATATTCCATTACGTTTGCTGCTTGGTTTTGCTGAAGATTATAGGAAAATAATATTAAACGTTAAACAAGAATTAGTTTTGTTGAGATCTTCTAACGATAAAGACATTATTAAAGCTGCAGATGCTACTACAGATGCGACTTTAGAATGGAAATTAAAATTAGACAAAATTGTATGGAGAGTTCCACATGTTAAATTGGCTGACGAGCATAGAATGCTACTTTTAAGAAAATTAAAAGCCGATCGTGATATTGTTATTCCATTTAGAAGTTGGGAATTTCATGAGCATCCCAGTTTACCTACTACGGATCGACACACTTGGACTGTTAAAACATCGAATTATGTAGAACGAGCCAGGTATATTATATTTGGTTTACAAACAGGTAGAAGAGACGCCATTACTAAACATGCAGGACAATTTGATCATTGTGACTTGAAAAATATTAAAGTTTATTTAAATTCACAATTCTTTCCATACGACAATTTAAATGTGTCATTCACTAAGAAGAAATACAGTATATTGTACGATATGTACGCGAGATTCCAAAGTTCATATTACGGTAAAACAAATACACCTTTATTACCACCTGACAAATATTTTGATGCCTACCCAATAGTTGTAATCGATTGTTCTAAACAAAATGAATCAGTAAAGTCTTCAAGTGTGGATATAAAAATAGAAATGGAATTCAACGATGCTATACCGGCTAATACAACTGCATACTGTTTAATACTACATGATAAAATCGTAACATACACACCTTTAACTGGAATTGTTAAAAATGTATTGTAAGAACCGGTTTTGTTTCATTCCGCGAGTATAAAAGCAGAGCGTACAGACCGCTCCTCATCAGTTTGTTGCCTACTGTTGTATGGGTAGCATCGTATTCAATATGGCTTCTCCTAGTGGTACACCTGAAAATGTGGTAGATATTGAGAAGGAGATATCTGAGTTTTTAGATCCTCAAGGTCACCAGGAAGGAGGTGAACAAAACGTTTGCGGACAACTTCACGCCAGTAATAATGTTGAAGAAAAAGGTAAAAGAAGAAAGACTATACAAAAGAGAAAAAGGGATATTGAAGATAATATTTCTCCAAACATATTGAGTGAGGTATTTTTGCGAATATTTTACCCAATCTCTTCCAGTTTGGATAAAAGTGTTTTAATCGGTGTTATGAAATCTACAGATTATTCCCCTACTGTAATTTTAACTCATGGACTAAAAATGATTTTGTTTACGGACAGTGCTTGGGAATCGTTTATGAAACATTTGCATCTACTAGAATGCTATTTAAGTAGTAACATGTTTGGAAGAAAGACAAGAGTAGGACTTTTGGATTCAAATGTGGAAATTGATATCATTAAACAACGTGGTGATCATCAGCTACGGTTTAGAGACACAACAAGACATGATAACAAAATTCAACTTAATCGAGAGGAGTTTTTCATTTTAACTTGTGCTACTGAACCTATAACAAGATACTTGAGACAACTGGTGTTTTCAAGTTCGATTATTAAAGATTATCTGGAAGACACTTTGGACAAACAACCGGACGCACTTATATTATACGGACCTGTGGATACTTCTATATTTAATAGAGTTCCTCATGAAGTACAGATGTGGAGACAATTGGAAAAGTACGCTCAACTACATAAGAAATCAGTAAAACAGGAAGAAGAGGAAGATGGAGGAGAAGAATCAAGTGTTAGTGATGAAAATGAAAATAAGGAAAATATAAAGATGGAAACTTAAATGACAATGGTTAGTTTTTAAAACAATAACCAACATTTTGTGGGGTTAGGCCTATTGGGGACGGTGCCCACGTTAAATATACACCAACGCGCCAACAACTGTACGGCCTGGTATAAAAGTAGTACCTACCGTGGTGTGGAAATCAGTTGACCTCCTGACTTCGTAATGAGCAGACGTGTGACCTTCAAAATGGACAAGGGAGAAGAACAACAAGTAAAGTCCAAGCCTGGTATTATTGAGTTTCAAGCGTTTCGTGGTAATGATGATAGATTCATTATAAAAGAACTTGTGTTTTTGGACATGAATACAAGTGTTCCTTATTCGTTTTTATTTAAACCACCATGTTCTTATTCGTCTTTAACTAGTAAAGCCGCTACTACCAACAGATGGATTTCAAAACACTTCCATCATATCGATTGGTATGATGGTTTTACAAGTTACACGGACTTGTATCACATTATGCATCACTTTTCAGACAAGTTTACCAATATTTACACAAAGGGGCTGGAAAAGAAAAGATGGATCGAAGGATTTACTCATGTTCCGGTTAATGATGTGGAATTGGATAAGAATTATCAATACATGCTGGAAACCATATGTATTTGTACAAAAAGCCCAGAACATGATAAAGATAGACATTGCGCTTTGAAAAATGCCTATAAACTCGCCTCTTACCTTCAAAATGGGGAAGTGGGGAGTGGTGGGGGTAACGGAGAGTATATAAGTGGGGAGCAGACAGGGACCTGGCATGAGTACTACTCGAGATTCCGAGACGACAACATCTCCGAGCAAGAAGACGATCTGTAACCTGACCATGGCATCTCACCAGTTCCTTCAGACTTTGGTCGAGCAGTTCAATGCTCACTCCAAGTCAACAATATTACCTGTAAAGAAGTGCTCGGAACTAAAAGACGAGAAGCACTACATAATCCATGCTATGAAGAAGATGGAGACTACAGTTGGGGAGGCCATCTGCTGCAGTCTCAGCGAGGCGCCATTTACTCCGGGGGATGAACCAAAGTTCCAGGTGTACCTGCCCAAGAGATTCGTCCATCTTCTACAAAACGAGGATCTTCGCTCTATTCAACCCGGGTGTCTATACCTGGTGTCGCACGGCTGCACGGGTAGCAATTCTACAGAGTTGACCATCCACATCGCTGACAAGCAGCAGTGTTAGATTTAAGTTTTAATGTTGTACATATGTTGTTGTTGTAATGTTTTATAAATAAACGAATCATAAAAGACAAAAAAAAAATAAAAAAAACAAAAAAAAAATGCAACATATCAATATGTGACAGACTTCACGTATTGATATGTTGCATTTTTTTTAAACTTCGCGGGTGACCTTGACCTTTGACCTTTGCATTTCACAATTACCCCCACTACCGTAATTACCCCCACTACCGCACTAGGATTCAAACCTGCTTGGATGCAAAGAACGGTCAGTCTGTTGCCAACTAGCAAACGATGAGCACCTTGTACGAGCTTTGCTTACAACGAGTTATAACTGACGCATCTTTATTCCAGACGGCTTTACGAGATAATATCCCTATAACAGTAAAGCAGGATATCGAGGAGTACAAGAAAGATAATAGAGGGTATTCGGGATACTCCTGGTATAGGTTCCAAGACGGGGAAAAGTTTTGTAGGCCTTGTGGCAATGCCGCCGTCAGAGACCTTCGACGGTTCGTACAGGAAGGTGGTAGAAAACAGTTTGGATTTCTAGCACCAATGTTTAGATTTGAAAACTACAAGGACACCTGTGCTATTTGTTCCATCCCTTTGTATCAATGGAAAAAGTTTAGAAGTGTTTAATTGCATCTTCCATACCCCCACCACCATCACCCCCACCACTTTTCCATGTACCTCCAAACGCTGTGCCTCGGCTTCATTTCTACTCCAGCAGCCAACCTAGCAACATCAGGATGTCCCTCAACGTCAGTTGCGCAAGTTACGAGGAGGTGAGCATCAAGACTCAGCAGGAGCTAAACGACTTATACAAGGAGTTGCAGCTGATGGTGGCACGAGGCTACCGTATAAATGTGCAAGTTTACGCTTGCAATATACGGAACACCCGGCAGTCAAAGGAAGAGCCTGGACACTCCTCGACGGCTTCCTCACCAGCGTCCATGAAGACCGAGCCAGACAACTTGGACTACTTCAGCTGACTAGCAGTTGTATTTCTTGTCCTAACCATTGTAGAATATGTATATTTTTTCATTATATTAAAGAAGTAAAAGAGCAAAAACACCTATCTTGTTACTGACATATAAGCTCAGTAACAAGATAGGTTTTTTTAAAACACAATTTGGATGACCTTGAAACTTCCCCCTCCACTGCTTTGTTACCCCCACCACTTGACTATTGGTGTACATGGCACATCGCAATTGGAAACCTCATTCCATCTTTAACAGCCACACCGACAACATCAACAATGGCAAACCTACCAACAGATGAAAGATGTCCTCACGCATGTTGTGACTTCGTCCACGAGTTGGAGAAGAGGATGCAGGAGAGGGCGATAAGAAGAAAACAGATCCACTCAGAAAATATCATGATAGTCAACGGCTATCTTTTATTGTTCGGCCTTATTATGGTTGTACTTTTCATACTGTATGGCATAGTCACATGTGTCGGCAAGGTTGCAGAAGAAAACGCTCGCCACCATCAATTGGAAAGTTTCAATGTTACTTTGTAAGTTTTCCTTTTTTTAAAACTCCGTTTGGATGACCTTGAAAATTCCCCCACTACTCCACCACACCCCCCACCACTTCACCATGTTCCTGCATGAGCATCACATCAACCGTCATTCCTTGTCCGACAAGCAACCATGGCAGACAACAACACCATCAGCCAAGCTGACTCCACTACTGATGTCGGTACAAGTACGGGTTGGACACTGTCGATCGATAGTGTACACTATTTGGAGTCAATTTGCGAACGTATGAAGGAAATACTGCGGGACAACCCTGGGATCATAATACAAATGAATTTAAATTATGATTGGTCCCAAGTTAGAATGCAAGGGGACGACAACAACGGTCAACAATCTCCACAATATTCGCCCATGTCCCCGATCTATCCTTACGGCGAGTCTGACGTCGATGAAGATGAGGCTGATGAAGATGTAGGGGACAACGAGGCTGAAGAGGAGTAAGCTTCATTCCTTTTTTTTAAAACCTAAATTGGATGACCTTGAGAATTCCCCCTCCACTATTTCCTTTTTTAAAACCCAAATTAAATGACCTTGAAAATATCCCCTCCACGTACTTTTGGTTTACCCCCTCTACTTTTCAATACTGTTACCACAGTCTGTAGCTCACATCATTCCTTGCTTAGCTATCATGGCGGACAGCACTCTTTCTCGAGTTGACTCCACTACGGATGAAGAATGGCCATTTTCCTGGAATGTTCATCTGCAAGACTCGGCAGAAGTGGATATGTTGCATGAGAAATTGGTGTATGTATTAAACGAAAACCCCAACATTGAATGTAGAATGACTATGGATTTCGATGCGACAGGGGTCCACACTCAACCTTCCACTTCCAGCCAGCCTGAGCCTCAGCTACAGCCGAAGAACTTTACACATCTTTACACTCCAATACGGCCGGAGGATGTGGTTATCAGCGAGGCAGACTCTACTACAAGTTATATTGAGCCAACGAATTGGAAGCTTGTTGTTGACACCTTACACAAGGTCGACTTAGTTTGTGACAAATTAAAGGAATTGATGATGCAAGATCCTGGTCTTCGTTTTAAAATTGATTTGTTTTTCATCTGGGGAGCACCTGCACGGGGCTCTTCGTCTGACAGCTCTCCAAGTACAACGGACGAGGAGGAGGAGGACGACTAGTTATCTTTTTTAAAACTCCGTTTGGATGGCCTTGACCTTTCCCCCTCCACTGAGTTTATTTAAGGTGCACTCTCAATGACTGCAGCATCATTTCATCGCGCACCTTCACCACAGCAACATGGAGAGTCAACTCAACTACTGTTGCGAACAGAAATGTTTTTCATGGCCAAATGACATTGATGTTGCGGATGGCCTGGCGTGTAGAAAATGTGAAGCTTTTGGTCAATGCATGTGTAAGTGCAAGTCTTGGAAGAAGCCGAAACCGGAGTTGAAGACATTCCATGTGTACCAGATGAGAGGGCATAAGTACACTTGTTGCCCTGAACGTTGCATTGAATTCACACTAAAACAGCTAACTGGCTGCAAATTGTGCAACAATCATTTTGCAGGTTTTTGCAAACATTATTTAGGAGCCTGTCAGTACAGATCAACTTGGCATACAGAAGCACTCACTATCAATGAAATCGCTATAGATACACAAGAGTAGTCTTTCTACTCTTTTCTTTTTAAAACTCCATTTGGATGACCTTGACCTTTCCCCCTCCACTCACCTTAGTTTATATAAACCCCATTCCCACTGACCACAGCATCACTTCATCGTGCTCCCTCGTCAAAGCAACATCAACTATGGAAAGTAAGCGCATCTCATGTTGCGAGCATAGGTGTTTGGAGATACAAGGCGTCACATATTGTGCAAAGAAGCGTTGGGAGGAAGAGACGGGGACAACCTATTGCTGTGAGGATAAATGTTTCCTCTTACCAAAGTGGCAAGTGGATGGGCTGGCCTGCCGGCAATGTGAATGCTTCGGATGTTGCAGGTGTAGATGCAAGAACCAACAGCTGCCACCACCGGTACTACAAACTTTCAAAATCTACAAATCCAAATACTTTTATACTTGTTGTCCGCAGCGGTGTATTAAATTTCACTTCTCCAATCTTACCAATTGTCGGAAGTGCTACGGACAACCTGATGGGTGGTGCACCTGTTTTCTGGACTCCTGCCGCTACAGATCGGATTGGTTTACAGATCCGTTGGAAATTGATGAAGTCGCCCAGGAAGCACAAGAGTAGTCTTTCTACTCTTCAACTTTTTTAAAACTCAATTTGGTAGACCTTGAGATTTCCCCCTCCACTTCCCCATATACCTAGAGTACACAGAGCCTGATAGTCAGTCACTCGGTGGCTGTCGTGGGGTGCGCATCGGTGTCGGCGCTCCGTTGTTAGGTTTTCAAGGTCACAGTAATATCAAATTGTTGGTGTTGTGCTGGTTCAGGGTCACCTGAGGGATAACCGATTGCCCATTTAGGCAGGGTCATGTCAGAAACTCGAGTTTAACTTGGCACTTTTGCCGTTTCTCGTCGAAAATTCGCTCCAAGTGGTCAAGGTCACGGGGACTCTGACTGAAACTCGGAGCGTAGTGCGAGAAACGGCAAAAGTGCCAAAAAATTTTAAGTTTCGGCGTGACCTTGACCTCAGTGGCGTCGGTGACGTCATTTTGATGACGTAAGGGGTGATGACGTCATCAGCACGTCGTTTCTGTGACGTCATGGGTGTGACGTCATAGAAATGACGTCATTGGTGATGACGTCATCGATGACGCAATCGATGACGTCATCGATGACGTCATCGGTGAGGTCATTGACCTCGATGACGTCATCCCTCAGGTGACCTTGAACTGAGCCAGCACCAACAATTTGACACTACTACCGAAGAAAGGACAATAGGGAATGTAGGTATTATCTTTCAAAAACATGCTTTTTGTACGCCAGCTTATAAAATAGGCCTTTTTAAATTGCAACCAAATTTCATTGCACGTATTAAAGCACCCGATGACGGTGATATTTCGTTGATAATAACATTAGATTTATTTACTCTTGGTGTTTAGGTCAGGTATTTAAATGTTGTCACGTTTTACTACGTAAGTGGTAAAAGTTTTGTTATATGCATACTTTATTTACTCTTATAAGATCAAATTAGCTAAGGAAATTTAAAACAATCATAATGAACAATCACCATAACAATTACCGGTCAATTTTGACGGGCTGTTGGCTGGAAGTTTAAATTAATAGACGAACGGAAACATAAACTCGGACAACCCCAGCACTATAAGGGCTTTTCATAACCTGACAAATTTATGACACACACCCCTTGGCACGTATCGCAGCGCCAACGGCGCTGCCGGCCAGGCTCCGGCGCACGGGGCATTGCCGACGCCAATTCCGGAATTCCTAAAGAATGCGCATTGGATGAAGTAGGTTACAAGGCCGGTCCTCGGAAGTTCTCTCGTAGCCTACATGTGAGATCTGAATTCGTCACCTATCTTTACATACCAGATCCCCTTCAACTATATAATCAAATTTTAAAAATTTGGAAAGAATATCTAAACATACTTTATATCTCCATTTGTTTTGCATCTGCCTTGTATGTATGTATATGTTTTAGCTTACCTTTAACATGTTTTAAAAAGTGAATATAAACTTGTGACAGTAAATACGTATGCTTTGACTTTTGGGATTTTGAAATTTCCAACTTTATTTAATGACGGCAATTTTAAATTTTCTTGGCTAATTGTATCCTAACTACTAGATCTGTTATAAAACTTATACCGAGTACTGTACTAGAACGTTGAACATTTCAAAAAGGCCCACTCCCACTACACGCTTAGAATAAAAAGAGCTAATGACAATAACTAAGATCGTGTGCTTTATAAGTGAAATTTTGATGCAATTTCAAAATGCAAATATGCTGTTGACATCGTGTCGTAACATTTAGTCCAAGGTAACAATTTGTCCCAGTACCATTTCGTCCTAAATTCCTCAGATGTCCAAATCTTTACCTGCTTCCTAGTTACACTTTGTCCCAAAAATTATTTGACGCAGGTTTTCACTAATTATTTGGTTCTTCATTTTCACTAAATAATAAAATTGTACTATGATAAAAATTGTTTAAGATCGTACTTGATATAATTATAAATATTGACACAAATAAAAGTTATGTAAAAGTATAAAAAAACTATTCAGTTTTGTATAGTTGCAATTATTAATTAAATTTAAAAATAAAACAATTAATAACTTTTATGAAATTAGCTGTTAGTTAAATAGGTAATTAGATGCCCCGTGTTATAGATTCAACATGTGGTTCAAAAAATATACAGCGGAGTGCAGAAGCCGTAGGCCTACAATAAAACAGTGCGAAAGGCGAGTGAGCGAAGCGAACGAGCTCGTCTTGGACTTGAATAAACCTTTAGGCACTTTATTTTAGCGCTCTGTCTGTAACTGATATTATCGTACAGAATTGTTTAAGGGTATACCGAGAAAATGCTCGGCCCCCAGGTACTTAATGTTTAAATAAATAAAAGTTATGTAAAAATATTAAACAACTAAATCAATTTGTAGAACTTCATTTGAATTTAAAAAAAAAGCTTTAGTAAGAATTATTACAACACATGTAACTTAATCATACTCAAAAACACAAAGTGTTGAGGGGTTGCCAAGTCCTAAAAATGTATGATATCAAAAGTTCTTCCAAGTCAATGACATTGGTTTTAGAAAATCGACAAATTGATTCGATCTTTTAATGCTTTGTAAAATTTCTATAAAACATTATTTTATTTCGAGACCGTGCTTGGCCAGCAGATGTACGTTTTTATCATTGAACCATAGGTTTCAATTCAACCATAATTCAACATTTCCCCATTAATCGTAATATACTCTCTAATACATCTGCTGGCCAAGTATGGTCTCGAAATAAAACAATAATATTTCGTAGAATGTTTACCAAGCATTAAATGATCGAATCAATTTGTCGAGCAGCTATTCTAAAACCGATGTCATTAACTTGGATGAAATTTTGATATCATACATTTTAAGGACTTGGCAACCCCTTAACACTTTGTGTTTTTGGGTATGATATAAATATTTTTTTATCATATTTTTGTTTTAACAATACAATTTTAAGTAGGAGTTGAGTTTTAATTAAAAGTTTTAATGATAAACAGAACACTATGTATTCGTTTGTCTGATTTTTAAACAGGAGGTAAAAATGTGTGAGAAAGACTGCAGTTGTTTATAGGATTGAATTTAGCTATTTAGTTACATTGAGAGATGGAAATACTAATTTATTGACCCATGCTGATACCCATGATTCGTTACGAAAGTGACAGGAGTTATTAATTTGGAGGTCTCTTTAGTTTTGGTTACCCGCCTCCGAATCCCTTGTTACGATCAAGATATATAGGAATAAAACAATATGTTGTTAAAGGCATGCGTTTGTGCAGTGTTGATGTATACCAAGTTTTATTGCTTTATATGTAGTGTTCAAAAATTTACGGTACTTGTCCTCCCTAAATAACGCTGCAAGTGAAATTTTCAAACTAGGTTGTCTTGAGTAAAGACGACCTAAGAATAACTGCTACTACATGTCTATTGTATAACTTATTTGTGTTCTAGATACGAAGTGTTTAAGAAGAAAGTCAAGCTATATTGATTTAATATTGCATCAAAGCTGATTTAAAAAACGGTTGAAACAATGATGATGCGGATGCGATTTTTATTGCAACACTACCATTATACTAGGAATACGCTCCGATGTCCGTCCCGTACGAGAATTTTTACTCACTTTTTACATGGGCGGAGTTTACCTCTGATTGCTGGGGGGGGCCAACGGGGTCAGTGATAAAATACATGAAATACCAATATCCTCTTCATTCACGTTGACAACCATCTTTAACCAAGCTGCGGCGTTCGAAGTTTGAAGTAAACACTAATGGTAAATAGCACAGTCAGATACTGTACAAGTATTTAAGGATACAAATTCAGTCATGTCATTCGGTCGGTTTTTATGGAACCCAGGAATGGGGATGAACTACACTAGCGCTCCCATTGTTTATGGACTCCCAATAAGTGATTACCTGTTTGAACTGTTTTAATGATTTATTAACTAAAGGATTGTCCATGTAGTAGATGCACGACATTTTGATAAAAAAAATCATATACAAAGTGTCTTAAAAGTACGTCACCAAACCTCATAATATAGTCAATTGGGACAAAATAAGCAAAACATTTCGTACAAAGGTATATCCTAAAATGCATATTTACCCAGAAATCCGCCATATTGTTATTCCACTTAATAATCATAATGTCCATAAAAATACATTTTGTTTTACTATGTGAATTTTTTTTAAATAGCGGTCATTTGAAAATTATAAGCTTAAATAAATTAAAACGTATAGGTTGTAAAGTTTTACAAAAAACAAAAAAAGCTCTAAAATTTAATTATTTAACTAATGATAGGCTCTACCAAGATCGTAATGATCTGACAACATATAATGGAGTTATTGTGATATTTGTATTAAAATAACCATAATTCGCATTACATATAATACAAAATCAATGTACCTCTTCTACAAAATCACAATAACTCCTTTATTTGTCGTCAGATCCTTGCGAACTTGATATCATTCGCAACTGGTTAGATAATTAAATGTTAAAACTTTTTCCCCATGTATTTGGGTTTCAAAATTTAAAATGTCCATTATGAGTCAAAAATAGACATTAAGTAATGTTATTATAAAGGTCCATTCCAAGAAGTCCCAACAAACAAACAAACAATTCGAGATCGGCAATGACTATTTGTGCTCGTAATACACACAAGATTTTTCCTACCAACATAATTGTTACATATTAAATGCTTTATTGCACACAAAATGTCATTTAGATTATTTTTTATTTGTTTCTGTTGGAACATAATTTTAACTATCAAACATAACCTCAAACTAAAAAACAAGCAAGTTCTAAACGACAACAATGAATAACAGCTGTAGCATGGTTTGTAATAACAGCTGATTTAACATTGCAGTTTGATCTAGCGTGCGGTAAAGAATCATTGCTGGTCTAGAGCGGGAAAGAAACGGAAACCGGAAATGAACTGCTTTGCATAGTTGTTACAGGTGTGGCATTGTGATTATTTCCATGCAGTGGTGGGAAAAAATATTTTTTACTGCTCATATTTTTAAAATGGTGGCTGATTAAAAACTTTAACCTTAAATTGCATAAAAACTACATAAGGCTGCAAGGCTTATGTCCTTATAAACTTTTTAGAAAATGTAATTTTAAATCAAACTATGTAAAGATTATGGAAATCGGTAAATAAATAAGCAAGGTAGATTGGTTTTACTGAGGCTAGTCACGGTCGAATCACTTGGTCAGGAATAATACCTTAAGAAATTGGCAGAGAGTTCAGAGACACCCTGTGTATAGATTATTAAATCATCCAAGAAAATATTGTATTTAATTATATAATGCATGTATTTACATTAATTATATCAACATTGATTACACATAATCCCATACTATAATACGAGCAATGACTGAAGGGATGTGTGTTCCACGATCTCGAAATCTAGCGGGTAGATTTGGTTTATTGTGGTGTAAGAGTGTTTAAGAGTGTTTTGGTCCAAAAATAAGTTTAGAAAAAGCCTCAATCGCAAAAAAATCAAATTTGGTCTAAATTTAAATCTAAAAATCGTAATTTTTAACATTGGCATTAAGGGTTGCTATTTTGGTAACGAAATAACATTAAAGTAAAAAAAATAATAAAAAAATAAAGGAACATTAAGAAATACATTTTAATCAGTTTTTTTAACAGCTATTATCTGTGGAGAGTCTGGTGTAGATTTAATAGCTTGATTACCATGAGACTATAACAAAAGTGAATTCAAACCAACGAGCAAGGCTCGGTTAACCTGGTACTTGCATTAATTAAAGATATGATTGGTTTTACGAATAGTAAAAATTGTTCATAGTGAGAGATACAATTTACAAATAATGATCTGTTTATAACTTTCTAAATGTAAAAATTCATATGACAATTGCAGAAAGTCAGCTTATCCGCTGATTATGTTCAGACACCTCTTTCTATTCCTTCTATTCCTTCTGTACCATTATGCAGTTATTTTCCCTTCTATGCCATGGTGTTTATTATACAGGTTTGCTGCCAAATGGGCTTTTGATCAAATATTAGTTACTCATCACCTAATGAAGGTATATACAAAATGTTTTTGAAAAATGTAACAAAATAAGCGAGATATAAGATTGTATAAATCCCACATAAGAATAACATGGAAAATATTTTTGATATTTTCTTTGTAACCAGTGAAGCTTAGTTAATGATTCAAAATACTAACTTTTTTATTTTTCAAAGCTCTTTTGAAATTAAGAGTAAAAACGCAAAAAAAACCCCTAATGTTGATCCTTTTGAAACTTCATAAACCCCCTTTCCATTGTCCGATCATCCTGGATTTCGAACTTATCCTGAAGAACGCTACCCTACACCTTCATTCAAACTATCATCGTACTCGAAGGTTTCTTTTAAAAGTTATCGTGTAAACATATACGAATTTGAACGAACGGTGTTTTAGCTACTAGATACCTTAAAACGAAAAAATAACATGGTCCTGGGTGTAGGTTTTACTTTTTACTTTGGGTGTAGGTTTTATTTTTTTGTGAGTACCACAATACCATAATAGCGTATTTTCTATAAGAAAATTCGCTAAAAATTACATTTGCATCTTTATAAATAACAATTTTTTTTTTTTTTGCAAAAAGCGATATCTAACCTAAACAACAACTTTCTCTCGAGCGTTGTTTAAATTTACTACCTCTAAATTTCACCAGGCCCGTAAAATGTGATCTTGTCTCTTATTTAAAGGTAAAGAACTACTATTTATTTGATATGTTATATTAGACTGTCTTTATTTAGGTACCTTACAAATAAATGACTAGTCATTGACCTAGACTACTTTTAACAGAGGCTGTTGTTTATTTTCAGTATCATATATACCACAGTAGGCCTACAGAATATTTTTTAGGAATAGTGATCCATTTATTAAACATTAGAATCATCCTTGTTGTTGTTATCGTACAAGGATGATTTCGATACATCATCAGAAGGTAATATTGTTGTCGTATGAATTTTAAATTAATAGCCCATATTAAAATTAAATTTATTCAATACACTGTGTGCAATATTCCAAACAGAAAAAGTAGTGGATATAAATCAT
>CM061537.1:34114400-34598990 GCA_030545055.2 Neoaliturus tenellus
AGCAAGTGTAACGGTAGAAATAACTATCATATTAATGTAATTCTCCCTACCAAGGTTATGAGGTTAGGAGTGCATAATTTGGATGAACTGAACCTAATGTTTTAGGAACTGGAATATTTGATACATCAGAATTGTACGCTTTGTGAAATTGAAATTTTTAAATTGAAATAAAATGTGTTGAACTAGGACTCGAACTTGGACTTGATTGAGGTTTTGTAGAACAGAGCGGGGGATAGATCACTTTGCGGCAATGGACTAGCATGCTGCTTAGTGGTCTATCCCCCGCTCAAAGGGTATCTTTACATGACCTTGACCCACATAAATGCATACTTGGTGGGGGTATAAAAGGGTAAGCAAATTGGATGGATACAACACTTCCATACCATGGCTCCACTTGACAACACCGTGTTCCATTGCAACAGAATTGTCTCTATTCTGGAGGTAATACCTCTAGAAATTATAGAAGTAGAGGACCAACTACCTGCGGTTGATCAAGAAGAGGAGGAGGAAGAAATAATGGATATTGAAACGGACTCTGATGAAGCTGGTTCAACGGACAATGAAGTGGACTTGCACGCCTACGAAACATTAGAGTCATCATCTGAGTCGGAAATGGAATTCCAATTGGAAATTGAAGAAGAAGAAGAACAAGACACTCCTCATCGTCCAATGGATAGAATGTTAGTTGCCAGAAGAATTATGTATTGTCATTGCTGCCTATTCCGTGATGAGGATGATTCCAACTCTGATGGTGATGTTTCACCTTTGTAAGAAGTTTTAAACAAAAAGTAAAAAAAAAAAAAACAATGTGAGCGGGGGATAGAGCACTTTGTAGTAATTGATGCTGCTTAGTGCTCTATCCCCCGCTCAAAATAATAATTCCAAATGACCTTGACCTATATAAAGTTGTTGGAACAGACGTCTTTGAAAAACTCGTACAAAATGGTGGATTTAGATCAAACATCATCAGTTTCTCAAGCCTGTTGAAGAATGTATTGGAAATGGGTGTTTAAAAGCCAAATCTACTACATGATTGATAAACCGGATGTATATGACGTCACTTTCCCCCACCCTTCAACCTCGGGTATAAAGGGACCCAGTTGAGCGCGCTGCCCATTATTGCGTGGACATTCACAGAGTGTGCATTCAAAGCCAAACTGTTTGAAATGGCTCTTTGCGACATTTGTGGGGAAATTTTTGAAGACGGAGATCTTTTCACCCTACACAGAGAATTACATGAAGAAGATGGAAAAAAAGATATTATCATCGATGAAATAGACTTAGACTCAATTGACCGGTTTTTGGAAGAGCATCAGAAGCAGATGGACTACTACGACGGCTATCTACAGCAAATGCAAAGAAGAAGACCTAGTGTGATCCAATTTGCTGGTGCTGGACCATCCACTACTAGAAGACCTATTGAAGAAGAGGATATGCAAGAAGAGGACACGGAAGAAGAGGACATGGAAGAAGAACTGGAAGATGTGAGACAACTGCGCACCACGGCCTTACCAGGACGAGTTGTAACACATTTTAAAATTGATAATGTACAATTGGAATTGGATAATTTTATAACCCAGGCCAGAGTACTTGTTGGAAAAACGCTAAAAGAAGAATTACAGAGATTGAACTTCATTAAATTTGGACTGGTGTTAGAATCAAAGTTTACCAATACTGATGGTGAAACGGTATTAAGAGCATTCATTACCAAAAACCGAACCCTTACAACTAAATCTGATATCAATGAAATTATTGAAGAATGTTTGGATGAACTGCTAGTTAAACTGCAAGAACATGAAGGAAGAGGATCCGGCTGGAGTCTGTCATCGATTGAAGGTATGGATGTAAGGGTTCACAAGCACGGATATGGTATAAGGGGTAGTAGTTATATACCTTTGCCAAAGAAGATACAAGCTACCAAATCTTGTATCAATGTGCAAAATGAGGACAATGAATGCTTTAAATATGCTATGCTAACAAAATATGTGCAAGAAAATCCATGTAGAGTTAGCAGAGCGTATCAAAATGTCCAACACCGCTACAACTTTCGAGGTTTGTCATACCCTGTTAGTGTTAAAAGTATTGGTAATTTTGAGAAACAAAACCCAGGTGTTTCTGTAAACGTGTTTGGTTTAGATGATTCCAATAGTGTTTATCCTCTGAGAGTATCAAAATTTGAGGAAAGAAACCACACGGATCTGTTATTGATAACTAAGGGTGAAATTTCACATTATGTGTGGATAAAGGACTTTGCAGCCTTGGTTAAAAATCAATTATCAAAACAGAAACGTAGGTTAACAGTGTGTAAAAGATGTTTCTGTTTTACATATAAAGAGTTGAGACGTGGAGGATCGGAGTGGTTGTCGGAACACCAGCGGCTTTGTAATGACAACTATGAAGTGAAGATTAGTCTGCCACCACCATCTAGAGCATTTGTCCAGTTCAATAAAACAGTTCACCAATACCGGATTCCACTAGTTATCTATGCTGACTTTGAATCCACGTTAGTGCCGCAGGAACTTCCGGATGATGAAGTAACTAGAAGAACCAAATATCAATTGCATCAACCTAACAGTTTTTGCTTATTGGTGAAATCTACTTTACCTGAAGAACAATTGCAAGACTATGGCTTAACATCCACTCCGATACTCTACCGTGGGGAAGAAGCTGCTAAGTATTTTGTAGACCAGTTGTATGACATTGCTGAAAAGGCGGAACGCTTATACGGTAATGTTTTACCCATGGAACCTTTGAACCAAAATCAACAAGAAGAATACATTTCAGCAACAAGATGTTATCTATGTAAGAAGAGCTTCAGTGAAGAAAATCCAAAAGTAAGAGATCATGATCACCTCACAGGGTTATACAGAGGACCTGCTTGTAATTCATGCAATATAAATTACAAACTGCCAAACTTTATCCCTGTAGTGTTACACAATCTTAGCGGCTACGACTCCCACTTCATTATTCCAGAGTTAGGAAGAGATAATGGCAAAATTGATGTTCTTGCTACAACATTGGAAAAGTACATCAGTTTCTCAAAAACAGTAGGTAAAATTAAACTTCGCTTCGTAGACTCTTATAGATTTATGGCATCTAGTTTGAGCAGATTGTCTGTGAACCTAAGAAGAGAAGACTTAAAAGAAACCAGCAAAATTGTATCTGAAGATAAATTGGACTTAGTAATGCGTAAAGGAGTGTTCCCCTATGATTACATAACTTCTGCAGAAAAATTTGAAGAAACCAGTCTACCACCGATTGAAGCCTTCAATAGCAAGTTAAATGAAAGTGCAATCACCGTTGAAGACTACAATCATGCTTGTAATGTTTGGAACCAGCTCAACATTCAAACCTTAGGGGAATATTCTGACTTTTATATAAAACTGGACGTAACTCTGTTGTGTGATGTGATGGAAGAATTTCGAAACACCTGCTTCTCCGCCTATGGACTGGACCCTTTACACTCGTACACATCTCCAGGATTAGCATGGCAAGCTATGCTAAAGTCAACCAACTGTCGACTGGAACTTCTAACGGATATTGATATGGTGCTCATGATGGAATCTGGTGTACGGGGCGGTTTGACACAAGCTGTAACACGTCATGTTAAAGCCAACAACAAGTACATCCCCGGCTTCGACGAGCAACAACCATCGGTCTACCTTGGCTACTTTGACGCAAACAACCTTTATGGTTGGGCAATGTCAAATCCGCTTCCCTACGCTGACTTCAAATGGATCGACCCGGCCACCATTGGAGACATCTCACAGATTCCGAAAAATGGTCCAAAAGGCTATATTCTGGACTGTGATTTTGAATATCCGGAGCACCTTCATGACCATCACTACGACTTGCCTCTGCTAGCCAAGACTGAAGTTTCACCGACAGGAAGATGGCCAAAATTGATGATGACCTTGGAGAATAAGGATCGCTATGTGGCTCACTACTGGGTAGTTCAACAGGCTCTTGAATTGGGTCTACGTATAGTGAGAATTCATAGAGCAATTGAATTCACCCAGTCTTGTTGGTTGAAACCATATATTGATTCCAACACTGCAAGAAGAGCTGCAGCGACAACAGCATTTGAAAAGGACTTCTATAAATTAATGAACAATGCCATCTTTGGGAAGACCTTGGAGAACAAAAGAAAACACAAAAATGTAAAATTAGTGAGTGATCCTAGGAAATTGGAAAAATTAGTGCAAAAACCAAATTTCGGAACATCCATGATTATAAACGAAAATCTAGTCGCTGTCAGTATGAAGAAAACAACAATAGTCATGGACCGTCCGTTATACATAGGTATGTCGATTTTGGACATAAGTAAAACCCTGATGTATGATTTCCATTATAACAAAATGGTTAAACACTACGGAAGGGAAAACATTGGAGTCGCATACATGGATACGGACGCGTTTATCTACTGGATAAAGACTTTGGACATGTATGAAGACCTAAGGACTTTTCCATACAAAGAAGATTTCGACTTTTCTGACTATCCGAAGAACCATCCAAATTTTAATGAAAAAAATAAAAAAGTAATTGGAAAATTCAAAGATGAAGCAAATGGAATGCCTTTAGAAGAAATAGTGGCGCTGATGGCGAAATTGTATTCATTTAAGATGTACCACGAGAACAACACACCGACAGTGAAGAAAGCAAAAGGAGTGAAGACATCTTATTTGAAAAAACACGTGACATTTGACCACTACAAGACTTGTTTGTTTGAAGATACTACGATATCAGCAACATTCAACAATATCCGAAGCTTCAAGCATCAAGTCTACAGTGTCACCGAAATTAAAAAAGCGTTGTCAGCTCGGGATGATAAAAGATACATTATGCCCGACAAAATCCACACTCTTCCTTTTGGCCACTACTCTCTAAACCCTATCAACTAGTAACCTATTCTTCGTCCTTCTACAACTACGACCTTATTCCTTTCTCCTTCCGTAAAAAAATGGGGAACACGGCAAGTCCAACGCCGTGTTCCCCATTTTTTTACACAAGTTTGGATGACCTTGACCCATATAAATGATGTGAATATTTAAAACAACATTCATTGTGATTATACATGTGATACAACAAACATTGAAACCTGCAATATGAAGGACTTGAAGCAACAAATTGTCAACGAACTTCATAAACCTGCAAGAAGAAAGTTTCCACGAAGAAATACGGTGATAAAAGGAATTAATGATTTATATCAAGCGGATTTAATCGAAATGATTCCTTATAGCAAACAAAATAAAGGATATAAATACATATTGACTGTTATTAACTGTTTTTCAAAAATGGCAGATGCTTTACCACTAAAAGATAAAAGTGGCAAAAGTGTTACAAAAGCAATGGAAACAGCTATACAAAGAGACAAACATACTATTAAACATTTACAAACAGATGATGGAAAAGAATATTTTAATAAGGAATTTGCAAATTTAATGAAAAAACACAATATAAACCATTATTCAACCAATTCAGAAGTAAAAGCCTCAATAATAGAAAGATTCAACAGAACTTTAAAAAGTGCAATGTATAAAATGTTTTCCAACAGAGGATCGCACATATGGATTGATATGTTACCAAAACTTATAAACGATTACAATAACAAATTTCATAGGACTATCGGGATGAAACCAAACCAAGTAACTAGTAAAAATGAAAACCTTGTATTAAAACGTATAAAAACGAATACTAAACCAAAAGTTGAAAAACTAAAGCCTAAAAAATTTAATGTGGGTGATAAAGTGCGAATAAGTAAATATAAAGGTGTATTCAGTAAAAGGTACCTGCCAAATTGGACCAATGAGGTTTTTACTGTATTCAAAGTACAACCTACAGTACCTGAGACATATATTTTAAAAGATAATAAAGGACAATTGCTTGAAGGAGGGTTTTATGGACATGAAATGTTAAAATCAACAGTAGGCGATGTATATTTAGTTGAAAAGGTGTTGCAACGGAAAAAAGATAAGGTCAAAGTACGATGGTTAGGATTTAATAAGACGGAAGATTCTTGGATACCTAAAAAGGATTTGATATAACGATAGAGAATCATTTTAGGTTGAACCATTACAAAGGATGGAGATAGTACCACAAAAAGAGAGTTTTACTATTAATAATATAGATGAACTCACAGTGGATAATTCAGAATTCAATAGTGGGAAGCATGGCAATTTGTTACCAAACACCGTTCGTTGTCTGGTTACCGGACCTTCCAACTGTGGAAAAACTAATGTAGTATTCAATTTGATTACAAACCCTAAAGGATTACGATTTAACAATCTATATGTATTTTCAAAATCACTACAACAACCAAAGTATCAATTATTGGAAAAAATACTGACTAATGTGCCTGAAGTTAAATATTTAAAGTTTAATGCAAGCGAGAGTGTCATGCAGCCACAAGAAGCTAAACCATTCTCCGTGTTTATATTCGACGATGTATCTTGTGAAAACCAAAACACAATAAGGAATTACTTCGCTATGGGTCGACATAACAACATAGATAGCATTTATATTGGCCAAACTTACAGCAAAATACCTAAACAACTCATTAGAGACAATGCAAACATGTTAATTGTATTTAAACAGGACGAAACCAACCTAAAACATATATATTTTGATCATGTAAATGCGGATATGACATTTGAACGATTTAAAGAGTTGTGTGGAAAGGCTTGGGCTGAAAAGTATGGGTTCCTAACAATTATGAAGGAACAACCGCTAAACAATGGTCGATACAGGATAGGATTTGATAAATTTATATTAATACATTAAACGTGGTATAACACATTCATTGTTGTACAACACGTCTTGCTACAAACATGGTTAACCAAGAAAAATTAGTAAAAGAAATAAAATCACTTAGTGATTCTATTCGGGCTAAAAACAGAGCATTGAAACTAGGTATTAGCGAGAGGGAGAAATTCCTTGAATCTACTTTTAAACCTATTACTGAACCCTTGAAACAATTAAACAAAAAATTTGCTAAACCTGTATTGGAAGGAGATGCGATTGCACCTATTACGAAGTTTGAAAGAGAAAATGTAAAATCAGAAGATTTTAGTGATGAAGACCTGGAATCCTCTACGTATAGTGGTTTTACCGGTGGAGAACCCGAAAGAGAGCTAGAATCACCGGACTATAGTGGAATAAAAGATTTATATGAAGTAAAAGCCAAAAGAGGACATGAAGTTGTATCAACTGCTAGTGAAGAGGAAAAAGAAGAAGAGACAAGGGAAGGTCCGTCAAACATAAGCTTATTGGGTGAAAACATTCATAACAAAGGACCTTTAGGAAGGAAATACATGGTAAAAATGTTACTCGGAACAATTCCTAATAAGAATTACCATAGTTATGGAGCGAGATTAACAGAAGACGGTTTAATGATAGGTAATAGCCCGTTAAACGTTGACGAACATGATAATATTGTCATTGGTGATCAAAGGTATAAGGGCACAAAAGGATTATTTGAATTATTATTTGAAAATAAGCCTTCAGTATCGGTAGTGAAAGAAAAAGACATGGAAGCATATAAAAATATTTTGGAACAGACAAATGCATATAGGAGAAAGTATTTACCTGACCAGCCTCCTTTTAGATCTAAGTCTTTAAAATATAAAGAATTTGTATCCAAGTTAATACCAACTAGAAGACAAACAATGCCGTTAACACAAAGAAAACCTGTAAAACGAAGATTTATGGCATCCACTTTGGATGTAAGTGCTCAGGAACGAAGAAAAAGAAGTAAGTCCGTTACGGGTACAGGTTTAATGAAGAAACTATATAACACAAATGTGATTTATTACAATAATATCAATAAATTGGTGGATAGAATGAAACTAATACATGAAGCTAAAGAAGCGGGTCATACTGGATTGGAAAACGAATGGGTGGCTTTAGTGGATGAACTCCGAAACCGTGGGGTAATCTCATAAAAATGCGTTACTCCCTAGAATACTATTCAGTTGCACTATGAGTGTCGACAAGTTCGGACGTTACTCCTCGGATGGGTTATATTATGCCAATAGTTTAAAAAGAAGTGCTGGTTTACCACAAACACCTGATGGAGATTATGATATGAGTAATAAAAGGTTAAAAAACATAAAAGATCCTACGGATGAAAACGATGCAATAAATCTAAAAATATTAAAGGAAAAGATATCGCCAACATTAAAACTACAAAATAACACATATGACGCAGAAGATCATAGAATTATCAACGTTGGTAAACCAAATCAAAACGGTGATGCGATAAACAAAGGTTATTTGTCATCTGAATTAAAAAATACGTTAAAATTCAATGGGAAAACGTATAGTGCCAACAATAAACGTATATCCAACGTAGATGACCCTAAAGATGCAAAAGACAGCGTAAATAGACGCTATTTACATTCTTTGATACCTGAAAAGACAAAAGATGGATTTTCTTTTTATAAATTTGTTATTAACGATATAGGTTATCCAAAAAATGAAAATGATGCTGTAAATCTCAAATATATAAAAGATCATTGTGTCATACGTGATGTGGGAGTTATCGATTGTCTTGGCAATTGTTTGGCGAATGTAAAAGATGGTTCAGCACCATCTGATGGTGCAACAGTGGGTCAAATGAAAGAGACTTTAAAACAAGAAACAACTGGATTTGCAAAACGAGATGAAGTATTATCAAAGCAAGGGGATGACTTTATTCAAGGTAATGAAAAATTTCGTTTATTGACATACAAAAACGCTTATTGGGATTGCAGGCATGGAAGGTTATCAAATGTGTCATGGGGTCATGCTGATAGAGACGCGGCTGCCTTAGGACAAACAGTACATCTAGATCCAAATAATTACTATGCGTTTTTTATATGTAGTAATAAAAAATTAAAAAACATGGCGCAAGGAAGAGAAGCAAATGATGCTGCAACTGTAGGACAGGCTATCACATTATCACAAATGGATAGCAAAGTGTATACTTGTAATAATAAACGTATAACAGACCTTAAAGACCCTGAACATGTGGATAATGCTGTCACTGTTAATTTTCTTGTAAAAGTTTTAGGAAATGCATTATTTGATGTATACAATCTTATTGGTATTCATTCAGGTCGTACTCCTTTGTTGGAATCTGAGAGAGGTACTTGGATTAAACGGGAAATTGTTCAAAACTATTTTATCAACCCTCATACAAAAAAGTTTAGATCATCGGATTGGGGTGATTTTGATATTTAATAAAAGAACACAATAAACAACTTCATTTATGTCCAACTTGTCATAGAGGTAACACATAAGTTGTACATTGCGATTATAAAAGGACAATAATGACGTTCCAGTACATCAGTCCATATAGAGACACTGTAAGGAGAGGAGGTGGGATCACGTCCACAGCGGTTTCTCTGTTAAGTAAAGCTTTAAAACGAATTCCAGTAGGATCCATAGTAAATAGAGCAATAGACGCATTACCATACGAATTTCATATACCGGGAGGTTATCAGTATTGCGGACCAGGAACTAAATTGAAAAAACGACTGGAAAGAGGCGATCCTGGCATAAATAAGTTAGATCAGGCTTGTAAAGAACACGATATCGCATATTCCACGTTTGCCGATTCAAAAAATAGATCAATAGCTGACAAAAAGCTTGCGGACATAGCTTGGCAACGAGTAAAATCAAGTGACGCTAGCATAGCAGAAAAAGCAGCAGCTTTAGCAGTAACAGCAGGTATGAAGGCTAAAACAGCAGTAGGAGGTGGAAGAAGGAGGAGAAGGAGAGTAAAAAGGAGGTCAACCACAAGAAAACATGGAGGAAATATAAAAAGAAGACGACGATCTACAAGAAAAGGCAGGAAGAAGCCCACCGTGTGGTCAATGGTAAAAAACGGGGCAGGTCTTTACCTAAGACCTTATCGTGCATATTAAATGAAAGAAATCAATTGGTCATACCACATAAAGCATTAACCAATATTGAATTATTTAAATATATTTCCTGTTTAAAAATACCATTTTTCCGCGGTGTGTTTATGAAAGACAGTTTACCAAAGAAAATGTGGCAAAATGAGACTGGAATTGTAAATTTGGATAATACTGAAGGGCCTGGCACCCATTGGGTTTGTTATAAGAAACTAAATAGCAATGTATATTATTTTGATAGTTTCGGTAATTTGCCACCACCAAAAGAACTTCAAAATTACTTTAAATCTGCTAAAAACATATATTATAACTATAAAAGAGAACAACCTGATAATACTTCAATATGCGGCCATTTATGTTTGGAATTTCTAGCTAAAAGTATCAGTCACTATTGAGATGTCTTCCTATACGGTATCATTAACAGGAAAATCGTCCACTTTACGAAGTATCCTTTTTCCAGCGTTACGCTTGCAAAAAGGAAGGTTTTGGGAGGCGGCACTATTGGATTTTACAACTTACAACTCTATCCCCAATGTTACGGAAGGTAAAAATAACGTATTGCATTATTATAAGGGAAAGGATGCCAGTGGAAAATTTACAGACTTACAAGAGTGCAGGTTACCCACAGGTTCTTATGAAATTGATCATATAAATGAATTTTTGCAAACTAAAATGGGAAAAGACAATATAACATTAAAAGGTAATAATAATACGATGAAAGCTGAAATTACTTCCAAATATTATATAGATTTCACTCAACCAAACTCAATTGGTGATTTATTAGGATTTTCCAACGATGAGCCTGTTTTAGAACCAGATGTAACACATTCCGGTAAGAAAACAGTAACAATATTAAAAGTCAATAGTATAGACATAACTTGTAACATTATACAAGGTGCTTACAGGGATGGGGCTAACACCCACATCATACATACTTTTTACCCAAGTGTACCACCTGGATTTAAAATTGTTGAAAAGCCACAAAACCTGGTATATCTACCGTTGAACACCACTTTCATTTCAGACATCGTGTTGAGCGTATTGGATCAAGACGGTAACTTGGTAGACTTCAGAGAAGAGCCTATTACGATTAGATTACATTTAAAATCGACACTTTAATACAAAACCATGGGTTTAACATTTAAAAGCGAACAACCTGCGGGAAACCGCATTAGTAGCTCTTCAGCTGTGGAGGAGTTAACACGCGAGAACATTCGTTTCTTAGAGAGAATTGGATTAAAATTAACCGAGTATGGATATACTGGATATAGCGCAGGGTCCAACATTCGACGAAACCCTATGGGAAAAAGAATATCACACCCACAACCCTTACACTTCATCGAAATTAAACAATAACGATGAAATCCGTATTCCCATACAAAATCAAGACATTTACACACTACCATGTGAAAGTTACTTGTATATTGAAGGACAAGTTACTAAAAAGGACGGTACTACTGTTGGTACAACAGTTCCATTTATAAATAATCCTATGGCTTTCCTATTTGATGAAATTAGATATGAAATATCAGGTGTAACAGTTGATTCCACTAAAAAAGTAGGTATTACGACAACTTTAAAAGGATTAACATCTATAACACCCAATGAAACCAATTTACTTAAACCTGCCGGATGGGTATTACCTACGATTGACACGATCACTCCAAATCCAAATGGATATTTTGATTTTCATATTCCATTACGTTTGCTGCTTGGTTTTGCTGAAGATTATAGGAAAATAATATTAAACGTTAAACAAGAATTAGTTTTGTTGAGATCTTCTAACGATAAAGACATTATTAAAGCTGCAGATGCTACTACAGATGCGACTTTAGAATGGAAATTAAAATTAGACAAAATTGTATGGA
This sequence comes from Neoaliturus tenellus, assembly GCA_030545055.2. Lineage (NCBI taxonomy): Eukaryota > Metazoa > Arthropoda > Insecta > Hemiptera > Cicadellidae > Neoaliturus > Neoaliturus tenellus. The sequence continues at coordinate 34,126,165 of CM061537.1, forward strand.
GAGTTCCACATGTTAAATTGGCTGACGAGCATAGAATGCTACTTTTAAGAAAATTAAAAGCCGATCGTGATATTGTTATTCCATTTAGAAGTTGGGAATTTCATGAGCATCCCAGTTTACCTACTACGGATCGACACACTTGGACTGTTAAAACATCGAATTATGTAGAACGAGCCAGGTATATTATATTTGGTTTACAAACAGGTAGAAGAGACGCCATTACTAAACATGCAGGACAATTTGATCATTGTGACTTGAAAAATATTAAAGTTTATTTAAATTCACAATTCTTTCCATACGACAATTTAAATGTGTCATTCACTAAGAAGAAATACAGTATATTGTACGATATGTACGCGAGATTCCAAAGTTCATATTACGGTAAAACAAATACACCTTTATTACCACCTGACAAATATTTCGATGCCTACCCAATAGTTGTAATCGATTGTTCTAAACAAAATGAATCAGTAAAGTCTTCAAGTGTGGATATAAAAATAGAAATGGAATTCAACGATGCTATACCGGCTAATACAACTGCATACTGTTTAATTCTACATGATAAAATCGTAACATACACACCTTTAACTGGAATTGTTAAAAATGTATTGTAAGAACCGGTTTTGTTTCATTCCGCGAGTATAAAAGCAGAGCGTACAGACCGCTCCTCATCAGTTTGTTGCCTACTGTTGTATGGGTAGCATCGTATTCAATATGGCTTCTCCTAGTGGTACACCTGAAAATGTGGTAGATATTGAGAAGGAGATATCTGAGTTTTTAGATCCTCAAGGTCACCAGGAAGGAGGTGAACAAAACGTTTGCGGACAACTTCACGCCAGTAATAATGTTGAAGAAAAAGGTAAAAGAAGAAAGACTATACAAAAGAGAAAAAGGGATATTGAAGATAATATTTCTCCAAACATATTGAGTGAGGTATTTTTGCGAATATTTTACCCAATCTCTTCCAGTTTGGATAAAAGTGTTTTAATCGGTGTTATGAAATCTACAGATTATTCCCCTACTGTAATTTTAACTCATGGACCCAAAATGATTTTGTTTACGGACAGTGCTTGGGAATCGTTTATGAAACATTTGCATCTACTAGAATGCTATTTAAGTAGTAACATGTTTGGAAGAAAGACAAGAGTAGGACTTTTGGATTCAAATGTGGAAATTGATATCATTAAACAACGTGGTGATCATCAGCTACGGTTCAGAGACACAACAAGACATGATAACAAAATTCAACTTAATCGAGAGGAGTTTTTCATTTTAACTTGTGCTACTGAACCTATAACAAGATACTTGAGACAACTGGTGTTTTCAAGTTCGATTATTAAAGATTATCTGGAAGACACTTTGGACAAACAACCGGACGCACCTATATTATACGGACCTGTGGATACTTCTATATTTAATAGAGTTCCTCATGAAGTACAGATGTGGAGACAATTGGAAAAGTACGCTCAACTACATAAGAAATCAGTAAAACAAGAAGAAGAGGAAGATGGAGGAGAAGAATCAAGTGTTAGTGATGAAAATGAAAACAAGGAAAATATAAAGATGGAAACTTAAATGACAATGGTTAGTTTTTAAAACAATAATCAACATTTTGTGGGGTTAGGCCTATTGGGGACGGTGCCCACGTTAAATATACACCAACGCGCCAACAACTGTACGGCCTGGTATAAAAGTAGTACCTACCGTGGTGTGGAAATCAGTTGACCTCCTGACTTCGTAATGAGCAGACGTGTGACCTTCAAAATGGACAAGGGAGAAGAAGAACAACAAGTAAAGTCCAAGCCTGGTATTATTGAGTTTCAAGCGTTTCGTGGTAATGATGATAGATTCATTATAAAAGAACTTGTGTTTTTGGACATGAATACAAGTGTTCCTTATTCGTTTTTATTTAAACCACCATGTTCTTATTCGTCTTTAACTAGTAAAGCGGCTACTACCAACAGATGGATTTCAAAACACTTCCATCATATCGATTGGTATGATGGTTTTACAAGTTACACGGACTTGTATCACATTATGCATCACTTTTCAGACAAGTTTACCAATATTTACACAAAGGGGCTGGAAAAGAAAAGATGGATTGAAGGATTTACTCATGTTCCGGTTAATGATGTGGAATTGGATAAGAATTATCAATACATGCTGGAAACCATATGTATTTGTACAAAAAGCCCAGAACATGATAAAGATAGACATTGCGCTTTGAAAAATGCCTATAAACTCGCCTCTTACCTTCAAAATGGGGAAGTGGGGAGTGGTGGGGGTAACGGAGAGTATATAAGTGGGGAGCAGACAGGGACCTGGCATGAGTATTACTCGAGATTCCGAGACGACAACATCTCCGAGCAAGAAGACGATCTGTAACCTGACCATGGCATCTCACCAGTTCCTTCAGACTTTGGTCGAGCAGTTCAATGCTCACTCCAAGTCAACAATATTACCTGTAAAGAAGTGCTCAGAACTAAAAGACGAGAAGCACTACATAATCCATGCTATGAAGAAGATGGAAACTACAGTTGGGGAGGCCATCTGCTGCAGTCTCAGCGAGGCGCCATTTACTCCGGGGGATGAACCAAAGTTCCAGGTGTACCTGCCCAAGAGATTCGTCCATCTTCTACAAAACGAGGATCTTCGCTCTATTCAACCCGGGTGTCTATACCTGGTGTCGCACGGCTGCACGGGTAGCAATTCTACAGAGTTGACCATCCACATCGCTGACAAGCAGCAGTGTTAGATTTAAGTTTTAATGTTATACATATGTTGTTGTAATGTTTTATAAATAAACGAATCATAAAAGACAAAAAAAATAAAAAAAACAAAAAAAAAATGCAACATATCAATATGTGACAGACTTCACGTATTGATATGTTGCATTTTTTTTTTTAAACTTCGCGGGTGTCCTTGACCTTTGACCTTTGCATTTCACAATTACCCCCACTACCGTAATTACCCCCACTACCGCACTAGGATTCAAACCTGCTTGGATGCAAAGAACGGTCAGTCTGTTGCCAACTAGCAAACGATGAGCACCTTGTACGAGCTTTGCTTACAACGAGTTATAACTGACGCATCTTTATTCCAGACGGCTTTACGAGATAATATCCCTATAACAGTAAAGCAGGATATCGAGGAGTACAAGAAAGATAATAGAGGGTATTCGGGATACTCCTGGTATAGGTTTCAAGACGGGGAAAAGTTTTGTAGGCCTTGTGGCAATGCTGCCGTCAGAGACCTTCGACGGTTCGTACAGGAAGGTGGTAGAAAACAGTTTGGATTTCTAGCACCAATGTTTAGATTTGAAAACTACAAGGACACCTGTGCTATTTGTTCCATCCCTTTGTATCAATGGAAAAAGTTTAGAAGTGTTTAATTGCATCTTCCATACCCCCACCACCATCACCCCCACCACTTTTCCATGTACCTCCAAACGCTGTGCCTTGGCTTCATTTCTACTCCAGCAGCCAACCTAGCAACATCAGGATGTCTCTCAACGTCAGTTGCGCAAGTTACGAGGAGGTGAGCATCAAGACTCAGCAGGAGCTAAACGACTTATACAAGGAGTTGCAGCTGATGGTGGCACGAGGCTACCGTATAAATGTGCAAGTTTACGCTTGCAATATACGGAACACCCGGCAGTCAAAGGAAGAGCCTGGACACTCCTCAACGGCTTCCTCACCAGCATCCATGAAGACCGAGCCAGACAACTTGGACTACTTCAGCTGACTAGCAGTTGTATTTCTTATCCTAACCATTGTAGAATATGTATATTTTTTCATTATATTAAAGAAGTAAAAGAGCAAAAACACCTATCTTGTTACTGACATATAAGCTCAGTAACAAGATAGGTTTTTTTAAAACACAATTTGGATGACCTTGAAACTTCCCCCTCCACTGCTTTGTTACCCCCACCACTTGACTATTGGTGTACATGGCACATCGCAATTGGAAACCTCATTCCATCTTCTACAGCCACATCGACAACATCAACAATGGCAAACCTACCAACAGATGAAAGATGTCCTCACGCATGTTGTGACTTCATCCACGAGTTAGAGAAGAGGATGCAGGAGAGGGCGATAAGAAGAAAGCAGATCCACTCAGAAAATATCATGATAGTCAACGGCTATCTTTTATTGTTCGGCCTTATTATGGTTGTACTTTTCATACTGTATGGCATAGTCACATGTGTCGGCAAGGTTGCAGAAGAAAACGCTCGCCACCATCAATTGGAAAGTTTTAATGTTACTTTGTAGGTTTTCCTTTTTTTAAAACTCCGTTTGGATGACCTTGAAACTTCCCCCACTACTCCACCACGCCCCCCACCATGTTCCTGCATGAGCCTCACATCAAGCATCATTCCTTGTTCAGCAGGCAACCATGGATGACAACAACACCATCACCCAGGCAGACTCCACTACCGATGTTGGAACAAGTACGGGTTGGACACTGTCGATCGACAGTGTGCACTATCTAGAGACAATTTTCCAAAGGATGAAGGAGATACTCCGGGACAACCCTGGAATCATAATTCAAATGAATTTGGACTATGATTGGTCGAGAGTTACACTGCAGCAGGATGGAGACAACACTCAACAGTCACCAGAGTATACCCCAATGTCACCTATTTACCCCTATGAAGGATCTGATGTGGAGGTCAACGACGAGGCTGGTGGGGGGTGACCTTCTTTCTTTTTTTAAAACCCAATTTGGATGACCTTGACCTTTCCCCCTCTACTCCTTCATTTTTTTAAAACTCAATTTCAATGACCTTGAAATTTCCCCCTCTACTTTTCAATACTGTTACTACAGTCTGCGGCTCACCTCATTCCTTCCTTAGCTACCATGGCGAACGAGGCTACTTCTCAAGTTGAAGTTGACTCCACTACGGACGAAGCATTTCCCTTGTGGTGGACCGTTCATTTGCAAGATGTGACAGAACTAGAAATGTTACGCCAAAAATTGCAATATGTTTTTAACGAGAACCGTGACGTTGAATGTAGGATGGAATTGGATTTTGATGCGACCAGGATCAACTCAGAACCTTTAACTTCCAGCCAGCCTCATCCACACTTTACACATCTGTACACTCCTATAGCGCCGAAAGAAATAACCATTGCCGAAGCTGACTCATCCACACGTTTTATTCACCCAACATTTTGGGTGTTGATTATAGACAATGTGTACAAAGTGGAGGTGGTATGTAATAGGTTGAAGGAGTTGATGGTGGAAGATCCTGGCCTTCGCTTTAAAATAGAAATACACTTTATCTATGGAGCACCAGCAAGGGACTCAGACGACTCTGGTTCTTCATCTGAAACTACTACAGACGACGAGGACGACTAGCCATCTTTTTTAAAACTCCATTTGAATGACCTTGACCTTTCCCCCTTTACTCACCTTAGTTTATATAAGCTGCGCTCTCACTGACTACGGCATCATTTCATCGTGCGCCTTCGCCGCAGCAACATGGAGAGTCAACTTAACTACTGTTGCAAACAGAAGTGTTTTTCATGGTCCAATGACATTGATGTGGTGGATGGACTGGCTTGTAGAAAGTGTGAAGCTTTTGGACAATGCATGTGTCGGTGCAAATCTTGGGAGAAGCCAAAGCCTGAGTTGAAGACATTCCATGTGTACCAGATGAGAGGGCATAAGTACACTTGTTGCCCTGAACGTTGCATTGAATTTAATCTAAGACAGCTAACTGGCTGCAAAATGTGCAACAATCATTTTGCAGGTTTTTGCAAACATTATTTAGGGGCGTGTCAGTACAGATCAACTTGGCATACCGAAGCACTCACTATCAATGAAATCGCTATAGACTCACAAGAGTAGTCTTTCTACTATTTGACTTTTTTAAAACTCCGTTTGGATGACCTTGACCTTTCCCCCTCCACTCACCTTAGTTTATATAACCTCCATTCCCACTGACCACGGCATCACTTTATCTTGCTCCCTCGCCGAAGCAACATCAAGTATGGAAACTAAGCGTGTCTCATGTTGCGAGCATAAGTGTTTGGAGGAGCCAGGCGTCATCCATTGTGCAAAAAAGCTTTGGGAGGAAGAGACAGGGTCAACCTATTGCTGCAAGGACAAGTGTTTCCTACTACCAAGATGGCAAGTGGACGGGTTGGCCTGCCAGCAATGTGAATGCTTCGGATGTTGCAGGTGTAGATGCAAGAACCAGCAGCTGCCACCACCGGTACTACAGACTTTCAAAATTTACAAGTCCCAGTACTTTTACACTTGTTGTCCGCAGCGGTGTATTAAATTTCATTTTTCTAATCTTACCAATTGTCGGAAGTGCTACGGACAACCTAATGGGTGGTGCACCTGTTTTCTGGACTCCTGCCGCTACAGATCGGATTGGTTTACAGATCCGTTAGAAATTGATGAAGTCGCCCAGGAAGCACAAGAGTAGTCTTTCTACTCTTTAGCTTTTTAAAACTCCATTTGGATGACCTTGAGATTTCCCCCTCTACTTCCCCATATATCTAGGGTACACAGGGCCTGACAGTCAGTCACTCGGTGGCTGTCGTGGGGTGCGCATCGGTGTCGGCGCTCTGTAGTTGTTAAGTGTTCAAGGTCACAGTAATATGGAATTGCGGATGTTGTGCTTGTTCAATGGCCTCTGAGGACTAGTGGATGACGGTTTAAGCAAGGTCATGTCGCAAACTCGAGTTTGACTTGGCACTTTTGCCGTTTCTCATCGCAAATTCGCTCCAAGTCGTCAAGGTCACGTGGACTCTGACTGAAACTCGGAGCGTAGTGCGAGAAACGGCAAAAGTGCCAAAAAATTTTGAGTTTCGGCGTGACCTTGACCTTAACAGTGTCAGTGACGTCATTTTGATGATATAATGGATGATGACGTCATCAGCATGTCATTTCTGTGACGTCATGGGTGTGACGTCACGGAAATGACGTCATCGATGATGACGTCATCAATTACGTCATCGATGACGTCATTTTGATGACGTCATGGGTATGACGTCATCGATTGCGTCATCATCGATGACGTCATCGATTACGTCATCGATGACGTCATCGGGGTCATTGACCTTGGCGATGACGTCATCACATTCCTCAGAGGTCATTGAACTGAGCCAGCAACCGCAAAAACACACTACTACCAGCATTAAATTATAGACTTTAAATATAATTTATTCTATGTTCTAATCATAATGCTCTACATTAAAATATGATTTATTTGGTTTAATTATTATTTGCTTGATTTTATTTAGGCAAATTTTTCAGTTGTATATTTTCATTTTTTTTTTACTTAATTTTTTATATTTAAGAACCTACTACTATTTGTGATGTTGCAATACCATGTATTTGTTTAAACGAATATTTAAATGTCACAAGTGTTACACAGATGCAACCACATACGGTTAAGCATCGACTTTGTTCACTTTTTAGATTCATAACTTCATGTAAAATTTTTTTAAAGTCAATATAATTCAAATTTACTGATAAAAACATGATTATTTGGCTAAAAACATGACTTTTTATTAATACAATACAAAAGAATTTAGGTTTTTACAACGCATTTTACTTTTTACTATCGTATTATTTAAATCATTGTCTCTCTCTCTCTCTCTCTCTCTCTCTCTCTCTCTCTCTCTCTCTCTCTCTCTCACACACACACACACACAGATATCACTATGAAAACCACTTTTTTGGACTGAGGGGGCACCAAAAAGGATAAATCAACCAACAACTCAAATTCGGTAATGATAACTTTTGAAGGAACCTCTGTTTTTGATGAAGTTTTGTATGGACGTGCAAGACCAGGTTTATTTTTATGAGTTCGCATGTATTGTCTTAGAGCTTTATTGGGTTTTAAAAGGATCAAACATGATTTTTGGAATTTTTGACATTAATTTTGAAAACCCAACAATCATAACTGAGACCATTTATAAGAACTGTAAAAAACAAACATTTTAATACTTTAAATTTTTAACGGAGTTTAAATGTTTATGGAAAAAATCCAAATATGTGTTTCTTATGTTATTTGTTTACGGAAAATCAACAAAACCCGTTATCTCGCTTATTTAATGATAAAATTCCATAAAATTTTGTACATGCCTTTATTAGATAGGGTGTAACTTACATTTACTTACTAAAACATCATGGCGGGAAACCTACATACTGACCCCTTGATGTTTATAGAAAAAAAATTTTAAAGTGCCAAATCTTGATACAATTTGCTCTTTACCTTCACTAATTAGAAACACTAGTTAGTAATTCACTAATTACCTTCACTTCATTAATCTACGTTTCCTAACACACCCTGTGGTAAAATGGACAACATACCCACTTAAGTTAATATTAATATAATCTGTATTTAATCAGTCAGCTGTTTGTTATGAAAATGAATCTTTTGTTTATGTAAAAGAATAGTACCAGGTTAACCGAGCCTTGCTCGTTGGTTTTTTGGTCAGTTTTAATATTTCCACCAACAACTAATTATACCTCTTCACAGTTTACAGCTGTTTCAAAAAGTCTGCTTAACATTAATGTTTCTTTATTTTTGTTTACATTTCGTTGTTATTTCGTTACCAAAATAGCAACCCATAAGACCAATGTTAAAAATTACGATTTTTAAACTTAAATTTAGACCAAATTCGATTTTTCCTGGGATTGAGTCAGTTTCTAAACTTATTTTTTGGCCAAAACACTCTTAAATGCAAAGTTTAAGCAAAATCTAACAGCTAGATTTCGAGATCGTGGAACACACATCCCTTCAGACATTCCTCGTATTATAGTATAGGATTGTACTTGAATTTAAAACTGGTTTATATTATTTTTAGTAGAAAATCAGTTTCCACAGGGCCATTCAAGTAAATTTGGCGACCCTTAAGCCAGGATAATTAATTGTTATATTCTTTAGAATTGATGTTATTTTCTGATCCACGAGCTTAATATGAGTGAATTACAGAGAAAAGACGTAAGGACAGTCTTCACCAAAAAGGTAAAATCTGTTAAGGAACTTATAGAACAAAACAGTGATAGTAGTGTGTTATGGTTACTCCTGGCTCAGGGCATATGCCCCGGAAGCCACGTAGCGGGTCACACAGCATCCGGTCGGTTAGATAAGGCATCAGAGGAGGGGGGGTATGCATAAATTAAAAGTTGGTTCAAAATTGAAATTCAACTTGAGAATTGGGTTAAGGAAAGTATGTCAAGGCCATCCCGAGTAAGTTTTAAAAAAGCCTATCCCGCTACCACAGGAAATAGTTCTGAGAGTTGAACTACCCGGTGATAGCGGGATAGGTAGAATTAACTTTTGAACTTTATTCGTAAAAACAAATACAATCAATGTGCAATACCAGGATTGATACAGGTTGAATTTTTGTGATGAACAATGGAGTTGTAAAAACAAACGCCGACGACGAGGATAAGGTAAACGCAGAGTCCCCAGATGACGTATTTGACAAGTTTGAAGAAACGTAACATCTCGAGTTGATTTTCCCGTTCCAATTCCAATCGTTTAATTTCCAATTTAAATTTTTCCTCTTCCATCCTTGTGATGAAGGAAACTTCATCCATCATTAGTGTTGTTTTGGTGTTTGAAATTTTGAAACAAGTGATGTTGATAGTTCAAATGTTGGAGAAGGAATGAGAAGTGAAAGCGAGAAACGTTAGTTAAACGAAGGAGTGGTGGGGGGAAGTTGAATTACAAAGAAGTAGTGGGGGAAGTTGAATTACAAAGAAGTGGTGGGGGAAGGAGGTTGCTCACCATTTGCTTCCGTACTTGTTGTTGTCGTGTCTGATTGTAGAGGTGTAAGTGGAGTAAGATTCAGCAAACTATCTTCATCAGAACTTTCAACCTCATCACAAATAGGACAAGCGTAAGTTATTTCCAAATTCATTTTAACAGTGTTGAATTTACTAACAATTTCGTGTAAAGTATTAAATATATCTTGCAAATCTTCTTTACAATTTACTTCGAAACTAGAATTCATTCGTGCCAACGGAGAGTTGTTCATCGTGCGAGAGTCGGTGATTGAATGAAGATCGGCGCTTAAGAAGGAGGCTTATTTGTCGGTGAGCATGAGCTTGTGACCAAGTAAATAGCTAATTTCCTCTTCTTCGTCTTTCAATTCAAATATCTTAGCTGAAGTAGTAGTTGTTGTTTCGTCCTCACTCGATGATGAAGAATATTCACGAGGACGTAAATAGTGAACATCAAGTCTGATCCATCTCATTGGATATCTATGCATGATAGAAAGCAAATTTTGAAATATTTCTTCCAATTAATTCTTCCCTGTCAGTTATTATATGTTGAAACTTGACGAAAGGCGATCCCATGTTGTCAGTTAGAGTGTTGGAAGTGAAATAATTCAAAGGTGGATTCAATAAGATACAAAATTTAACTAATGGTGGGGGAAATCTAAAAGACCTATGGTGGGGGAAATCTAAAAAAAAAAAAAAAAAACAATGGTGGGGGAAATCTCACGGTCACCCAATTGAAGTTTTAAAAGAGTGTAAAATTGAAATTACACATTCGATGGTTCTACAGGATCGGAATACCAATCTGACCTGTATTTACATCTTTTTATCATATGTGTACAAAAATCATCTTGATGAGACTTGGTGCGTTGACAATGAGGTAGATCGAGAGGATGAAATTTGAAACATCTTTGAGGACAGCATGTATGAAAATATCTTGATTTGTAAAGTTTCAAAGTTTGTAATTCCGGTGACGGTAGTTGTTTTGTTTTGCATTTGCAGTAACACGATCCGAAAAATTCACATTTAGTACAAGCTAACACGTCCACCATTATTGGTCCTAAATCTGTACACTGTTGTTCACAACAGTAACGAGGTTCGTACTTGTACTTTTGTTCTTCCATGTTGACGCTGCTGAGTCCAGTGAAAGAATAAGAGTGTATAGTGTTGAATAGTCAGTTTTATGTACTACAAAAAGTGGTGGGGGTACTTTCAAGGTCATCCAAACGAAGTTTTAAAAAATTATACCTTACTAATGTAAGGAATGTTGATACTTAAGAAGTTAGTTTCTGTTTATTTTCTTCAGACTTTGTCTGTTTCTGTTTGTTTTCTTCAGCCTTTTTCTCTCTCTCCGCTTTAGCCATAGCGATAAGTTCTTCAGTCGATAGTGGATGTACTTCAGGAAATTTTAAAATTAATTTAGCTTGATATCCTTCTTTAGTTAATATATCTAAAACTTCAGTCTTTTGTTCAACGGTGTTGTAATCTTTTCCATAGATTTTTCCATCAAGTTCAATCATCATTCTGTATAACATCTTTAAAATTAGGTGTTGACGCAGCGAGAGTCGGGAAGCGAATGATTAGTTATACAAGTATCACCCCCTTTTTATCAACTTGACATTGATCACGTGATTCCTTAGTTTTATTTGTTAAAAGTTATTTAACATTGGTAATACTTGTTAAACTTGATGTTATGTTGACCAGTCGGCGATGAAGATGTTGTAGGTTGTGTAGAAAGAAATACTTCATCATCGCAGTATTTTGTTTTAGTAAACATCCTTATATTAGTAGCACTAACATCAACAGTTAAGTGATAACCACCGGTAAGTAAAACTCGCATTTCGTTTGTTAAATCTTCAAGTTGTTCAAAACTTGTAATGGTGTTGGTATCGTAAGATGCACACTTGACCTTTAGGGACATTTTGAAGTTTTGTATTCAGTGATAGAGAGCGAGATATGTACGGTACGAAAGGTAGTCGTAGACTGATGAATTTCATAAGTAGATTTCCGCTTTTATCATCACATAAAACTGGGCTAAGGTCATCCCGTTGAATTAAAAAAAAAAGCAACATATTGCTTTGGTCAAAGACTTAACAATATGTTTTTTCTATTAATTTTTTTTTGTTTTGTATCATATTTATTGAGAAACCATTAAAAACAAATAGTTACAATGTTATGTACAAACTAGTTAGTAGTAGGTGTTACATGAATAGTTAGTTCAGTTGAGATGTTTCCACTCGGTCCGTGTGAAACCAAATAGAGTGCGCCGGGTTGAAAAACACGAAGATCTTCATTTTGTAGAAGTTGTACAAACCGTTTCGGTAGGAAGATTTGAAACTTCGGTTCGTCACCAACTGTATACGGCGCCTCGCTCAATGTGCAATTAATAGGATCACCAACTGAAGTGTCCATCTTCTTGATTGTATGTATGATGTAATGTTTTTCTTCTTTTAGTTCAGAACATCTCTTCGTCGGTAAGATTGTTGATTTAGAATGAGCGTTGAATTGATCAACCAAATTTTGAAGAAAGTTCTGCGATGCCATCTTGATGTTATTGTTAATCTTCTTATTAATCTTCTTGTTAATAAGAATGCCCGTCGGAGATTTTGTCTCTTCGGAGGTTCGAGTAATACTCATGCTGCGTCATGGTAGCGCTCTCACTTTTATAACCGACATTACCCCCACCATTCTGTTGAAGGAAATTAATTAAGCAGTAGGCATTCTTCAAAGCGCACTGTGACTTTCGATGTTTAAAACTCTTTGATGAAATACAAAGTTCATTGAAGTAGCATTGGAAATCTCTATCTATTATTACATTTATCACTTCGTTGCTTGTAAATGATTGTATCCAATTAGCTTTTTCCAATCCTCTTGTGTAAATAGTTTTGAACTCTTTGCAGTAATGATTCATAATGTGCGGCATCATGTTATAATTAATAAAACCTTCATCCCATCTTAAGTTGTGAAAATGTTTGTACAACCATTTGTTTGTAACTTTCGCTTTAGTTATTAGTCTATTGAATGGTAATGGAGGTTTGAATAAGTAATGATAAACTACAGATGTGTTCATATCCACTAATTCTTTTATAATAAAATTTCCATCATTTCCTCGAAAAGCTTGAAATTCAATTATACCTTTTTTAACTTCCATTATATGTGGCGCTTTAGAAAACGATCCCGTTTGTTCATGATGAAGTCTCGTCATCAACTGACTTGTATTACAAACACGATTGTTCTTCTTTAACTTCTTGCGCTTCTTCGTCGATATTAAAGTTGGTGTGATAGTTGTTCAATTGTCTCCACGTATCCACTTCTTGAGGTATTCGATTAAAAATAGAAGTATCCACGGGACCGTATAAAATTGGAACGAAAGGTTGTCTGTCCAATGTATCGATTAGATAGTCTTTGATTATTGCACTTGAAAATATTAGTTGTTTCAAATATCTGGTGACGGGACCGGAAGTACAACTTAAAGTGTAAAATTCTTCTTTATTCAAATGTAATTTTACATCATGTCTAGTTAAATCTCTGAAGCGAACGATTTGTCCCCCACGATGTTTCACAATATCAACTTCAATATTTGATTAAAATAAACTTAATCTTGTTCTTCTTCCAAATGTGTTGTTACTTAAATAGCATTCCAAAAGATGTAAATGTTTCATAAATGATTCCCAAGAAGTTTCAGTGAAAGTAACCATTTTATTTCCATGATTTAAAATAACAATCGGTGAATAATCCTATGATTTTAAAATTCCAACTGAAATACTTTTCGTCATGCATGAAGAAATGGGGTAGAAAATTCGAAGAAAAACTTCTGTTAAAATATTTGTTGTAATGTTAACTTCAACCTTTTTTCTTTTTACTTCTTTTTCAACCTCTTCTTTTTCTTTTTCTTCTCTCTTCTTATGTTTGTTAAACTTGAGGAACTCGTCCATTTCTCGTTCAACTTGTTTTTCTAGATCTGAACTATTATCATAAACCAGAGGTGTATTTTCTTCTCCGTTAGTAGAACTCATCTTGCGAACGATGCTTACCATATGACGGTCGAAGATATAATGAAATTTCCACTCATTTTTTTCTTGCTTTTATGTTTTTTGTGAAATCTTGAAATTTATACAATCACATAAATGTTTGTTTTCAACTTGTCTTTCACAAACGAAATTCTAACCTCAAAAATTGAGGCAGATAATTCTAACCTCAAAAATTGAGGCAGATAATTCTAACCTCAAAAATTGAGGCAGATAATTCTAACCTCAAAAATTGAGGCAGATAATTCTAACCTAAAAAATCTGCAGTCGTTGTACTAATTCTTCTTAAAGTACATTCTTCACAATTCCGGTTAGCGGTGTCGAAGTAACTATTTTATCGTGTAGAACTAGGCAGTATGCCGAAGTTCCATCCGCTACTGGTTCTTCAAATTTCATTTCAATTTTTATATCCACACTTGATGATTTTACCGATTCATTTTGTTTTGAACAATCGATTACAATTATCGGAGCCTTGGAATAATACTGGTCAGGTGATAATAGTGGTGTATTAGTCTTTCCACAATATGACGATTGGAATCTTGCATACATATCGTATAAAATGGAAAAACGTTTTTTGCTCAACATGACATTCAAATTGTCATACGGAAAGAATTGAGAGTTTAGGAAATTTTACAATTCTTTATTTTACAGTGATCAAATTGACCGGCATTTGCAGTGATAACATCTTTTCGCTTAGTTTGAAAACCGAGTATTATGTACCTTGCTCGTTCCAAGTAAGTTGATGTCTTGACGGTCCATGTTTGTCGTTCTGTCTGAGGTAGTGTAGGATATTCATGGAATTCCCAACTTCGGAATGGCATCACAATATCACGGTCAGATTTTAACTTTCTCAATAATACGATTCTATGTTTATCGGCCAATCTTACATGAGGTACTCTCCAAACAACTTTATCCAATTGTAGTTGCCATTCCAGTTTATCTTCCGTAGTTGCAGGGTCTGCAAGTATCAAGTCCTTATTAGTTGAAGATCTGAGTAATACTAATTCTTGTTTGACATTTATTATTACTCGTTTGTAATCTTCAGCGAATCCCAAAAGCAATCGTAAAGGTACATGAAAATCAAAGTAACCGTTAGAATCCGGTGTTATAGTGTCTTTATCAGGTTCAACCCATCCGGCGGTGACTATTGAATTCTTCTCATGCGGTGTTAATGATGTTAATCCTTTCAATGTCGTTGTTATACCAACCTTTTTTGTCGAATCAACCGTCACCCCTGATATCTCATATCTTATTTCATCAAAAAGGTATGCCATCGGGTTTTTTATAAAAGGAACCGTTGAAGCAGTTTTTCAATCCAATTTAAGTACCCGTCCTTCAATGTACAAATAACTTTCACACGGCAACGTGTAAATATCTTGTTGTTGAATGGGAATCCTTATGTCATCGTTATTGTTTAATTTTGATGAAGTGTAAGGGTTGTGCGTGTGATATTCCTTCTCCCATAGTGTTTCGTCGAATGTCGGTCCTTGAGATATATCCAGGATATCCATCGTTGATAAGTTTCGATCCAATCTTTTGTAGAAAACGAATGTTGTCCGATGTTAACTCTTCCAATGTCGAGGAGCTACTGAGCTCCCGACCCTTCCATTGCGGTTTAAATGTTAATCCCATGTCGACTTTTATGTTGCCGCTCTGATGTGTATTAGTATAGTAATTGTTTCTTCTCTAAAGTCAACACTAACACCGTCTTGATCCAATATGTTCAGTACGATGTCTGAAATGAAACTGGTGTTTAACGGTAGGTATATCAAGTTTTGTGGCTTCTTAACAATTTTAAAACCGGGAGCCACTGTTGGATAAAATGTATGTAAAATATGCTGATTCACTCCTTCTCTATACGATCCGTGTATAATATTACACGTTACATCGATACTATTTACTTTCAATATTGTAACAGTTGTATCACCTGAATGAGTAGTTCCAGGAGTTAAGATTTTCTTTTTTGTATCTGTAAATCCAAGTAAACTGCCAATAGAGTTTTTCAAGCTGACATCGATATAATATTTCGAAGTTATTTCTGCTTTTAAAGTATTATTGTTTCCTTTAACGGTGATATTTTCTTCTCCGAGTTTTTTCTGTAGTAATTGGTTTATATCATCGATTTCATAAGCTCCAGTAGGAAATGTAATTATTTTCAATTCTAAGAATTTTCCTGAAGCATCCTTAGTTTCATAATAATGTAGTAAATTGTTCTTTCCTTCCGCAACATTGGGAATTGAGTTGTAGGTAGTCAAATCAAGTAATGCCGCTTCCCATAAGCTTTCTTTGGATAGACGCAATGCTGGGAACAGCGTACTTTTCAATGTGGATGAATTTCCACTGAGTGACACTGTATACGATGACATCTTAAAGCTGACTGACACTCTTCGCTAGAAACTCCAAACAGAAATGCCCACAGATTTCAGTATTGTTAGGTTGTTCTCTTTTGTAATTGTAAAAAATATTTTTGGAGTTTCGAAAATAATGTTGAAGTTCTTTCGGAGGTGGTAGATTGCCAAAACTGTCAAAGTAGTAAACGGTTTGTCCGAGTTTTTTATAGCATACCAATGAGTGCCTGGACCATAGGTCGAATCCAAATTTACTATTCCAGTTTCATTTTTCCATATTTTAATTGGTAATGCATCATTCATAAAAACTCCTCGAAAGAATGGCATTTTTAACATTTTACATAATCATTTAATTGATGATTTGTTAAAGTTTTATTTGGAATTATCAATTGATTCTTCTTATTTAGTACACACGGTACGGTCTTAGGTATAAACCTGCTCCGTTTTTTACCATTGACCAAATAGAAGATTTCTTTACTGTTGCATTACGAGTTCTACGACGTCTCTTCTTAATGTTTCCACCTCTTTTGGGAGCTCTTCTCTTTGCAGGTCTTCCTCTGCGACGTCGTCTTCCAGCACGAAATTGAGCTTTCGTCTTCATGGCTGTAGTTACTGCCCAAGCCGATGCTTTTTCTGCAATAATTGCGTCACTTGATTTTACTCTTTGCCAAGCTTTTTCCGCTAGAATTTTATCCGCTATTGATCTATTTGTCGACTCTTTATACTTTGAATTATCGTGTTCCTTGCAAGTTTGATCTAATTTATTAATTCCAGGATCTCCTCTTGATAAACGTTTTGCCAACTTAGTTCCAGGTCCACAATATTGATAACTTCCGGGCAGATGTAATTCGTATGGTAAAGCGTCTATCGCTCGATTTACAACAGCACCCACTGGAATCCGTCTGAGCAGTGATAATGCAGCTGATGTTATACCACGTCTTCTCTTGCCAATGACCTGATGACGACTGAACGATGCGGTCTTCATTATGCTGTTTTATGCAACCAAAGTCTTCACTCTATGAAATACTTTATGATAATGAATCCTTTTTTGTGTATTCCATACTTAAATATTCATAAGTTTTACTAGTATCTATCAATGATTTCATCTTTGATGAAATCTCAATGAAGATTGAATCTTCATCTCAATGAAGATTCCCTGGACCTCGGAGAGACTTTCCTGGCCCAGCAGTTCCCCGTGCCCCGGCTGTGTTGGCGTCCATTCAGCCATCTTGGCGGCCCTTCCAGCTCCGCCATAAGGATTTTCTCTTCAGTGAGTTTAAGCCTTTTCTCTTGATTTTTATAAACAGTGTTGTAGGCATTTATTATTTTCTGGTGGTACATAGTACCTGGTCCTTCGAACATTTCAGTTTTTGAACCAAACTAGTAAATTTCAGACAATTGACTTTTCACATTTTCAATATTATTTCAATAAATTAATTCCGCCCTTTCTCAAACACTTGTGTTGAAATAACAGCATCATGTTCTTTCGTGCCTAAACTTATATTTGACAATCTTTTATTTTTTCCATCCCACTTGTCATTTTGTAGTTGTAGTAAGGTAAAATTTTCACTTCCTTGCATAAATTCATCACCTGTCTTTGACACCACCTGATTTTGTTTAACAAAAGCGGATGTTCCTTTCTTCAAGCTTTCGGGATAATCGAAAAAGTCGAAATCATCTTTATATATAAAGGTGCGTAGATCTTCGTACATGTCATTTGTTTTAATCCAGTAAATTAGTGCATCCGTATCCATATATGCAATACCAATGTTCTCTCTTCCATAATAGTTAACCAACCATCTTCTTATAATGAAACTCATACATGTGTGTTTTGGAAATATCCAAGATTGACATTCCAAGATACAAAGGACGATCCATTACAACTGACTTCTTGTTCATGGAAATAACAACTAGATTTTCATTAATAATTACAGATGAACCAAAGTTTGGTTGTTGCACTAATTTCTGTAATTTTACTGGATCAGTTACCAATTTGATATCCTTATGTTTCCTTTTGTTTTCCAAAGTCTTGCCAAATATTGCGTTGTTCATTAGTTTGAAGAATTTTTTTTTTGAAAACTTTATGTAGCGGCGGCTCTTCTTATTCAATTCAATTCAATTCAATTCATTTATGGTTCAGTTTTACAATACATTGTGTTGAACATGTCAAAATTAACTAAAACTAAACTAAAACTAAAAGTACAATTCGTTCGAATTATTTACAAAAACAAAAAGGAAAACATTCCTCAAAAGAAAAATTCACAAAATTAAAAAAAAACTCACTTGCCTTGAAGAAATTCATCGACCCCGTAATAAGCCTTTTCACACAAAAAAATCTTTCAAATTTTTCTTAAAAACGGCCGTGGTGGACGCCTGCTTTAGGTTTTGGGGCAGTGCGTTGTGGAGCCGGAGAGCAGCATACCTAGGCCCATGCTCAAGGAGGGTCAAACGATGTACGGGATACACAAGGTTGGATTTGAATCTAGTGTTGTAGACGTGGTTGCTCCTGTCACTTTCAAAAAGTTTTGGATTATTTTTGAAAAAGGTGAGGGTTTGAAAAATATAAAGTGAGGGCAATGTTAGAACCTTAAGGGTTCTAAACCATGGTTTGCAGTGGTCACGCCTCGCCAGCCTTGCCAAGACTCTAATCATTCGTTTTTGAATTTTGAAGACCCTAATTGAATCCGTTGAATTCCCCCAAAAAATGACACCATAGCTCATCAAGCTAAAGGCATAACCATAGTATACCATGAGGCATGTGTCCATGTCTGTAACTAGTGAGAGTCGCCTCAGGACAAAACAGACAGACTTAAGTTTTAAGCAAAGTTTGTCAACATGCTGGCTCCATTTTAAATTTGAGTCAAGGACCAGGCCTAAGTATTTTGTTGTGCTGGATAATTTAAAACTAAATTGGTCATTTGATAAAAATCTGCTGTCAGGCACAAATTGAACTATGTGTGTTTTGTCCCTATTTAGGTAAAGACCATTGATCTTGAACCAACTTTCCAGATCAAAGAGTAAACCCTTTAGGTTCTCTTCTAGCTGGTCAGCCCTTGGGGCCATGGTTAATGCCACAGTGTCATCAGCAAAGAGTGTTATATTTGACAACTTTTTGTTCGATATAAGATCGTTTATATAAACTGTGAAAAGAATGGGGCCAAGAATTGATCCTTGAGGTACTCCGCATCTGACCTCCGACCATGTGCCTCTGACACCGCTCTCCCCCTTAAGAGCTACCGACTGCATTCTACCTTTCAGAAAAGATTCTAAAAGGCAGAGAGCATTCCCATCAACCCCATACACCTTCAATTTTCCGAGCAAAATTTCATGGTTGACGCAGTCAAACGCCCGCGATAGATCACAGAACAATCCAGCAACTCTCTGCGATCCATCCAGGGCACGCAGGACCGCGTCAACCACCTGATATGTGGCTGAGACCGTTGACCTCCCTGCCCTAAACCCAAACTGGTTGTCATCTAGGAGGTGGTTTCCTTCAAGATGATTTTCGAGCCTCTGGAGTATGCACTTCTCGAATATCTTAGAGAGTGATGGGAGTACACTTACTGGCCTATAATTTGACAAGAGATCCCTTCTTCCTTTCTTATGAATGGGGGACACAGTAGCATATTTCAGCTGATCTGGGAACTGTCCGTCCAAGACAGATTTATTAATAAGTTGAGAAAGGACGGCTGCTAAGGCGTTTTGAGATGCTTTCACCATTTTTATGGGAAGTTCATCCCATCCTGCAGCACTCGAGTTGGATAGCGACTTAAAGTGTCTCAGGATTTCGCTTGGTGTCGTTGGAGCAAACTGCAGCAGTCGAGACACCGCTTCCCCAACCTCAACAACATTGCCAACTGCCAAGTGTACGTTTATTGATTTGTTTGAATTTATCGATAAAAAATACTTATTAAAACATTCAGCTATGCTTGTAGGATTGTTTATCTTTACTCCGTCTACCTCAATGCTTCCAATCTGAACACATGGCTTCCTGCAACCGGTTTCGTTTTTAACAACTTCCCAAGAGGC
This sequence comes from Neoaliturus tenellus, assembly GCA_030545055.2. NCBI lineage: Eukaryota > Metazoa > Arthropoda > Insecta > Hemiptera > Cicadellidae > Neoaliturus > Neoaliturus tenellus. Next base: position 34,146,326 of record CM061537.1, read on the forward strand.
CTTAGAGATATTTTTACTTGTGGTAATATAGTTTTGATTATTTTTTCTCTTTGATAGATTTATTGTGTTTTTCAAAATTCTGCAGTATGATTTATAAAACGGTTTCAGTGATTTATTGGTTTTCATAAGTTCAAACAACTCTCGTTTCCTTCTGCAGGAATTAGCAATCCCTTTGTTAGCCAACCTTGATTTTTAATTCTGTTTGCCCACACCGGTTTTTTTGGGCAGGAACTATCAAGTAGTCGCTGAATGGTATTGGCAAAACATTTATAAGCCACATTGGAGTTTGTTATATGACCAATATCTTCCCAATTTTCGTCCTGTAGCAGAGTATTGAATATTTCAATGGATTCGTCATTAATAATTCGTTTATATTGCTTACTTGGTTTAATAACTTTCTTTTTCGATTCAGTGAGGAATGCTATTTGGCCAGAATGATCTGAAATACCCATATGTAGAACAAAAGAATTTATTCCGCTAAAGTTTTGATGAGAAATAATATTATCAATGCATGTGGCACTGTTACTTGTTATTCTAGTTGGAGTACCAATATTAAATACCAAACCAAAGGAACCAATCAAATCTTGGAACATTTTCACATCAATTCTATTTCCAATTAGACCCCTATTGAAATCTCCCAATAAAAACACATGACACTTTTTGCGAGTTACAGGAAGAAGAAACTCCGTCATAGCAGACAGAAATTCGTCGTTATTTCCACCTGGAGGGTGGTAGATAGACGCCACCAGCAGTTTGTTTGGAAACCCCAAGTCAACGGTCACAGCGCAACATTCCAAAATATTGGCTACAGAGAGATCGGTCAGCCCTTCGCTCTCCAAGAACGGCACTCCATCCTTAACCAAGATGCAAGAGCCACCACCCCCTCCACCCTGTCGACCAAAAAAGGAAGCAATACTATATCCCTCTAGATTTTCAAGAAAATTACTGGAGTTTTCATCAAGCCCATGTTCAGTAACGCATAAGACACTTGGCCTGATATTGAATGATTCACACGCTAGCTCAAGTTCATGCAATTTGTTACAAATCCCCCGTTGAATGTTAATATGGAATAGTGAGTGTAAAGAAGCAAATTTAGACAAATCAACCACTGATCCATATTTACCTTTTGAGGTACTATCTTTGTTGTTCCAGGGCAAGTGAGCTGCCCAGCTCTTGCTGGGCCCCCTTTGATAAAAAATGAGCGTTTCTAGATTCCTCACTAACATTGCCTGGAACGTTTGCTGACACATTTAAGCTAGGTACAAAACTGTTATCTACATGATTCTCACAATTATTACTCAGGGTAACATTTTTTAGTATGATGTCTCTAACCATAAGTTTACCTTCATAGTTCAAATGAAGGCCTTGAGAAGTATACATTGATCGTGACAATGTATTCAAACCAAAGACCTGAATATTGTTGTATTTGGAAGCTGCAATAACTAGCTGAATATTAATCCTACGAATATAAACATTGAGGTGATTTCCATCATATCTAAGTGGTAAACATGATATAATAACATTAGTATTTTTGGAAAATTTCGCAATGCGATCAATGTGAGAAGCTATGTTTAACTCTTTGTCAGATACAACATCGTTGGTACCTCCCATTATAACAAGAAAGTCATTGCCTGTTAGATCTCTACTCAAAGACTCAGCTCTGTCAACAACAGCTCCCAGCTTTGCGCTCGGCATAACCCAGCTTAGCAGAGTAGTGTAGCAGTCGGAGCTGTTTCGGATAAGGTCACCAATTTGTCTACCGTGGCTGTCAGCAATGAGAACCAGCTTCTTTGGCCTTTTTTTATGGCCTGGATACATAAGGCACAATGCCCCTTTGACATTTGTCTTTACTTTTCTGAATTAAGTTATAAATTCTGTCAGTGAGAAAAGATTCATCCAGGCATTTAATATTTGGCAACGCTTTACACTTATTAATTAATGAACACAGCACCTCAATATTGTGTAGCTCATGTGCACCACATACCACACCACCCACTTGTTGCACACACTGAGCTGGCTTGAAGGTCGCAGGGATGGGCCTTCCAAGGTAGGCAGCAATGCGGTCGGCAAGGATCTGGGCGCTGGGGGCGTTAAGGCCGGCCACAGAGTCGAAATGAAGGAAGCTGCTAGAGGATTGTTCGAACACCAACAGGCTCCAGTGAGTTCCCTCGCTGTCGCTGGTGCTGTTGCTAACTGGAGCAATGATGTATGGATAGGTCTCAAGTTTTAATGAGGTACACGTCTCTGAAGGGTCAGGCTGCAGTCTAATTATTTGACTCGTACCTGGTAAAAGAAGTAGTACGCTATCTGGGCAGCATATGTGTTCCTACATGTACATCTTCAAGTCCTCGTCTGACAGTCTCCATGGTGTTAGTTGTTGGTTTAGTTCTCTTTCTCTCGATTGTTTTTCTCTTTTCCGTTTTTTGTTTCTACATTTTCGTTTGTTTTTGCTACTCTTATCAAAATTATTTTGCTTTTGAGAATTTAAAAGCTTTTTCTTCTGTTGCCGTTTGGCCCTCTTTTTCTTAGATTTAGTTTCAGGTGTTTGACAAGGTGAGGGCTCCCTAGTCTATAGCTGCTCAGATGGTTTGTCAGCATGGCCAAGGGATTTCCCCGGTGAAGATGATTGCTCAGAGATATGCGTCAGGACAGGAGCAGAAAGAAGCTGAGAGGGAGGCGAATCCATCAATGTCTCTGGCATTAAGTCAATGCTAGGTGTTATTTTTAATGAGAAGTCCTTCAATTGGGCAGTCACCTGGTCTAGACCTACAGAAAGATGTTGTAATTTCTTGTCCATATTATTGATGTTATTAAGTATTAGTTGAATAGTGTTATTTGTTTGTTCCATTGTAGTCTCAATATTCACCAATCGTCCTTCCAACGCTGATATTTGTATCGTGTTTGGCATGTTTAAGTCCGCTAGAACCAAATTTCGTGGTAGGTCAGTGGATGAGGATGTTTGAGTGTTTTTTTACTATTTCCCTCTTGAACATCAGTAGATTCCGTTGCCTCATCATTTAGTTTAGTTAAGTCTATCCCAGGACAGTTGGTGTGTAGTTCAGGAGTTGAAACATTCTTGTCCATCTGGATTTGGGACTCCAACGTGTTTTGTTTATATTGAGATACTCCAAATATATCTGGAGTGTACTCCATAAGCCGACTGTCAGACTCGATGGCGTGGTCTGTTACTATTCTAAGTTGTTTTTTTAGTTCGGAGACCTCTTCCCTCAGAATATGACTTTCCGCCTCAAAATCACTAGAACTGCAGGACCTGCTATTATTGGGTGTAGTGGAAAGTAATGGTGTGGATTGAGCATTTACCGTGGGCTGTACTTGTGTAACTGGCGAATTTATTTGCAAGTTGGAACTCAGGTTAGTCTCGTCCTTCAGCGAAGAATTAAATTTGCAATATACAATATTATTAGTCAAATTGGTAGGAGGGTCATGGTCATGCTCAGCCATTCTTGTGTTGTTGTCAATGTACGGTTTTAACCAACAAGATTGAGAGAATTTTAGTACTAGATTAATTTTTGTAATTCTCAATCCCAATTCTAAGGCCTGTTGTATCATCCAGTAGTGTCCAACATACCGAGACTTGTTGGTTAAAGTCATCAATAATTTCGGCCATCTTCCAGTTGGAGAAATTTCAGTCTTCGGAAGAAGTGGTAAATCATAATGTTCGTCGTGAAGATGTTCGGGATATTCAAAATCGACGTCAAATATGTAACCAGTTTCTCCATATTTCGGTATATCCATTGTGTTTCCAATTGATTCTGGGTCTATCCATTTGGAATTATCATATGGAAGGGGATTCGACATTGCCCATCCGTATAAGTTATTTGCATCAAAATAACCCAGGAATGTTGTTGGTTTTGATGCATCATAATTGGGCAAATACTTATTGTTCGCCTTGACATAACGTGTTACACTTTGCGTCAATCCTCCTCGAACTCCTGATTCTAACATCAACACCATATCTATATCTGTAAGAAGTTGTATTTTACAATTTGTTTCTTTTAACATGGCTTGCCACGCTAGTCCAGGTGAAGTGTACGAATGAAGAGGGTCTAATCCATATGACGCAAAACACGTATTTCTAAATTCTTCCATCACATAATAAAGTCACATCTAATTTAACATAAAAATCTGAATATTCCCCAATGTTCTAAATCCTAATTCGTTCCATACTTTGCATGCATGATCATAATCATATATATATCCATGCCGTACAGTTTACTTTTAAATTCTTCTTTTGGAGGTAGTGATGTTTCATTAAATCTTTCTAAACTGTCTATGTAATCATATGGGAAAACACCTTTTCGAAGTACCAGATCCAGTTTGTCGCTGTTTACAATATTCTTCGTTTCGATTAAATCTTGTTTCCTTAGGTTTTCAGAAAGTTTGGACAAACTTGACGGCAAAAATCGGTAGGAGTCCAAGAATCTTCGTTTGACGTTTCCAACTTCTTTGGAAAAACTTATGAACTTCTCTGAAGTTTCAGCTAACACATCGATTTTACCGTCGTCTCTTCCTAATTCAGGTATTATAAAATGAGCGTCGTACCCACTGAGATTATGCAGAACCACATGGATAAATAGTGGTAAACGATAGCTCAAGTTGCATTTATTACAAGCAGCACCCCTGTAATAACCTGTGAGGTGGTCGTGATCTTTAACATTATAATTCTCAATAGTAAAATCATTTTTGCACAAGAAACATTGAGTCGCATTTTCGTGTTGAATTTCTTCTTCTTAGTCCATCGGTTTCATTGGTACAATATTTGTATATAATCTTTGTGTATTTCCAGCTATTGAATATAGGTGATCAAGAAATATTTTTCCGCATTTTCACCACGATATACTAGAGGTTCTGAAGTTAATCCATATCTGTTTAAATGTTCTTCTGATAATGTTGATTTGACCATTAAACAAAAACTGTTTGGTTTGTGCATTTGATACTTTACACTTTTTCTTGCTTCATAATCTTCATCTTCAACTGGAACAAGTGTTGATTCAAAATCCGCATACACAACTAAAGGGATGCGGTATTGATGATGAACTTTTTCAAATGAAACGAATGCTCTGTTTTCCACAGGTAAATTAATCTTTGCTTCATAATTATTGTTACATAATCTTTTGTGCTCTTGTAACCATTCTCTTCCTTGTCTTCCTTCTCGTTCAAAATTAAAACATCTCTTGCAAATCAACTTTTTGTTTCTATTTTTTGAAAGTTGCTTGTTAACAAGAGAGTCGAATTTCTTTATGTACACATAGTGAGACACACCTCCTCGCATTAGTAGTAGTAAATCCGTATGATCTGGTAGCTCTTCTTTTGCAATACGTAAAGGATACACTTTGTTTGAACCATCTAATGCAAAAACATTAATAGACGTGCCGGGATTTTTCTTTTCAAATTTTGATATATCTTTCGTAGAAACGGGATATGTTATTCCTTGAAAATTGTACCTGTGTCTTGCGTCTTCATATTCTTGGTTGGGTCTACATGGATTTCGTAATACAAACTTTGACGTCATAGCATAGCGAAAACATTCATTATCTTCATTTTGGACATTAATACAAGATTTTGTATTTTTAATTATTTTTGGCAAAGGAATGTAACTAGATCCCATTAGTCCATATCCATGTTTGTGAACTCTTATATCTAATACTTCAATACTTGTAAGACTCCATCCGGATCCTCTTCCTTCGTGTTCCTGAATTTTAGTTAGTATTTCTTCTATACAATTCTCTACTATTGAATCAATGTTTGAACTTTCCATTATGTTTCGGTTTTTGTTATGAATCCTCTTGGTGATAATTCTTCTTGTGCATTTATAAACATAGCTTCTAGTAGTAAACCAAATTTAAGAAAGTTTAATCTTTTCAATTCTTCTTTTAAAGTTTTACTTACGATTGGTTTTGCTTCTCTAATAAATTCTTCTAAGTTCAAGTTTTCATTTTGAATCTTATGATGCATTACTACCTTGCCGGGTAAAGCAAATACTTGTAGATTCGGTAAAGTAGTTGAAGATATTGCTGTTATTTCATCTTGTTCTTCTTGTTCTTCTTCTGCGTTGTTGTGAATTAGTTCTTTATGTATGTCTAGTACAATTTCATCGTGAAACGATTCCGAACATTTATCGCAATGATACATGTTGACGATGTTTACTCTTCGAAATTTCGCCGAGAAATGAAATGGGCTCTCACGTTACTCCTTTTATAACGGTTCCCCCACACCTATTTCATCTTCTTCTTCTTCTTCTTCCCTATCCGAGGAAAACAAACGTCTTGAACAAAACATTAATCTTCTACAAACTGATTGTTCATTTGTCCAGTTGGAGTTTCAGTATGTACTTCTTCATATTCAAACGATGATGAAGATTCTGATATTACTACATCCATATCCAAATTTTTATTCTCCACATCATTTACACTTTCTACTTCTGATGTTGTTAGATCTACATCCATATCATTTACACTTTCTACTTCTGATGTTTCACTGTTATTATCGTTTTCTTCCATATTAAAATCGTCTAGTTGAATTTTATATAGTATTTCAATAAGAGGTTTCCTTGGATAATCGGTGTTGTCCACAGGAGCCATTTCAAGTAAATGAGGAATAACTCTTTGTGATTCGGCTTATATGATATTTTGATAAGTATGTCAAGGTCATTTTAGATTAAGCGAGAACTGGGAATAGATCACTAAGCAGCATGTTAATTCATTACTACAAATTGATATTTTACTTCTTCTTTAATTACATAGTTTATAGGTTGACAATTAGAATTTTCGATGTGTTGTTTTATCTTTTGTTCCAACTCTTCTATTTTAGCGTCTTTTATCATTAATTCCGTAAGTAACTGATTGATGTAATCAGCTGCCATGTCCACCGTTCTTGTTCGTATTTCACCTAACCTAACCCCGGGAATCAATCTTTGTAGTCTGTAAAACTTAAACTTTATTCTTGACTCTCTTGCTTTAGCCATTTCCCGAAACTTTAGTTTTTTATTATCTTTATTTGTAGTCAAGTCCATAACACTTTCCTTCAAGTCCTTACTCGTGACAAATTCGCTTTCAGAATAATTCGACTATAGTACACTTGTCTTTTATACACTTTCCCCCACCACTTTCAATTTCCCCCACCCTACTAATATAGGTCAAGGTCATCCGGTATTAACGAGAGAACGAGGAATAGAGCACTAAGTGGAATGTTAGTCCATTACCACAAAGTGATCTATTCCTCGCTCTCTATTCTACATCTAATTTTTTTGGGGTTTTGTTATTTTTATCTTTTTTTGGTCTTTTTGGGGGGAATGAGTGTTTGAATATTACTTTGTAGAATGTCCATTTTTCTTCTTCAAATCTTCAATAGTTTCCAACAATTGTAACAAATATGCGTTGGTTTTTTTCTAAAGTTTTCAGTCTGATACATCCGACTTCAATGGAAGGCACTATTAGTTGCAATTTTGCAAATTCTATCTTCTCTTTCTTGCACCTTTCTCTCATTTTTAGGTTTTTCCTTAGTCTTGCCGAAGATGGTGTTATTGGCTCGTACATACAATTTGGATATGGCTTTGACATTTTCAACACTGATGTTGAAGTACAATGAGATACTTGCGGCCGTTGAGCTTGATAATAATTTGTTGTTGGAGTATTGCAATACATCTTCTGTTCTAAGTTTTTTTGGCAATCTGTAGTTGAAAATACTGGTGTTGCAGAAGGATCAGTCATCTTTCACTGTTGTCGTACAGAGTGAACTCTTTTCTAAAGTTTTACTACTTTTATCACATTTCCCCCACCACCGACTTATATATTCTTCCCCCCACCATAATTATTTATACTTGTTTTTTCACATTTCAAATTTTATACCATACTTCCAATATGACATCCGCATCTTCTTCTTTTAATTATTTAACGAATTCAGGACTCCTCGACGTTACATTCGGTCTGTTTACATAGCTCATCACCTTGTGATGGCTTTCCTCATTTTCTATGTAACAATACACTTGCATCAACTTGTTTTCTTCCTCTTTCGATGATATGAAATTTGCAACCGAGGTCCACTCTTCATATTTAATCTTGAAATGGTGCACTTCGAATTCCATGATGTTTCTTCTAATGCCGCAACAATAATAAAACTCTCTTCAAACAACCTGCACTTATACAAGTTCCCCCACCTAGTTATAACCCCACTCAATTCCCCTCTCCTTTATATGTGGAAGGGGTATTATGGTTTGAATGCACGATACTTAATAAATTCAAACAAACACTGTGCACAAATGTCGCAAGTGTTATTACATGTTTCGAATTTCATTATTTGACCTTTTACAAGATGAACTAACCTACCTCCATCATCTTGGAATTGTTCATCATCTAAAACAGACGCTTTTCCACAATCATGACACATTTTTGTACCATCTTAAAAAAGTATAAGCAAGATAGATAGCAAATCCATAATTGTCTCTCTTAAATTCAATGAGCATTTCACGAATTGCTTTAGGTATTTCACACACATTTGATCTCATGATGTAATGGTAAAGAAACCCATTATTGATAATTTCTTGTAAACACAGAACCAACAACATATCCATCGTGTTAGACTTATACTGATAGTTACATCTAAAACCTTTTTCTTACATGATTTTCCCCCACCACTTTTATATAGGTCAAGGTCATTGTATATAAAGCGAGAACTGGGAATAGATCACAAAGTCGCATGTTATTCCATTACCAGAAAGTGATCTATTCTCCATTCTCTAAGAAGATTGTTGATAATTTAGATTCCTAATATTTCTTTTCCTTCTTCTTCCCTTTTTTGAACTGTAGTATTACCAGACATGTGTGATATTAGTTTCTTCATTTCTCGATTTTCCATTTTCAATTTCTTCAATTTTAAATCTCTTGCTTCGACTTGTAGTTTTAAATACTTGATGTAACTTCCAGCCCAGTGTAGGGTTTTCAATTTTGGTGCTCCCATTGCAATTCCAGGTATTTGAAATTGTAGTCGATTGAACTCCATGTTAATATCTTGTCGGTCTTGTTTTTCCTTTTCTAGTCTTTTCAATCTTTGATTCTCCCTGAACGAAGAGGAGAATTGCATTAATTTGATACTTATTTCCACTGTTACACTTGCTCCATTTTCAAAAAGGTATCTGTAAAATGGTTCTGGATACTGGTATTTTTCACGTCCTATATTTTCCTTAAGAAAGTTGAAAGCTATTCTTTTCGAATAGTCATTATGATATACTTCTCTTAAATTAACAAGAATTCCATCTTCCAGAAATTTCACTTGAATCATTGGTATTTTGCTTACATCATCTTTGTCTATCAGGGGTAGCCTGTAAGTGAACGTATTTGGTGGTAGACGTAAGGTTCTATTAAGTCGAGAACAGAATATTTTGAACAGTTTCTGATCATTGATTGCAATCTCATGATTACCTATCATTTTATAGTACGAAGGTTCAAAAGGTACAGCACGAAACGTTTGTACTCGACAGTTACTCGAAGAAGGTTCTATAGGTGCGTTAGGATTGAACATTTTTAGTCGACAGTTTCCTGACGAATAAGCTTCTACGCAAATAACCAACACATTTATGAACATTCCCCCACCAACTTTAAGCTAGTGGTGGGGAGAATTTACCCCCACCACTTCTTCAGAATTAATAGCTTCAATTTGAATTACAACAAATATATTTGACGCAAAATCCCAAAAAACAGAATATGAAACATTTTCTTCTACATCTTGGGATTCATTTTGTGTTTCAACCACTTACATCATTGAAGGCTCTTGATCAATTTCTGTTACTTCCATCGCTTCTTATACAGTATCTTGTATTATGTCGGTTGTTTCAACTTCATCTTCTTCTTGAACTAACGTAATATTTCGTTGTCTCACAATTTCAATTAATTGTATAAAAGAAGTATCTCTAGGAGACATTATTAACCATACATGTTGCTCCAACAAATGCTGACTTACTAATAACAAAACTCACAATTTATAAAACTTGTTTCAATAATAAAGTGGGGGAACTACCTTAGTCCAATTCGGATTCGGATTCAGAAGACAATAAAGGTGATATGGGTGAATCCAACGATGAATCTAATATAAATTTATTAAACCTAGCTTCCTTAACTACGTCTTCGTCACTATCGTTTATCATTTCTTCAAAGAGTTCTTGTTCAAACTGTACCATTTATTCTTCTTCCATCGTGGACTCATTATCAGTTTCGTTATAATTTTCCTCTATATTGTCTTCTTCCATTTCATTTGTACTAATATAAACATTTTTAACTTCAAAACAATTAACAAATGGAGTATCTTTAGACAACATATTTGTTCACCACTTCTTTTACCTCGAATAACGAGCTATGTATCGCTTACTTAGCCTTATATACTTCTACCTCCACTTTTTTTTGCGCGACGTGAAGGAAGGTGGGGAGAGGATTTTGTAGTTATTCTTCTCTACTTAGGTTATATTTCATTGCTACAACTTCCACTGAAATTTCCTGCTCTTCAACTATATTGCGAATAAATATTGTCCAAGGAAATAGTTCATTAATATTGTTAATTTTTACTTTAGGTGAAACAAAACTCTACTCTCTTCTGGATGTGAAACAAAAACAATAACTCCAAGCCCAACGTTAGCTAAAATTTCGTTTTCAATTTTAATACGTAGGTTTGTTATTGAACTCCATATATTGGTTTTGTTGGCTATAAAACCATCAAGTCTAGTATTCATCTTGACGGTGCAAGTACAGACTAAAAACATGAAGGTTAATAGTCCGCCTTTTATAAGTTTTAAAAATGGGGAGGGGGAAGGAAAAAGGATTGGGAAGGGATAGGGTGGGGGGTGAGGGAAGGGTAATGTGGATATTAGACCACTTGTGCGACAAAGTAGCCACCAATGCTAACTTCGAGCTCATAACACTTCATAACATCATCCTGCCAAGTCAACATACATTCTCTAGTATTTGGTGTTACACAGAAGAACCTCCTGTCATTATACACAATAGCTGAACCAATTATAACATTGAATCCAAAATTTAGCCATTTGTGTGTTTCCGTAATAAATCTTTCTATTGTATCAAAAGGAAATTGTTCATCGATGTAGGTCTCATTTGTTCATCAAGTTCAATTACATCTTCACCGTCATCTTCACTGTCACTGCTACTATCATTTTCATTGTCACTGCTACTATCATAATAATCTATCACATCTTCTTCAGGTTGTTGGAAAACATCAGCAATTTCGGAAGGGTTGAAGTTTTCACTATGGTGAGGAAACATTTTAAAGCAAATAATAACGGCAGAGATGAAACAACAAGTGTGGCGAGTGAAAGCAGAATGAAGTAGTGAACAACGCTCGCTTCGCTTTTATAACGATATGCTAATGAGAGGAGTAACAGCTGGCCGTGACCGATTATTGACCCGGGAGGTGGGGGGGGAAAGGAAGGAGAGGGGGTATTTATTTCAAATAATTCGCATAACTTTTGACTAAAATAAGATAACCAAATTCTTCTTTTACTAAAATGTTCGTCTTACATAGACCTTTTCAACGATAAATCGCTTGTCCTAATCCGTCAATCCATTATTGAGCTATAGGCATTTTAATTTTCCGGGGGGGGTTCCGCTTGAGTGAACACGGGGGGGATTTAATCTCCATTTTTTATAAGGGGGGATTTAATCTCATTTTTTTATGAGGGGGGGGGGTTCCGCTTGATTGAACACGGGGGGTTCCACTTGGGCGTTCATGCGGAACTGATCTTCTCACGAGATAGTCGTTGTGTGATAATGAAGACAAATTAACTTGCAAAACAACAGTCTTGGTCTTTGAATGCTGATGAGATTTCATTAGTAACCATTCTTTGCACGCTATATGAAGCTACAATGCAAGTCAGAGAGGTCATATAACTGTACAACGACCTCAGAAAAGTAGGTCACGAGACTTAGAGTGTTAAAAAACAATGGGGGAGAAACACAACGCTTTAACGCATTGTGTTTCTCCCCCATTATTTTTAGCAAAATTTGGAAAATCTATGTGAATTTACTTTGTACGCCCCCACCTTGTAATACCATCCATTTTATGCCTGAGGAGATAGTCTTTAAAGTCTAACTCATAAACGGATTTTTCTTTACGCAAGGATTCAATAACTTTAATATTATATTTTTTGCTGTTACAATTTGCTAAAATGTGTTCGTTGTCAATAACACTTTAAAAAAATATATATATAGACAATTTCTCTTAATCCTATTTCCTTTCACAGCAATAATTTCGGATTAGTATTCAACAGTGGGGGTTTCTGTCAGTTGTGGTTCGGAAAGATGTTTCACGACATGTACACGGCAGAAACGTTCGTTCGTAACACATTTCCTCCCACAAGCTGATCCTTTCTTAATTCCCCTAGTGAGCACTTCAGGGCAAGTAGGGGGACGGCTAAATGCCCTACGACGCTCTTCTTTTAATAATTGAAAGCGCTCTGAAGGAGCAGGTTTAGGAGCAGGTTTAGAGGATTTATTTTTTGGATAGGTGTGGTCTTTATGCATAGTAAGTGGTGGAGTAGGAGGCATTGGTGACAGTGGAGTGATAGGTGTACTTAGACTATGAACAAAGGCTTCAAATGAAGTGGTATAAGAACGAGGAACTGTTTGTTGTGGCTGCATGTTGTTTGATGGCGGCGGTGATTGTTGTTGAGATGGTGTGGAGTCGTTTGAAGGTAGAGGCGGTGAAAATATGCTGCCAAGTATAGTAGTCATAGTGAGTGGAAGAAGAGCTTCAGAAGTTGAAGGTTTCGAGTCTAGTTGCTTCTTATACCAGTCGGGAGCATTTTTCAAGCAAAGAGTTTTCTTGACTGGAGTCGAAGCCGTAGTAGAAGTAGAAGTTGAACTTGTAATAGAAGAGCAGGCTGTAGTGGAAGTTGTAGTCGGCAGGGATGACATCGTGGTAGTTCTGTTCGCAGCTCACAGCGTAACGTCTGGAATCAGAATGAAACTCTAGCCGTGGTCGCCGCGTCTTTTATAACGGTATGCTAATGAGAGAAAGGTTAGCGACAAGCCGTGACCAGTCATTGGGCCCGAAAGGTGGAAGGGGAGATGGAGGGGGGGCAAATCGACTCCATTTTTTTGGAGTGGGAGGGGGGGGTTCCGCTTGAGTGGACACGGGGGGGGTTGGTCATTAACCCTTCCGAAAGTGGGTCAAGGTCATTCAAGACTTATAAAGATCCAAGGTGATGGGAACAGTCGTAACTGTTCCCACCACCCTGTTTGCCTAACGGTTCCCACTCCAAACCCACTAGTTACGTTCTCCGAAGGGACATCGACGCAATTTTTTTTTGGTCCGTCCGCATTTAAGCGTAACGTCCCGGCCCGCATTTAAGCGTAACCACTAATTACAAGGGAAACTGGAACAGCTAATGCAGAAACGCAACTCTAACACCCACCCAAGCTAATCCCACCCATCATATTCCTAAACAAAATGCAAAAACCTAGTCCGCTACCTACAATTTGCGGATGTCCCACCCATTCTAAGTGAAAAATCAACTGAACTTCTGAATTTACAGTTAATCTACCCCCTATCATCTAGCTGAAAGGCAAAACAACAACATTAATTATTAATACCAACACTTAAAACTAACAACACATCATTATTAAAAACCAAATAATTCAACACAACCAAATACCATCATTATTCTTAAAATTAATACACCTTAACGCTAAACACAACTTATAACTAACATCGCAATGCGCAAATTAATTCTTAAATTAAGTGCAACTTACAACTAATATTTACACACACACACACACACACACACACACACACACACACACACACACACACACACACACACACACACACACATACCGACATGAGTGTCCTTTGTGAGGATACACAGATGTCAGCACAAGGTGCCACTTGTGAGAAGTCCCTTACGATGCCAATTACCTTTAATACAAAAGCCATTAGCAAATAAAAAACTAGAATTCTCACTATTGATTTAAAAGTTTAATACCGGAGGTTATAAATTTAGTCTCGTTTCCGGCTATATCAAGTATCGTAAACAGGCCCGGATTTAACATGTTGGCCCCCATAGGCCCATCAGACTCAGGACCGGGTTTAGGCATGGGCCACATTGGCCCGGGCCCAGGGCGGCAAATTTTAAGGGGCGGCAGATTTTTTTGGGATTAGATTAAATTAGTCATAAATATCAAGAGTGGTCCATGCAGATGATTTGGTTTCACTAATAAAACTTTAATGATTTGGTTTCACCGAATAAAATTCGAAAAGTTCAATGAGCTTTTTAAACAATAGACAACTTATCAGATTTGTGTTAGCGTCACTAAATGTACAGGCAACTGCGAGGGCGCGAGCCACGACTCCATAGCTAATTATTTTATATTATTAGGCTGATCATCTTGCCAGTAGTGGAAAAAGGGGGCTGCTGGCTCACTTCAAGGTCACCTGAGCGATGACGTCATCGAGGTCAATGACCCCACCGATGACGTCATCGATGACGTCATCGATGACGCAATCGATGACGTCATCACCAATTACGTCATTCTGTGACGTCACACCCATGACGTTGCAGAAATGACGTGGCGATGACGTCATCACCCCTTACGTCACCATTATGACGTCATCGATGTCACAAAGGTCAAGGTCACGCTGAAACCTAAAATTTTTAGGCACTTTTGCTGTTTCTCGCACTACGCTCCGAGTTTCAGTCAGGTTTCAATGACCTTGACAACTTGGAGCGAAATTAGACGAGAAACAGCAAAAGTGCCGAGGGAACTCAAAGTTTGCAACGTGACTCTGCCTAAACCGTCATGTGACACCGCTCGAGTGACCTTGAACCGATACAACTCCCGCGTTTCACCATTACTGCAACCGCGATGCGCACCCCACGACAGCCACCGAGCGACTGACTGTCCAGCCCCGCGCACTCTAGGTATATGGGAAGTGGTGGGGGAACTGTGATGACCTCGGGAAACTTGAAAATGTCAAGCTAGGTAGCACCGTTTTGGTGCTACCTTAAATTTACATGTTAAAGTGTGATGACCTTGAGGTTGACTGTGAACCTGGGACTTAGGATTGTCTTTAACAGCTTGACGTTTTTGCCAGAGTTTAAGTGTGGTGACCTTGAACTGGTTAAAATCAAAACTGCACAGCAGACTGCACAACACGGATGTGCACACTACGACAGCCGCCGAGCGACTGACCTCCGGGCCCTGCGTACTCTAGATATATGGGGAAGTGGTGGGGGAAATTTCAAGGTCATTCTAACGGAGTTTTAAAAAAGTCAAAGAGTAGAAAGACTACTCTTGTGAGTCTATAGCGATTTCATTGATAGTGAGTGCTTCTGTATGCCAAGTTGATCTGTATTGACACGCTCCTAAATAATGTTTGCAAAAACCTGCAAAATGATTGTTGCACAATTTGCAGCCAGTTAGCTGTTTTAGTTTGAATTCAATGCAACGTTCAGGGCAACAAGTGTACTTATGCCCTCTCATTTGGTACACATGGAATGTCTTCAACTTCGGTTTCGGCTTCTTCCAAGACTTGCACTTACACATGCACTGACCAAAAGCTTCACATGTTCTACAAGCCAGGCCATCCACCACATCAATGCCATTCGGCCATGAAAAACATTTCTGTTCGCAACAGTAGTTGAGTTGACTCTCCATGTTGCTGCGGTGAAGGTGCGCGATGAAATGATGCTGTAGTCAGTGAGAGTGCACCTTAAATAAACTCAGTGGAGGGGGAAAGGTCAAGGTCATTCAAACGGAGTTTTAAAAAAGATGACTAGTCGTCCTCCTCGTCCGTCGTACTTGGAGAGCTGTCAGACGAAGAGCCCCGCGCAGGTGCTCTCCAGATGAAATGTATATCTATTTGAAAGCGCAGGCCTGGATCTTGTACCATCAACTCCTTTAATCTATTACATACCAATTCCACTTTGTACACATTGTTAATAATCAACACCCAAGGCTTCGGCTGAACATAACGTGTAGTTGAGTCAGCCTCGCAGACAGTTACACCTTCCGGTGATATTGGAGTGTATAAATGTGTAAAATCTCGTTGCTGAGGCTGGCTTGAAGTTGAAGGTTCTGTGCCGACCCTGGTTGCATCAAAATTCAAATCCATTCTACATTCAAGAGGTCCAGGGTTCCCGTTGAATACATTGAGTAATTTTTGATACAAGACTTCCACTTCTGTCGCATCCTGTAAATGAACAGTCCACCGCAAGGGAAATGCTTCGTCCGTAGTGGAGTCAACTTGAGAAAGAGTTCCTTCCGCCATGGCAGCAAAGCAAGGAATGAGGTGAGCTGCAGTCAGTTGTAACATTATTGAAAAGTAGAGGGGGAAATTTCAAGGTCATTTAAATTGGGTTTTAAAAAAGGAAGGAGTGGAGGGGGAAAGTTCAAGGTCATCCAAATGGAGTTTTAAAAAAGGAAAACCTAGAAAGTAACATTGAAATCTTCCAACTGATGGTGGCGAGCGTTTTCTTCTGCAACCTTGCCGACGCATGTAACTATGCCGTACAGTATGAACAGTACAACCATGATAAGGCCGAACAACAAAAGATAGCCGTTTACTATCATGATATTTTCTGAGTGGATCTGCTTTCTTCTTATCGCCCTCTCTTGCATCCTCTTCTCTAACTCGTGTACGAAGTCACAGCATGCGTGAGGACATCTTTCATCTGTTGGTAGGTTAGCCATTGTTGATGTTGTAGGTTTGGCCGTTGAAGAAGGAATGAGGTATCTAATTATGTTGTCTCATGTATATCAACAGTGAAGTGGTGGGGGTAGCGAATCAGTGGAGGGGGAAGTTTCAAGGTCATTCAAATTGTGTTTTAAAAAAACCCTATCTTGTTACTGAGCATATATGTCAGTAACAAGATAGGTGGCTTTGCTCTTTTTACTTCTTTAATATAATAAAGAAATAAACATATTCTACAATTGTAAGGACAAGGAAGACAACCGCTAGTCAGCTGAAGTAATCCAAGTTGTCTGGTTCGGTCTTCATCGACGCCGGTGAGGAAGCTGTCGTTGAAGAGGAATGTCCAGGCTCTTCCTTCGGCTGCCGAAGATTCCGTATATTGCAAGCGTAGACTTGCACGTTTATACAGTAGCCTCTTGCCACCATCAGCTGCAACTCCTTGTACAAGTCGTTCAGCTCCTGTTGCGTTTTGATCGTCACCTCCTCATAGCTGGCACAGCTTACGTTCAGAGACATACTGATGTTGTTCGGTTGGCTGCTGGAGTTGAAATGAAGACGAGGCACAGCACTTGGAGGTATATGAAAAAGTGGTGGGGGTTTTTTGCATTCAAGCAGGTTTGACTTGTAGCGTGGTGGTGGGGGTAACTGTGAAATGCAAAGGTCAAAGGTCAAGGTCACCCGCGAAGTTTAAAAAAAAATGCAACATATCAATATGTGACAAACTTCACATATTGATATGTTGCATTTTTCGTCTTTTTGTATTCTTTTTTGTCTTTTATGGTTTATTTATTTATAAAACATTACAATAACATATGTACAACAGTATAACTTAAATCTAACACTGCTGCTTGTCGGCGATGTGGATGGTCAACTCGGTGGAATTGCTACCCGTGCAACCGTGGGAAACCAGGTAGAGACAGCCGGGTTGGATGGAGCGCAGATCCTCGTTCTGGAGGAGATGGACGAACCGTTTCGGCAGGTAGACTTGGAACTTGGGCTCATCCCCCGGAGTGAATGGTGCCTCGCTAAGACTGCAGCAGATGGCCTCTCCAACTGTAGTCTCCATCTTCTTCATGGCGTGGATAATGTAGTGCTTCTCGTCTTTAAGTTCGGAACACTTCTTGACGGGTAGTATGGTAGATTTGGAGTGAGCATTGAACTGCTCAACCAAAGTTTGCAGGAACTGGTGAGATGCCATGGTCAAGTTATAGATCGTCTTCTTCGTCTTCTTGCTGGGAGATGTTGTCGTCTCGGAATCTCGAGTAATACTCATGCCAGGTCCCGGTCTGCTCCTCACTTATATAACCCCCGTTACCCCCACCACTCCCCATTTCCCCACTTTGAAGGTAAGATGCGAGTTTATAGGCGTTTTTTAAAGCGCAATGTCTATCTTTTTCATGTTCTGGACTTTTAGTACAAATACAAACATTTTCCATCGTATACTTGTAGTTTTTATCCAAATCCACATCATTAACCGGAACATGAGTAAATCCTTCGATCCATCTTTTCTTTTCCAGCCCCTTTGTGTAAATATTGGTAAACTTGTCTGAAAAGTGATGCATAATGTGATACAAGTCCGTGTAACTTGTAAAACCATCATACCAATCGATATGATGGAAGTGTTTTGAAATCCATCTGTTGGTAGTAGCGGCTTTACTGGTTAAAGATGAATAAGAACATGGTGGTTTAAATAAAAACGAATAAGGAACACTTGTATTGATGTCGAAAAACACAAGTTCTTTTATGATAAATCTATCATCATTACCCCGAAACGCTTGGAACTCAATTATACCAGGTTTGGACTTTACTTGTTCTTCTTCCTTGTCCATTGCGAAGATCACTCGTCTGCTCATGACGAAGTCCAAAGGTCAACTGATTTCCACACCACGGTAGGTACGACTTTTATACCCGGCCGTACAGTTGTTGGCGCGTTGGTGTATATTTAACGTGGGCACCGTCCCCGGTAGGCCTAACCCCACAAAGTGTTTGATATTGTTTTAAAAATTAACCATTGCTGTGTAGTTAATTGTCATTTAGGTTTCCATCTTTACATTTTCCTTGTTTTCATTTTCATCACTAACACTTGATTCTTCTCCTCCTTCTTCTTCCTCTTTTTCATGTTTTACTGATTTCTTATGTAGTTGAGCGTACTTTTCCAATTGTCTCCACATTTGTACTTCATGAGGAACCCTATTGAATATAGAAGTATCTACAGGTCCGTACAATATAGGTGCGTCCGGTTGTTTGTCCAAAGTGTCTTCCAGATAATCTTTAATAATTGAACTTGAAAACACCAGTTGTCTCAAGTATCTCGTTATTGGTTCAGTTGCACAAGTTAGAATAAAAAACTCTTCTCGATTAAGTTGAATCTTGTTATCATGTCTTGTTGTGTCTCTAAACCGCAACTGATGATCACCACGATGTTTAACAATATCGATTTCCACATTTGAATCCAAAAGGCCTACTCTTGTCTTTCTTCCAAACATGTTACTACTTAAATAGCATTCTAGCAGATAAAAGTGTTTCATAAACGATTCCCAAGCAGTGTCCGTAAACAAAATCATTTTGGGTCCATGAGTTAAAATTACAGTAGGGGAATAATCTGTAGATTTCATAACACCGATTAAAACACTTTTGTCCAAACTGGAAGAGATTGGGTAAAATATTCGCAAGAATACCTCACTTAATATGTTAGGAGAAATATTATCTTCAATATCCCTTTTCCTCTTGTGTGCATTCTTTCTTCTTTTACCTTTTTCCTCAACATTATTACTGGCGTGGAGTTGTCCGCAAGCGTTGTGTTCATCTCCCTCCGGTTGACCTTGAAGATCTAAAAAGTCGGATATCTCCTTCTCAATATCTACTACATTTTCTTGTGTACCACTAGGAGAAGCCATATTGAATAAGATGCTACCCATACAACAACAGGCAACAAACTGATAAGGAGCGAGCTGAACGCTCTGCTTTTATACTCGCGGAATGCATTGGAATGTAGGAAAACCGGTCTTTTACAATACATTTTTAACAATTCCAGTTAAAGGTGTGTATGTTACGATTTTATCATGTAGAATTAAACAGTATGCAGTTGTATTAGCCGATATAGGCGCGTTGAATTCCATTTCTATTTTTATATCTACACTTGATGATTTTACCGATTCATTTTGTTTAGAACAATCGATTACAACTATAGGGTAACCATCTAAGTATTTTTCTGGTGATAGTAAAGGTGCATTCGTTTTACCATAATATGAACTTTGGAATCTTGCATACATATCGTACAATATGCTGTACTTTTTATTAGCGAATGACACATTTAAATTATCGTATGGAAAAAATTGTGAATTTAAATAAACTTTAATATTTTTCAAGTTGCAATGATCAAATTGGCCTGCATGTTTGGTGATGGTGTCTCTTCTGCCTGTTTGTAAACCAAATATAATATACCTGGCTCGTTCCACATAATTAGATGTTTTAACTGTCCAAGTGTGTCGATCCGTAGTTGGCAAGCTGGGATGTTCATGAAATTCCCAAC
Organism: Neoaliturus tenellus; assembly: GCA_030545055.2. NCBI lineage: Eukaryota > Metazoa > Arthropoda > Insecta > Hemiptera > Cicadellidae > Neoaliturus > Neoaliturus tenellus. Next base: position 34,166,571 of record CM061537.1, read on the forward strand.
TTCTAAAAGGAATTACAATATCACGATCAGCCTTTAACTTTCTTAATAGTAGCATTCTATGCTCGTCAGCTAATTTTACATGTGGAACTCTCCATACAATTTTGTCTAATGTTAATTTCCATTCTAAAGTTGCATCTGTTGTACCGTCTGGAGCTTTAATAATATCTTTATCGTTTGAAGATCTCAACAAAACTAATTCTTGTTTAACGTTTAATATTATTTTCCTATAATCTTCAGCAAAACCAAGCAACAAACGTAACGGAATATGAAAATCAAAATTTCCATTTGTATCTGGAGTGATTGTGTCTTTTGCAGGTAAAACCCATCCTGCAGGTTGTATTAAATTGGTTTCATTAGGTGATATAGATGTTAATCCCTTTAAAGTTGTTGCAATACCTACTTTTTTAGTAGAATCAACTGTTACACCTGATATTTCATATCTAATTTCATCAAACAGGAAAGCCATGGGATTATTTATAAATGGAACTGTTGTACCAGTAGTAGTACCGTCCTTTTTAGTAACTTTTCCTTCAATATACAAGTAACTTTCACATGGTAGTGTGTAAATGTCTTGATTTTGTATGGGAATACGAATTTCATCGTTATTGTTTAATTTTGATGAAGTGTAAGGGTTGTGGGTGTGATATTCTTTTTCCCATAGGGTTTCGTCGAATGTTGGACCCTGAGCTATATCCAGTATATCCATTATCGGTTACTTTTAATCCAATTCTCTCTAAGAAACGAATGTTCTCGCGTGTTAACTCCTCCACAGCTGAAGAGCTACTAATGCGGATTCCCGTAGGTTGTTCGCTTTTAAATGTTAAACCCATGATTTTGTATTAAAGTGTTGATTTTAAATGTAATCTAACCGTAATAGGCTCTTCTCGGAAATCTATCAAGTTACCGTCTTGATCCAATACGTTCAACACGATGTCTGAAATGAAAGTGGTGTTCAAAGGTAGATATACCAGGTTTTGCGGCTTTTCAACAATTTTAAATCCAGGTGGTACACTGGGGTAAAAAGTATGTATTATATGAGTATTTGCTCCATCTCTGTAAGCTCCTTGTATAATGTTACAAGTTATGTCTATACTATTGACTTTTAATATTGTTACAGTTTGTTTACCGGAATGTGTTTTATTTGGTTCTAAAATTGCTCCATCTTTGGGAAATCCTAATAAATCACCAATTGAGTTTGGCTTAGTGAAATCTATATAATATTTTGAAGTAAGCTCAGCTTTCATTGTATTATTATTACCTTTTAGCGATATATTGTCTTTTCCCATTTTATTTTGCAAAAATTCATTAATATGATCAATTTCATAAGAACCTGTGGGTAAACTGCACTCTTCTAAGTCTGTTAACTTACCACTGGCATCTTTTCCTTTATAATAATGCAATAAGTTATTTTTACCTTCCGTAACATTGGGAATAGAGTTGTAAGTTGTAAAATCCAACAGTGCTGCCTCCCAAAATCTTCCTTTTTGCAAGCGTAACGCTGGAAAAAGGATACTTCGTAAAGTGGACGATTTTCCTGTTAATGATACCGTATAGGAAGACATCTCAATAGTGACTGATACTTTTAGCTAGGAATTCCAAACATAAATGGCCGCATATTGAAGTATTATCAGGTTGTTCTCTTTTATAGTTGTAATATATGTTTTTAGCAGATTTAAAGTAATGTTCAAGTTCTTTAGGTGGTGGCAAATTTCCAAAACTATCAAAATAATATACATTACTATTTAGTTTCTTATAACACACCCAATGGGTGCCGGACCCTTCAGTATTATCCAAATTTACGATTCCAGTCTCATTTTTCCATATTTTCTTTGGTAAACTGTCTTTCATAAATACTCCGCGGAAAAATGGTATTTTTAAACAGGAAATATATTTAAATAATTCAACATTAGTCAACGCTTTATGTGGTATAACCAATTGATTTCTTTTATTTAATATGCACGATACGGTCTTAGGTATAGACCAGCCCCGTTTTTTACCATTGACCATATTGTCGGTTTTTTATTATTTTTCCTCGGAGAACGTCTTTTTAGTCTAATATTACCACCATGTTTTCTCTTGGTTGATCCTTTTTTATTCTTACCCCTCCTTTTTCCACCTCCTACCGCTGTTTTAGCCTTCATACCTGCTGTTACCGCTAAAGCTGCTGCTTTTTCCGCAATACTAGCGTCACTAGACTTTACTCGTTGCCAAGCTATATTCGCTAGCTTTTTATCAGCGATTGACCTATTTTTTGAATCGGTAAACGTGGAATATGCGATATCGTGTTCTTTACAAGCCTGATCTAACTTATTTATGCCTGGATCACCTCTTTCCAGTCGTTTTTTTAATTTAGTTCCTGGTCCGCAATACTGATAACCTCCCGGTATGTGAAATTCGTATGGTAAAGCGTCTATTGCTCTGTTTACGATAGATCCTACTGGAATACGATTTAAAGCTTTACTTAACAGAGAAACCGCTGTGGACGTGATACCGCCTCCTTTCCGTATAGTGTCTCGATATGGACTGGTGTAATGAAACGCCATGATTGTCTTTTATATTTGAAAAGCGTAACCCATGTGTTACCTCTATGACAGGTTGCACATAAATGATGTAATATATGGTGTTATTTAGTTAAATATCAAAAGTACCCCAATCTGATGATCTAAACTTTTGTGTGTTATGATTAAAAAAATATTTATAAAGAATTTCTTGTTTAATCCATGTATTTCTCATTTTTTCGTCAATAGGTTTATGTTGTCCTGCTACAATATAATTATGCATATCAAATAATAAATTACCTATTACTTTAACAAGAAAATTAACAGTTACAGCGTTATTGGCATAATCAGGGTCTGCAACATTTGTTAATCGTTTGTTATCACAATTCCACCATTTTTTTCCAGTTGGCTCTAATTGTATTATCTGTTCATAAGTAACAGCATCACCAGGCTTTTCACCAATACCTAAATTTGTCAATAACTTTCCTTTACCATCCCAAACATAATTGTTTTCTTCAAGTAAAGTAAACTTTTTATTTCCTTGTACAAATACATCTCCTTGACGTGTTACTACTTGGTTTTGTTTCACAAAACCGGAGGTTTCTTGTTTTAAAGTTTCCTTCATTTGACCCACCGTTGCACCATCTGATGGTGCAAAACCATCTTTTACATTCGCTAAACAATTACCAAGACAGTCAATAACTCCTACATCACGTGTAATACAATGATCTTTGATGTATTTTAAATTTACAGCATCATTTTCATTTTTTGGATAACCTATATCGTTAATAACAAATTTATAAAAAGAAAACCCATCTTTTGTCTTTTCAGGTATTATAGAATGTAAATAGCGTCTATTTATGCTGTCTTTTTCATCTACAGGGTCTGCTACGTTGGATATACGCCGATTTTCAGCATTATACGTTTTTCCATTAAATTTTAACGTATTCTTTAATTCCGATGATAAATAACCTCTGTTTATTGCATCAGCATTTTGATTTGGCTTACCAACGTTGGAAATTCTATGATTACCCGCGTTATATGTGTTTTTATCTAATTTCAGTGTTGGTACTATCTCTTTTTTTAATACTTTTAAATTTATTGCATCATTTTCATCTGTGGGATCATTAATGTTTTTTAACCGTTTATTACTAATATCATAATCTCCATCAGGTGTTTGTGGTAATCCAACACCTCTTTTTAAAGTATTAAAGTAATATAATCCATCTGATGAATACCGTCCGAACTTGTCAACACTCATGGTGCAACTGAATAACATTCTAGAGTGTAACCCATTTTTATAATATTAGTCCCGATTTCTAACCCATATCAGTTTTTATACAAATTCTTAGTCTTCATCAGTTACATTTGCATCATTCCCGGGACATTTAAAATATTTTAAATCTGCACTAATTAATGATCTGTCTGCTTCATTTCTAAATACATGATTTTTATGAATAAATTCCTCACCAGACAATTTTCTAAATCCGCTAAATGAATTTGGATCTGCAATTAATATATTTTGATAATCATTTACATCCATTAATTTAAATCTTTTGGTATTATAAATAAACTCTTGATTTGCACTATCATATTGTAATGTTTGTCCTACAGTTGCAGCATCCTTTGGATCTGTTCCTTGTGCCAAATTACCTATTTTCTTATTTTTCGCATTGAAAGTACTACCTTTTGGTTTGTCTAATATTAAAGATTGTTTTACTACAACACAATCGTAATCATCGATACCTGGAAATATGTCAATTATTCTTCTATTTGTACCCAACCAACTTCTATGATAATTGTTTGGATTAGTATGTAAAACTTGTGATAAAATCGGAACATCATGAGCATCTGTAGCTAATTGCACATTTGATAATTTCATGTCTTTGCAATCCCAAACATTATTTTTTTGTTCAAGTAAAATAAACTTTTCATTTCCTTGTACAAACACATCACCCGACCGTGATACTACTTGATCCTGTTTTACAAATCCAGATGTTTCTTGCTTTAAAGTTTCCTTCATTTGACCCACCGTTGCACCATCTGATGGTGCCGAACCATCTTTAACATTCGCTAAACAATTACCTAGACAATCAATAACTCCTACATCACGTGTAATACAATGATCTTTTATATATTTTAAATTTACAGCATCATTTTCATTTTTCGGATAACCTATATCGTTAATAACAAATTTATAAAAAGAAAAACCATCTTTTGTCTTTTCAGGTATTATAGAATGTAAATAGCGTCTATTTACGCTGTCTTTTGCATCTTTAGGGTCATCTACGTTGGATATACGTTTATTTTCAGCAGTATACGTTTTTCCATTGAATTTTAACGTATTTTTTAATTCTGATGATAAATAACCTTTGTTTATTGCATCAGCGTTTTGATTTGGCTTACCAACATTGACAATTCTATGATTACCTGCGTCATATGTGTTTTTCTGTAGTCTTAATGTTGGTGATATCTTTTCTTTTAATACTTTTAAATTTATTGCATCGTTTTCATCTGTGGGATCTTTTATGTTTTTTAACCTTTTATTAGTTATATCATAATCCCCATCAGGTGTTTGTGGTAAACCAGCTCCTCTTTTTAAATTATTTGCGTAATATAACCCATCCGAGGAGTAACGTCCGAACTTGTCGACACTCATGGTGCAACTGAATAGTAATCTAGTGAGTAACGCATTTTTTATGAGATTACCCCACGGTTTCGGAGTTCATCCACTAAAGCCACCCATTCGTTTTCCAATCCAGTATGACCCGCTTCTTTAGCTTCATGTATTAGTTTCATTCTATCCACCAATTTATTGATATTATTGTAATAAATCACATTTGTGTTATATAGTTTCTTCATTAAACCTGTACCCGTAACAGACTTACTTCTTTTTCTTCTTTCCTGAGCACTTACATCTAAAGTGGATGCCATAAATCTTCGTTTTACAGGTTTTCTTTGTGTTAACGGCATTGTTTGTCTTCTAGTTGGTATTAACTTGGATACAAATTCTCTATATTTTAAAGACTTAGATCTAAATGGAAGTTGGTCAGGTAAATACATTCTCCTATATGCATTTGTCTGTTCCAAAATATTTTTATATGCTTCCATGTCTTTTTCTTTCACTAACGATACTGAAGGCTTATTTTCAAATAATAATTCAAATAATCCTTTTGTACCCTTATACCTTTGATCACCAATGACAATATTATCATGTTCGTCAACGTTTAACGGGCTATTACCTATCATTAAACCATCTTCTGTTAATCTCGCTCCATAACTATGGTAATTCTTATTAGGAATTGTTCCGAGTAACATTTTTACCATGTATTTCCTTCCTAAAGGTCCTTTGTTATGAATGTTTTCACCCAACAAGCTTATGTTTGACGGACCTTCCCTTGCTTCTTCTTCTTTTTCCTCTTCACTAGCAGTTGATACATCTTCATGTCCTCTTTTAGCTTTTACTTCATATAATTCTCTTATACCACTATAGTCTGGTGATTCTAGCTCTCTTTCAGGTTCTTCACCGGTAAAACCACTATATGTAGAGGATTCCAGGTCTTCATCACTAAAATCTTCTGATTTTACATCTTCTCTTTCAAACTTTGTAATAGGTGCAATTGCATCTCCTTCCAAAACGGGTTTAGCAAATTTTTTGTTTAATTGTTTCAAGGGTTCAGTAATAGGTTTAAAAGTAGATTCAAGAAATTTCTCCCTTTCGCTAATACCTAATTTTAATGCTCTGTTTTTATCTCGAATAGAATCACTAAGTGATTTTATTTCCTTTATTAACTTTTCTTGGTTAACCATGTTTGTAGCAAGACGTGTTGTACAACAATGAATGTTTTACATCATGATCAGTGTATTAGTATAAATTTATCAAATCCTATCCTGTATCGACCATTGTTTAGCGGTTGTTCCTTCATAATTGTTAAAAACCCATACTTTTCAGCCCAAGCCTTTCCACACAACTCTTTAAATCGTTCAAATGGCATATCCGCACTTACATGGTCATAATATATGTGTTTTAGGTTGGTTTCATCCTGTTTAAATACAATTAACATGTTTGCATTGTCTCTAATGAGCTGTTTCGGTATTTTGCTGTAAGTTTGACCAATATAAATGCTATCTATGTTGTTATGTCGACCCATGGCGAAGTAGTCTTCTAGTCACCTCACCATCCGGAAGCTCCTGTGGTACTAACGTGGATTCGAAATCTGCGTAGACAGCTACTGGAATCCGATATTGGTGAACTGTTTTGTTGAATTTGATGAACGCTCGAGATGGCGGCGGCAGACTAATCTTCACTTCATAGTTGTCATTACAAAGTCTTTGGTGTTCCTTCAACCAGTCCGATCCTCCATGTTTTAAATCTTTATTTGTAAAACAAAAGCATCTCTTACACACTGTCACTCTAATCTTCTTTTTGGTTAATTGTCGTGCAACCAAAGCTTCAAAATCTTTTATCCACACATAATGTGAAATTTCACCTTTAGTTATCAATAATAAATCAGTATGGTTTCTTTGCTTCACTTTTCCAACTCGTAGTGGATACACATTGTTCGAATCATCTAAGCCGAACACGTTAACAGAAACACCTGGATTCTGTTTCTCAAATTTTGCAATTTGATTAAGACTCACAGGATACGACATTCCTCGGAAGTTGTAGCGGTGTTCGTTTTCATAATATTCCCTACCAACTCTACAAGGATTATGTTTTACATACTTAGTTAGCATCGCATACTTAAAACATTCATTATCCCCGTTTGTAACATTTCTGCAAGAGTTGGTGTCTTTAATTTTCTTTGGTAGAGGGATAAAGCTGCTACCCCTCATACCATATCCATGCTTGTGAACCCTCACATCCATACCTTCGATCGATGATAGCGTCCAGCCAGATCCTCTTCCTTCATGTTCTTGGAGTTTCATTAGCAGTTCATTCAAACATTCTTCTAGAATTTCATTGATATCAGATGTGGTTGTAAGGGTTCGGTTTTTAGCAATGAATGCTCTTGGTGAGTTTTCACCATCGGTATTAGTAAACATAGCCTCCAACACCAATCCAAATTTAATAAAGTTCAATCTTGCCAATTCTTCCATCAATGTTTTTACAACTAAATTTTTAGCTTGGGTTATAAAGTTTTCCAATTCCAATTGCACATTATTAATTTTGAAATGAGTTACAACTGGTCCTGGCAAGGCTGTGGTGCGCAGTTGTCTTATATCTTCCACTTCTTCTGTATCCTCTTCTTCCATATCCTCTTCTTGGGTACGCAGTTGTTTTACATCTTCCACTTTTTTTTCTTCCATTTCCTTTTCAATAAATCCTCCAGCTGTAGATGGTCCAGCTCCGGCAAATTGAATAACACTTGGTCTTCTTCTTTGCATTAACTGTAAATAGCTAGCCCAGTCCTCCTGCTTCTGGGGTTTTTCCAAAAACCGATCAATCGCATCCAAGTCTTCTTCACTTACTACAATCTCTTCTTTTCTGTCCTCTTCACGATGCAATTCTCGGTGTAACTGTAGATAGCTATCGCAGTCGTCCATCTGCTTCTGGTAGTTTTCCAATAACCGATCAAACGCATCCAAGTCTTCTTCACTTACAACAATCTCTTCTTTTCTGTCCTCTTCATGATACAATTCTCGGTGTAAAACAAAGATGTCTTCGTCTTGAAAAAACTCACCACAAATATCGCAAAGAGCCATTTTTACAGTTTGGCTATGAGTGTGCACTCGGTGAATGTCCACGCAATAATGAGCAGCGCGCTCAACTGGGTCCCTTTATACCCGAGGTTTAAGGGTGGGGGAAGGTGACGTCATATACATCCAGTTTATCAATCATGTAGTAGATTTGGCTTTTAAACACCCATTTTCAATTTATTCTTCAACAGGTTTGATAAACCAATGATCTTTGGTCTAAATCCACTACTTTGTACAAATTTTTTTGTTTGGGCACTTCTCGTCCGGAGCAAAAAACTCTTTGGTCAAGGTCAAAATTTTTTTCTCAAAAAAAGTTCGGGGGGGGGGTCATTACTGTATTTAGGTCAAGGTCACGAAAAAACTTTAAAAAAAATTAAGCCCCACCTGGGGCACTTGGGTTGTCATCGCTGTAGCCTCCGAAGAGACCCAACTATGACAACAAGGCAACATCCAATGTCGTGTACCCTTCGCCACGCAAGACTTGTAAACATTTACTGCATTGTCTTTCAGTAGCTAACAAAGATTCATTTACGTAATTTTGAGTTTCCAGAAGGAAACAAACTGAGGACACCCTAGTGGCTTACGTCCTCGTCCGAGTGCAGAGGCCGCCGCAACCTTTTGCATGCCAGCGTACAAACGGACATGCTCCCAGATGCCATCCGCAACCTTTTGCATGCCTGGCAGGAGCCTACCAATAATTAAAATAGGCTTTACACGAGGGCCTACTCCCGTAACCTATCTTTAATATTTTTTAATTTACAATGCATTGAATTTTTACAAGTCTTTGTGGGTCAAGGCCACACGGACATTAAAAAATTTCGGCCCCCGTACATCCATGGCGAACCACGAATGTTCGGGGGCCTTGGGGACTAAAAACACAAATAGCTAACAAAGATTCATTTACATAATTTTGAGTTTCCAGAAGGGAAACATACTGAGGACACCCTAATGGCTTACGTCCTCGGTCCGAGTGCAGAGGCCGCCACAACCTTTTGCTTGCCAGCTTACAAACGGACATGCTCCCCAAATGCCATCCGCAACCTTTTGCATGCCTGGGCAGGAGCCTACCAATTATAAAAAGTGGCTTTACACGGGGGCCTACTCCCGTTCCCTGACTTTACAATTTACTTTGAGCATTGAAAAAGCTCAAGGGGGGATTGCTAAAACAAGCGTATACACTTTAGAAACATATAACACACTTACAACACACAATTGAGCTCAACGTAGTCAATGCTGGAACAAGCACATACACATTAAACACATATAACAAATAAGACACAAAGGATAAAAGACACAGGAGACATAGGGTACAAGTAAAACACTCTCATATAAAACAATTCGCAATACCCAAACGCAAGCGCAATATCTTACAACTAATACAAGTCTTAAAGTTAGAGTAGACTTCGCTTAACACTGAAGGCGCCATTCAATGTTTAGTGATGCCTATGGCGGTCCGTCCCGGTCGTTCACGTTCAACGCGCGGGAGCGGACTGCGAGCCGGCTCTGGCTGGGCCCCCTTATATCCCCACCGGGGCAGCCACGCCCAGGATATCAGGGGTTGGGGAGGGGGAGGGGGTGGGGGTGGGGGTGGGGGTGGGGGGGGGTGGGGGGGGCACTTCTCGTCCGGAGCAAAAAACTTTTTGGTCAAGGTCAAAAATTTTTCCGAAAAAAAAGTTCTCGGGGGGTGGGGGAGGGGGAGGGGGTGGGGGTGGGGGTGGGGGTGGGGGGGAGGGTGGGGGTGGGGGGGGCACTTCTCGTCCGGAGCAAAAAACTTTTTGGTCAAGGTCAAAAATTTTTTCGAAAAAAAAGTTCTCGGGGGGGGGGCACTTCTCGTCCGGAGCAAAAAACTTTTTGGTCAAGGTCAAATATTTTTCCGAAAAAAGTTCTCGGGGGGGGGGGGTCAAGTGGGTCAAGGTCACCCACTACACTTCTACTCTAAGTGTTAGCTATACCCCCTCCACAACCGAGTCCCTAGGCTGCACAACACCGCTCCGCCAGTATGTCTCCAGCTTCCATGCGGTGCACCTCGCTGTTTTCTAACTCTCTATATGTAAGTATTTTTACAAGTCTTGAATATAGGTCACTACACTTTAACTCTGGGACAATATCGACTTGTACTATTTCAGTGTTTTGACTCAAGGTCATCACACTTTAACTCTAGCACGCCGGTTATCGTACCAGAGGTGCTCACTAACCTAACTTGTAATGTTTAGGGTGGCGTTTTCACACCACGTAGTATCGCCATGAGTGTTCAGTCCAGATTTTAAGTTACATTAATTTTACTGTGATCTTTTCCAATTCATTTTGCCAAAGGATGAGATTTCTTTTTATATATCGGTATTTCTTTAGAGTTATTGGAGATTTCTTTTAATTTATTGGAGATTGCAGGGATACAATTAGTTTATTTTACACAACTCTTTATCTTGGAGTTCTTCCACTTTGACTTTACTTCCTCGCCCCTCACAGCCTAAGCTGTACAGTAAGGTTTCTTCTAGTGCCAACTCGGGCTGAGAGTACAGTGTGTTGACTGTAGGACAGCTCATGGTAAAGTGATGCGATACTCCAGTGTACAACCTCACCTTCCCCCACCACTGTGACCTTCCCCCACTCCTGCTATTACCCCCTCCACTTTTGCCCTGGCTCATGCGCTACCAACAGTCTCTCAGTATTGTGCGGACTTTTGTGAGGGGAAGCCATGTCGCGAGACACTTTGGGTAAGAAACTTAGCCGTGTTAAGTCTTTATTGGCTGCTCAGTGTCCACCGCTCAAGGTCAAGCGGGTTTCGACTTTAGCTAAATGGCGTAAGCTGTTGCGCGGACACCCTAAGTTTTATACCAAACAGACTAATGTAAGTTTTACTGATGAAGATTTGCTTAGAATATTGGAAGAAATGACTTTTCCTTGCAAAGTTCAGTTAGTTACTCCCATTCCTGACGGTTTAGAGTCTTAGTCTCTCGAGCCAATATACCTAGAGTGCGCGGGGCTGGACAGTCAGTCGCTCGGTGTCTGTCGTAGGGTGCGCATCGCGGTTACAGTAATGATGAAACGCGGGAGTTGTATCGGTTCAAGGTCACTCGAGCGGTGTCACATGACGGTTTAGGCAGAGTCACGTTGCAAACTTTGAGTTTCCTTGGCACTTTTGCTGTTTCTCGTCTAATTTCGCTCCAAGTCGTCAAGGTCATTGAAACCTGACTAAAACTCGGAGCGTAGTGCGAGAAACAGCAAAAGTGCCAAAAAATTTTAGGTTTCAGCGTGACCTTGACCTTTGTGACATCGATGACGTCATAATGGTGACGTAAGGGGTGATGACGTCATCACCACGTCATTTCTGCAACGTCATGGGTGTGACGTCACAGAATGACGTAATTGGTGATGACGTCATCGATTGCGTCATCAATGACGTCATCGATGACGTCATCGGTGAGGTCATTGACCTCGATGACGTCATCGCTCAGGTGACCTTGAAGTGAGCCAGCAGCCCCCTTTTTCCACTACTCTTGCCCCTTCACCGTATCCACTCTGGCAAAATTCAAAATCCCGGTGGTCCCGGCTCCGAGCTGAATTTCCCTTTTCATTCCATTTATTGTATAGATATAACGGTTTATCCCGATGCTTGTGCTGTGAGAAGTTTGATCTTTAAACAACCAGCAATAAGTTATCTGCTGATTTTCATTTTGGATTTTCTGACTCTATTTCAAAACAAAAGATCCACTGATGGTCATGACACAATTAATATATTTTTTCCATTTCCACAGAAAACATGGATAGAAGAAGAAATCAAATGTTTAACTTATATTCAAAGAAATCCATGCTCAATAGAATTTTATTAAATTACCATCTTGAACTGTTCACAATCCTTGATTTCATTGAAATTGAAATTTTGATAGATGACATAAACGCTTGGTTAAAAAAAGAGATAACCTCCAAACAAATCACTCATCAGAAAAAATCTCAAAACTAATACAGGACAAAAAACAAACCGCCCCCAACAAAACATTTTCAACTCATAAATTCTATCCTCGCTTAATAAACAAAACTGACATCGTATTTAATTCAGATGAAGTCAATTTACTTGAGAAAGGACTGAAATTCTGTATTCCTGACAATAATAATATAAATCTACTTTTGGAAACAGAAGAAACAATTCAATCCCTCCCAACCAAAGAACAAAATGAAGCAAGAATATTAGCTCACCAAAAAATCTACTAAACATAACCGAAGGCCCACCAAAAGGACCGCAAAAAATCCCAACATAGTAACAGCTAAAAAAATATCTTCTAAGCTTAAAAATGCAAACGCTTCCACTGTCATAGCTGACAAAGGCAACACCCTTGTAATAGTGAACAATGCTGAACACCACAACAAAATATTAGAATTCATAACGAAAACTGGGATTAAAAAACTAAACAAAGATCCCACACAAAAATTTTATTCATGCATAAAGAATCTCATTAATAAATCCAGCATCCTATCCAGTGATCAAAAGATACATTGTCGCACCATCAAACCTACAGCCCCTAAACTAAAAGGACTACCAAAACTTCATAAAGAAGGAGAGCCCATAAGACCTCTTGTTAATTCAATCAACAGTCCAACACATAAATTAGCAAAGATATTAGATAAAATAATACGAGCAGAAGTATCATTACCAAATAACAGATCATTGAAAAACACGGCAGATTTAGTTAACAAAATAAAGGATCAGAATCTTCCAAACACCCATCTTCTAGCATCATTTGACATCAAAGACCTATATACTAATATTCCTGTAACCGAGACCCTCAAAATTCTGAAAGATAACCTCTTGCAACAAAAAAATCTAAGCAAAGGCAAAGTAGATGAATTAATCAACATTACAGAGACGGTTTTAAAGCAGAATTATTTTGAATATAACCAGAATTTTACACCCAAGACAGAGGTCTCGCAATGGGATTCCCTCTATCAAGTGTTATGGCCGATATATTCCTTAACCACATAGAAAACAAATTCATTTTGAACCAAGACACTAATAAACTTGCAAATAAAATCACATACTACCATAGATATGTTGATGATATATTGTGCCTATTCCAAGGTAATCAGAGACAACTTGACCTCCTCACAAAACATCTCAACCAAATCCATTCCAACCTCATGTTTACAACTGAAGTAGAGAAAGACAACCAAATTAATTACCTGGACTTAACTATTTACAGAAAAGAGGAGAAACATACCTTTAAGATCTACCGGAAACCAACAGCTACAGACCTAACTATACACCAGACCTCTAATCATCCTACAGCCCACAAACACGCTGCGTTCCACAGCATGATCCACCGACTTCTCAACACTCCGTTATCTAAAGAAGATTATTTTACAGAACTCAATACTATTAAACAAATCGCCGTCAACAATGGCTACAGCCACCACCTCATCAGCAAATTAGTCTGGCAACATAAAAATAAACCCCAAAAGGAGAACCTTTCAGACCCAAAAGAACAATACATATTAATGACCTACCATGGTACAGTTAACAACTCCATTCACAACATTGTCAGAAATAAAGGTTATAAGGTAGCGTACAAATCGAAGAACAGTCTGAAACAAATTTTAAACAAAACCAAACCAACAGAAAAAAATGATGATTTTGACCAAACAGTTGTATATAAATTAAAATGTGGAACTTGTCCAAAATATTATATTGGCCAAACAGGAAGGAGTTTTAAAATTAGGTACAAGGAACACTTACCAAAAAATCACCAAAACAATACCTCAACGTATGCAGAACACCTAATTGATAATAATCATTCTTATACCACCATCGACCAAGATCTTGAAATTCTCCATAAAGCACCAAAAAGCAATAGATTAAATATCATTGAACAATATCACATATATAGCAACACCAGAAATAACCCCACTCAAGTCATTAATGATCAAAAAAGTTTCTCCGCCAACATAATGTTTGATACAATAATGAAAATCAATGACCATTCCACATAGGTAAATAGCAGATATCCAAAGGCAACACCATTTTTTCTTCTCTATGTCAAAGGTCACATAACCTCATATCAGTCCAGTCACCTAGTCACCAGAGCATGCTCTTTTCAGTAGTGATAACAGCAGTGTGTGAGGTTAGGAACAAAACAAGAATTAACCATGGTTAGAATTAGATTTGTATATAGTTCACTAGTGATTTATGTAGGCCAAAAGTGTGTGTTATGTGTCAAAAGTAATTTTATCAACCGACAAAATCCCCTGGATGACTTACAATTTTAATTTTGGTCAACCTGCATTGTGACTGAAGATGAGCTTTCGAGTTCGAAATCGATATCACACATGCAATAATTAAAGGATTGCTAAGGTAAGGTTTTACATTATTTCTACTATACAACAAGCAATCCAGAGGCTAAAATGATTAATGATTTTCCATTTCATTTTTAGGTCTGTTTATAAAGCAATAACGTAGCTTACGATATTACGAAAACTAATTGTGTTGTACAAATTTTCGTCTCATATTTTAATATCTACGATACAATTGCCGCGTCCAAAGGCACTCTGGGATTCTATGTTTTTTTTTCTTTGTAGCTGATTTTGGTGATTTCATTTTGCCGTCTGCTTATGAACCAATTGACTGGTTTGTGAAGATTGGCTGTTGTTTAGCCACAATATAAATTAATCTAAGTTCTTATGTAGTTTTATTATTTGTACAGAAATACTATTTTCTGTATTGGTAGTAGACAAATGTACGACAGAGAAAAATTTTAACTTATTTAAATTTATTTTAACTTTATAATCATCAATTTTTTTAATTTATGTTATGTGCTCGATGAGGCAGCCGAGTGAACCTACCAGGCTAGGCTGACTCCGACCGCCCGCCGCCGCGCCGTTAAAAACCGGATCTCAGTGTGACCGTGGATTGTAAATGCGTGTGTATCCATACACACGGTCACAGTGAGATCCGTTTGTGTATAATCGACGCTAGCGCGACGTGGTGTCGTTTCACGGAAGCTTATACACACGCACACTATGGAAAAATCCATCAAAGTGAGATCCGATTGCTGTCGGCTTGTTTCGAGCTGTTTCGACTATTTCCGTGATCCTGACGACCTCAGGAGGACGAATCAGAGGCTTTGGCGCAACGAGATCCGGGGGGGTGGATCTCACTGCGCAAACGGATCTCACTGTGCCGGTGTGCATCCATATGCCGGATCTCACTCCGGCTTATTTGTCAGAACACACACACACACACACACACACACACACACACACACACACACACACACACACACACACACACACACACACACACACACACACACACACACACACACACGAAATCACTCCGAAAACCACTTTTTTGGACTCAGGGGGAACCAAAATGGATAAATCCACCAACAACCGAAAATTTTGACGAAAACAATACTTTCTCCATATACTATGGTATAGGGGGAGAAAGTAAAATCTAAGACCTTATAGCAAAACTACGAACTGAGACCATTCTTTTGACACCTCAAACTTTAAAATTGGTCCAGACATAAGGGAGGAGTAGTGTTAACAAAAAAATTGCATCACGTATTATATATATTTATACATATAACATAACACATGTTAGTAGGAATTTTCTCAACAATTCAGTACTCTAGCACAGCAGTCATCCATTCACTCTGACGTTCAGATGACACTATGCCAGAATACTGTACCGTGAAACTAAATATCTTAGTGGAATGTTAACATATCTTAGTTTATTATTTTAATAATATTAAAATAATATTAATAATATATAATACTAGAGATCGCCTCTGATCGAAATTCGATCAAAGTTTCAGTTAATCTGGCCCTAGAAGCTTAAAAACATTTTAGAACCAAAACATCTGTTCTTCCTAATTTTCTAGCAGTTGTTTTTACAACAGCTGTCTAATGATTCATCCAATTCTTCTTTCTCCATAAGATTAACATTGGAAATTTGAAAGCCTGTGGGGCGTAGCCCTGGAGTCCGATGTGAATTAGAATGTGATTCTGCTCATCTACAGGACTATACCTTTCTAACGGTATACTCGGATCTATCCTACGATGCACACAAGCTGAGAAAAAAGGAGGAAATGAAACATGCTTGCGTATTAATATATAGATTATATAATATAATATTAATAATAATAATATATAATATAATATTAATTTAATAATATTAATATCATAATTTTGATTGAGATGATAAAATAATTTTTATTTATAAAAATTTAATTAATATTCATGAGTTTTTACAAAAAAAGTATTATATAAATTATATGTATGATATAGTATGGTGTTTTTGGAAGTTTGCTTAAGAGTTGTTTAGCATTTAGCACAGTAGTCATCCATTCACTCTGACGTTCAGATGACACTGTACCAAAATATTGTGGAGATAATATAATCTTGTTAAAAGGTAAACCAGTTTAAGCCAATAAGTTGAATTAGTGTTCATAATTTTATGGCGGAACAATTAAATTGAGACATATAACATAACAGATGTTAGAAGAAATTTTCTCAACAATTAATTCAGTAATCTAGCATAGTAGTCATCCATTATTAATAGAATTATTATATTAGTATTTAATAATTATAATAATTATATAATGATTATAATACTAGTTCATCCATAAAGACCTTCCTCATAACTAGACCAATTCTTATATATGAGGTCAAAAATGTGGTCCGGATCCCACGTTAAACTGTAGGTCCCTAAATACCATTGGCTTTTGGGCTATAAATTAACAGTCCTTTTTAAGAATAATGTCGGCCTTAGTCGGTAACGAGACTACAAGATAGCGCCACAATCATCCTACACTCATCTCTCATTCATACTTGGCTTTAAACTACCTATTGAGTTTAGTCACCATTTCAGTAAAGGTGTTAAAGGTGCAATAAACTGACCTTCGACAAAAATCTTAATGTATTACACCAAATTGACTTAGAATGGATATTTTCTGTTGTCTTCTGTTTTTTAACAAATATTTATTTACAGGTTCAACACTTAGGCCGTAAATAAAATAAGTAGTGGGGTTTTGCCGGTTCTGGCCCATTTCAAGGCCAAGCGGTTCGAACCGGCAGGTGTGGATGACAGTGATGGATGTGTTTTGTAAGTGGGTCAAGGCCATCCGGAGGGAGTTTTAAAAAAGCGGAGCCGCGAGGGGCTCAGTCGGGGCGGGGACTCGGGACGGGTCGGATCGGAGCGGGAGCGGCGGGCCGAGGGAGGGTTTTTTTTTAGTTTATTTATTTTAATTAATTTAAATTAAAATAGTGTCGTTGTTGTTGTTGTGCAGAGAGGCGTTGGAGCGTCGTGCACCGTTGACGCAGTGGTAGACGCCGAAGGTGATGGCGAAAAGGAGGTAGACGCACAGCATGCACAGTACGCATTTGAACAGTTGCAGCAGGCGGACCATGCCTTGTTGGTTCGCCGTTTCCAATTGCAGCCTGTTGATCTCCAGTCTGAGTCTGTCCTCCTCCAATCGTGATCTGAGCGTAACGTCGTCCATCATGTCTGTGTGTGCGTGTTTTTTAGTTTGTGGTGGGGGAAAAAACGGGAGCGGTGTTGATGGTCAGAAAGTCGGCGATGAAATGAGAAGCGAAGACGAATGCAGTGCATATTTATTGTAGAGTGGTGGGGGGTGAAGAAAAAAAAACAGTTGTCTTTGACTAAACCTCATCGTCAGCTGTGTCGGAAGGTGCAGCCTCGGAAGGTGGAGGAGTGCCGCCTGCAGGTTCGATGTCCTCGCTCTCCATCTCCTCGCATTGTGGACAATTGTAGGAGATCTCCACAGTCATGGTGATGGTGTTTTTGGGAGCGCTGAGTACGTCACTCAAAGTTTCAAAAATATCCTTCAAGTCTTGTTGCGACTTTACGGTAAATGTATTTGTACTTGTCGCTAAAGGAAAGCCGCTCATCGTTCGGGAGTCGGCGAACAAATGGCGAGCGGAGGTGAGGCGGCCGCCTATATTCGGTAGGAGTACCGTGGTGGGGGAAGAAAAGAGTGGGGGGAGGACAGCGGTGGGGCGAAGAAAAGAGTGGGGGGAGGACAGTGGTGGGGCGAAGCCCGGGTGGGGAACGAGGGAACTTCGGTCATCGCAGTTCGCCGCGAAACGCCGTCGGGATAGGTTGTGGGAGCCGTACGAAGATAAGCGCTAGCTGTAACACAATGTAGAAAATAGTAATACTTTGTTTGTAAATTAAATATTAAATTTATATTTAACCAGAGCTTGCATTTCTTGTTCCTCGTCGTTTAATTCAACAATTTTAACACCATTAGTAGTCTGTTCCTCTTCCTCTGCACTTTGCGACGATGAAGACATGGAGGTGCCAGGAGAAGATGACGAGGATGAAAATATTGTGGTAGGATTGACATATTGCACCGTGATGTTGATCCATCTTAAAGGATAGCTATCAATGACTGTCAGTAAGTTTTGGAATAGTTCTTCCATCTCTTCTCTGTTGGTAATTAAATGTTGAAAGGAAATGAATTTATCATCCATGTTGTTGTCAGTGCGAGTAATGAAATAAGAATGAGAAGCGTATGGAATGATCCGTAGAATATATGTTGTAAAAAAAAGTGGTGGGGGTAATCTCAAGGTCAATCAAATGGAATTTTAAAAAAGGGCTGCAGTCAGTGACTACAGCTATACATCTGAAGTTTCAACAGGATCAGAAGACCAATCTGATCTGTACTTGCACGCACTTATGATGCATGTACAAAAGTCGTCTTTATAATATGCATTGCACTTTCGACAAGTGGCAAGTTTTTGCGGATGAAATTTGATACACTTCTGAGGACAGCAAGTGTGGAAGTATCGTGATTTATAAATCTTGAAGGTTCGCAATTCTGGTGGCGGTAGTTGCTTTGTCTTGCACTTGCAGTAACAGGATCCGAAGAATTCGCACTTTGTACAAGCTAATCCGTCTACCATCCATCTTCCTAAATCTGTGCATTTTTGTTCACAACAGTAGCGCGGTGCGTCCTCGTTGTTCTTCTCCTCCATGTTGCCGCTTCCAAGTGTTGGCAAGAAATGAAGTTGTACAGTGTAGGATAGCGTGTTTTATAGATCAATAAAAGTGGTGGGGGTAATCTCAAGGTCATCCAAATGGAGTTTTAAAAAAGATCATCTTACAAATGTAAGATGTTTTTTTTTTTATTTATGATGCTGGCTTGTCCTTTTCTTCTTCTTCTTCTTTAGGTTCTTTCTTAATATTCTGTTCCTGCTTGTTCGCTCTAGCCATGGCGATGAGTTCTTCAGTGGATAGCGGGTGCACTTCTGGAAACTTCAGGATCAGTTTTGGTTGGAACCCTTCTCTAGTCAATACACTGAGATCGGCGCTCATCTCTTCTACGGTTCTATAGTCCTTTCCGTAGATCTTCCCATTGAATTCAATCATCATTCGGTATAACATGGCGGCAGTGGTTGTTATCGCTGCGACCGTAGGAGAGCAAATGATGATTCTGTTGGAGTTGATCCCTCGTTTTATAGCGAAATTTTACAGCGAACCCTTGTTGCCGTCATGCTTTGTCATTTAGTAGTATTTGTGGAATTTGACATTGGTTTGAGTAGATGGAGCGGATGTTGTCGCCGCCTGTGTGGGAAAGAACAATTCTTCATCGCAGAAGTTCTGTTTGGAGAACATCCTCTTGTTTGTTACATAGGTGTCAACGTTCAAGTGATAACCACCGGCAAGAAGCACTCGCAATTCATTAGTGAAATTGTCGAGCTGTTCAAAAGTTGTAATAGTGGAGGTATCGTATGATGCACACTTGATCTTGAGAGACATTGTGCTATCACCAACGGAGATGTGTACAGCACTGAAGGTAGTCGTAGACTGAGCGAATTCTTACGGACATTGCTCCATTTATATAGTTTTTGAAACTAGGTCAAGGTCACCCGAAATTGTTTTTTATATAAGGCAGCATACCGATATGTGTACAAACACATACCGATATGCTGCTTTATATGTGTTTTTTTTTTATTTTATTTTTTTATTGTTATTCATTTATTTAGAAATATTTTACAAAAGTTTACAAGAACAATATGAAATTACAGATTAACTGTTGGCGTTAGGCATGACGTGAAGCGTGAGCTCTGTAGAATTACTTCCGCTCGGACCGTGGGACGCCAAGTAGAGAGCTCCGGGATGGATGAGCCGTAGATCTTCGTTCTGCAGAAGTTGGACGAAGCGTTTGGGAAGAAAGATTTGAAACTTCGGTTCATCACCAGGCGAGTAGGGCGCTTCACTCAGCGTGCAGTTGATGGCGACTCCGACAGTTGTTTCCATCTTCTTGATGGTGTGGATGATGTAATGCTTTTCTTCCTTCAATTCCGAACATCTTTTAGTGGGTAGGATTGTGGACTTGGAATGTTTGTTGAACTGATCGACAAGCGATTGTAAAAATGTTTGCGTTGCCATTTTTTACTTCTTCTTTTTTCGTTGATAATATTCTTAGTCTTGCGAATCTGCGTGTGAGGTGTTGACTGCTCGGTGGCTAGAGTAATACTCATGCCCGGTCATGGTTGTCCCCTCGCTTTTATACCCTTCCCATCCCCCACCACTCTGTTGGAGATACGCGTTCAAGCTATAAGCGTTCTTCAAGGCGCATTGCGATTGACGATGTTTAAAGTTTTTCGATGAAATACAAATGTTGCCGAAATGACATTGGAAATCCCTGTCCACCTGGACATTTAACACTTCGTGGTTTGTAAACTTCTGTATCCAACTGGCTTTTTCCACTCCTTTTGTGTAAATAATTTTAAATTCTTTACAGTAATGATTCATGATTTGCGGCATCATACTGTAGTGTACAAAACCTTCATCCCATCTCAAGTTGTGAAAGTATTTCATCAACCACTTGTTCGTTACTCTCGCTTTGGTAGTTAATCTGTTAAACGGTAGTGGCGGTTGGAATAAATAGTGATAAACTACAGATGTGTTCATATCTAAAACTACTAACTCTTTTATGATAAAACTTCCGTCGTTACCGCGGAACGCTTGGAATTCAATTATACCTCGTCTCACTTCCATTACTTCCGATTTGTTAGAAAACGAAACTCGTTTGTTCATGACGAAGGTTGGTAAACGACTGTTTGCAAAACCGCGGTGCACGCTCTTTTATACCCGAGGGTCTACACTTATCAATTATTGAATGAGCCTTCTTCGTTCACCTCTTGGGCTTGCTCATCTATACTGTAGTTAGTCTGATAGTTGTGCAACTGTCTCCACATGTCAACTTCATGAGGTATCCTATTGAAGATGGACGTATCTACGGGACCGTACAGAATCGGCACATACGGTTGCCTATCCAATGTATCGGTTAGATACTCTTTTATAATTGCACTTGAAAATATTAGCTGTTTTAGATATCTTGTGACAGGACCGGTAGCACAACTTAGACTGTAGAATTCATCTTTTGTCAGGTGTATCTTCATCTCATGCTTGGTTAAATCTCGAAAGCGGACGATTTGTCCACCTCGATGTTTCACTATATCGATTTCGATATTGGATTCCAGCAGACTTAATTTTGTCCTTCTTCCAAATGTGTTGTTACTCAAATAACATTCCAAAAGATGTAGATGTTTTCTAAATGATTCCCAGGAAATTTCAGTGAAGGCCACCATTTTAGATCCGTGATTTAAAATAACAGTTGGCGAATAATCCAATGATTTTATAACTCCGGCGGACACGCTCTTTGTCATACAAGAAGAGATGGGATAGTAGGTCCTGAGAAATACTTCTGTCAAAATATTGGTGGAGATGGTGTCATCGATCTTTCTTCTTTTTACTCCTTTTTCAACTTCCTCTTCTTTTTTCTTATGTTTAAACTTGAGGAACTCGTCCATTTCTTGTTCGACTTGTTTTTCTATATCCAAACTATTGTCACCCATGGGAGGAGTAGTTTCTTCTTCGTTAGTATTTGCAGTAGGAGAGCTCATCTTGCGGACTATGCTTCCCATACGACGGTCAGAAATATAATGAGATTTTCATTCTCTTTCCCCCCTTTTATAACATTTGCGTCGACCGCAAAAAAAAAAACAGTTTTTTTACAACACATTTTTAACAATTCCTGTTAATGGAGTGTAAGTCACTATCTTGTCATGTATAATTAAACAGTATGCCGAAGTTCCGTCCGGTATTGCTTCTTCAAACTCCATTTCGATTTTTATATCCACACTGGACGATTTCACGGATTCGTTTTGTTTTGAACAATCGATAACGACTATTGGGGCTTTGGAGAAAAACTGTTCCGGCGATAATAGCGGTGTATTTGTCTTCCCGTAATATGACGATTGAAACCTCGCATACATATCGTACAAGATTGAATAGCGTTTTTTACTAAACATGACATTTAGATTGTCATAAGGAAAGAATTGAGAGTTTAGAAAAACTTTACAATTCTTTATTTTGCAATGGTCAAATTGACCGGCGTGCGAAGTTATAACATCTTTTCGTTTAGTCTGGAAACCGAGTATTACGTACCGTGCCCGTTCTAGATAAGTGGACGTCTTGACAGTCCATGTTTGACGCTCTGTTTGAGGTAGTGTGGGATATTCATGGAATTCCCAACTTCTAAACGGCATGACGATATCACGGTCAGATTTCAACTTTCTCAACAATACGATTCTGTGTTCATCGGCTAATCTGACATGCGGTACTCTCCACACGACTTTATCCAACTGTAGCTGCCATTCCAGTTTGGCTTCCGTAGTTCCAGGGTCTGCAAGTATCAAGTCCTTGTTAGTTGAAGATCTGAGTAATACCAATTCTTGTTTGACATTTATTATTATCCGTCTGTAATCTTCAGCGAATCCCAAAAGCAAACGTAAAGGGACATGAAAGTCAAAATGACCATTGGAATCCGGTGTTATAGTGTCTTTATCGGGAGCAACCCATCCGGCGGTGACTATTGAATTTTTCTCATGCGGTGTTAATGATGTTAATCCTTTCAGCGTCGTTGTTAGACCGACCTTTTTTGTCGAATCAACCGTCACTCCTGATATTTCATATCTTATTTCATCAAAAAGATATGCCATCGGGTTATTTATAAAAGGAACCGTTGAAGCGGTTTTTCCATCCAATTTTAATACCCGTCCTTCGATGTACAAGTAACTTTCACACGGTAACGTGTAAATGTCCTGTTGTTGAATGGGGATCCTTATTTCATCGTTATTGTTTAATTTTGATGAAGTGTAAGGGTTGTGCGTGTGATATTCCTTCTCCCATAGTGTTTCGTCGAACGTCGGCCCTTGAGATATATCCAGGATATCCATCGTTGGTAAGTCTTAGTCCGATCTTTTGCAGGAAACGAATGTTGTCCGGTGTTAACTCGTCCAATGTTGAAGAGCTACTGAGGTCTCGGCTCTTCCGTTGCGGTTTAAATGTCAATCCCATGTTGAACTTATGACACCGCTTTTATGTGTAACCGTATTGTAATGGTTTCTCCTCTAAAGTCAACACTGTTACCGTCCTGATCCGATATGTTCAGTACGATGTCCGAAATGAAACTGGTGTTCAATGGTAGGTATATCAGGTTTTGTGGTTTCTCAACTATTTTAAAACCGGGAGCCACTGTTGGATAAAATGTATGTAAAATATGTTGGTTTACCCCGTCTCTATACGATCCGTGTATGATATTGCATGTTATATCAATACTATTAACCTTTAATATTGTTACTGTGGTATCACCTGTATGAGTAGGTCCGGGATCTAAGATTTTTCTTTTCTTATCTGAAAATCCCAGTAAACTACCGATTGAATTTTCTAAACTTAAATCTATATAATACTTTGAAGTGATTTCCGCTTTTAAAGTATTGTTATTTCCTTTTATACTGATATTTTCTTCTCCTAGCTGCTTCTGTAATACTTGGTTTATATCGTCTATTTCATACGATCCGGTAGATAAAGTTATTACCTTCAATTGCGAATAATTTCCTTTTTCATCTTTACTCTCGTAATAATGTAGTAAATTGTTTTTTCCCTCCGTGACGTTGGGAATTGAATTGTACGTAGTAAAATCCAATAGTGCAGCTTCCCACAGTCTATCCTTGGATAAACGTAGTGCCGGGAAAAGAGTGCTTTTCAGTGTGGATGAATTTCCACTCAGTGACACTGTATACGATGACATCTCAAAGTTGACTGACGCTTTTCGCTAAAAACTCCAAACATAAATGTCCACATATTTCTGTATTGTTGGGTTGTTCTCTTTTGTAATTGTAAAATATATTTTCGGAGTTCCGAAAATAGTGTTGAAGTTCTTTCGGCTGTGGTAGATTGCCAAAACTGTCAAAGTAGTAAACGTTCTGTCCGAGTTTTTTATAGCATACCCAATGAGTTCCTGGACCATGAGTGGAATCCAAATTTACTATTCCAGTTTCATTTTTCCATATTTCATTTGGTAATGCGTCTTTCATAAAAACTCCTCTAAAAAATGTTATTCTTAAACATTTCACATAATTTGATAATTGATAATTTGTCAAGGCTTTATTTGGAATTATCAATTGATTGTTCTTATTTAGTATACACGGTACGGTCTTAGGTATAGACCTGCTCCGTTTTTTACCATCGACCAAACGGAAGTTTTCTTCGCCTTTGCTTTACGAGTCCTACGACGTCTTTTCTTAATGTTTCCACCTCTTTTGGGAGCTCTTCTCTTTGCAGGCCGTCCTCTACGACGTTTCCCGCCACCAAATTTTGTTTTACCCTTCATGGCTGTAGTAACTGCCCAAGCGGCTGCTTTTTCTGCAATACTTGCGTCACTTGATTTCACTCTTTGCCAAGCTTTTTCCGCTAACACTCTATCCGCTATCGATCTATTCGTTGAATCTGCAAACTTGGAATACGCTATATCGTGTTCTTTGCAGGCTTGATCCAATTTATTAATTCCAGGATCCCCTCTTGCTAAACGTTTTGCCAACTTAGTTCCGGGTCCACAATATTGATAACCTCCGGGCAGATGAAATTCGTATGGTAGAGCGTCTATCGCTCGATTTAGAACAGCACCAACAGGAATCCGTCTGAGCAGGGATAACGCGGCTGATGTTATACCACGTCCTTTCTTGACGCTGTCTTGACGACGACTGAGCGGTGCGGTCTTCATTGTGTCGTCTTATATAGCCGGCGTGTTTACTCTACGAGATGCTTTACACGAATGAATAACTCGTGCACAATTTTCATATTTAAATACTTAATTATTCAAATTAATTATATACTGATTTATGATTCTATTTTTAATCCAAGCTTCTCGTTCATCGGGTTGAATCATCACATGACTCGTTGTACTAGCTATATGATTGTGGGTATCGATAAGTAAATTGCCCACTATTCTTATTAAACAGTCTAAAGTTACAGCATCTTTTGGATGTTGGGGATCGTGTAACTGCATAATACGTTTATCATTACACGTGTAAGCAGTCGAATCACTTTTCGACGTTGTTATGACTTGTCCAATAGTAGCAGCATCATTTAAATCTTCTCCTGGTAAAATATTAATTATTTTCTTCATCTTTGCATCATATTTGGTCCCAAAGTGTTTATCCCAAGTTATTGTTTGTCTTAATGTAACACAATCATCATCTTCATAACCAGGATAAATATCTTTTATTCTTCTATTACGACCATTGTATGTACCTAATGTACCACCACTCGCAATTAATGTTTGCACCATTAGAGGTACATCTGTATCTTTTATACCAAATCTTCCATTTGTTATTGTTTTATGTCCTGCATCCCATTCATCATTATTTCCTTGCATTAAATCAAACTTTTCATTTCCATGTATAAATGTATCTCCTCGCTTTAGCACGGCATCTTCATGTTTTACAAAATTTGATGTTCCCCTTTTTAATTCTTTAGATAATTGTTCCATAGTAACAGCGTCTTTTGGTTGAGAAGCGAACTTTACATTTGACAACACTTTCCCATGACAATCGATTTCATCACCATCTTGTAAAATACAGTTGTCCTTGATGTATTTCAGGTTTACAGCATCGCCGTCTTCCTTTGGGTATCCAATGTCATTTATTATAAATTTATAAAAAGAAAATCCGCGTTGAGTCTTTTCCGGTATTATAGAATGTAAATATTCTTTATTAACTGAATCTTTATTATTTTTTGGATTTGCCACGTTTGTTATCCTATGATTCCCAGCATCATATGTCTGTCCATCTTTTAAATTATTACCCCACTGCAATTTTAAAGTATTTGAAAGTTCAGATGATAAATACTCTTTATTAATTGCATCAGAACTATCAGTTGGTTTACCAACATTAATTATTCTATGCGATTTGATATCGTAAGTATTCTTGTCTAATTTCAATGATGTAGAAGTAGCTTCTTTAACTGTTTTTAAATTTGCTCCATCAGTATCTTCTTCTGGATCTTTAACTAGTTTTAAACGTTTATTACTTATGTTATAGTCACCTTCAGGAGTTTGTGGTAAACCGCCTCTTTTTCTGTCTTCTCCGACTTGCACCCCTAACGCGGAGTACCGTCCGAACTTGTCGACACTCATGTTAGAACTGATACATTATACGCTTGCAACTCTTTTATATCCGCGGGCAATTATACGACTATGCCGCGATTCCTAAGTTCATCAACCAGAGCCACCCATTCATTATTTAATCCCGTATGACCGGCTTCCATGGCTTCATGTAATAGTCTCATCCTGTCAACCAATTTATTGATGTCTCTGTAGTAGATCACATTTGTGTTGTACAGATTTTTCATAAGTCCTTTACCAGATGTTGAAGTATCTCCTTTACTCTTTTTCCCATGTTGTTCAAGAAGTGATAAATCCATAAGTGATAAAGATTTTCTTTTTAGCGGTTGTTTTAGCGCCGGTGCGGTACGCAATGTTGGCAATTTTCGTGGTGGAAATAGCTTTTTAATAACGATGTTATATTTCGTTGCACGTGAACGATTAATCATCGCATCCTTTGAGTAATTCCTTTTATGAGCGTTGGTATTTTGTAGAATTTCTTTAAAAACATTTAAATCTTTGATTGAATACCTTAGTGGTATGTTTTTAAAAATTAATTCATACAACCCTTTTGTTCCTTTATATTTATGCTCGCCGATAATGATGTAATCGTCCTGAGTTATTTCAAGCTTTGAATCACCGATTTTCAATTCATTCCCATCAATCCTTGCTCCGTATACGTGTGATTTGCTTAAATTAGGGTTAGCTTTCATGTCATGTAACATTTTCATTATGTATTTCCTTCCAAGAGGTCCATGTTGTAATATATCGCTACTCAATTGAGTTAGATTTGGAATGGATTGTTCTGCTTCAGGTATTGGGTGTTCTTCTTCTTCTTCTTCTTTTTTAATAATTGGTTCTTCTTCTTCTTCTTTTGTTTCTTCTTGCGAAAATTCACTAGCACTTGTATATGAATCATCGTCGTCTTTTTTTAAAGCTTGTACTTCTTGTTTAGAAACTGGTAGTAAAATATCTCCTTCATAACGAGGTTTACCAATGGTCTCTGATATCTGTTTTAATGGTTCCGTAATAGGTTTAAATGTAGTCTCCAGAAATTCTTCTCGTTCACTTAAACCCATCCTTAATGCGCGATTCTTCATCCTAATAGAATCGCTGAGTGATTTTATTTCTTTCAATAGTTTTTCCTGATTCACCATGTTTACACTGTGAAGTCTGATTCATTACTAGACGTACCGCCGTTCAATCAATGGATTAATACAAATTTGTCCAACCCTATCCGATATCTTCCATCTTTTATAGCTTCATCTTTCATAATTACGAGAAAGCCGTACTTTTCAGCCCACGCTTTGCCGCACATCTCTTTAAATTTATCAAATGTCATATCCGCATTGACATGATCGTTATATACGTGTTTTAAATTTGTTTCATCTTGCTTGAATATTATCAGCAAGTTAGCATTATCCCTTATAAGTTGTTTTGGAATTTTACTGTAGGTTTGACCAATATAAATACTGTCAATATTATGATGTCTTCCCATTGCGAAATAACTTCTGATTGTGTCGTGATTCTCACATGATACATCGTCAAATATAAATACAGAAAATGGTTTAGCTTCGTTTGGTTGCATAATTGTTTCACTGGCATTAAACTTGTAGAAATTTACTTCTGGTACACTCGCTAATACTTTATCCAACAACTGGTATTTAGGTTGTTGCAAAGATTTTGAAAAAATGTATATATTGTTAAAACGTAGTCCTTTTGGATTAGTTATAAGGTTAAAAACAACATTTGTTTTTCCACAATTTGAAGGACCGGTTATTAAACATCTTATGGAGTTCGGTAGTAATTCCCCATGTTTACCACGGTTTAACTTGTCACTATCCACTGTCAATTCATCTATGTTATTAATATTAAATCGTTCCTTTTGCTGTACAATATCCATCTTGTTTAAAGGTTGAACACATAATGAGTTATCAAAGTATTATACCAAGTCTTTTGTAGGAATCCAAGAATCTTCACTCTTGTCAAATCCCAACCAACGGACTTTAACTTTATCCTTTTTTCTTTGTAAAACCTTTTCGACAAGATATACATCGCCAACTGATGATTTCAATAGTTCATGCCCATAGAATCCGCCTTGAAGTAGTTCACCTTTGTTGTCCTTTAAAATGTACGTTTCTGGTATTGTCGGCTGCACCTTGTAGATTGTAAATACTTCGTTAGTCCAGTTTGGTAGATATCTCTTACTGAAAACCCCTTTGTATTTACTTATACGCACCTTATCGTTTACTTTAAACTTTTTAGGTTTTAATCTTTCAATTTTGGGAGCCGTATTTTTTTTAATACGCTCCAAAACAAGCTTAGCATTGCCGCTATTTACTTGGATAGGTTTCATACCAATAGTGCGATGATATTTGTTATTGTACTCTTTTATAAGCTGCGGTAATATATCGTACCACACATACGATCCTCGTTTGGAAAATGTTTTGTACATCGCTCCTTTCAACGTTCTATTGAATCGTTCTATTATCGAAGCTTTGACTTCCGAATTTGTAGAATAATGATTTATGTTATATTTTTTCATTAATGTTGCAAATTCCTTATTGAAATATTCTTTTCCATCATCAGTTTGTAAATGTTTTATGACAAGTTTATTTCTTTTAATAGCCGTTTCCATAGCTTTTGTAACACTTTTCCCACTCTTGTCCTTAAGCGGTAAAGCGTCAGCGAGCTTGGTAAAACAGTCTATAATCGCTAATATATATTTAAATCCTTTATTTAATTTACTATGCGGTATCATTTCGATGAGATCGGCTTGGTAGAGATCGTTCATTCCTTTAATAACTGTATTTCTTCTTGGAAATTTTCTTCTTGCCGGTTTATGAAGTTCATGTACAATCTTATCCTTCAGTCCTTCCATTCTTAGATGTTGTTTCCACGCCGGTTGAAAAAATACTAATCCTCAGACTGGTTTGTCTTCTTTTATATTATTAACAAATATGGGTCAAGGCCGAATAATAGCTGTGTAAAAAAGAGGGGCCATGGCATTGGGCTTGCCATGCTCCCCTCTTTTTTACGGAAAGGAAAAAAGGAAGTAGGTGAAAGGACGAAGAACAGGTTTTATTGGTCGATAGGAGTTAATGAATAATGTCCAAAGGGAAGAGTGTGTATATTGTCTTGCTGGATATGCCTCTTGTCATCCTTGTAGCTTAGCGCCCATTTGGTTTGTTTAACACTGTAAACTTGATGGTTGAAGCTTCTTATCGTATTAAAAGTTGCTGTGGTTTCTATATTTTCAAACAGACATCTTTTAAAATGTTCAAATTGTACATTCTTCTTTAGATATGATGTTTTAATGCCTTTTGCCTTCTTCACAACTTGATGTTCTTCTTTTTCACTTATGTATAGTTGAAACGAATAAAGCTTGGACATCAAAGCCACAATCTCTTCCATAGGCGCACCATTGGTTTCATCTTTGAATTTTCCTAAGACTTTCTTGTTTATTCCATTGTCGTAGTTAGGATGGTGTTGCGGATAGTCAGAAAAATCAAAATCATCTTTATAAATAAAAGTGCGTAGGTCTTCATACATATCATTGGTTATAATCCAATAGATGAATGCGTCAGTGTCCATGTATGCGATTCCAATGTTCTCTCTTCCATAATGTTTCACCATTTTATTATAATGAAAATCGTACATATGAGTTTTTGATATGTCTAAAATGGACATTCCGACATAAACAGGGCGATCCATCTTAATTGAAATTTTGTTCATAGAAACGGCAACAAGGTTTTCATTAATAATTATTGAAGATGCAAAG
Organism: Neoaliturus tenellus; assembly: GCA_030545055.2. Taxonomy (NCBI): domain Eukaryota; kingdom Metazoa; phylum Arthropoda; class Insecta; order Hemiptera; family Cicadellidae; genus Neoaliturus; species Neoaliturus tenellus. The sequence goes on from CM061537.1 coordinate 34,197,020, forward strand.
TTTGGTTTTTGGACCAACTTTTGTAATTTTGTTGCATCATTAACCAATCTTAAATCTTTGTGATTCCTCTTGTTTTCTAATGTTTTGCCGAATATAGCATTATTCATCAATTTAAAGAAATCCTTTTCAAAATTGGACGTCGCTGCAGTTTTTCTTCTAGTGTTGTTATCTATATAGGATTTCAACCAACAGGATTGAGAAAATTGTAACACCCTATTAATTTTGGTAATTCTTAATCCCATCTCTAACGCTTGTTGTACTGTCCAATAATGTGCTACATACCTCGTCTTGTTGGTGAGTGTCATCATTAATTTCGGCCATCTACCAGTCGGAGATACTTCTGTTTTTGCTAATAGCGGCAAGTCGTAATGGTGGTCGTGAAGATGTTCGGGGTACTCAAAATCAACGTCAAAGATGTAACCGGTATCTCCGTGTTTAGGGATATCGGCGATGTTATCAATCGAATTTGGATCAACCCATTTAAAATTATCATATGGAAGGGGTTTTGACATAGCCCATCCATATAGGTTATTCGTGTCAAAATAACCTATAAATGTACTTGGTTGTGACGCGTCATAGTTGGGGAGGTATTTATTGTTGGCTTTTACATATCTGGTTACACTTTGCGTTAATCCTCCTCGGATACCAGACTCTATCATCAACACCATATCTATATCGGTTAGTAGTTGAAGTTTACAGTTTGTTTCTTTTAACATGGCCTGCCATGCCAATCCGGGAGCTGTGTACGAATGAAGAGGGTCTAATCCGTATGCTTTTAAACAGGTATTCCTAAATTCTTCCATTATGTCACATAATAGTGTCACATCCAATTTAACGTAGAAATCTGAATATTCTCCCAAAGTTCTCATCCCTAATTCATTCCATACCTTACAAGCGTGTTGATAATCTTCCTCACTGATGTCCTCTTCGTATAATTTACTCTTAAAAGCTTCTCTAGGTGGAAGTGAGGTTTCTTCAAATCTTTCCAAACTGTCGATATAATCATAAGGGAAAACACCTTTGCGAAGAACTAGATCCAATTTATCGTTATTCACAATCATTCTTGTTTCTATTAAATCTTCTTTCCTGAGATTTTCTGAAAGTCTCGATAAACTGCACGGCATAAACCGGTACGAATCTAAAAATCGTAATTTTATATTTCCAATCTTCTTACTAAAGCTTATAAACTTTTCAGTTGTTTCCGCGATAACATCAATCGCACCGTCATCTCTCCCCAATTCTGGTATTATAAAATGACCATCATAACCGCTAAGGTTATGCAGTATTACAGGTATATTTCTAGGAATCTTGTAATTGATGTTGCATCCGTTACATGCCGCACCCCTATAATATCCTGTAAGATGATCATGATCCTTAACTTTGTAGTTATTCAAAGTAAACTCATTTTTACATAAAAAACAATGGGTGGCATTTTCATGTTGAATTTCTTCTTCTTCATCCATAGGTATCATTGGCACAATATCACTATACAAATTTTCTACATTCCTAGCTATTTCATATAGATGATCAAGAAATGTCGCAGCAACATCTTCACCACGGTACACCACGGGTCTTGACGTTAATCCGTACCCATTTAAATGTTCTTCAGCCAATGTAGATTTAACCAATAAACAAAAACTGTTAGGCTTATGCATTTGATATTTTATACTCTTCCTTGCTTCAACATTTTCATCTTCAATAGGGACAAGTGTTGATTCAAAATCAGCATATACCACTATAGGAATGCGATACTGATGGAACACCTTTTCAAATTGTAAGTATGATTTACTTAATGGTGGTAAGATAATCTTTGCTTCAAAGTGTTCATTACACAGTTGTTTATGTTCTTGTAACCAATTTCGGCCTCCATTTCTTTCTTCTTTAAAACAAAAACATCTTTTACAAATTACTTTTTTATGTTCATTTTTTGATAGCTGCTTGTTGACGAGTCTTTCAAATGATTTTATCCATACGTAGTGTGACACTTCATCCTTTGTAAGTAACAACAAGTCCGTATGATCTGCAAGCTCGTTCTTCACCACTTTTAAAGGATAAACTTTATTGGAACTGTCCAAAGCAAATACGTTAACTGATATTCCGGGATTTTGTTTTTCAAATTTTGAAATACACTTCAACCCTACCGGGTAAGACATACCTTGAAAATTATATCTATATCTGTAGTTTTCATATTCGACGCCAGGTCTTTGCGCATGGCGTGTCACAAATTTTGAGGTCATGGCGTATCGAAAACATTCCATATCTTCATTTTCCACATTTACACATGATTTTGTATCTTTGATCCTTTTCGGGAGTGCAATATAACTGCTGCCCATCAGCCCATAACCATGCTTGTGAACTCTTATGTCCATACCTACGACGCTAACCAGACTCCAACCTGATCCTCTTCCTTCGTGTTCTTGAATTTTCGTCAAAATCTCTTCAAAACAATCTTCTATTATTGAAACAATATCCGAATTAGCCATGATGGTTCGATTTTTTGTTATAAATCCTCTTGGTGACATTTCTTCTTCTACATTGATAAACATGGCGTCTAGGATCAAACCAAATTTAATAAAGTTTAATCGTTTTAGTTCTTCTTTTAAAATCTTGATCACAATTGGTTTAGCTTCAGCAACAAATTGTTCTAATTCCAGATTTTCGTTTTGAATTTTGTGATGCATCACCACTTTACCGGGTAATGCGTGAATACTTAAACTTGGTAGTGTATTAGATGGTCCTGCTGTTACTTCTTCTGTAGATATGTTTCTATTTTCTCTTACTGTAAAATTTTCATTTCTATTGTGATACAACTCCTTATGAATGTCTAACAATATTTCATCTTCATAAGTCTCTAAACATATCTCACAACGATGCATTTTAGCGATGTTTACCCTTTGAAATTTAACAGGTAAATGAAACGCGTCCTCTTCATACCGCCTTTTTATGCCATCTTACCCCCACCAATTTTAATCTTCTTCTTCTTCTTCTTCTTCTTCGCTATCTGACGGGAATAATCGTCTTGCGCAGAAAACCAATCTTTGACGTATTGGTTCTACATCAGGATCGTGACTAGATGTTGGAGTTTCATGATGGACATCTTCAAATTCCAATGGTGGTGGGTATTCATTCTCTGTCAAGTCTATTTGCACATCTTCAGGTGCCTCACTTGTTAATTCTTCTTCCATACTGTCAACACTTTCCACTTCTGAGTTGTCGTCATCCGAATCTCCCATGCCGAGATCTTCTTGTTGAATTTTATATAATATTTCAAAAATAGGTTTCCTAGGATAGTCAGTGTTATCCACGGGAGCCATTCCGAATGAATAAAGGAGACTCTCTTGTGTAGCTACTTATATGACTATTTTAATAGGTCAAGGTCAACACCCCCTAAAGCGAGAATAGGGAATAGAGCACTAAGTGGCATGTTAGTCCATTACCACAAAGTGATCTATTCCCCACTCTCTAATGTGAGTCCAAATTAGCAGCCAATTATTAAATGTCAATTTTTTTTTTTATTGTTTTATTGTTTTTTTTTTTTTAACCTCATCACTGTTTATATCAAGTCCCATTAATAACCAATTGTTTTTACTAACACATAAAATTTTAAATAATTTTGTAGCTTCTTCCACTTCTTCTTTATTGACTGTCTTTCTTTACACAGTTCATAGGTTCTTCATCTTCTTGTAGTAGAATTCTTTTGCATTCATATTCCAACTGCTGTATTCTTTCATTCTTTATGGCCAACTCAATAAGTAGTTGATTGATGTAGTCGGCGGCCATATCGATAGTTCTAGTCCTTGATTCTCCCAATCGCACTCCTGGTATTAGCCTTTGCAGTTTGTAGTATTTTTGTCTTATTCTCGCCTCTCTTACCTGAGCCGACTCTTTAAAATGACTTTTCGGGACTTTCAAACGTTGTTCATCCTTTTTTGTTGTAGTAAGGTCCAAAACATTGTCTCCACTTGCCATGATTCTGATTCTACTGCGAGATGTGAGAAACAAGAATATTATGAGCGGAATGAGTACAACAACGCGTCGAACCTCATTTATCCACTTTCCCCCACCAAAACACTTTCCCCCTCCATGTTTTTATAGGTCAAGGTCAAATAAACTTAACGCGAGAACGGGGAATAGAGCACTAAGTGGCATGTTATTCCATTACCACAGAGTGATCTATTCCCCGCTCTCTATTCTACATCTAATTTTTTTGTATTTTTTCTGTTTTATTTTTTTTTTAATTTTTTGTTACCCGTCATCTTTACACAGCAGGAGGTTCATACTTTATAGGAGAGTCTTCATCAGGTTCATGAAATGCATTCCACGCACAAGTATCAGGAAGTTCATTAGGCTCGATCTTTAAAACAGGAATTTCACTAGGCGAATTCCATACACCAGAAGTTTTATTCGTCTTCAGTTTGTTTTCTAACACTTCAATTTTGTCCAACAGTTCCAAAATATATTTCTTTGCACCCATCAATGTTTGTATCCTGGTATTGTACACATTCAATGAAGGCACTATAAGTTGCAATTGATGGAACGCCATTCTTTCTTTCCTACACCGTTCCTTACCTAAAGCACTCAATTTTGGATGTGTTATTTGTTTTCCTTTACTTTTTAAAGGGGTTGAATTTTCCACTGGTTCACTCATTTTTCCCACAATGTTCTTCTTAAGAGTTTTAGCAAATAAATGAACCTCCTACTGTGTTTTAACCCTCTTTTATACACAATTCCCCCCACCATTTCAATTTTTCCCCCACCATATTGTTTAAACAAAAAACCAAACTTCCAATTTTGCATTCACATTATTGTCTTTTAGAAATTTAATGAATTGCGAGCTGGATGTTGATATTTGACTGTTTGTTAAATAATCTTTTACCACTTGTTCATCTTTCCCTTCTAATATGTAGCAAAATACTTTCATCAAACTTCCATCATCTTCTTTCGATCTTATAAAGTTTGCAACAAATGTCCAATCTTCATCGACAATTTTAAAAGTTTTTATCTCCATGTGAAAAGACATCTTTACTCCAGTTATTCTGTGACAGTAATGAAATCAACCTTTACCAAGCAACATTTATAACCAATACCCCCACTACTCTTTCCCCCACTACTTTTCCCCCACTACTTTTCGTTAGACCTCCCCTCCATACCATTACTCTAGTATGTTCTACACCTAATAAATTTACATAAGACCTGTGCACAGATTGTGCATCTTTCCCGCATAGCTTCAAATCTTATTAGCGGTGCTTTAACACGATGGTCAACGTACCCTCCTTCAACTTCAAATTCGTCCCAATCATCTATAGCTGCTCGTGCACAATCTGGACAAAGCCGGGTCCCATCTGCAAATTTATAAGCAACAATAATGCCAAATCCATAATGTTCTCTTCGATACTCGTGTATTGCATTTCTAACCGTATTGGGAAAAACACATTCTCCTGATCTTATTATGTGATTAAATAAGAAATCATCACAAATTATTTTTCTCAAACAAATAACAAAAAGACTATCCATCGTGTTGTAGATGAGAGTAACATTCGTACTAAACTGTTTTACTGCCTACCACCCGCTTAAATAACTTATCCCCACTACTATTTTATAGGTCAAGGCCAAGCAATATTAACGCGAGAACGGGGAATAGAGCACTAAGTGACATGTTATTCCATTGCCACAAAGTGATCTATTCCCCGCTCTCTATTCTACCTCTACTTTTTTTTACATTTTTAATTTTATTATTTTTTTTATCATTTTATGTTTTTTAACTTAAAATCCTAATATTTCATTTCCTTCTTCTTCACCTTCTTCAACCCCACCTTCATTACTACACACATTTTTCAAACTTAACAGTTCTTTCTTCATTTTATTGTTTTCATTTTCCAATTGTTTAATTTTTGATTTTTTTTCTTCCAATAGTAGCTTTAAATGTTTTATGTAACTAGCAGCTACGTGGACAGTTTTCACTCGGTTTTCTCCAAGTCGCATTCCGGGAATTTGAAATTGAAGTCTGTAATATTCAATGTTGATATTGGCCTGGGTTTGTCTTGATTGTTCACTTCTTCTCCTTCTGGTCTCCTCTTCTGCATCAGAAATAAGCGTATGATACAAAATTGGACGTTGCATCATAGTTGGCTGCTCTTGTAAAAATAAAACTAAATTCACTCCTACATCATATTTATCCCCTTTCCCCCACCACTTTACCGGTTGTCCCAAAAATGACGAATACATATTTCAACGGTCACGCTAGCACCATTTTTAACAAGATGGTTATAAAGAAAATAAGGATAGTCGCAAGATTTAAGATCTTCATTTGCCAACATGAAATCAAATGCTAATTTCCTTGAATATTCATTATGGAATTTTTCATGAACACTAATTAGAATTCCAGCCTTTTCAAACTTATAACCAATGTCTGGGATTTTCTTACAATCATCTATGTCCAGAAGTGGAAAATAATATGTGAAGGAGTTCACCGGTGGTACCCACACTCTATCACACTCTTCACAAAACACTTTGTACATTCTCGCTCGCTCATCCATTTTCAAATGATTTTTACTCATGCCAGACTACCGTTTAAATAGCCTACTACCTCATCTTTCCCCCCACCATTTTTATTCCAAATTTGTTTCCTCATGTTGCGGAGTATCAATGACATGGGCAGCGGCATTCCAGAGTTGTGACTGCTGTTCTTCTTCACCTTCAGATTCTGTTAATTCTTCCGGTTGGTGCATAAAGGATACATTTGAATTTGAAGCGGGTCCAATATCATTGTTCATTTGTTCATTTAAATTTAAAAATTCTCCAACTATTTCTTCCAAAAACTGTCCAAACGTAATATTTACCTCTTGCTCTACTTCTTCATCTTCTGCCATCTCACGATCTATAACAATTTCAGTGATGTAAATAAAAGTGGTATCTCTCGGAGACATGGTTTAAAAGAAGAACATGTGGCTCCAGTAACAGTTACACGAAAAATGAACAGGATTGTGTGGAACCCTCACTTATATAGGAGACTGGGGGGGGGGGTAAAGTCAATTATAAAAATTTGTAACTCGCCTTGCTCTAATTACTCTTCCGCAGACAGCTTGTATTGCATTGCAACCACTTCCACCTCTATCTTCATGCTTTCTACAAGATTACGTACGTGCAGCATCCATGGAAACAGTATTTCTAAAACTTCAATCCTTACTCGACATGCACACAATACTTCATACGCATCACGACGGTACACAAACACACTAACCCCCATGCCCATATCCCTCATTATGTTTTGTTCAATTTTCAAAAATAACCTATACAATAGCGGCCAAACTTCTGTGTGCTCAGCAAAAAACGAATCCAGTCTCTTATACATGTTTAACGTATAGCAACAAGACAAATAATGAGCAAACACATGTGATAGCTGCTTTTATAACGTTCGCCAGTACAGTAAAAATTTGGGGGGGGGGATATGATTTTTTAGTGGGATGTTAAAAATTAGTAGTTTAAAACCAAAGCCGAAAAGTAATGATTAAACCCTATATTTTCTTCTAATTGCAAATACTCCACATATGCCTCCGCCCATAGCCATAACAGATCAATGTTACGCCAATATACACCAAAGGTGGGTCTATCATCAACTAAAATTGGAGATGCTATGTTCACTAATCTTCCGTTTTCTATCCATGTCATAGCTTCAATTACAAACCTTCCTATAATATCCATTGGAGAATTAATATCCAAAAATATTCTTGTAACAACATTTTCACTTAACAAGGGCACTTCAATTTCTTCATTGTTTTCTTCGTCGTTTTCTTCGTCCACCTCCAATACTTCTCCAATCTTTGTACATTTATTATAAAATATTGGAACATCTCGGGGAGACATGTTCGCTCTAACTATTATTAGCAAGGAATGGCTCCAACACAAACCGCCACACTCTTATATAGGCAAGTCAATGAAAAATCAGCGGGGGGGGGGTCCGCTCCGGAAGGGGGGGGGGGTCATGCATGAGTAACCATCCGCGTGCATATAAACGAAGGAAAGCTCGCGCGCCGCCCATATAGAGGGCTGGCACCCCAGCGGTAAACAACAGATCCGTGAGTTTATACCACATAGTACTATAACATATGATTTATTTTTAACACTTAACATTTTAATTTTTTTTTTACACTATTTCTTAACACTACAACAATCATTTTATAAATCACACTTTTATTTTCGCGTCTATTTTCCATTTTTGTTTAAACTACATATGCTAATTAACATCGCGTGCAGGCAACTCACACTGATTATTTGCAGGTTCCATTCTTACACACCTGCTTCCTCCTTACTATGCAGATTACTCTCTTACTTTAACAACACTTAAACTCTAACCGCTACTTCTCGGTCATATTAATATAGTTAGTGCTACACTACAGGATTTACCTGTGCAATGGTGCACGCGATATTTCCTGCACATCTGCGGGTAATACACCTTACACCCGTCTACTATTATACTTATTGCTACATTAAACGAGACATTTCTTGCACGCCTGCAGATAATACACTTGCTAACCGTCTACTAATATGATTGTTGCTACAGTACAAGAGACATTTCTTGCTCACCTGCAGGTTATACACTTTACAACCGGCTACTATTATAGTTAACACTACACCATAAGATTAAGCCGTACACATGGGTATTGTAATCCTACTTCATCGTGCACGGAGCATTTCTTGCACACCTGCACCTTATACACTTTACTACCGTCTAATATTACAATTATTGCTATGATACGGTAGTTACCTGTTCAATCACAGTTGCGGCCCCACTTGCTTATCCACAGGCCGATACTCGCAATCCTACAACTGAATAATTAATTAATTAACTTCCGCTATTACCGATACTTTTCTTAAACTATCCGTCTCTTCCTCCGACTCTTGTGACCGTAGCCGCGGCCGACTGACAAATAACCGAGCTCCCGCAAACCTCGCTCTTTTATGCGGTTTTCTCGGGGAGGGAGTTGGAGGGGATTGGAGGGGGTTGGAGGGGCGTCGCACGTGACTCATCGATCGCATAAAAAGGGGGGTTGCCGCCGCGCGCGTGCCATTTCGGTGGCGGCATTGGTCGGGTGAGGTACTATCCGTAGGTCTCTGACGCTTTTATAACTAACGCTTGTTACTTTAAAATGTGTTTCCCCTTTATATGCTAATTAGTTTCTATATATTCAAACACAATCGCGGCCGCTGACCATTTGCCGGCTTACTCTCAAGCGGTTCACATGTAAAATCATGGCTTCCCACACTTTACAGCTGAAACTTTTGCGCACAAAACACATTTTACAACAGCATTCTACACCTGCAGTTTCAAAACCGCGTAGTAAGGTGGCTAGACTTAAAAAACGGTTCAGGTTTCACCCGTTGTATTTTGCACCACCTCACATTAGCAACGCTTGTACTATTGATACTATTCTACAGACAGTCTTGACTGACATGCTGAAGTACCGACATTTCCCTCTTGTCACGCCTATTGACGGTCCCGTCCAGTTCTTCTTGTTCACCATCTTACCGGGTCTATATCATCGGACATCCTCCGACTCGTGTCTCATTGCTCTCTATCGCCTCACACGGTAAACACCTAAAAGCTCTCATCTCTCTCTCTCTTGCAACCATGGACACACAACAGGGTTCACCGGTTCAGTCCCCTGAAGTGACTTCCACTACGGAGACTACTGCTAACACTGCACCAAGTCCCACAGACAATTCCTCCACGCCTACAACGAACACCTGCTCCCGCCCGGTACAGAGCGATGCGGTGACCACTACTGCCGCAAACGACGTGGAGGCTATTCTACGATCACTGATGGGGTTCGATTAAAATAAATAAATGAAAAAATAAAAAAAAACCCCTCCCTCCGCCCGCCGCTCCCGCTCCGATCCGACCCGTCCCGAGTCCCCGCCCCGACTGAGCCCCTCGCGGCTCCGCTTTTTTAAAACTCCCTCCGGATGGCCTTGACCCACTTACAAAACACATCCATCACTGTCATCCACACCTGCCGGTTCGAACCGCTTGGCCTTGAAATGGGCCAGAACCGGCAAAACCCCACTACTAAAATATAAGGCCAGATTTTTTCTACAACTGATTTATAAGACTAAATACCACATAACACCATGAATACTATTTTCTCATAAAATACCGGTTTTCAACTAATATTTTACTTTCTCATACATTTTCATTAATTTCCAAAATATTGTAAACTTAATGGAAAAGAAAATTATTTTTGGCAGAACCAATACAAATTAAAATGGACAAGTGAGAATTCAGGACATTTTTATGCTTACACATTTTGTGTTGTACTTTAAATTTACATAGATTGTGGATTTGAAAACGTTTCGTATATTATTCTTAAGGGACAAGACTAAAATTTCACCGGCGTTATCTCATAAAACTTTAGGATTATAGGCACACATTTAATTGTAAAGTTTCCTTAAATCAAAATGTAGAGTTTGAAAATGCCACAATAAGCGCAAAATTTCTTTTAAAAATTAACGACTTCAGGTCTAGATAGGTCACTTCGAGGCCACACACTGTACATTGTGGAGCAATAACCGATAGAGTGTAACCAGTTTACCAATAGTAGTAAAAAATTAATTCTGTTAATGAAAAAAATGTACAGGTGGTATGGAACACCCGGTATACTATAGTAGTGTAGGATTTTTTCCCATAAGAACAAACCTCGTTTTTTATGTTTCATTAAAATATGTTTTATAATATTTTATAGTTTTGATGTTTCTGATAACAATTTATTAACACTCAATATAATCCAGTAAATTTGTATTCAAAAGTTCCCCGCGCTAGAAAAAATTGGGGTAGTTTTGATTTCTTTTGCTTCTTATGTTTTTTGGGGTGCTGAATCCGAATCTGAGGTTTGCTAACAAAATTTCTTGCCGGAAAATTGTCAAAAATGAAAAAAATGTGAAAAATTTTTATTTTTTTGTAATTTTTTGCTTATAACTCAAGAACTATTAACTTTTCGTAAATAATGTATATTATAAAGATTAAAGTACACAAAATTTGCTACAAAATGCCCCCCCTATTTGTTATTCTCCGATGAACCGTTTGGGCTCCAGGGCTGTTTGAATATTGGAGTTTTAGCGAATTTACCCATAGGGAATACGCTCTTACGGTAGTAGTCACGGTAAGACCTAAGACCGGGACCATGTTAATTTTTCGTGTTAAGGTCCCCCAAAGCCAAAAACGCCTTTCATTCAAACTGATATATATGTATATTGTAACGGCCGCGTTTGAACAGCGCGGCAAAGTAGAGCGGCGGGAGGTCGAGGTCACGTGACGGAGGGGAAGCGTAGGAGGGGTACGTGTTCTCCAGGTCCCGGCGGTCGAGTCAGTCGTCGTCGAACGCTGAGGTTGAAAACTAGCTCGCTCCCCGACCACGGCCTCACCGGCAAAGCCAACGAACTTGGGGTGTTGAAACCCATAGTAAATCTAAATCTAACAAGGGGGTTATCTACGGTACGGTAAGCTAACGAAATTCCCGTCACGATTTAATTATTTTAGCTTATTCAGAATTAATCAACTTAGTTTATTCATAAGTAGTTAAAATATATCTTGGCTCAAGGGCCCTCGATTAACCTCTGGTTACTAGCTCCGAAACCCCCTTGTGTTCTGATTTTCCGTCGTTTTCATTTTAAGTATAATCGGCCGTAATAAATTTAGTTGATAAGTTAATTCGATTTATATTCCCCGGTGCGGTTATTTTAGTTCGATTTAATTACGTTAATACATTTCGTCAGACAGGTCGTCTCAGATTTATATTTTAAATTTAATTTATTTTCTCAAAGGAGTTTTAAGTTAATTAAATTCGTTTTAGTTATTTATTACCGGTTTAATTCGGTGAACGAACCAAGTAAACTGCCCGTTGCGACAAGCCGGGTCGGTGACTTGCAGTTTTGTTATCGCAGTCGGTGAAACTAGACGTTGACGAAACGTTTTAGTGTATTTTAATAATTTTAAACTGTAAATCGTAATTCGTAATTTTGGTTTTATAAATCGGCTTTCAATCCTTAAATTAATTATTTCGACTACCTGGGTGAAAAACCAATAGGTAATTAAATTAATCGTCTTTATTATTTGGTCAAATCATTTTATTAGAACGTCACATGGGTGGAAAACCAACGTAATAAATTTAATAGTATATTTCGGCATTCGTCATTCAATCGTTGTTAATAATAGATTAGGCATCTACGACGTTGAACCCTGGAATTAACCCCGCTTTTGAACTGAGCGAATCCTGGGAAAACTTATCTTTTTTTTTATTGTGGCGTACGAGTTAAAAATTAATTACAGAAATATTCTCGTGACCCGAAAGTACGTCACAATAAATGGCGCCCGTGAACAGGGACTCTTAAATTGTAATTAAGGGTCAACATTATTCGTCTAGTAAATAAAAAAATAAAACGAATTTCGAAAACACTATTTTTAAGAATAGTTGTGATCACGGTAACGAACTAACAGTAAGCACAGTACTGTTGAGTGAAGCTGACCTACATTACGGTAGTCGTAATCTCAGGTATTTCCAGAGTAGATAGGCTCGCACGCGCCGGAAGCCGCGCTATTGTGTATCCACAACAATAACGCCATACGTTATAGAGTACTATCGTAGTATCCTGTTTTGGAATTTATTTCATTCGTTTAAAGGCCTATCGTCATTGTAAAAAATGAATCTGTTACGTTTGTTTTTACGGCTGCTTTACCGTCTGGTAGGAATGTTCTACGTCGTGACTCCTGATGAATCAAAAGGTCCGAAGGGAGAAAAACAGACGGAGGGCGATAAGCCTCCTGTAAATACGAAATCACCATCCACTACGACCGCGACCTATAGTAATGTTGCGGGTGCACACACGGCGGCGAGTGACAAAACTCACCGACCCGCGCCCCCAGACACGTCGGCCGCTACGCTTACCCTTAATGTGCCGACGACGAAAACGACGTTTGTTAGGACGCCCCTAACCGACCCAAGAGTCGGGTGGATTTACGATCTTAATAAGCTCGATTTAATCAAAGAAATGTCTAAGTACAACCTTCGCACTTCGGGCAAAACGGCCGAACTTAGGCAAAAATTCGTTGATTTCTGGCGGAACAAGGAACTCTTCGCGAGTCGCTATGATTTCCCGCCCCTGCCGCCGGTAAAGGCCGCTCGGCCCGACAGTCTCCCACTCCCGAAAACGACCGGTGATAAACCCGACTTTCAGACGGACCACTTCGAGAGTCCCGTGCCGGAGAAGAACGTTGCACCAATGGAAGACGAGCTGGCGAGTATTCGGAAAATATTGGGACTCGCGCCCAACGCCGACTCTATGACCGTGAGACGTATGCTCTCAGGGCTCGTGCAAACGGCCAACGAGACGCCTGGTGAGGACAACCAAGGCGCGAGATATGACGTCGCCGGGTTATGTAACGTCGTTAGGAAATGGAATTTAAAATTCGACGGACGAAAGGACCCAGTTTCATTTCTAGAAAGGCTAGAGGAATTAATTGGGGCGTATTCTATCCGGAACGACGATATCCTGAAGGCATTGCCGGAATTATTAAGCGGCCCCGCACTCCTCTGGTATCGGAACCACAAAGAGTTGTGGCGATCCGTGGCCGACTTCAAGCCAGATTTCGAAAAACAATTTTTCCCGCCCGCCTACCTCCGCAATATCGACGAGGAGGTACGGAAGCGTACCCAGGGCGAAAACGAAACCTTCCGCGATTACGTTATCTCCGTGACCACGCTGATAAGGAGAAGTGGGAACTTCTCTGAACAGGCTAAACTCGATCTCATTTACAACAATATGAGACCGGAGTACAAGGTTATGGTCCGCCGCCATGACTTCGCCTCGCTGCCGGACCTTATCGACAGGGCAGAAGACTACGAATTGTACGTTCTGGCCCAAAAGAACTTTCGGCCTCCCCCACCCCCTTCGACCGCGTTAGTACACGAGACCGCGTACTACCATAAAAAGAAGTACGACAGCGCGCCGGTGGAAACCGCGGGCAAAGACAAACCGTCGGCTACGAGAAAATCGAATTACACGCCGAATACTCGTAGTCAGGGCACCCAGGTGGGCGACGAGCCACCTCGCGGGCCTGTACACCACGACGCACGCCGAGGATCCGCCCGGGTTGGACAAACCGGGAGGAACTCTCTAAATCACAACGATAGAACACGCGACCCAACACGAGACACCACGGGAAAGGCAAACTTCCACTGTTGGAACTGCGACAGGTCCGGCCACTTTTTCAGGGATTGCCGACTACCAAAGGTGCTGCGGCGTTATCACAGCAAACGGGAGTATATTTCGACAGCCAATGGTGACTGTAGGTTGAAAAACTACGGTCCCAAGAAACCTTTAGAAACCGAAGTTAGGTCTATTGACAGGGGAGAGAAACCGATACCCAGCGACAATTGTATTGGGGGTGTAGCAGACGAATGCGAAAAGGATTGTCGCCCATATACGAAGATAAGAATCGGAGAAAAGACCTTTCGGGCGCTCCTTGATACAGGCAGTGTTATAAATTTGGTTGGTGACGAGGTTGTTTCGTATTTAGAATCCTTAGGTGCAAAAGCCGAGGACGAAACTTCGATACTCCGGATGGCCAATGGATCCGAGTGTGCGGCAGGAAAGCTGTATCATATTTCATGCGAAGTGGGCAACACGGCCTCACCTTACACCTTTAAGGCTTTACATGTTCCCACTCTGACATCAGAACTCCTGTTGGGAATAAAAGCTGTTAAGGATTTAGATTTAATTCGATTAGACGACGCAGTAGGTGGAATTACAAAAAGTGCGGAAAATCTCAAGGGGAACGTCAGTGTAAATGAAGTCTACAGCGTCGGGAGAACCAGCGTAGAACTTCCCGATTACATTTGGGAGCGGCTTCAACACAGAGACCCCCACTGGTCTAGGAGTCAATCCAGGAATCAAAAGTGGAGGGTGTACCGACCCGACGGCACCTTCTATCGGGTGCGGAGCAAAAAGCTATATGAAGAGGCCTTCTCAGATCGCTGAGCTAATTCGTTCGAATTTGTAAGGTAGGGTACCAAGACGACGACGGGCGAGAAGCCGTTAATGATAGTTACTTCGGGTAACTCGAGTTTTTATCATTTCGAAGTAAGAGAATTTTTTTTCTTTTTCGGTTTCTTTTTTTTCAAAGTAACGAGGGGGTGTAACGGCCGCGTTTGAACAGCGCGGCAAAGTAGAGCGGCGGGAGGTCGAGGTCACGTGACGGAGGGGAAGCGTAGGAGGGGTACGTGTTCTCCAGGTCCCGGCGGTCGAGTCAGTCGTCGTCGAACGCTGAGGTTGAAAACTAGCTCGCTCCCCGACCACGGCCTCACCGGCAAAGCCAACGAACTTGGGGTGTTGAAACCCATAGTAAATCTAAATCTAACAAGGGGGTTATCTACGGTACGGTAAGCTAACGAAATTCCCGTCACGATTTAATTATTTTAGCTTATTCAGAATTAATCAACTTAGTTTATTCATAAGTAGTTAAAATATATCTTGGCTCAAGGGCCCTCGATTAACCTCTGGTTACTAGCTCCGAAACCCCCTTGTGTTCTGATTTTCCGTCGTTTTCATTTTAAGTATAATCGGCCGTAATAAATTTAGTTGATAAGTTAATTCGATTTATATTCCCCGGTGCGGTTATTTTAGTTCGATTTAATTACGTTAATTTATTTCGTCAGACAGGTCGTCTCAGATTTATATTTTAAATTTAATTTATTTTCTCAAAGGAGTTTTAAGTTAATTAAATTCGTTTTAGTTATTTATTACCGGTTTAATTCGGTGAACGAACCAAGTAAACTGCCCGTTGCGACAAGCCGGGTCGGTGACTTGCAGTTTTGTTATCGCAGTCGGTGAAACTAGACGTTGACGAAACGTTTTAGTGTATTTTAATAATTTTAAACTGTAAATCGTAATTCGTAATTTTGGTTTTATAAATCGGCTTTCAATCCTTAAATTAATTATTTCGACTACCTGGGTGAAAAACCAATAGGTAATTAAATTAATCGTCTTTATTATTTGGTCAAATCATTTTATTAGAACGTCACATGGGTGGAAAACCAACGTAATAAATTTAATAGTATATTTCGGCATTCGTCATTCAATCGTTGTTAATAATAGATTAGGCATCTACGACGTTGAACCCTGGAATTAACCCCGCTTTTGAACTGAGCGAATCCTGGGAAAACTTATCTTTTTTTATTGTGGCGTACGAGTTAAAAATTAATTACAGAAATATTCTCGTGACCCGAAAGTACGTCACAATATATATATATTATACATGTATATATGTATATGTCAGTTAACACGATAACTTTTGAACCAAAACTCCGATTTTGATAAAATTTGGTACAGGGGTGTAAGGCAGCATTTACTTGATCGAGTTCGCAAACCAGAATGATCGGACAACATTAACGGGGTTTTATGGGGTTTTAAATGGGTTACCTTTTGGTTTTTGGCTTTTTTTAACCTTAGTTTATAAAATTCAACAAATTTAACCTAAACTATTTAAAAGAGCTCAAAAAAACAAACAATTTGGTATTTTGAATTTTTTATTTAGCTTATATGGTTATGGAGAAAATCCAAATATAAGTTTTCCATAGTTTTCTTATGGGAAATCAACAAAACCCTCTATCTTGCTTATTTATTGACATATATTTATAAAACTGTTTATGTACATTCATTAGAAAATGTATATCCTTTATTTACTTGCAAAATCCATATGGCGACAGACCTATATACTTTCCCCCATCAGGTTTATGGTGAAAATAAAAATAACAGAAATTGATCAAATTTGGTATGCACATTCATTATGCAAGTTTTAACTTATATTTCCTTACAAACCCATATGGTAATACCCTTCGTCGCAGCAGACCTGCGTACCACTTAGCGAATTTCTAAATTAGAAATATTAATTTTGACTAGATGAACCCGTAAACAAAATTTCATTACGTGCTCATAAATAGGGATATAAATGACTATATATTCTCCTAATGATACACATCGTAAAAGAGTATGTAGGTATGCTGCCACGGGGAACACTAAAAGTAGGTTTTTGGCGTAAAAAAATATTTCGACCATATGAAGATACATACTAAGTTTCATCAATCTGTGTCCATAAGTAAAAGAGTTTTCCTTTTCTCAATATGATTTACATGGGAAAAGTGGTTCCGCCATAAAATTATGAACACTAATTCAACTTATTGGCTTAAACTGGTTTACCTTTTAACAAGATTATATTAACTCCACAATATTTTGGCACAGTGTCATCTGAACGTCAGAGTGAATGGATGACTACTGTGCTAAATGCTAAACAACTCTTAAGCAAACTTCCAAAAACACCATACTATATCATACATATAATTTATATAATATATCAAAAACCAAGTGTATGCCAATCGCTCTTAGAAATAGTACCGACACGACAATAAACGGTCTTAAACTTCATATTTGTGGGGATATTCAATCAGAAAATTGTGATTGTGAAATCATTGAAAGAGTAAATTCGTATAAATATTTGGGTGTCATGATGGACAATAGGATGTCATGGACAATGCATGTCAAATTTATTAATAGCAGACTTAGAAAATTAATATATGCTTTTAATCAACTCAGTAATATTTTAGCACCATCGGAAATTAAAGTAATATACTATGCTTATGCACAGTCAATTTTAGAGGGGGGAATATTGGCATGGGGTGGGGCTTACAAATCAACACTTAACCCTCTGTTAGTAACTCAAAAAGAAATTCTTAAGGCAGCGATGGGGAAGTGTCGGCGGTATCCGTCGGATGCTTTGTTTGAGGAAATCAAAGTGTTGGACGTAAGACAACTTTTCATTAGAGCAGTTATTTGTTATTTATTTAAAAACGCTAATAGTATTTTACAAATTTCAACCCACTCATATCAAACTAGAAATGGAGTTAACTTTGGAATTCAAATTCCCAAACTCTCTAAATCCTTTTCAACAACGAACGCTTATTACATTTCACATATTTTGTATATAAATCTACCAGACTTTTTAAAAAAAATCAGCTTTATCTTACATGGTTTACAAATCAAGAGTAAATAATTGGCTTCATACGATTGGAAGGGTAAACTCAGAAAACTTTATCACTTCAATTTACAGACTTTAGGCTGATATGTCAGGAATGTGTGTGTGTGTGTGTGTGTGTGTGTGTGTGTGTGTGTGTGTGTGTGTGTGTGTGTGTGTGTGTGTGTGTGTGTGTGTGTGTGTGTGTGTGTGTGTGTGTGTGTGTGTGTGTGTGTGTGTGTGTGTGTGTGTGTGTGTGTGTGTGTGTGTGTGTGTGTGTGTGTGTGTGTGTGTGTGTGTGTGTGTGTGTGTGTGTGTGTGTGTGTGTGTGTGTGTGTGTGTGTGTGTGTGTGTGTGTGTGTGTGTGTGTGTGTGTGTGTGTGTGTGTGTGTGTGTGTGTGTGTGTGTGTGTGTGTGTGTGTGTGTGTGTGTGTGTGTGTGTGTGTGTGTGTGTGTGTGTGTGTGTGTGTGTGTGTGTGTGTGTGTAGAACTGATAACTTTTGAAAGGGACCTCCGATTTTGTTAAAATTTATTATGAAGGTGTAGGACCAGGTCTATTTTCATGAGTTCGCGAACCAGCATTATCGGGTTATGGGAACAGGTTTTTATGGCATTTAAAAAAGGGTAAAAATGGGTTTTTGGCATGTTTGGACATAAGTTTTAAACATTCAACAATTTTAACTAAAACCATTTAAAAGAGCTTAAAAAACAAACCATTTAGTATTTTGAATTTTTAACATGGCTTAAGAGGTTACGGAGAAAATCCAAAAATAGGTTTTCCATTTTATTCTTAAAGAAAATTAACAAAACCCTGTATTTCAGTTATTTATTGTCATTACTTGATCAAATTTGATATGTATACTTTCACTAGATAGGGTTTACATCATATTTACTTACAGCACCCATATGGCGGCAAACCTACCTACTCAACCCTAATCCCCTTATGGGGTTTATGGGCAAAATTAAAAATATCAGAATTTGTTGCAATTTAGTTACATGCACTGGGAATAGATTTTCCTATATCTACTTGCAATACCCCCAAGGCAGCAAATCTATATCCTCGTTCCCATGGTTCCACTGATTATGCAGGTCTGCTGTGACGGAGCTATCTATATATTAATAGGCAAGCATGTTTCATTTCCTCCTTTTTTCTCAGTTTGTGTGCATCGTATGATAAATCTGAGCATACCATTAGAAAGGTATTGTGCTGTAGATGAGTAGAATCACGTTTTAATTCACATTGGCCCACGGGGTTACGCCCTACAGGCTTTCAATGTTTCAATGTTAATCTTATGGGCGAAGGATAATTCATTGAATCATTAGACAGCTGCTGTAATAACAAATGCTAGCAAATCAAGAAAAACAGATGCTTTAGTTAAGTAAATATTGTTTTAACGTTTTAACTAATTGAGTCCAGACGGTCCAGGTCAACTGAAAAAAATGTTGGTTGAATTTCAACCAGGAGGCGATCTCTAGTTTATATTATTGTAATATTAGTGTGGATATACACAAAATTATATCAAAAAGAAATGAGAGAATTCCTTCCCCGATCTGATGTTGTGATTCAAACTACAGTACAGTGTGCTATTAAAAAATTAATGTTATATAAAAACCATAAATATATATTATTTTAACATTTTACAGTGTAGTTTTAAGGTAACATATGTATGAGCCATAGTAATACGGGATTGTTGAATTGTTACTATTTTCAGATACAAGGTTAAGTTCCTCCCATCTGGCAACTGTGATCCGATTGGCCCAATAACTTGCAACTGGAGTTGACAAACTGAATTGAGCGAGTTAGTCAGTTTAGTTCAATCTGTTTGCTGTATATCAAGTTTGCCTATCAATTTGTTTCTATTGGATTCGCAAATAAATTCTAGTTTACTTACTTTTTAAACTGATATTCGCTTACATGATTATCTTGTAACAAATTTTTGGAAGGTAAAAATTAATTCAACAATCAAGTGTATTTCAAATACATAATCTAATTTTTGGGGACAATACACAGACCCCTAGAAAAAGCAAGGTCTCTTGCAAAGCTTTTTTACGAGGTCTTTTTTAAAGATGATTAAAGATGAGGTTTGGCCGATATGGAATATCCCAGAGTGAATAGGGGTCATCCCCCGGAAATGTTTTGAAAAATTATATTTAAAAAGGTTTAATCTATCAGACTCTGAAAAGGCGGTTTTAGTACAAATGTACCATTTCGGTTTGGTATAATTTCAAGTTATTTTTTTCTGTAGGTTGATAAAAAACTTAAATTGTAAGAAAATAACACAGAACGATAACAATAAAGTTTATTCTGAAATTTATTATTCATCTAATAATGTAAAATATAATATTTTTGTTTGATAGGAGATAGATGAGTTTTGAATAAAATTTTTATCTTTGTTGGTTTATATGCTAGTAATCAATAGTAAAGCATATGTTACTACAGCATATCTATCTTCTAAATTCAATAAGAGTTTCGTCTGTTACAAGACATCCCTTTTTCTCTCGACCTACTTAGCCATTTTTTAAGATTAATGTGTATGATCTAATGGTGATTAAAAAGGTCATTTATTTTTGGGCTTCGCCCCGAATGCCCTTTTGATTTATTTTTAGAGAGGGCTTTGAAGTGTTGACGAATTGTAATTATAACTTTTTAAAAAATAGAATTGTAAATTAACAGCTGATTACCTTCAAACAGCGAGCACAGAACAGAAAGAGAGGGGCCACTCATATCCAACTAACATTACAGGTGGTGAAGCCAGCATGTTCCAACACTACTATACGCCATTCAAAATAAATGTGCGGTCAAAACGCAATTTCAATTCCCCCATTTTTCCCGTACCTCCTGCAAAGAATCCAACCAATCAGAATCACTGAGAACTACTACAGGTGTTTAATATCTCCTGTCACTTTATACCAATTTTTTGCTTTTTCGTAAACAAATATTCTAATTTTGACGTTTGAGATGTAACAAGAAGCGCTTCCAATGGTAAGTAGGGGAATTAACACAATCGTCAGCGATATTTTCTACTCTGATTTTTAAAGATGAAATTAAAATAACATTTGATTGTGAAGAAAAACTGGGAATTTAGGAAGGTGTTGAGGAAATTTTCCTTTCGGTGGGAAATAAAATGCTGTATTTCGACCGCACATTTATTTTGAATGAGGTGCGGTCATTTTGAGGTCCTCAGTCATAGATCTCTACCCTTGACATATCACATGTGTTCAGTAACTATATAACCATTGTTAATATATGGTCTCACATTTTCTTCAACAATAAAGTATACAAAGAGCTGTGATATAGAATACAAATTGATTTTGAAAGGTACGATTTACTAGCCTTCTGGTGGTGATTCTGAAGTAGGAAAAAGTGAGAGACGGAGAGGTCTTCCCTATACATGGCCTACACTATAAGCCGTTCAAAACAAATATGCAGTCAAAAGACAGAATTTTATTTCCCGCCAAAAGGAAAATTCCCTTAATACCTTCCTGATTTCCCCGATTTTATTCACAATCAGATGTTATTTTAATTTTGCCCTTACAATTGAGAGTGGAAAATAGCGCTGATGATCGTGTTATTTCCCCTACTTGCCGTTGGAAGCGCTGCTTGTTACATCTCAAATGTCAAAGTTCGAATTTTTTTTTTTTTTTTTTTTTCTCTCTTTATTATGGCTCGAGCATCAACCCAAGAAGCCATCAAACATTACAAGTTATAACAGAACAAACAGTTACAAAGAACAAAAACACATACAAAAGAAAGTCATTGTAAATAGCACATTAAATCTACTCTTGCATTTCCACTATAAATTTAGAACTTTTGAATATTAAATTTTCTTTGAATTTGGAACAAAAAATCAACTATATGAGGCCAAAAAACATGTCTCTCAACATTTAGAATCACTCTTAAATCTGCAGGAACTGGTAATTTTGCTTTATTGTACAACTGTAATAAATAAGCCCTCTCTTCAGAAAATTGAGGGCAGTCCATGACAATATGTTGAATCGTTTCCAATACATCTTGATCACAAAAACGACACTGCGGAGAATCAATCCTTTTAATTTGGAACAACTTAGAGGCTGTAAATACATGACCAAATCGTAAACGGCACATCAAGGAAGTTTGGTAGCTGTTCATATGAATGAGGTAAAACCAGGGAAATTTTGATGGTACGCTTTGAACAAATTTGTACCAAGCCCCTTTATTACATTGGTCAAATTCAGTTTCGGATATTTGAAGGATGTTTTTCTTAATTACGTAGACAAAGTCCGATTTTAGGATATAGCGTCTTTCAACTTCAGTCAGCGTATAATTAGTAGTGGCTTCTTTGGCAATTTTATCAACTCTTTCATTTCCCAAAATCCCGATATGTCCTGGAATCCACTGTAAGATAATTTCTTTAGAATTTTTCAAGGCAATCAATCTTTCAATAATACTTAAAACCAAAAATTCGTCAGATTTTCCTTGAAGGGCATTTAATATAATTTGTATAGAGGATTTTGAATCAGTCAGAATTATAAATTTAGTACTTGCACATTCCGAAATGTAATTTAGAGCCTCGAAAATTGCATATAATTCCGCCGACATGTTAGATGCATAATATGGAAGTCGAAAACTTAAGGACAGATTGAGGTTCGAAACAAAAACTCCAGAACCAACCCCTGAACAATTTTTCGCTCCGTCTGTGAAAATTGGAGAGTATGATTTTGCCAATGAATCTTGAATAATTCTTAGAGACATCTGCTTTAAAACTAAAGAGCTGGTTTCCTTTTTTGATGGAGTATATTCTTCAAGTTCACATTTGAGAGCAGCATCCAGATCAATTAATTGCAGAGGGAAAGGTAAGTCAAATCTTGATTTTGGGCACAGGACCCCGTCAAAGCAGTCACCACGCAACTCTTGAATCCTTTGGAAGGCGGAGACAAGGCCAGGCATGGTCTTTTTGGACCAGTAAGGGTGGTGGGGACATAACATACCCAGTTCTGATAGATTGAGAAACGCCGGGTTGGAATATTTGTTTACGAAAAATCAAAACATTGGCATAAAGTGACATATGATATATTAAACAGCTGTAATAATTTTCAGTGATTGTGATTGAGATGCTTGGCCGTAGGAGGAAGGGGGAAATAGGGAATTGAAATGTGCGTTTCGACCGTACATTTATTTTGAACGAGGTATAGGTTGTTGCTTTTGATAAGCTGGCCAATAAGGAACAAATATCTTTATCATACACATGGGTATTCCTTACTTATCAGCTATTATTGAAACTAATTGATTCCCAAAAGATTGAGTGAGACGATGGAATTGGCTAACTCGGAACTCCCTAACTCGTGTCCCGAGCCGGAACTGGCTAACCAGGAACTGCCTAACCGCCAGTTAGTGGATTCCAATGTGTGTAGGGTGTAATTGGCTAACTGTCGCCCGGCGGAATTCACTAACTCGGAATTCCCTAACCAGGCGCGGCAGCCTCCGCCTTTCGCCGCTAGTGGCGCTACACACGACGTTGCCAACCGCACCACAATAAATAATGGTGCATCCTAACGTATTTAAATCACCTTTACGTTTATTTAATCTTGTTTTTTTTTTATTATTATTATTAATTGTAAATGTTCGACAAACGACAATGATGAATGTTGTACAATGAGAAATGATAACGTAAATGTTGTAGACCTAATTTCAATTGTAATTTTATGATTATGTAATTTAATAATACTTACCGTAGCTTATAAAGGAATGTTTAAAACTTAAAGAACTATTTTTAAGAAAAACCAACTGTGCCATTATAGGTAAATCGGTTCTGTTTTATCAATTGACATTAATTTAAATGTACGGGGTGTACCAGAAAGTCACCTTCCCAGACCGGTAGTCACTAATTTTAAACACAAATCCCCACTTTGTGTGGCATTTTTAGAATATACACGTAATTTTAAGACTTCTTTATATTTTAACTTTTAACGAAATCCTAACGGTTGAGGACATATAATGGCAATTGAAATTTTGATTTTTTTCGTAAGAAGAACATGGAACAAAATTTCAACTCAAATATCTCTGAACATTTTCGTTTAGACAAACATGTCCCAGCAGAAAAAAATATCTTAGCTTATCCTTTTAAATATTTTCTCATCATATATTATTTTACGTTCCATAAAATTTAGTACCACGTTAACCGAGCCTTGCTCGTTGGTTTTAATTCACTTTTGTTATAGTGTCATGGTAATCAAGCTATTAAATCTACACCAGACTCTTCACAGATAACAGTTGTTAAAAACTGCTTAAAATTAATGTTTCTTTATTTTTGTTAACTTTTTGTTATTTCTATTTTGTTATAACTATTTTGTTCTTTTTGTTATTTTTGTTATTTTTTGCTATTTATGTTACAAAATAGCAACCCACATGACCAATGTTAAAATTACGATTTTTAAACTTAAATTTAGACCAAATTAGATTTTTCCTGGGATTGAGGGTGTTTCTAAACTTATTTTTGGACCAAAACACTCTTCAATGCAAAGTTCAAGCAAAATCTACCCGCTAGATTTCGAGATCATGAAACACGCACATCCCTTCAGACATTGCTCGCATTATAGTATAACCGTACATAAACGTTATGCTGTGTGAACGAGGCTTCAAAATATTTTTGTAAAAGGCAACTTATTGACCCAGATAAATTATTGGAAATATTTTTAATGCCAATGTGAAACTGAGTCCAGTCACTATAGATGCTTATCGAAAGCTTGTAAAATTACTCACTGATTTGAAAGTGAACTTTCATACTTATCAAATGAAGCACGAAAGATCCTACAGGGTGGTACTGAAAAACATGCATTACTCCACTGATGTCAATGAGATCAAGTGTGCTATTGAAAGTTATGGTTTCAAGGTAAGAAACATTACAAATGCAAGAGATTTCAAGACTAAATCGCCCTTATCAATGTTTTTTATTGACCTTGAACCACATGCGCACAATAAGGATATTTACAACATCCAGTACCTTTTAAATGCAAAAATCACTTTCGAACCTCCACACAAGAAAAAAGAGGTAGTTCAATGTAAACGGTGTCAAAGCTATGGACACACAAAGAGCTATTGTTGGCACCCCCACCGCTGTGTGAAGTGTGGAAGTAACCATGAAACTGCCAGCTGCACCAAGTCCAAGGAAGATCCTCCTAAATGTGTCCTTTGCGGTGGTAATCACCCAGCTAATTACAAGGGCTGTGCTGTTTATAAGGAGCTGAAAAACAAATCCTTCCCTCCCTTACGACAGAGGAACATGGCTGTGGCAGCACAAGGATCAGAAGAGCAGAGTAAAACTCCAAGCCCAGGAGGTAGTCTGGCGTCGCGTCTAAGAGCTGAGACTCATCCATTGCCTGGCACGTCCAATTATCACGAACATGATGCTCAGGAACCTATGCAGGATCAAACGCCGACCTATGCACAGATTGCATCGTCCAAAGGTAAATATGCAAAGCAAGATGAAAACAGCAGTCTAACTCAGGTAATCAACACATTTTTTAAAAAATTTGAAAAAATTATGTTACAACAGGCTCAACAAATTGGTACTCTAATGAACCTCTTGTCCACCGTCATTAGCAAACTAAAATGAATCATTTCTATAGAATAGGACTATGGAACGCTAACGGCTTGGCTAAACATTACCAAGATTTGAAATTATTTATCTCTCAAAACAAATTGGATATAATATTAGTATCCGAAACACACTTTACAAACTTAAGTTACTTCAAAATTCCTGATTTTACGACATATGTCACTAACCATCCTGATAACACTGCTCATGGTGGCACTGCAATTCTAATTAAGTCTACTATAAAACATTTCGAAAACCCTAAATGCCAATTGGCATACTTGCAAGCTACGATTGTCACCGTCGAAGACTGGCAAGGCCCGTTAACACTATCCTCAGTCTACTGCCCTCCCAGGCATAATATTACTAGTATCCAATTTATTGATTTTTTCAACACCCTTGGTCATAGATTTTTGTCTGGTGGGGATTACAATGCTAAAAATCAAATGTGGGGCTCTAGAATAAATAATCCACGAGGGCGGCAGCTTGAAAGAGCTATGGCTGGTAACAACTTAAGTCACATTTCTACCGGCGAACCAACATACTGGCCGACAGATCCAAATAAACTCCCTGACCTGCTAGATTTTTTTGTTGTTAAAGGTATTTCAGACAACTATTTGCAAATTGAATCAAATCTCGACCTCTCGTCAGATCATTCACCTGTTATTTTAAGCGTGGGAACCTCCATAATTTTACAAGAGCAGAACCCTAGTTTGTGCAATAAATTTACGGATTGGGACTACTTTCGGCATCTCATTTCTGAAAAATTTAATCTAAAATTTCCTCTAAAAACTCCTGATGATGTTGATAATTCTGTTGAAACATTCACTCAACTGGTGCAACATTCAGCCTGGCTTGCGACACCAAGACAAACAAGCAAAAACAACCAAAGAATAAACTATCCAGTTTTTATAAAAAGGAAAGTAGCGGAAAAGAGGCGTTTGAGAAGAATTTGGCAAAACACTAGAAATCCTGTAGATAACTTTAACAGGGCATCACGGCAACTTACTGCGATGTTAAAAGAACTAAGAAATGACTGGTTTAAGGAATTCACTGGAAATCTTTCTCCAACAGAAGCGACCAACTACTCATTATGGAAAGCTACCAAGAATTTTAAACAACCTAAAACACCAATCCCACCCATTTCTAAATCTAACGGCTCTTGGGCAAAGAGTAACAAGGAAAAGAGTGAAGCTTTTTGTGAATATTTTGAAAATGTCTTCAAACCTAATGATACTGGTATTGACATCAGTGACGAACTTGATGAACTTCTTGAAGCCCCAACTCAGATGGACTTACCCCATCAAGCAGTTACTCCAAGTGAGGTTAGAACTGTAAATATTAAAAAAGTGAACCCAAGGAAATCCCCTGGATATGAGTAGTGTCAAATTGTTGGTGCTGGCTCAGTTCAAGGTCACCTGAGGGATGACGTCATCGAGGTCAATGACCTCACCGATGACGTCATCGATGACGTCATCGACTGCGTCATCGATGACGTCATCACCAATGACGTCATTTCTATGACGTCACACCCATGACGTCACAGAAATGACGTGCTGATGACGTCATCACCCCTTACGTCATCAAAATGACGTCACCGACGCCACTGAGGTCAAGGTCACGCCGAAACTTAAAATTTTTTGGCACTTTTGCCGTTTCTCGCACTACGCTCCGAGTTTCAGTCAGAGTCCCCGTGACCTTGACCACTTGGAGCGAATTTTCGACGAGAAACGGCAAAAGTGCCAAGTTAAACTCGAGTTTCCGACATGACTCTGCCTAAATGGGCAATCGGTTATCCCTCAGGTGACCTTGAACCAGCACAACACCAACAATTTGATATTACTGTGACCTTGAAAACCTAACAACGGAGCGCCGACACCGACGCGCACCCCACGACAGCCACCGAGTGACTGACTGTCAGGCTCCGTGTACTCTAGGTATATGGGGAAGTGGAGGGGGAAATCTCAAGGTCATCCAAATGGAGTTTTAAAAAAGTTGAAGAGTAGAAAGACTACTCTTGTGCTTCCTGGGCGACTTCATCAATTTCCAACGGATCTGTAAACCAATCCGATCTGTAGCGGCAGGAGTCCAGAAAACAGGTGCACCACCCATCAGGTTGTCCGTAGCACTTCCGACAATTGGTAAGATTGGAGAAGTGAAATTTAATACACCGCTGCGGACAACAAGTATAAAAGTATTTGGATTTGTAGATTTTGAAAGTTTGTAGTACCGGTGGTGGCAGCTGTTGGTTCTTGCATCTACACCTGCAACATCCGAAGCATTCACATTGCCGGCAGGCCAGCCCATCCACTTGCCACTTTGGTAAGAGGAAACACTTATCCTCACAGCAATAGGTTGTCCCCGTCTCTTCCTCCCAACGCTTCTTTGCACAATATGTGACGCCTTGTATCTCCAAACACCTATGCTCGCAACATGAGATGCGCTTACTTTCCATAGTTGATGTTGCTTTGACGAGGGAGCACGATGAAGTGATGCTGTGGTCAGTGGGAATGGGGTTTATATAAACTAAGGTGAGTGGAGGGGGAAAGGTCAAGGTCATCCAAATGGAGTTTTAAAAAAAGAAAAGAGTAGAAAGACTACTCTTGTGTATCTATAGCGATTTCATTGATAGTGAGTGCTTCTGTATGCCAAGTTGATCTGTACTGACAGGCTCCTAAATAATGTTTGCAAAAACCTGCAAAATGATTGTTGCACAATTTGCAGCCAGTTAGCTGTTTTAGTGTGAATTCAATGCAACGTTCAGGGCAACAAGTGTACTTATGCCCTCTCATCTGGTACACATGGAATGTCTTCAACTCTGGTTTCGGCTTCTTCCAAGACTTGCACTTACACATGCATTGACCAAAAGCTTCACATTTTCTACACGCCAGGCCATCCGCAACATCAATGTCATTTGGCCATGAAAAACATTTCTGTTCGCAACAGTAGTTGAGTCGACTCTCCATGTTGCTGTGGTGAAGGTGCGCGATGAAATGATGCTGCAGTCATTGAGAGTGCACCTTAAATAAACTCAGTGGAGGGGGAAAGGTCAAGGCCATCCAAACGGAGTTTTAAAAAAGATAACTAGTCGTCCTCCTCCTCCTCGTCCGTTGTACTTAGAGAGCTGTCAGACGAAGAGCCCCGTGCAGGTGCTCCCCAGATGAAAAACAAATCAATTTTAAAACGAAGACCAGGATCTTGCATCATCAATTCCTTTAATTTGTCACATACTAAGTCGACCTTGTGTAAGGTGTCAACAACAAGCTTCCAATTCGTTGGCTCAATATAACTTGTAGTAGAGTCTGCCTCGCTGATAACCACATCCTCCGGCCGTATTGGAGTGTAAAGATGTGTAAAGTTCTTCGGCTGTAGCTGAGGTTCAGGCTGGCTGGAAGTGGAAGGTTGAGTGTGGACCCCTGTCGCATCGAAATCCATAGTCATTCTACATTCAATGTTGGGGTTTTCGTTTAATACATACACCAATTTCTCATGCAACATATCCACTTCTGCCGAGTCTTGCAGATGAACATTCCAGGAAAATGGCCATTCTTCATCCGCAGTGGAGTCAACTCGAGAAAGAGTGCTGTCCGCCATGATAGCTAAGCAAGGAATGATGTGAGCTACAGACTGTGGTAACAGTATTGAAAAGTAGAGGGGGTAAACCAAAAGTACGTGGAGGGGGTATTTTCAAGGTCATTTAATTTGGGTTTTAAAAAAAGGAAATAGTGGAGGGGGAATTCTCAAGGTCATCCAATTTAGGTTTTAAAAAAAAGGAATGAAGCTTACTCCTCTTCAGCCTCGTTGTCCCCTGCATCTTCATCAGCCTCATCTTCATCGACGTCAGACTCGCCGTAAGGATAGATCGGGGACATGGGCGAATATTGTGGAGATTGTTGACCGTTGTTGTCGTCCCCTTGCATTCTAACTTGGGACCAATCATAATTTAAATTCATTTGTATTATGATCCCAGGGTTGTCCCGCAGTATTTCCTTCATACGTTCGCAAATTGACTCCAAATAGTGTACACTATCGATCGACAGTGTCCAACCCGTACTTGTACCGACATCAGTAGTGGAGTCAGCTTGGCTGATGGTGTTGTTGTCTGCCATGGTTGCTTGTCGGACAAGGAATGACGGTTGATGTGATGCTCATGCAGGAACATGGTGAAGTGGTGGGGGGTGTGGTGGAGTAGTGGGGGAATTTTCAAGGTCATCCAAACGGAGTTTTAAAAAAAAGGAAAACTTACAAAGTAACATTGAAACTTTCCAATTGATGGTGGCGAGCGTTTTCTTCTGCAACCTTGCCGACACATGTGACTATGCCGTACAGTATGAAAAGTACAACCATAATAAGGCCGAACAATAAAAGATAGCCGTTGACTATCATGATATTTTCTGAGTGGATCTGTTTTCTTCTTATCGCCCTCTCCTGCATCCTCTTCTCCAACTCGTGGACGAAGTCACAACATGCGTGAGGACATCTTTCATCTGTTGGTAGGTTTGCCATTGTTGATGTTGTCGGTGTGGCTGTTGAAGATGGAATGAGGTTTCCAATTGCGATGTGCCATGTACACCAATAGTCAAGTGGTGGGGGTAACAAAGCAGTGGAGGGGGAAGTTTCAAGGTCATCCAAATTGTGTTTTAAAAAAACCTATCTTGTTACTGAGCTTATATGTCAGTAACAAGATAGGTGTTTTTGCTCTTTTACTTCTTTAATATAATGAAAAAATATACATATCCTACAATGGTTAGGACAAGAAATACAACTGCTAGTCAGCTGAAGTAGTCCAAGTTGTCTGGCTCGGTCTTCATGGACGCTGGTGAGGAAGCCATCGAGGAGTGTCCAGGCTCTTCCTTTGACTGCCGGGTGTTCCGTATATTGCAAGCGTAAACTTGCACATTTATACGGTAGCCTCGTGCCACCATCAGCTGCAACTCCTTGTATAAGTCGTTTAGCTCCTGCTGAGTCTTGATGCTCACCTCCTCGTAACTTGCGCAACTAACGTTCAGAGACATCTTGATGTTGCTAGGTTGGCTGCTGGAGTAGAAATGAAGCCGAGGCACAGCGCTTGGAGGTACATGAAAAAGTTGTGGGGGTAATAGTGGTGGGGGTATAGAAAATCCAATTAAACAGTTCTAAACTTTTTCCATCGATACAATGGAATGGAACAAATAGCGCAGGTGTCCTTGTAATTTTCAAATCGAAACAGTGGCGCTAGAAATCCGAATTGTTTTATACCACCATCCTGTACGAATCGCCGAAGGTCTCTGACGGCGGCCTCGCCACAAGGCCTACAAAACTTTTCCCCGTCGTGGAACTTATACCAGGAGTATTCCGAATACCCTGTATTTTCCCTCCTGTAGCGTTTGACATCTTCTATTATTGTTAGTGGGATGTTGTCTTGTAAACATGTTGGGAACAAGTTCTTGTGAGTTATAACTCGTTGTATGCAAAGCTCGTACAAGGTGCTCATCGTTTGCTAGTTGGCAACAGACTGACCGTTTTTCGCATCCAAGCAGGTTTGAATCCTAGTGCGGTAGTGGGGGTAATTACAGTAGTGGGGGTAATTGTGAAATGCAAAGGTCAAAGGTCAAGGTCACCCGCGAAGTTTAAAAAAAATGCAACATATCAATACGTGAAGTCTGTCACATATTGATATGTTGCATTTTTTGTTTTTTTTTTATTTTTTTTGTCTTTTATGATTCGTTTATTTATAAAACATTACAACAACAACATATGTACAACATTAAAACTTAAATCTAACACTGCTGCTTGTCAGCGATGTGGATGGTCAACTCTGTAGAATTGCTACCCGTGCAGCCGTGGGACACCAGGTATAGACACCCGGGTTGAATAGAGCGAAGATCCTCGTTTTGTAGAAGATGGACGAATCTCTTGGGCAGGTACACCTGGAACTTTGGTTCATCCCCCGGAGTAAACGGTGCCTCGCTGAGACTGCAGCAGATGGCCTCCCCAACTGTAGTCTCCATCTTCTTCATAGCATGGATTATGTAGTGCTTCTCGTCTTTTAGTTCCGAGCACTTCTTTACAGGTAATATTGTTGACTTGGAGTGAGCATTGAACTGCTCGACCAAAGTCTGAAGGAACTGGTGAGATGCCATGGTCAGGTTACAGATCGTCTTCTTGCTCGGAGATGTTGTCGTCTCGGAATCTCGAGTAATACTCATGCCAGGTCCCTGTCTGCTCCCCACTTATATACTCTCCGTTACCCCCACCACTCCCCAATTCCCCACTTTGAAGGTAAGAGGCGAGTTTATAGGCATTTTTCAAAGCGCAATGTCTATCTTTATCATGTTCTGGGCTTTTTGTACAAATACATATGGTTTCCAGCATGTATTGATAATTCTTATCCAATTCCACATCATTAACCGGAACATGAGTAAATCCTTCGATCCATCTTTTCTTTTCCAGCCCCTTTGTGTAAATATTGGTAAACTTGTCTGAAAAGTGATGCATAATGTGATACAAGTCCGTGTAACTTGTAAAACCATCATACCAATCGATATGATGGAAGTGTTTTGAAATCCATCTGTTGGTAGTAGCGGCTTTACTAGTTAAAGACGAATAAGAACATGGTGGTTTAAATAAAAACGAATAAGGAACACTTGTATTCATGTCCAAAAACACAAGTTCTTTTATAATGAATCTATCATCATTACCACAAAACGCTTGAAACTCAATAATACCAGGCTTGGACTTTACTTGTTGTTCTTCTCCCTTGTCCATTTTGAAGGTCACACGTCTTCTCATTACGAAGTCAGGAGGTCAACTGATTTCCACACCACGGTAGGTACTACTTTTATACCAGGCCGTACAGTTGTTGGCGCGTTGGTGTATATTTAACGTGGGCACCGTCCCCAATAGGCCTAACCCCACAAAATGTTGGTTATTGTTTTAAAAACTAACCATTGTCATTTAAGTTTCCATCTTTATATTTTCCTTATTTTCATTTTCATCACTAACACTTGATTCTTCTCCTCCATCTTCCTCTTCTTCCTGTTTTACTGATTTCTTATGTAGTTGAGCGTACTTTTCCAATTGTCTCCACATCTGTACTTCATGAGGAACTCTATTAAATATAGAAGTATCCACAGGTCCGTATAATATAGGTGCGTCCGGTTGTTTGTCCAAAGTGTCTTCCAGATAATCTTTAATAATCGAACTTGAAAACACCAGTTGTCTCAAGTATCTTGTTATAGGTTCAGTAGCACAAGTTAAAATGAAAAACTCCTCTCGATTAAGTTGAATTTTGTTATCATGTCTTGTTGTGTCTCTAAACCGTAGCTGATGATCACCACGTTGTTTAATGATATCAATTTCCACATTTGAATCCAAAAGTCCTACTCTTGTCTTTCTTCCAAACATGTTACTACTTAAATAGCATTCTAGTAGATGCAAATGTTTCATAAACGATTCCCAAGCACTGTCCGTAAACAAAATCATTTTGGGTCCATGAGTTAAAATTACAGTAGGGGAATAATCTGTAGATTTCATAACACCGATTAAAACACTTTTATCCAAACTGGAAGAGATTGGGTAAAATATTCGCAAAAATACCTCACTCAATATGTTTGGAGAAATATTATCTTCAATATCCCTTTTTCTCTTTTGTATAGTCTTTCTTCTTTTACCTTTTTCTTCAACATTATTACTGGCGTGAAGTTGTCCGCAAACGTTTTGTTCACCTCCTTCCTGGTGACCTTGAGGATCTAAAAACTCAGATATCTCCTTCTCAATATCTACCACATTTTCAGGTGTACCACTAGGAGAAGCCATATTGAATACGATGCTACCCATACAACAGTAGGCAACAAACTGATGAGGAGCGGTCTGTACGCTCTGCTTTTATACTCGCGGAATGAAACAAAACCGGTTCTTACAATACATTTTTAACAATTCCAGTTAAAGGTGTGTATGTTACGATTTTATCATGTAGAATTAAACAGTATGCAGTTGTATTAGCCGGTATAGCATCGTTGAATTCCATTTCTATTTTTATATCCACACTTGAAGACTTTACTGATTCATTTTGTTTAGAACAATCGATTACAACTATTGGGTAGGCATCGAAATATTTGTCAGGTGGTAATAAAGGTGTATTTGTTTTACCGTAATATGAACTTTGGAATCTCGCGTACATATCGTACAATATACTGTATTTCTTCTTAGTGAATGACACATTTAAATTGTCGTATGGAAAGAATTGTGAATTTAAATAAACTTTAATATTTTTCAAGTCACAATGATCAAATTGTCCTGCATGTTTAGTAATGGCGTCTCTTCTACCTGTTTGTAAACCAAATATAATATACCTGGCTCGTTCTACATAATTCGATGTTTTAACAGTCCAAGTGTGTCGATCCGTAGTAGGTAAACTGGGATGCTCATGAAATTCCCAACTTCTAAATGGAATAACAATATCACGATCGGCTTTTAATTTTCTTAAAAGTAGCATTCTATGCTCGTCAGCCAATTTAACATGTGGAACTCTCCATACAATTTTGTCTAATTTTAATTTCCATTCTAAAGTCGCATCTGTAGTAGCATCTGCAGCTTTAATAATGTCTTTATCGTTAGAAGATCTCAACAAAACTAATTCTTGTTTAACGTTTAATATTATTTTCCTATAATCTTCAGCAAAACCAAGCAGCAAACGTAATGGAATATGAAAATCAAAATATCCATTTGGATTTGGAGTGATCGTGTCAATCGTAGGTAATACCATTGACTAAGGATACAAATAGACGAACCAAGCTTATGACGAATTTGTGCCTGTTCGTGAAATTAGTTCATGTTCGTCACGCTAGAGAGCGCTGGCGCTGGTTTGTTTACATTTGTACTTGATCGCCGCCATATTAGAACTAACCTCATTTAGTCATTTAATAATTGAACATATTATTATTATTGTACAGCAGCATACAAGACATAAGTTAAAATTTTACTTTTCACCCCCTTGAATTACTTTTGTCTTTATATAATCCCACATTACAATTTATTTACTTCAGATATATTATTGAAATGAACTTCAATCACTAATTACTCTTTTATAAGTTAATCAAGGCATAGGCTTAGCTTAGGCTTTAGATTGAGTTTTGGAGCAAACCTGTAACAGCTTAGCTTTCAGGCTAATTAATAAAATATGTTGTGGTAACTCAAGTAGTAAAAAATATTTGTTGTAAATTTCTGCCTGGAAGGAAACGTTCAATAGCTGTGCTATGGCAGAGCCTGATCCAAGATGCAACAAACTTCAAGGTGAGTTGATAGTCCATTGATAGTCCTTACTTTCAATTGTGAAAGTCTTATACATTATTTTATAGCTTGTATTACCTCTTATTGAACACTAGCCTATTACTATAACACTATTTACTTTAGAATACGGTAATGTTGTGTGTAGGATAGTAGGGCCTAAACTTACGGAACTTAAGTTTCATATAGGCTACACACCGGTACATAGTACATCCTGCCTCACCTAGATTAACAACAAATTCAGCGGCTTAAGACCATTACTAAAAATTGTAGTTTTCCAGCCCATTCAATAGTGGATTAATTCTAATCCTATAGCCTAGTTGGATGATGACAATGTCCAGTGCATGATTGTAATACTTCACGACAATAAATATTGCTTACTAGTGCGGTGGTTGTCTTGGGATAAAGTAGCACACAAAGTGGTAGGCCGATTTAAACAAAAGTCATTCTGATTGGTTTTAATACGGTTATTTGATGTGGTTTGATTCCTACTTGTTGGGTGAGGTTAGGCCTCCTGGTTCGCAAATAGGATGGAAGCTGCCAAAAGCTTCAAGTAATAGGCCTAAATAAAATTTTAATTCCATTTTGGGTTTATTTACATTGCAAGGATTTTGAGCTAGTTTAACTAGGAGCTTGAGGTTAATATATTCTGGTTTGTTCTCAAAGAGCTTTAAATCGTGTAAGCTAGAGGGATTAATTTATGTGTCTGTAGTAGCCTATATGAATGCTGATGAATCTTGGGGGAAATCTGTGATCCGTAACAGTAGGATTAAGGGAAATTTTAGGAGTCAATACATTTTCTGCACCCCTGTACGGTAGTTTTTTTAGAATAGAATAAATGTTGTTAAGCTAAATTTTGTATTTCACAGTAATTTTTTATCCCATTCAATCGAAATATCGATACATACTTTTATTCGACAGTTTTGTAGGCGCTAAGATATATGAAACTGTAGGCTACCTGAATTGATAACAATAATGATTACGAATGTACAAACGACTAGATAGGCTATGTGATGCGGTTGAATTGATTAAAGAATGAGACTGGACATGAGATCATGAAAAAATTCTATGTGACAAATTAAATACAAACAGATAATCTATGATCATTTGCGAGAAAAAATTTTGAAAGGCTTGGTACGGTACCGTACTGTAAAGATTGTTAATTTTGTAACGAGAAAAACAAGAATTTGAAGGATAACGTTTAGTCGAACACTTTTAGGCCT
Source organism: Neoaliturus tenellus (assembly GCA_030545055.2). Classification (NCBI taxonomy): domain Eukaryota; kingdom Metazoa; phylum Arthropoda; class Insecta; order Hemiptera; family Cicadellidae; genus Neoaliturus; species Neoaliturus tenellus. The sequence continues at coordinate 34,233,139 of CM061537.1, forward strand.
ATACTATTTTATAAAACGATCCTATTTAGCCTATATGGATTCCCCTGACTTTCCTGATTTAATGCCAATATCTCTGACTTCTGTGTAGTAGACCAAATGCATTTTATTTTGAAATTCTTGTGAAAGATAGGCCTACATATGGAAGGAATTTACATGCCATTGTTTATTAAGTTTTTATTGGAGCCTTTTCTAATCATTTTGTCTTTTGGAAAATTATAAAATTTGTTGTCAAACGGTGTAAAACAACACTGTCAAGATATGCTCTTTCTTGATTGGGCTATATTGTCAATGTGGTAGATGAATTCAATTTGAAAAATGGCGTTAAACTTACACAGTTACAAGAAGTAGGCCTACCGAGAACGCAAATTAGAAAACAGGCAGAACTAGTTTATTCCCATCCCATGTAAACCCGCCTGATAGCTTACTGGCAGTCGAGACTCGGCACCCGTCATGAGCGCTCACGTTTTAATAAGAGTAGGCCTACAGTTTTTATTCGTCCGTGTTAGTTGTCTGTGTTAGTGTTATGTGTATCTTTTAAACTGTGACGTGACCATCATAACGATGTGTTGAAACCAAGTTTTTGTGTGACCAGAAGATGATGTTATTTAAAATCGAAACGCGTAGTCCAGTCTTGGAGTAAGAGGATCACTGGCTGTATCAGGTATTTTAACCTTTTAGCAATATAAGTAAACGTGATTCAGAATAAACAACACACAATGAAACTACAATAATGATTTATTGGTTCTTATATGAATTACAGCTTTACTTATTTTTTCAGCGGCAGGGAGCCTACCTTTAAAGAGACCAACAAAGGATGCTCAGAAGCAAAGAATTAGCTGAGACATATCATGAAGTTCTCTTGTGGCAAAAGGTCAGTAAAGCAAAGTTTCATTCTCTTTTCATTTCACACTAATTTTCTATACAGGAGGATTTTGGAGTTGTATTTCGTTGTAAAAACGATTGTTTAAGTTTTATTTAGTGAATTTTCCTATAGGGAATAGGCCTATGCTATTATGGTAGTAGTCGTGGTAAGACCTAAGCCCGGCACCAAGTTACTTTTTAGTTTTGAGGTTGTTAAGAAGGGCACTTATATTTGGGGGTAGGCCTATATTTTATTTTTGTTGAAAGAGACAAATAGGCTAATTTATTAATAATGCAGGTAGTTAGTAAAAATAAAAATATAATGTAGTTCTTTGTAAGCATAATTCATAACAAATAAGTGTTGGGCCTAAAGTATGTTAATCGGATTAATGGTTTGCCCTATAGGCCGTATTGTTGTACCAATGTTTAACAAACTGATTATTTTCCAAATTCGCAACCCCCATATTTTCCCCAGAATCACTTATAAACTGTATGTGAGGTGGAAAACCAGAAGGTGTCACCTCTTGTTGGCCCTGTGTTTGAAGGTTGATAATAGTTAATAATTGATAATAAAATTTTTCCGAAAAAGTTTACGGGGTGTAAATCTCCAAAATCCTTCCGGTTAAAAAAAAGAATAATCCTGAAGCCATGTTAAGCTACAGTTCTAGCTACAGGCCTAGAAATATCCGTCATTCCTAATTATTATTCTGGGGCTATACAAAATGAATTTTAATTCCTATTTTTGCAAATTTTACGAGACCCACGTGAAGAACTAGATTTTTGGGTACTTTGAAAGCAAGGGACTGTTCTTTGAGGCCCAGCATGGGTTTGGAGGGGGAAGAGAGGGGGAGGAGATTTTCTCTGTGTGCGCCCTATCTCCTATCTCGCGAGTATGCTCAGTGCGGAGCTTATTTCCCCATGAAACTTTCTTTGTTATAGGTTATAGTATGTGTGTATAAGTATGGTTTATGTATACACTATTTGATTTATAATTATTATCAAATACATTTTGTCTGCATTGATTTTTAATTATACTAGCTTACCCGGCATACTTCGCAGTGCCAACTTGAGAAATTTGTTGCCGTTCAGGTAAGGTCGTTCGCTGCGCTCACTCCCCATCAGGCTTAGTTCGTTTGCTATGCTCACTCGCCGCAAGTCTATAATATCGTCTGGTTTTTTATTGCCAATCTTCCCCCAATAATATAAATGAGAAGAGCTGTTTATTAAATTAATGATCGCCAAAAATTAGTAATCATATGTTACAATACAAAAATGTTGCTTCCATAAGAATAACATGATAACTTTGAGGAGATCTAGGGCGTTGCCCATTGTAAATATTAATATGACAATAGTTAGACTTTCCTATTTTAAGCCTAAAGAATGAGTATACCAAATTATCAGCACTCTCTAGTCGGGAAGTTGGAGAATTAGTGATGAGTGAGTCAGTGGGTGAGTAATTGAGGGTTTTCTCTTTTATATTTTTAGATTAATGCAAAGAAAAATTCCTCATAATCCCTCTCATGTAACACAGTGATTTTAACTATTTTATATTATAAAATTACTTACAATGTTTGGTTGAAATATTAAACCTATTAAGTTAAAAAATTAATGGTTCTAATGATGAAATGTGGTTCCTGATGAAGTTAGTCAACATTTAAATACAATATTTCGTCATAAAACACGTAAAATGGATTTTATTTGTGCAATTTACTGTTGCAGAGTAAAACTCCGCATGCACTCTCTGCCGTTTTACTGGTGAAGCGGCTGCTTGAGGGTTAACAGTATTTCTTAATTTATTGTTAACTATTTTTTATATCATGATTGCCCAAGCTGAACAATTTTGTCGAAAGTTTTAATTTATCACTTCACATTTTAAGGGAACGGCTTACTGATGACGTCTTGATTCTTATACCTAAGCATATAGCTACCGGTATGTCAATAGTACATTGGCCTTAGTAAAGACATAGTTAGATCCACAAACCCACCTTAATTTAAATAACCAAGTCAAATTGCTATCAAGCTTTGCATTTTAGGCTTCAAATAATGTTCTTGAAAAATATTAATATGGGGAAAGAATGTTTTTTTCTTTGTGTTGATACTAAATTGAATATAGTTTTCATATAAGGACTTTTTCTAAAATTTCAGTGCTAGAAAAATACCACCCAACTTTTGAAAAGTCCTGGGTTATTATCCATATATAACTTCCTGAAAGTGAAACTTTTTCCAAGCAGGTGGAGGAAAGAGCATGAGATAAAAATTTATAAATAATAAATTGTCGACAAAAAAGTGCTAGAGAGCGATATTTTGGATCTCAATCATATACAGAATCTAAGTAAATCATCGGTGTTTTAAAATAACAATCGAGACAACCGATATTCCCGATTAAGCCTGCCTTATTGACATCGGCGAGCCGATATATCGTTCCATCGCAATTTTTGGATGAAAAGCAAGTCACAATGTATCGATAATTAGTATTTTATGGAAAAACACGATAAATGATATGGTAGGCTATATAGCTCCATAGCATCAAAATGGTCAAGAACGGAACTTGTGAATTAGCCTATATTTATTTTGTGATTTTTTTCGTTGGCCTATTTATATCATACTTGTTTTTTCCAGGATAAAAGAACAAGAAGAAGCTAATGATGTGTAAATCTTCGAATTGCAAATTTGTGTTTCAATCGGTATTAGTGTCATATTTTCAACATTATTAAGCTGGTGTTTTTTGTTTGTTTTATCTTATTCATTTTTGTAAAATTGTTTTTATTCTTACAATGAACAATTCAACCTTATATATAACCAAATATGTGGAAATATTACCTATTCAAAGTTTAAATAAAATTAAAGTGTGATGTGTTGAATATTTTTCATCTTTTCCTTAATTGCACTCGAGTAAGTTGAGGTTTTTTTAGATCACTCGTTTTTTTTTTTTTCAGAATATTTTTGAACATTCATTTTATTGAATGATAAAGTAGAGTCCTTAAAACCTAGAATTCTTGATAACTTGGGAACAGGGTGTCTACAACCTTGAAAAAACCTTGAAAACGCCTTTAATTTGAATTGGCCTTGAAAATTCCTTGAGACTTGAAAATGCCAGTGTATCCTTGAATTTAGTTTGATTAAAAAAAAACGCGTCGCACCAGACCTGAGTACTCCGTCAATTTCCATTGGTTATTTATTTATTTTTATATATATAAAAAATTTATAATAATCAAAGATTTTCACAAAAAAATAAATATTTAATAGCATTATATTTTTAAGTTGATTATTTTACTGTTATTTAGAAATAAATTTTTTTTCCAACAGTTATAAACTCTTTTGTTTTTATTGAATACTATTTTAGTAATGAAATTTCACCTGGCGTAAAGGAAATTTTCCTTAGAGACGGGGAAAGTAGAGAAGGCAAGTTGATGGCTGCACGTACTTGCCTGTTACACTTATTGCAAACTAACCTTGTCTATAGAAGTACTTTTCTCCTTAATTTAGGAAAATAGACGTAATGGACAGTATACTTGCAGCCAACTTGCCTTCTCTAAGCAACAAGATTCCTTTGATCTAACTAATGAACTAAAAAGTTCATGTGAACATATATAGCACTAGCCACCATTTTCTTTATTACACCCAGTAATTTTTATTTCTGAAACTAATTGAAAATTTTTAGAATCTGACAACAAATTATTGCGATTTTTTTCTAATAAAATCACCTTAATTTTCAGGAAGTATAATTCAAAATCAATGTTTTCTGCAGTAAAATGGCAATAACTACGTTATTTGTTTTCAAATCCGTACAAATTTATATGGATAAAATTTCTTAACTGTTTGTGTCTTGTAAAATTCGATGAAATTTACAGGTTTAGAGATGTGTTCCATTGTAACTGAAATAACAAAAATTTAGATACACAAAAAAAAAATAAAAAATCATACAAAATGGTTAGTAGACCAGAGACCAAATAATATTGCTTTGTAAAACTACCAAAATATGGTAGAACTTAAAGCAATGTTTATATTAAATTACGACATTCTTGCAATTAAAAGTTTCCATTATCCATAAATCCATTTAAGCCAGTCATAATTTTATTTTTTTTAACAAAAACAAAAACAAATTGGCAAGATATAGTACTTTTTAAAAAAGAAGTTAGTAAACGGTTTAAAAAAAAATAAAATTAGGTTCATAAAATTCAGGTAAAAATAAAATTCAAATAAAATTCAGGTTTTTTTAATGTAAATTACTTGATTTTCTTATATCTTATATTTGAAAATGTAAAATATTTTGTGAATGTAACGTAAAACAAAGCAGACAATTTTTTAAGTTATGTGAATTTCGCAAGTAGCCTAAAAATGTGAAAATTAAGTGAAAAGGTAAAATGTTGGTAATTTGAAAACGTGAATTTCACGTCTTTTTCACGTGAAATTAGCAAAAAAAATTGTAAAAATAATGCGATATTCATGTGAAAATCGAGTAAAAAAGGGTAAAAATTCAGTGATAAATTTGCGATAGAGTGAAATTTTGGTGAAATTAAAATTTGAATTTCACGTTTTATTTTCACAGGTTTTTGACGCGAAATTCAGTGCAATTTTTATGTCATTTGCGAAAATAGCTTGATTTCCTCCTTTTTTTAACGTGAAAATGTTCAAAATGAAGCGTTATTTTCACGTGAAAATAACGTTTTTGTGCTATCTGGGTAAGTGAAGAAGAACTTTGTTATTCAAAGTTTTGTCAGGAAGAGTCAAACAAACTTGCATTTGCACTATTGGTCACCCATATATATTTCCACATATATTTATAAAAAGAATAAGTTAATTGGACGTCACAAGGAAAATAAACAAGTATTCAGAAAAATAGACCCTATAATATTTAATATAACATACTGTAGTAAGAGAAAAAAGCAAACACTACACTGCTTTATGAGTGCATTAGGATAACATTTTAGAAGGATAATTTACGATTTTGAAAAAAGGTACTTAAATTAATAATACAAATTTACGGGCCACAACAATGACGCAACAATGCTGGCGCAACATGAGAGAGACAGACAAACTATCGATAAAAAGGACAAATAATAATGAAATGTCAAACAGTATGTTAATATAGGCTACTCTTGTCTGTTATGGAGAAAAGCAAAATAATAATTATTTACAGATCATTCTTTGTAATTTAGATTTTAAGACGATAAGCTATAATCATCTTCATCTTATAAATATACATACAGTTTTCATCAAAATTAATAAGCAAAAAATATATTCATTTACTCATAAGGACCAGAGAATACAAACATAAATAGTTAATAAAAATTTTCAATTTTAAATATCAACTAATAGTTGCAATTTTTTATGTAAAATCAAGATGGTTGTGTTTAATAGCACAATAATAATGATCAGCAACTAAGTGAATGAGAAACATAAGGTCTTTTCGCATCATGCAGACAGACACCATTATTACGTAGCCGGTCCGTTGTGGCACTCGTGCCAGTCCGCTCGCTGCGCCGCGCCGCGCCGGCCGGCTCATTGGTAGTGGTGAGGTGGGGTGAGGAGAGGAGCATTGCCAAACCAAAATATCTCGGCCGGGAAGCAGACAATGCCATGGCGCGCCGTTAGTTCCAGGGACGACCACGGAAGCAGCACTGCATTGGGAAAAAACTCAGAGATTGGCTGAAAATCCAACAGGTTCGCTAGTCGCGCTCTCAAAAGCTTGGCTTCAAATTAAAGCATTGCTTGGCTATTCTATTTAGATGTATATTCAATGGTAATACCCATCCGGCAGGTTTAAGTAAATTGGTTTCATTGGGTGTTATAGATGTTAATCCTTTTAAAGTTGTCGTAATACCTACTTTTTTAGTGGAATCAACTGTTACACCTGATATTTCATATCTAATTTCATCAAATAGGAAAGCCATAGGATTATTTATAAATGGAACTGTTGTACCAACAGTAGTACCGTCCTTTTTAGTAACTTGTCCTTCAATATACAAGTAACTTTCACATGGTAGTGTGTAAATGTCTTGATTTTGTATGGGAATACGAATTTCATCGTTATTGTTTAATTTCGATGAAGTGTAAGGGTTGTGGGTGTGATATTCTTTTTCCCATAGGGTTTCGTCGAATGTTGGACCCTGCGCTATATCCAGTATATCCATACTCGGTTAATTTTAATCCAATTCTCTCTAAGAAACGAATGTTCTCGCGTGTTAACTCCTCCACAGCTGAAGAGCTACTAATGCGGTTTCCCGTAGGTTGTTCGCTTTTAAATGTTAAACCCATGGTTTTGTATTAAAGTGTCGATTTTAAATGTAATCTAATCGTAATAGGCTCTTCTCTGAAGTCTACCAAGTTACCGTCTTGATCCAATACGCTCAACACGATGTCTGAAATGAAAGTGGTGTTCAACGGTAGATATACCAGGTTTTGTGGCTTTTCAACAATTTTAAATCCAGGTGGTACACTTGGGTAAAAAGTATGTATGATGTGGGTGTTAGCCCCATCCCTGTAAGCACCTTGTATAATGTTACAAGTTATGTCTATACTATTGACTTTTAATATTGTTACTGTTTTCTTACCGGAATGTGTTACATCTGGTTCTAAAACAGGCTCATCGTTGGAAAATCCTAATAAATCACCAATTGAGTTTGGTTGAGTGAAATCTATATAATATTTGGAAGTAATTTCAGCTTTCATCGTATTATTATTACCTTTTAATGTTATATTGTCTTTTCCCATTTTAGTTTGCAAAAATTCATTTATATGATCAATTTCATAAGAACCTGTGGGTAACCTGCACTCTTGTAAGTCTGTAAATTTTCCACTGGCATCCTTTCCCTTATAATAATGCAATACGTTATTTTTACCTTCCGTAACATTGGGGATAGAGTTGTAAGTTGTAAAATCCAATAGTGCCGCCTCCCAAAACCTTCCTTTTTGCAAGCGTAACGCTGGAAAAAGGATACTTCGTTAAGTGGACGATTTTCCTGTTAATGATACCGTATAGGAAGACATCTCAATAGTGACTGATACTTTTAGCTAGAAATTCCAAACATAAATGGCCGCATATTGAAGTATTATCAGGTTGTTCTCTTTTATAGTTATAATATATGTTTTTAGCAGATTTAAAGTAATTTTGAAGTTCTTTTGGTGGTGGCAAATTACCGAAACTATCAAAATAATATACATTGTTATTTAGTTTCTTATAACAAACCCAATGGGTGCCAGGCCCTTCAGTATTATCCAAATTTACAATTCCAGTCTCATTTTGCCACATTTTCTTTGGTAAACTGTCTTTCATAAACACACCGCGGAAAAATGGTATTTTTAAACAGGAAATATATTTAAATAATTCAATATTGGTTAATGCTTTATGTGGTATGACCAATTGATTTCTTTCATTTAATATGCACGATAAGGTCTTAGGTAAAGACCTGCCCCGTTTTTTACCATTGACCACACGGTGGGCTTCTTCCTGCCTTTTCTTGTAGATCGTCGTCTTCTTTTTATATTTCCTCCATGTTTTCTTGTGGTTGACCTCCTTTTTACTCTCCTTCTCCTCCTTCTTCCACCTCCTACTGCTGTTTTAGCCTTCATACCTGCTGTTACTGCTAAAGCTGCTGCTTTTTCTGCTATGCTAGCGTCACTTGATTTTACTCGTTGCCAAGCTATGTCCGCAAGCTTTTTGTCAGCTATTGATCTATTTTTTGAATCGGCAAACGTGGAATATGCGATATCGTGTTCTTTACAAGCCTGATCTAACTTATTTATGCCAGGATCGCCTCTTTCCAGTCGTTTTTTCAATTTAGTTCCTGGTCCGCAATACTGATAACCTCCCTGTATATGAAATTCGTATGGTAATGCGTCTATTGCTCTATTTACTATGGATCCTACTGGAATTCGTTTTAAAGCTTTACTTAACAGAGAAACCGCTGTGGACGTGATCCCACCTCCTCTCCTTACAGTGTCTCTATATGGACTGATGTACTGGAACGTCATTATTGTCCTTTTATAATCGCAATGTACAACTTATGTGTTACCTCTATGACAAGTTGGACATAAATGAAGTCGTTTATTGTGTTCTTTTATTAAATATCAAAATCACCCCAATCCGATGATCTAAACTTTTTTGTATGAGGGTTGATAAAATAGTTTTGAACAATTTCCCGTTTAATCCAAGTACCTCTCTCAGATTCCAACAAAGGAGTACGACCTGAACGAATACCAATAAGATTGTATACATCAAATAATGCATTTCCTAAAACTTTTACAAGAAAATTAACAGTGACAGCATTATCCACATGTTCAGGGTCTTTAAGGTCTGTTATACGTTTATTATTACAAGTATACACTTTGCTATCCATTTGTGATAATGTGATAGCCTGTCCTACAGTTGCAGCATCATTTGCTTCTCTTCCTTGCGCCATGTTTGTTAATTTTTTATTACTACATATAAAAAACGCATGGTAATTATTTGGATCTAGATGTACTGTTTGTCCTAAGGCAGCCGCGTCTCTATCTGCATGACCCCATGACACATTTGATAACCTTCCATGCCTGCAATCCCAATAAGCGTTTTTGTATGTCAATAAATGAAATTTTTCATTACCTTGAATAAAGTCATCCCCTTGCTTTGATAATACTTCATCTCGTTTTGCAAATCCAGTTGTTTCTTGTTTTAAAGTCTCTTTCATTTGACCCACTGTTGCACCATCAGATGGTGCTGAACCATCTTTTACATTCGCCAAACAATTGCCAAGACAATCGATAACTCCCACATCACGTATGACACAATGATCTTTTATATATTTGAGATTTACAGCATCATTTTCATTTTTTGGATAACCTATATCGTTAATAACAAATTTATAAAAAGAAAATCCATCTTTTGTCTTTTCAGGTATCAAAGAATGTAAATAGCGTCTATTTACGCTGTCTTTTGCATCTTTAGGGTCATCTACGTTGGATATACGTTTATTGTTGGCACTATACGTTTTCCCATTGAATTTTAACGTATTTTTTAATTCAGATGACAAATAACCTTTGTTTATCGCATCACCGTTTTGATTTGGTTTACCAACGTTGATAATTCTATGATCTTCTGCGTCATATGTGTTATTTTGTAGTTTTAATGTTGGCGATATCTTTTCCTTTAATATTTTTAGATTTATTGCATCGTTTTCATCCGTAGGATCTTTTATGTTTTTTAACCTTTTATTACTCATATCATAATCTCCATCAGGTGTTTGTGGTAAACCAGCACTTCTTTTTAAACTATTGGCATAATATAACCCATCCGAGGAGTAACGTCCGAACTTGTCGACACTCATGGTGCAACTGAATAGTATTCTAGGGAGTAACGCATTTTTATGAGATTACCCCACGGTTTCGGAGTTCATCCACTAAAGCCACCCATTCGTTTTCCAATCCAGTATGACCCGCTTCTTTAGCTTCATGTATTAGTTTCATTCTATCCACCAATTTATTGATATTATTGTAATAAATCACATTTGTGTTATATAGTTTCTTCATTAAACCTGTACCCGTAACGGACTTACTTCTTTTTCTTCGTTCCTGAGCACTTACATCCAAAGTGGATGCCATAAATCTTCGTTTTACAGGTTTTCTTTGTGTTAACGGCATTGTTTGTCTTCTAGTTGGTATTAACTTGGATACAAATTCTTTATATTTTAAAGACTTAGATCTAAAAGGAGGCTGGTCAGGTAAATACTTTCTCCTATATGCATTTGTCTGTTCCAAAATATTTTTATATGCTTCCATATCTTTTTTTTTCACTACCGATACTGAAGGCTTATTTTCAAATAATAATTCAAATAATCCTTTTGTGCCCTTATACCTTTGATCACCAATGACAATATTATCATGTTCGTCAACGTTTAACGGGCTATTACCTATCATTAAACCGTCTTCTGTTAATCTCGCTCCATAACTATGGTAATTCTTATTAGGAATTGTTCCGAGTAACATTTTTACCATGTATTTCCTTCCTAAAGGTCCTTTGTTATGAATGTTTTCACCCAACAAGCTTATGTTTGACGGACCTTCCCTTGTCTCTTCTTCTTTTTCCTCTTCACTAGCAGTTGATACAACTTCATGTCCTCTTTTGGCTTTTACTTCATATAATTCTTTTATTCCACTATAGTCCGGTGATTCTAGCTCTCTTTCGGGTTCTCCACCGGTAAAACCACTATACGTAGAGGATTCCGGGTCTTCATCACTAAACTCTTCTGATTTTACATTTTCTCTTTCAAACTTCGTAATAGGTGCAATCGCATCTCCTTCCAATACGGGTTTAGCAAATTTTTTGTTTAATTGTTTCAAGGGTTCAGTAATAGGTTTAAAAGTAGATTCAAGGAATTTCTCCCTCTCGCTAATACCTAGTTTCAATGCTCTGTTTTTAGCCCGAATAGAATCACTAAGTGATTTTATTTCTTTTACTAATTTTTCTTGGTTAACCATGTTTGTAGCAAGACGTGTTGTACAACAATGAATGTGTTATACCGCGTTTAATGTATTAATATAAATTTATCAAATCCTATCCTGTATCGACCATTGTTTAGCGTTTGTTCCTTCATAATTGTTAGGAACCCATACTTTTCAGCCCAAGCCTTTCCACACAACTCTTTAAATCGTTCAAATGTCATATCCGCATTTACATGATCAAAATATATATGTTTTAGGTTGGTTTCGTCCTGTTTAAATACAATTAACATGTTTGCATTGTCTCTAATGAGTTGTTTAGGTATTTTGCTGTAAGTTTGGCCAATATAAATGCTATCTATGTTGTTATGTCGACCCATAGCGAAGTAATTCCTTATTGTGTTTTGGTTTTCACAAGATACATCGTCGAATATAAACACGGAGAATGGTTTAGCTTCTTGTGGCTGCATGACACTCTCGCTTGCATTAAACTTTAAATATTTAACTTCAGGCACATTAGTCAGTATCTTTTCCAATAATTGATACTTTGGTTGTTGTAGTGATTTTGAAAATACATATAGATTGTTAAATCGTAATCCTTTAGGGTTTGTAATCAAATTGAATACTACATTAGTTTTTCCACAGTTGGAAGGTCCGGTAACCAGACAACGAACGGTGTTTGGTAACAAATTGCCATGTTTCCCACTATTGAATTCTGAATTATCCACTGTGAGTTCATCTATATTATTAATAGTAAAACTCTTTTTTTGTGGTACTATCTCCATCCTTTGTAATGGTTCAACCTAAAATGATTCTCTATCGTTATATCAAATCCTTTTTAGGTATCCAAGAATCTTCCGTCTTATTAAATCCTAACCATCGTACTTTGACCTTATCTTTTTTCATTTCATGTCCATAAAACCCTCCTTCAAGCAATTGTCCTTTATTATCTTTTAAAATATATGTCTCAGGTACTGTAGGTTGTACTTTGAATACAGTAAAAACCTCATTGGTCCAATTTGGCAGGTATCTTTTACTGAATACACCTTTATATTTACTTATTCGCACTTTATCACCCACATTAAATTTTTTAGGCTTTAGTTTTTCAACTTTTGGTTTAGTATTCGTTTTTATACGTTTTAATACAAGGTTTTCATTTTTACTAGTTACTTGGTTTGGTTTCATCCCGATAGTCCTATGAAATTTGTTATTGTAATCGTTTATAAGTTTTGGTAACATATCAATCCATATGTGCGATCCTCTGTTGGAAAACATTTTATACATTGCACTTTTTAAAGTTCTGTTGAATCTTTCGATTATTGAAGCTTTTACCTCTGAATTGGTTGAGTAATGGTTTATATTGTGTTTTTTCATTAAATTTGCAAATTCCTTATTAAAATATTCTTTTCCATCATCTGTTTGTAAATGTTTAATAGTATGTTTGTCTCTTTGTATAGCTGTTTCCATTGCTTTTGTAACACTTTTGCCACTTTTATCTTTTAGTGGTAAAGCATCTGCCATTTTTGAAAAACAGTTAATAACAGTCAATATGTATTTATATCCTTTATTTTGTTTGCTATAAGGAATCATTTCGATTAAATCCGCTTGATATAAATCATTAATTCCTTTTATCACCGTATTTCTTCGTGGAAACTTTCTTCTTGCAGGTTTATGAAGTTCGTTGACAATTTGTTGCTTCAAGTCCTTCATATTGCAGGTTTCAATGTTTGTTGTATCACATGTATAATCACAATGAATGTTGTTTTAAATATTCACATCATTTATATGGGTCAAGGTCATCCAAACTTGTGTAAAAAAAATGGGGAACACGGCGTTGGACTTGCCGTGTTCCCCATTTTTTTACGGAAGGAGAAAGGAATAAGGTCGTAGTTGTAGAAGGACGAAGAATAGGTTACTAGTTGATAGGGTTTAGAGAGTAGTGGCCAAAAGGAAGAGTGTGGATTTTGTCAGGCATAATGTATCTTTTATCATCCCGAGCTGACAACGCTTTTTTAATTTCGGTGACACTGTAGACTTGATGCTTGAAGCTTCGGATATTGTTGAATGTTGCTGATATCGTAGTATCTTCAAACAAACAAGTCTTGTAGTGGTCAAATGTCACGTGTTTTTTCAAATAAGATGTCTTCACTCCTTTTGCTTTCTTCACTGTCGGTGTGTTGTTCTCGTGGTACATCTTAAATGAATACAATTTCGCCATCAGCGCCACTATTTCTTCTAAAGGCATTCCATTTGCTTCATCTTTGAATTTTCCAATTACTTTTTTATATTTTTCATTAAAATTTGGATGGTTCTTCGGATAGTCAGAAAAATCGAAATCTTCTTTGTATGGAAAGGTCCTTAGGTCTTCATACATGTCCAAAGTCTTTATCCAGTAGATAAACGCGTCCGTATCCATGTATGCGACTCCAATGTTTTCCCTTCCGTAATGTTTAACCATTTTGTTATAATGGAAATCATACATCAGGGTTTTACTTATATCCAAAATCGACATACCTATGTATAACGGACGGTCCATGACTATTGTTGTTTTCTTCATACTGACAGCGACTAGATTTTCGTTTATAATCATGGATGTTCCGAAATTTGGTTTTTGCACTAATTTTTCCAATTTTCTAGGATCACTCACTAATTTTACATTTTTATGTTTTCTTTTGTTCTCCAAGGTCTTCCCAAAGATGGCGTTGTTCATTAATTTATAGAAGTCCTTTTCAAATGCTGTTGTTGCTGCAGCTCTTCTTGTAGTGTTGGAATCAATGTATGGTTTCAACCAACAAGACTGGGTGAATTCAATTGCTCTATGAATTCTCACTATACGTAGACCCAATTCAAGAGCCTGTTGAACTACCTAGTAGTGAGCCACATAGCGATCTTTATTCTCCAAGGTCATCATCAATTTTGGCCATCTTCCAGTCGGTGAAACTTCAGTCTTGGCTAGGAGAGGCAAGTCGTAGTGATGGTCATGAAGGTGCTCCGGGTATTCAAAATCACAGTCCAAAATATAGCCTTTTGGACCATCCTTTGGAATCTGTGAGATGTCTCCGATGGTGGCCGGGTCGATCCACTTGAAGTCAGCGTAGGGAAGCGGATTTGACATTGCCCAACCATAAAGGTTGTTTGCATCAAAATATCCAAGGTAGACCGATGGTTGTTGCTCGTCGAAGCCGGGGATGTACTTGTTGTTGGCTTTGACATGACGTGTTACAGCTTGTGTCAAACCGCCCCGTACACCAGATTCCATCATGAGCACCATATCAATATCCGTTAGAAGTTCCAGTCGACAGTTGGTTGACTTTAGCATAGCTTGCCATGCTAATCCTGGAGATGTGTACGAGTGTAGAGGGTCCAGTCCATAGGCGGAGAAGCAGGTGTTTCTGAATTCTTCCATCACATCGCACAGCAGAGTTACGTCCAATTTTATATAAAAGTCAGAATATTCCCCTAAGGTTTGAATGTTTAGTTGGTTCCAAACATTACATGCATGATTGTAGTCTTCAACGGAGATTTCACTTTCGTTTAATTTGCTGTTGAAGGCTTCAATCGGCGGTAGACTGGTTTCTTCAAATTTTTCTGTAGAAGTTATGTAATCGTAGGGGAACACTCCTTTCCGTAATACTAGGTCTAATTTATCTTCAGGTACAATTTTTCTGGTTTCTTTTAGGTCTTCTCTTCTTAGGTTCTCTGACAATTTGGCTAAACTAGATGCCATAAATCTGTAAGAGTCTACGAAGCGAAGTTTAATTTTACCTACTGTTTTTGAAAAGCTGATGTACTTTTCCAATGTTGTAGCAAGAACATCAATTTTACCGTCATCTCTTCCTAACTCCGGGATAATAAAGTGGGAGTCGTAGCCGCTAAGATTGTGTAAAACGACAGGAATAAAGTTTGGCAGTTTGTAATTTATATTGCATGAATTACAAGCAGCTCCTCTGTATAACCCTGTCAGGTGATCGTGATCTCTTACTTTTGGATTTTCTTCACTGAACATCTTCTTGCATAAATAGCATCTTGTCGCTAAGTTGTATTCTTCTTGTTGATTTTGGTTTAAAGGTTCCATAGGTACAATATTACCGAACAAGCGTTGAACCTTTCCAGCAATATCGTACAGTTGGTCTACAAAATACTTAGCGGCTTCTTCACCACGGTAGAGTATTGGAGTGGATGTTAAACCATAGTCTTGCAATTGGTTTTCAGACAAGGTTGATTTAACTAGTAAACAAAAACTGTTGGGCTGATGCAACTGATATTTTGTTCTTCTAGTCACTTCGCCGTCCGGCAGCTCCTGTGGTACTAACGTTGATTCAAAATCTGCATAGACCACTAGTGGAATTCGGTATTGGTGAACTGTCTTGTTAAATTGTATTGAAGCTCGGGTAGGCGGTGGAAGACTTATCTTTACTTCATAGTTCTCGTTGCAAAGTCTTTTATGTTCCAATAACCAGTCCAATCCTCCACGTCTTGAATCTTTCCAAGAAAAGCAGAAACATCTCTTGCAAACTGTAATCCTATTTACTCTTTTGGTCAATTGTTTTACAACTAACGCTTCAAAGTCTTTTATCCATACATAATGGGAAATTTCACCCTTGGTTATCAATAGCAAATCCGTATGGTTTCTTTGCTCAACCTTTACTACCCGCAAAGGATAAACGTTGTTGGAATCATCCAGACCAAAAACATTGACTGAAACGCCAGGATTTTTCTTTTCAAATTTGTCAATATCTTTTAAAGTAACTGGGTAAGTAAGACCTTGAAAGTTGTAGCGGTGTTCATTTTCGTAGTATTCTCTACCAACTCTACAAGGATTGTTTTTAACATACTTGGTTAACATTGCATACTTGAAACATTCATTACCCTCATTTTGAACATTTCTACACGAGTTAGTGTTTTGGATTTTCTTTGGTAGAGGGATAAAACTACTACCTCTTAAACCATATCCATGTTTATGAACCCTAACATCCATACCTTCGATTGATGACAAAGTCCATCCAGATCCTCTTCCTTCATGTTCTTGGAGTTTGGTTATAAGTTCCTCCAAGCATTCTTCAATAATATCATCAATGTCGGAGGTGAAGGTAAGGGTTCGGTTTTTGGTAATGAATGCTCTCAATGCTGTTTCACCATCAGTATTGTTAAACATAGCCTCTAACACCATTCCAAATTTAATAAAATTTAGCCTTTGTAATTCTTCCCTCAACGTTTGACCAACAAGTTCCTTAGCCTGGGTTATGAATGTTTCCAATTCCAATTGAACATTATTAATTTTAAAATGTGTTACAACTCGTCCTGGCAAGGCCGTGGTGCGCAGTTGTTTCACATCTTCTAGTTCTTCTTCAGTGTCCTCTTCTTCAGTGTCTTCTTCTTCAAAAGGTCTTCTAGCAGTAGATGGTCCAGCACCAGCAAATTGGATCACACTAGGTCTTCTTCTTTGCATTTGCTGTAGATAGCTGTCCCAGTAGTCCGTCTGCTTCTGGTGCTCTTCCAAAAACCGGTCAATTGAGTCTAAGTCTATTTCATCCATGGTAATATCTTCTTTTCTATCTTCGTCTTCATGTAATTCTCTGTGTATGGTGAAAAGATCTTCGTCTTGAAAGATTTCCCCACAAATGTCGCAAAGAGCCATTTCAAACAGTTTGGCTTTGAATGCACACTCTGTGAATGTCCACGCAATAATGAGCAGCGCACTCCACCGGGACCCTTTATATCCGAGGCAGATAGGTGGGGAAAGTGACGTCATATGGAAACAGGTTATCACTCATGTGCTAAATTTAGCCTTTACACAACCGTTTGTAATACATTTATCAGTAGGCTTGATAAATTGATGATATTTGGTCTAGATTCAATAATTTGTACAAGTTTTTTCAAAGATGTCTGTTTGAGCAAGTTTATGTAGGTCAAGATCATTTGGAATTATTATTTTGAGCGGGGGATAGAGCACTAAGCAGCATCATTTACTACAAAGTGCTCTATCCCCCGCTCACATTCTTTTTTAACTTTTTGTTTAAACTTTTTACAAGGGTGAAACATCACCATCAGAGTCGGAATCATCCTCATCACGGAATAGGCAGCGATGACAATACATAATTCTTCTGGCAACTAACATCCTATCCATTGGACGATGGGGAGTGTCTTGTTCTTGTTCTTCTTCTTCTTCGATTTCCAATTGGAATTCCATTTCCGACTCAGATGACGACTCTAATGTTTCGTAGGCGTGCAAGTCCACCTCATTGTCCGTTGAACCAGCTTCGTCAGAGTCCGTTTCAATATCCATTATCTCTTCCTCTTCCTCTTCTTGATCAACCGCAGGTAGTTGGTCCTCTACTTCTATAATTTCTAGAGGTATTACCTCCAGAATAGAGACAATTCTGTTGCGATGGAACACGGTGTTGTCAAGTGGAGCCATGGTATGGAAGTGTTGTATCCATCCAATTTGCTTACCCTTTTTATACCCCCACCAACTATACAATTTATGTGGGTCAAGGTCACGTAAAGATACCCTTTGAGCGGGGGATAGACCACTAAGCAGCATGCTAGTCCATTGCCGCAAAGTGATCTATCCCCCGCTCTATTCCGCAGACCACACTCAAGTCCAAGTCCACATCCAAGTCCACATCCATATGTTACACTTTATTATTACTGCCACCAAGTAATTGTCACTCGCACATTTACTTGGTTTTGATAAAGGTACTGCACAAACTCCATATTGGTTGTTTGTTCGTTATACAAATGCATCATGAAATATGCAATCTTATCGATTGCGGCATTGTCCAACGGTTCGCAATTCACAAGTTCCAATGTGCCCTGGCTGGTCTTATCCTCTATAAGTTCCACCACTTCGTTGATGTCTTCTTCCAAGAGGATGAACTCAACACTGAAGCTCTCCATTGTTGTTGTTGATAGTGTCTAGACAAATGCTTGACTAAATACTTTATTCATCAGTCCTACATATATACCAATTTCCCCCTCCTATTACCTATTCCCCCTCTACCTTTATATAGGTCAAGGCCATCCAATAATACCCTTTGAGCGGGGGATAGACCACTAAGCAGCATGCTAGTCCATTGCCGCAAAGTGATCTATCCCCCGCTCTGTATTCCACACAAGTCCTAGTCTTTACACACATAAGCCCCCCAGTCTTTTACACTTACTCATATACTCTGTCCTCCCTCCCAATTAAGAGTTCCCCATGTTTGCCACTATTTTCAATTAACCTTTCCAAGTCCCAAAACACAATGTCCAAATTAACCAAGTTCGCTCGTCCAATTTGAAACACACTATTCCCCCCAAAGTCACTTGCTCTCACTTGTTGTCCTGTATACTGCTTCTTCTTCCACGCTACAATCACTACCCTACCTTCTTCAACAACCATTCTTTTAACATTATCATACACCTTCTTCAACATCCCTCTACAGTTTAAATAGTTTATGGTTACATACTCCCACTCCTTACCAATGATCAGTGATCCACTCATTTTCTAGCGTTCCACTGGAAGGTTCAAAGCAGAATGAAGTCGGGATGTACAGACCCCCCTCTTTTATACCAGTTAACCGGTTGTCCTTGCTGTAAAGTGGGTCAAGGTCATCCAATGCTACCCTTTGAGCGGGGGATAGACCACTAAGCAGCATGCTAGTCCATTGCCGCAAAGTAGTCTATCCCCCGCTCTGTATTCTACACACACACACACACACACACACACATGTCCCTGTCCAAGTCTTTCATTACATACCCAATATATATTCAGTTCCTTCATCATCACTATCACTCATCACTGCTTCCACAAACTCCACAGGATTAAAGTTAAATTGTTTCAATTGTTCTTTTAAGTTTTCAATTTGTTGGTCCTTTACTTCTAAAACACTGTGAAGGTGTGATATGTAGTCCGCTGCCTCGTTGATGCTTGCTACTCTCGGATCGCCTAACTTCAAGCTGGGAACTACACCCTGCAGCCTGTAGTACGCCATACGCCTTTCTTGCTCCTGCCGTTGACCAGGACTGAGCAAGCCTTGCCCGTCTTGGCTCACCTCCAGCAAGGTCCGTAGCATTGGAGCTTTGCAGGCGTTTGCCCGAGCAACAGTTATGCTGTGGAATGGTCGAGCAGGTCCACGAGTAGCAGGCAGGACGTTGGCAGCACGCCTTCTTGAAGAAGAAGAGGAAGCCTGAGAAGTTTTGCAGTTGGAAGCCATGTTGAAGTGAGGTATTCAGCTAAGCGATACAAAGCAGAATAACCAAACTGCACATCAATACCCGTATATATACACTTATCAGTGGTGGGGGTACTAGCTAGCCTTGGTAAAGTGGGTCAAGGCCATCCAAAAACATTACCAGAACGGGGGATAGATCACTAAGTGGCATGTTAGTCCATTGCCACAGAGTGATCTATCCCCCGCTCTGTATTTCACATTCACGCACACATTCATACATACACACAAGTCCCAGTCCAAGTCTTTACCCACACACCTATCCACTCTCATCCTCACTATCATCACTGTCCAACAGGCTTTCACACTTCTTAATCAGTTTTTCCCATTTACTCCTGACATAAAGTAGCTCCCTGCGAGTATTCTCTAGCATTCTGTCCCTTTGCTCTATCACTTCGTCGTACCACTCGATGATGTTTGGTGGAGTCTGAGTTGATGCATCCGTCGTGGTTGGTTGCGACGCTCCGCTGCTCCGCAACTCCTTCCTCACAGGACCAAAGCCGGAGAATCGGACACGACTTCTTGACGAAGGCCCCGATCGGATTGGTCCAATGCTCGGGCTGGAGTTGGAGGCGACCGGGCCAGAGGTAGAGGCTGGGACGTTCATAGCAGACATGGTGGTGTTCAGCTTAACGGTGTAAAGCAGAATGAGAGGACGGTTGATCACCACTCCTATATATACCCATTTTTAGTGGTGGGGATAACACTGGGGGGGGGGGTTAAAAGAAATTTTGCTTAGTCTTCCCGGTCATCAGTTTTACATACCTTTAGCACACCCATTATTTTGGTTTCTTCAATAACTTTACACACCTCAAACACCCAAGCAAACAGCTCATCTATGTTGTTATAATTAATTTTTGTCCAGTGTTCATACTTATGAGTTTGGTTGTTTATAATACATAGATAAAATGTAGACCCGTCTTGTCTTATACAATACTCAACTTCCATTCTATGCTGGTTTAGCACTTCCCAAGCATTGTGTTGATCTATCAAGAAGTCACCACCTTTGTAATTGTACCGTGACATGTTTACCACGGAGCACAGAAACAGACTGAAGCAAATGAACGGCTCATACAAGCTTAGTAAGAGCGTTAGAGTGGGGGTATCACGTGATACACAACATTAGTTGTAAGGTTAGCACTTTACTTTAAACAGTAATTTATATGGGTCAAGGTCATTCAAACTTTGAAAAATTTTTACCTCCAAACACTTGTAGCAAGCTACAAGTGTTTGGAGGTAAGTTTTTATTTGTTAATGATTTATTTGTAACTTAGTCTTCACCCTCAAGGACACGGTTTGAGATTGTCCCAGTGACTTTACATCACCGCCAGGTTAAAGTATTATACAAGTCAAGTATTTTTTTTTTTTTATTAGTTGACTTGTATAATACCCCTCTCCCTTACTTTAAGAGGGTTAAGACTAAATGTGGAAAAATAATTTGGAAAAAGACTTTTAAATATTGTCCAACACAACCTAACAATTTTGGCTTTTTCTTTTTTAGTGAGCCCATGTCCTAATCCATTTCCCAAACAGATCGGCATCCTTTTCTTCGAATTAAATAAGCCCCGGGGACAAAAAATTCTCTTTGTACCATCGCAGGTGGTACTTTCATTCTATGAAGGCGGCCATCACCTTTTAGAATGATTTGCACATTTATGTTAAATGCTCCATAAGCTTGAACAATGAAATAATATTTTTTGTCCCTCTTGAGCCTATTAATTTTCAGCTTCTGCGGACTGTTGGGGTGTTTGAACTTGGACTTTTCAGGCATAATATTAAGGCTATAGGGCTTTGGTGTCGGAATTTTGATTTTCTTATTCAAGTGTCGTTGGCAACGATCTTTTTCTGGAAGAGCAAAACTCGGACAACAAAGAACCACAGCCTCTCTGCTAAACCAAACATAATCGCATTTATCACGCTTGCCAGCAGGGCATTTAACACGATTACGTTTCTTTTGTGTTGGACTCTTAGTGTTTTGGAGCTTCTCCGAATTAGGCTGGCTAGAAGAAATAGGGGTGGAAGGGGGTGGAAGAGGCAAAGATTGGTCAAAAGGAATGGAGCAAACAATTTTGGGTGGGGTAGGAGAGCGTGTTAGGTCTATGGAAGGAAGTTCAGGGGAAAAGATGGATTTACGGGGTGCTTTGGTTGGTGTGGATGGCATGGGGGATATGGGTGAGGGACATTGTGATTTGGTATAGGATAGGATTTTTCGGGGTTCTGCTGTAGGGGGTTATCCTCGACCTGGACGTCTCTTCGAAGACTGCAGACTCCGATCCTGAGTCCGATAGCAGCGAGTGCTGGAGAGGCTACCGGGACTCGACCGCTGAGTTTTCCTGACGATGGTGGAGGTGCACCGGCCTCTTCCACTGTCGGCGGTAATGGCGAGAGGCTGGGCATTGAGGCGGGCTGTGGTGGCGGCGGCGGCGGGTGGTGGCATCGTCAGGCAGCTCAAGATGTTTGCAGTCATCAGATATTCCATGATCGAGGTGGAGGATGATGGAGGTTGAGTCGTGTCGGTTGAGGTTGAAGCTGGCGGGTAGTTTTTCAGTTTAAGGCCCATTTTACCCATTGTAATGAATGGACTTAATGAAAAGAATAGATGAGAATAAGAAAGTGAAGTTATTAAAAATGATCTCAAGAACAAGAGAGAACCTGTCCGTACGGAAGCTTGGACGGGAATGAGAAGTGCATGCAGCCGGGCCGCCTTATATCCCCACCGGGGCTGCCACGCCCAGAATATCAGGGGGGGGGGCTCGCACTTTTTGTCGGGGGGGGGGGGCTCGCACTTTTTGTCGGGGGGGGGGGCTCGCACTTTTTCAAAAAATAAACCCCACTTGGGACATTTATGTTGCCATCGCTGAAGCCTCCCAAGAGACCCAACTATAAACAATTCCAAACTTGTGCGTTACTAATACCTAACTGTTAACTTTTAAAAGACCTCTATATATATATATATATATATATATATATAAACTGTGTTAGTAAGATCTGACTGTTAAAGATTTTGAAAACTTTTATATTTAGGTCAAGGTCACGAAAAAACTTTAAAAAAATTAAGCCCCACACCCCCCTATGGGGGTGTGGGGCACTTGGGTTGTCATCGCTGTAGCCTCCGAAGAGACCCAACTATGACAACAAGGCAACATCCAATGTCGTGTACCCTTCGCCACGCGAGACTTGTAAACATTTACTGCATTTCCAACTAATAACTTTTCCAATAGCTAACGAAATGTCATTTACATAATTTTGAAAGAAACTGAGGACGCCCTAGTGGCTTACGTCCTCGGTCCGAGTGCAGAGGCCATCGGCTCATTACCCCCGTATAAGCGTACAAACGGACCACCTCCTATTTCTCAGCCGCATTGAAGCATGCATGAGAGGAGCCTAACAATTATAAAAAAAAGTGGCTTTACACGGGGGCCTACTCCCGTAACCCTATCTTTAATATTTTTAATTTAGCAATGCAGTAAATTTTTACAAGTCCTATGTGGGTCAAGGCCACACGGACATTAAAAAATTTCGGCCCCCGTACATCCATGGCGAACCACGAATGTTCGGGGGCCTTGGGGACAAAAAAACACAAATAGCTAATAAAGTTTCATTTACATAATTTTGAGTTTCCAGAAGGGAAACTAACTGAGGACACCCTAGTGGCTTACGTCCTCGGTCCGAGTGCAGAGGCCATCGGCTTATTACCCCCATATAGGCGTACAAACGGACGCTCCTATTTCTCAGCCGCATTAAAGCATGCATGAGAGGAGCCTAACAATTATACAAAAGTAACTTTACACGGGGGCCTACTCCCGTTCCCTGTCTTTACAATTTACTTTGAGCATTGCAAAAGCTCAAGGGGGGATTGCTAAAACAAGCGTATACACTTTAGAAAAATATAACACACTTACAACACACAATTGAGCTCAACGTAGTCAATGCTGGAACAAGCACATACATGTTAAACACATATAACAAACAAGACACAAAGGATAAAAGACACACAGGAGACATAAGGTACAAGTAAAACACTCTCATATAAAACAATTCGCAATACCCAAACGCAAGCGCAATATCTTACAACTAATACAAGTCTTAAAGTTAGAGTAGACTTCGCTAAACACTGAAGGCGCCATTCAATGTTTAGTGATGCCTATGGCGGTCCGTCCCGGTCGTTCACGTTCAACGCGCGGGAGCGGACTGCGAGCCGGCTCTGGCCGGACCCCCTTATATCCCCACCGGGGCTGCCACGCCCAGGATATCAGGGGTGGGGGAGGGGGTGGGGGGGGGGGTTCGCACTTTTTGTCGGGGGAGGGGGGGGGGGGTTCGCACTTTTTGTCGGGGGGGGGGGTTCGCACTTTTTGTCGGGGGGGGGGTTCGCACTTTTAGTCGGGGGGGGGGGGTTCGCACTTTTTGTCGGGGGGGGGGGGTCAGGTAAGTTATGTGGGTCAAGGTCACCCACAACACTTGTACTCTAAGTGTTGGCTATACCCCCACCACAACTGGGTCCCTAGGCTGCACAACACCGCTTCGCCAGTATGTCTCCAGCTTCCATGCGGTGCGTCTCGCTGTTCTCTAGCTCTCTATATGTAAGTAATTTTACAAGTTCTGAATGTAGGTCACTACACTTTAACTCTGGGACGATATCGACTTGTAGTATTTCAGTGTTTTGACTCAAGGTCATCACACTTTAACTCTAGCACATCGGTTATCGTACCAGAGGTGCTCAATAACCTAACTTGTAATGTTTAGGGTGGCGTTTTCACGCCACGTGGTATCGCCATGAGTGTCCAGTCCAAGTTTTAAGTTAAATTAATTTTACTGTAATCTTTTCCATTTCCGCTTCGTTTTGCCAAAGTATAAGGTGTCGCTTAATAAAGTGGTATTTCTCTAAAGTTATAGGAGATTGCAAGGATACAATTAGTTTATTTAGGAGACTCTTCATCTTGGAGTTTAACACAATTTCCACTTTGACTTTGCTTCCTCGGCTCTCACAGCCTAAGCTGTACAGAAATGTTTCTTCTAGTGCCAACTCGGGCCAAGAGAACAGTGTGTTGACTGTAGGACAGCTCATGGTGAAGTGATGCGATACTCCACCGTACTACCTCACCTTCCCCCACCACTGTGACCTTCCCCACTCCTGTTGTTTCTCCACCTCTTTTCCCTTGACTCATGCGCTACGAGCAGTCTCTCAGTATTGTGCGGACTTTTGTGAGGGGAAGCCATGTCGCGGGACACTTTAGGTAAGAAACTTAGCCGTGTTAAGGCTTTATTAGTTGCTCACTGTCCACCACTCAAAGTTAAGAGAGTTTCGACTTTAGCTAAGTGGCGCAAACTGTTGCGCGGACACCCTAAGTTTTATACAAAACAGACTAATGTCAGTTTTACTGATGAGGATTTGTTTAAAATATTGGATGAAATGACTTTTCCTTGCAAAATTCAGTTAGTTACTCCCATTCCTGACAGTTTAGAGTCTTAGTCTCTCAAGCCGATATACCTAGCATACACAGAGCCTGACAGTCAGTAACTCGGTGGCTGTCGTGGGGTGCGCATCGGTGTCGGCGCTCCGTTGTTAGGTTTTCAAGGTCACAGTAATATCAAATTGTTGGTGTTGTGCTGGTTCAAGGTCACCTGAGGGATAACCGATTGCCCATTTAGGCAGAGTCATGTCAGAAACTCGAGTTTAACTTGGCACTTTTGCCGTTTCTCGTCGAAAATTCGCTCCAAGTGGTCAAGGTCACGGGGACTCTGACTGAAACTCGGAGCGTAGTGCGAGAAACGGCAAAAGTGCCAAAAAATTTTAAGTTTCGGCGTGACCTTGACCTCAGTGGCGTCGGTGACGTCATTTTGATGACGTAAGGGGTGATGACGTCATCAGCACGTCATTTCTGTGACGTCATGGGTGTGACGTCATAGAAATGACGTCATTGGTGATGACGTCATAGAAATGACGTCATTGGTGATGACGTCATCGATGACGCAATCGATGACGTCATCGATGACGTCATCGGTGAGGTCATTGACCTCGATGACGTCATCCCTCAGGTGACCTTGAACTGAGCCAGCACCAACAATTTGACACTACTGATATGATTTAATAACTGGTAGGGTCCTTCAAGAACTTCCTAGAAAAGCCTTTGTGTTATTGACATTAATTTTTAATGCCATTTTAAGGCTAGAATGCTTCCCAACCCCATGGAAGCTCTCCCAAATTGTTGTGATTCAGAAACCTGGAAAACCCCCTTACCAAGTGTCTTCTTATCGACCTATCAGTCTTCTTCCCTTACTGTCAAAGGTTTTCGAGAAAATTCTCTTGAAACGTTTACTTCCTGTTATTGAGGATCGAGAAATTATTCCTAGTCACCAATTTGGATTTAGACGGCAACACTCTACGATCGAGCAAGTCCACAGGGTAGCCAATGTAATCAAACAAGACCTTGAAAATAAGCGATACTGCACAGCGGCATTCTTGGACATAAGTCAAGCCTTTGATAAGGTTTAACACAAAGGCCTGCTGTATAAAATCAAGAAAACCCTTCCACATACTTTTTACAATATATTTCGATCTTACCTGAGTGACAGATTTTTTCAAATAAAGCTTAAAGACTTTCTCTCGGACATCCACAGCATACAATCGGGAGTGCCACAAGGTAGTGTATTAGGACCTGTCCTGTATGTGCTATATACAGCAGACATACCAACAAACCTCGAATCTGAAATAACCACCTTTGCAGATGACACTGCTGTTCTGGTTTCCCACCATGACAATGTGGCTGCCTCGGCAATCCTCCAAAGAACCTTAAATGATTTGTCGGAATGGCTGAAAAAGTGGCGCATAAAAGTAAATGAAGGAAAGTCAGCCCATGTTACATTTACCCTTAAAACTGGTATCTGCCCTCCTGTTTCCTTAAATAATGTTCGTCTTCCGCAGCTAACAGAAGTGAAATATCTCGGCATGTATTTGGATAGTAAACTAACATGGAAATCTCACATCTGGAACAAACGGTTAAATCTGGACCTAAATTATAGGAAACTCTCATGGCTTCTTAAAACAAATTCTAAATTATCAACACAGAACAAAATTCTCCTGTACAAAGTAATTTTAAAACCTATCTGGACCTATGGAATTCAATTGTGGGGAACTTCTGCAAATTCTAACATTCAAATCATTCAACGTTTCCAATCTAAAATTCTACGGATTATTCTTCAAGCACCCTGGTTTGTCAGCAATGCTACTCTTCATACAGATACATCCATCCCTTTAGTTGTGACAGAAATAGAACGCTTTAGTAAGAAATACCTATCAAAACTGGACAATCACCCAAATCACCTGGCCCTCAACCTCTTGGACAACAGCAGTCATATCTACAGACTGAAACGCCACAACTTCCTGGACTTGACTTCCCGATCTAAACAATAGTATTCATGTTACTCATTTTAATGTTATGTTAGGTTTGTTTCTGTTTAAATTCTAACTCATGTTCTTTTTTAATAACCTCACATTTGCTTGTTGTTTTGTAATGAAACAGATTGTAAATAAAAATTGTGTTAAAAAAATATATATACTTTGTCATGTTTACATCAAATTTGGCCCAAAAAAATAATAAGGAGAAGAAGAACAGAATCAAGCAATTTCCATCAACTACTTGTTGCTGCGGTAAAAATAATAAGTCCGTGTGGTTATGTAAAAAGATCTAACATATGATAGAACTATTTAACATGAATAACAATGCTTATAATAGTCACATAGGAAAATTGCAAGTGACCGCTTACGTTTTTGCCCATATGACCGCTTACGGTTGCCTATTTTAAATTTATAAATACATATGAATGCATATTATTAGATAATACGAAATGAAATAGGTTTTTGTAAGGTTATACAATAATTTTCACTAGAGATCGCCTCATGGTTGAAATTCAACCATTTCTTAAGGAGATTTAACATGGGGAAAAAAGCCAACAATTCCAATCCTTTGGACAGTTCGTCTGAGACTTCCACTGGACCAATTTACATGCTGTTTGTACCAAATAAAACGTAAACCTTTGTATATAGGAGATTTTATTTACTTTAGCGTTAACTTACTTCCTTAAATTAAAAATATCGACATTTTCAAACCTTTACAATTTATTTATTTTACACGATTTCAATTTAGCTGATTGTAAACACGCGAGGTATTTTGTTTAAATACAGAGTGGATGAACAAAAGATCATGAAGGATTTGGTTTATTATGGCCAGTACCTACCTAAAAACGTTTACAATTATTATGATGTATTGTCGTTTATGGAAAGAAAGTTGCTTAATTATGTAATTAACGTTATCTTACTTCTTTAAATAAAAACTATCGACATTTTCAAACCTTTACAGTAAACTTATTTTACACGCTTTCAATCAGCTGATTGTAAAACCACTAGGTATTTTGTCTAAATACAGAGTTGATGAGCAAAAGCTCAAGAAGGATTTTGTTTACTATGGCCAGTACCGTATACGTAAAAACTTTTGCAATTATTATAATGTATTATCCTTTAGGCCGGTTCCTACGTGAGCGACAGATGCGACGCGACGAGAGCGACGGGAGCGACACCAGCGACAAGCTTGCATTGCCATAATGTTATACATTATAAATTGTTGTCGCTCTTGTCGCCCACTAAGAACACTCCAATGCTTATACATTTGTTTGAAATTTTGTCGCTCCCGTCGCGTCGCATCTGTCGCCCACGTAGGAACCGGCCTTAAATGGAAAGAAAGTTGGTTAATTATGTGAAATAGGTGATTGCTATGAAATTAAGACTAAATTGTAAAGGTTCAGTTTAAATAGATTGTTTACATTTGTATGAAAAGAAACGGATGTATCGGAAATTCGTTGTGCAATCAATTTGTAGGTTGAAACGTTGTAATGCTTTACATTTCTCCCCTAGAATTGACAGTATTTGTGGTACAGTCGGTAGCGTGACTTGCTATAGACATGACTACATGAATGCTATAGTCATTCTCATCACTTTGATCCTTTTCATCACTAAAATGTGTTTCTTCATCCGATTTCACAAAATTATTTTTTTCTTGCACATATTGTTCCAATTGTCTCCACATTTGAACTCCACGAGGGATTCTATTGAATATTGAAGTCTCCACAGGTCCATACAAAATTGGTGCGTCCGGTTGTTTGTCCAAAGTGTCTGTTAAATAATCTTTAATAATTGAACTGGAGAATACTAGCTGTCTTAAATATCTTGTTATCGGTTCCGTTGCACATGTTAAAATAAAAAATTCTTCTCTGTTCAGTTGAATTTTTATGTCATGTTTGGTTGTATTTCTGAATCTCATTTGATGTTCACCTCGGTGTTTAATAATATCAATTTCCAAGTCAGAATCCAATAGTCCTACTTTTGTTTTCCTGCCAAACATGTTGCTGTTAAAGTAACAAATGGAGGTGTTTCATAAAAGATTCCCAAGCGTTGGCTGTAAATAAAATCATTTTTGTTCCGTGGGTTAAAATTACTGTAGGTGAATAGTCGGTTGATTTCATAACTCCAATTAAAACACTTTTATCCAAACTTGAAGAGATTGGATAAAAAATTCGTAAAAATATTTCCATCAAAATATTTGGTGAAATATTCTCTTCCACATTTCTCTTCCTCTTAGACAAATATTTTTTATTTTTACCTTTTTCTTCTTCTTGATCTGCGCCGTGTTGCTGTCCATTCATGTCCAAAAATTCTGAAATTTCTTTCTCTAAATCGCATTCCGTTGTACCACTAGTAGAAGCCATATTGAAGATGATGCTACCCATACGATGTCAGGCAACAAACTGATCTGGAGCGGCCTGCGCGCTCCGCTTTTATAATCGCAGCCGTGATTGAAATTTTACAAAACGGACTTTTTATAAAACATTTTTCACAATTCCAGTCAAAGGTGTGTAAGTGACAATTTTATCATGTAGAATTAAACAGCATGCAGTTGTATTTGCCGGTATAGCCGCGTTGAATTCCATTTCTATTTTTATATCCACACTTGATGATTTTACTGAATCATTTTGTTTAGAACAATCGATTACAACTATCGGGTAGCTATCAAAATATTTTTCAGGCGATAGAAAAGGTGTATTTGTTTTACCGGAATATGAATTTTGGAATCTTGCATACATATCGTACAATATACTGTATTTTCTATTAGTGAATGATACGTTTAAATTGTCGTATGGGAAAAATTGTGAATTTAAATAAACTTTAATATTTTTCAAGTCGCATTGATCAAATTGACTTGCATGTTTGGCGATAGCGTCTCTTCTGCCTGTTTGTAAACCAAATATAATATACCTGGCTCTTTCTACATAATTTGATGTTTTAACAGTCCAAGTGTGGCGATCCGTAGTTGGCAAACTGGGATGTTCATGGAATTCCCAACTTCTAAAAGGAATAACAATATCACGATCGGCGTTTAACTTTCTCAATAGTAACATTCTATGCTCGTCAGCTAATTTAACATGTGGAACTCTCCATACAATTTTGTCTAATGTTAATTTCCATTCTAAGTTTGCATCCGTTGTATTATCTGCAGCTTTAATAATGTCTTTATCGTTTGAAGATCTCAACAAAACTAATTCTTGTTTAACGTTTAATATTATTTTTCTATAATCTTCAGCAAAACCGAGCAACAAACGTAATGGAATATGAAAATCAAAAAATCCATTTGTATTTGGACTGATTGTGTCATTCGTTGGTAAAACCCATCCGGCAGGTTTAGGTAAATTGGTTTCATTAGGTGATATAGATGTTAATCCTTTTAAAGTTGTCGCAATACCTACTTTTTTAGTGGAATCCACTGTAACACCTGATATTCCATATCTGATTTCATCAAACAGGAAAGCCATCGCATTATTTATAAATGGAACTGTTGTACCAGTAGTAGTACCGTCTTTTTTTGTAACTTTCCCTTCGATATAAAAGTAACTTTCACATGGCAGTGTGTAAATGTCTTGATGTTGTATAGGAATACGAATTTCGTCGTTATTGTTCAATTTTGATGAAGTGTAAGGGTTGTGGGTACATTTTAAATGTAATCTAACTGTAATCGGCTCTTCTCGGAAATCTATCAAGTTACCGTCTTGATCCAATACGTTCAACACGATGTCTGAAATGAAATGAAATGTTGAAAGTGGTGTTCAATTGCAGATATACTAGGTTTTGTGGTTTTTCAACAATTTTAAATCCTGGAGGTACACTGGGGTAAGAAGTATGTATTATATGAGTATTTGCTCCATCTCTGTAAGCTCCTTGTATAATGTTACAAGTTATATCTATACTATTGACTTTTAATATCGTTACAGTTTGTTTGGCAGAATGTGTTTGATTTGGTTCTAAAATTGGCCCATCTTTGGGAAATCCTAACAATTCACCGATTGAGTGTTCCTGAGTAAAATCTATATAATATTTGGAGTTAATTTCAGCTTTCATCGTATTGTTATTACCTTTTAATGTTATATTGTCTTTTCCCATTTTATTTTGCAAAAATTCATTAATATGATCAATTTCATAAGAACCTGTGGGTAAGATGCAAACTTCTAAGTCTGTAAACTTCCCACTGGCATCTTTTCCTTTATAATAATGCAATAAGTTATTTTCTTCGTCGTTTTCTTCTAATATTTCCTCCATGTTTTGTCTTTGCCGATCTCCTTTTCACTCTTCTCCTCCTTTTTCCACCTCCTACCGCTGTTTTAGCCTTCATACCTGCTGTTACCGCTAAAGCCGCTGCTTTTTCTGCAATACTAGCGTCACTAGACTTTACTCGTTGCCAAGCTATATCCGCGAGCTTTTTATCAGCTATCGATCTATTTTTTGTATCGCTAAATGTGGAATATGCCATATCGTGTTCTTTACAAGCTTGATCTAACTTATTTATGCCTAGATCGCCTCTTTCCAGTCGTTTTTTTTTTTTTTTTTTTTTTTTTTTCAATTTAGTTCCTGGTCCCCAATACTGATAACCTCCCGGTATGTGAAATTCGTATGGTAAAGCGTCTATTGCTCTATTTACGACAGATCCTACTGGAATTCGATTTAAAGCTTTACTTAACAGAGAAACCGCTGTGGACGTGATCCCACCTCCTTTCCTTACAGTGTCTCGATATCGACTGATATACTGTAGTGTCATGATTGTCTTTTATAATCGAAATGTGCAACTAATATGTTACCTCTATAAAGAGTTAAACATAAATGAAGCTTTTTATCAAGTTATTCAATTAAATATCAAAATCACCCCAATCCGATGATCTCAACTTTTGTGTATTAGGGTTGATAAAATATTTATTAACAATTTCCCGTTTATTCCAAGTACCTCTCTCGGATTCCAACAAAGGAGTACGACCTGAACGAATACCAATAAGATTGTATACATCAAATAATGCATTTCCTAAAACTTTAACAAGAAAATTAACAGTTACAGCATTATCCACATGTTCAGGGTCTTTAAGGTCTGTTATACGTTTATTATTACAAGTATACACTTTACTATCCATTAATGATTCCCTCAGGGGCAGATTCCCTCAGGGGCAGTGGGCTTTCCACTGTACGGGTGTTTCTTGGCGACCCCGGGGTACCTGAGCCAAGCTGTGAGACCCTCCTCACAGTTCTTCCCGAGCTAGGGCCTTTCTTCTCATCTTTCAGGTCTTAGCTCACCGTCTTTATTCTTTCCTGAGCTAACCTTGCTCACCTTCTTGTTTTCGACCCCGAATCAAGGGTGTCTTTCCACCTTCTTTCGACCGGCGCACGCTAGGGGGTCCTGGGAGTGTCCCTGTTGTGTTGCAGGGACTGATGTGTGCCTCGCACTGCCGATGGTCTCCTCCAGTGTGTCGTCAGAAGCCAGCCGCTTCGGACCTTAGTCAGGAAGTGCGGCATGGATGCAGAGATCGGACTCTGCATTGCCACGGTGCGACCCCCAGCACGTCCGGCACATTTTGTGTATCGGTGCTGGGCAAACGGAGGTTTCGGGCCCCAGAGTCCTGGGGTAGGGGTGTCTTATCTCCTACGGGGGGTAGACCTCCGAGGGTGTACCCGCTCCCGGCCAATGAAGGGCCGCCTCTTGCCGCACGATGCGCTGGTGAAACAAAAGTATGGATTTTCAAAACCAAAACACGAAATTAAAGGAGAATGAGCAGGCCGCCTTTAAGCGCAGCTCAAAACTGCAGAGATCTCCGACCTCGAAGACTGGGACGCCGACGGGGGGAATTAAAGCCTCCCCTCCGCCGATCCCGTTCAAGGCTGCTGGTGTCGCCGGATCGTCGGCCGTAACCGGAAAGGAGAAGGATGAGGTTAAGCTGGGTATGGGGGTGACTGAGCCGGTAACACCTCTAGCCGGGATGCAAGGAATTCCTCCCAGGAAGAGTCCTCTTCGTCCGGCATTCGAGATGCAAATGCTTCGGCAGCAGCAGGACGATGCCAACGAGGAGGAAGACTCATGTCTGAAGAAAATGAACGATCTTTTGAAGGAGATGGCCAAGGCTCTCCTTATTCAGAAGAACGTCAACAAGGCGATTAAGGACGGAATTCCAAAACTCGAGGATTTCCTTGGCGAAATCGAGGAATGCCGGAAGATCAGGCTGAAGGCAGTGAAGCAGGAGCGCGACGTTATGAACCGAGTTATGTCTGCTTCGCCTCAAGCTCATCTGGCTGAGTCCCAGACTCAAGCCAGAAAGCGAAAGAAGAGGCAGAGCGGTTCTTCGCCGGAAAGCCCTGAGCTTGTTGAGGTGGACTCAGTGCCGAGACCGGTTTTTGTCACTGCGGCATCGCAGACATCTCCTGTCCAGGCTACTCAATCCGCCCCGGGCGCTGTCGCGATTCCAGCGGCTACTCCTGCAGAGGTTCCTGCTCCGGCGGCTAATCCTGCCTTGGCAGCAAACTCTGCCTCAACACCTTTGGGGGGCTGGAAGACGCGCCTGTCTAAGAAAGAAAGGAGGAGGCAGAAGCAAGTGGAGGCAGCTTCGAAAAGTGCGTCGAGGGTGGAGCGGACGCAAGTCTCAAACCCGGTGGGGGAGGCCTCTGGCAAGTCTGTCAGAAAGCCTAAACAACCCAGGCCTAAGAAGCCCAGGACGGAGGCAATCTTGATCAAGCCCTTAGGGGGGCGATCTTTTGCTGATGTTCTGGGTCAGATTAGATCGCAGGCCAAACCGGAAGAGACCGACACCGTTATCAAGTCTATTCGGCGAACCCAGAACGGGGATGTCCTCCTCGAACTGGGGAAGTCGAGTGACAAGATCGGTTTTGCCGCTTCCCTCAAGACTGCACTTGGGGACAAAGGCTCCATCAAGGCCCTAGAACCGAAATGTTCGGTCGAGATTCGGGACCTTGATGCCCTCTCCACCGAAGATGAGGTGACCCGTGCGATCCAGGTGGCACTCCCGGAGATACCGGCTGATGGAGTGAGGGTATGGCTGACAAAGCCTAACCGAAGTCAACTCAGGATGGCTGTTGCTGAGATGGGCGAAAAGCACGCCAATAAGCTGCTTAGCCTTCAGCACCTCAGAGTCGGTTGGGTCAGTTGCAGGCTCAAACGGAGGGTGGTAGTTTCGAGATGCTTCCGCTGTCTCGGTTTCGGCCACTCCTCCCAAAACTGTAACGGGCCCGACAGGAGTGCCAACTGCTTCCAGTGTGGAGGCCAGGGCCACAAACGCAAGGAATGTTCCTCGAGCCCATCCTGCTTCCTCTGCAAGGATTCAGGCTCCAGTGCCCTCGGTCACTTACCCGGGTCTGGTCAGTGCGGTGCCTTCAGAGCCGCACTTGAACAGGCAAAAGGCAGCGGCCAGTAATTCGCATCCTCCAGGCCAATCTTCATAGATCCTGGGGAGCTGATAACCTTCTAGATCAGCTCGCCCGAGAACTTGGTGCTGACGCGCTCCTTATCAGCGAACAGTATCGGGACAGAGACCCAAACATTTGGATCTCCGACAGCCTCGGTACTGCTGCATTTTGGGCGCGTAATACACAGGATGTCTTGGTGCGGAGTCACGGGCGCGGCCGAGGATTCGTCTGGGTTCGGTGTAGGGACGTGACTATCTTCAGTTGCTACCTCACACCCAACGAGGCCGTCCAGGACTTTCGCGACAAGATAGATAGCCTAGAGGAGTGCGTTCTCGGCACCACCGGGCATGTCGTCGTTGGTGGCGATTTCAACGCCAGGGCCGTCGAGTGGGGAATGCCCTCTACCAGCTCCCGGGGGAAATACATCCTGGATTTCATCGCCAGGGCCGGTCTTGTCGTCCTCAACCAGGGCGACACACCTACTTTTCGGCGCCCCGGGCAGAGAGGCACGATCCCTGACGTCACCTTTGCGTCTGAGTCGCTCCTTCCGAGGATCTCTGGCTGGAGGGTTGTCGAGGACTACACGGGTAGCGACCACCAATACATCGTGTTTGACCTGCATGATCAGGCAAATCGTCGAGTTTCCGCATCTCGGGAAGGGCCACGCCGGTGGAACACCAACAAACTGGACGTGGTCAAGTTCACCGAAGTCATCTCTCGGGGAGCGCAGGGGAATCCTGGTGAGGCTGGAGCCGAGGCACTAGTAACATCCACGATGGAACTTATCGTCTCGGCCTGCGACCAGTCTATGCCGCGAAGGAAACCCCGACGCGACAAACAACCCGTTTACTGGTGGACTGAAGAGATTGCGGAACTCAGAAGAACATGTTTAAGAACTAGACGAGCCGCCACTAGAGCGAGAATTCCCGCAGACAGAGTTCGTAAGTCGGAGGCCTATAAAGCTGCGAGAAAATCTCTCCGCCAGGCGATCAACAGGAGCAAGGCGAATAGCTGGAGGAGACTTCGGGACGACGTTGATTCCGACCCGTGGGGCCTGGGTTACAAACTTGTAACACAGAAACTCGGCGCCCGCTCCCCACCTTCCATCATGGAGGGCGCCACCATGGGGAGGATCGTCGCTGCGTTGTTTCCTGAACATCCACAGCGACCGCCGGTTGACTTCGGACGGGTAGAGGACGTTCCACTTTTCACTTTCGAGGAGCTGGAAACCTCCGTTCTCTCCCTGAAGAGCAACAAGGCTCCTGGCCCGGATGGGATTCCCAGTGAGGCTTTAAAGAAAGTATTTTTAATCAACGCTGACTTGTTGTTGAGAATGTACAATGCCTGTTTGGTAGAAGGGGTGTTTCCGGCTCCCTGGAAAACAGCCAGGCTTGTACTGATCAGCAAGGGCAAAGGTGATCCCGAGCTGCCGTCGTCCCACAGGCCTCTCTGCATGTTGGACACGGCTGGGAAGCTGTTCGAGAAGCTGATCCGTTCCCGCCTGACTTCTGCCGTGGAAGCTGCCGGGGACTTATGCCCCCGTCAGTACGGCTTCAGAAAGGGACGGTCAACGATCGACGCTGTCACCGAAGTTCAGAGAGCTGTGGAGAGAGCCGCGAGCCACAACCATTTCTCCCGCCGAGTAGTGCTTCTTGTTACGCTTGATGTCAAGAATGCCTTCAACTCGGCGAGGTGGGTCGATATGTTGGATGCGCTTCGCAACACCTTTCGTATTCCTGCATATCTGTTGCGGCTCGTCGAGGATTATCTACGCTCTCGAAGCCTGATTTATGACACGAGGGACGGAACGCGGACGATGGAAGTCACTTCTGGTGCCGCACAAGGTTCAATACTCGGCCCGGATCTCTGGAACGTTGCCTATGACAGCCTCCTGAGGTCCGAGATGCCTGAGGAAACCACTTTGGTTGGGTACGCCGATGACGTCGCAGCTCTCATTGCTGCACGCAACGTTGAGCTGGCCCAACTGAAGTTGAACCGAGTTATGCGGGTGGTCAACAACTGGATGTCCGATCACGGTCTCTCACTTGCTCTCAGTAAGACGGAGATCGTGATTCTTACGAAGAGGAGGATCGACACCGTCGTCCCGTTTCGAGTGGGAAGGGAGGTGGTCACATCAACTCGTGCCGCCAAATACCTCGGGGTTATGGTGGACACCAAGTTAAGCTGGAGGGATCAGATCTTCCGTACGGCGGACAAGGCCGCTAAGGTAGTGACTTACCTTAGTAGGCTGATGGCCAATGTCGGGGGTCCCCGATCCAGCAGAAGACGTCTGTTGATGTCCGCGGTCCAGTCCGTGCTTCTTTACGGGGCAGAGGTGTGGGCAGGCGCTCTAGATAAGGAGTGCTACAGGTTGCGACTCGCCCGGGTTCAGCGTCAAGCTGCGCTCCGGGTGTGTTCCGCCTACCGGACAGTGTCCGAGCCTGCCGTCCTGGTGGTCGCCGGAGTCATCCCTGTCAAGCTCTTGGCAGGGGAGAGGAAAGCGATTTATCAGAGACAAGGCGAGATCGGCAAGGACACGGCAAGAACAGAAGAGCGCTCCCGAACCTACCAGCAGTGGCAACACAGCTGGGAGCACGACACCCGAGGACGATGGACTGCGCGACTTATCAAGCAGGTCCAACCATGGGTGGAACGGCGGCATGGGGAGGTGGACTACTACCTGACCCAATTTTTGACAGGTCACGGCTATTTTCGGTCGTACCTGAACCGTATGGGAAAGACCGGTTCACCGGACTGCATTTATTGCCCGGGTGTTCCCGACGATGCGGAACACACATTCTTCCGCTGTCCCCGTTGGGAAGGGCCCCGCCTGGAGGCCACACAAATCTTTGGTGCATTTTCGGTGGACTCGGTCTGCCAAAAGATTTTGGAGGATGAGGGCAACTGGGATTGTTTGTCACAGTTCGTCCGGGGCATCCTCCTGGAAAAGAAAACCGATCTGGACCGTGAAGTGGCCCAGATCCCTTGATCGAGCGGCTGGATAAGGAGCGAGCCCCACGGGCGTAAGCCAAATTTAGGCCTAGCCTGACGTAATGTGACAAACAATTCCAGGTTAGATTCCTAAAGAGTAGAGGAGGTTTTTTAGTGGGTAAACTCGTTTTTAGGGGAGCCCCACACTACAGGCTGGCCACCTGTGTGCGTAATGCATTTTTCCGCCTCTCCCTCAAAAAAAAAAAAAAAAAAAAAAAAAAAAAAAAAAAAAAAAAAATCCATTAATGATGTCGTGATAGCCTGTCCGACAGTTGCAGCATCATTTGATTCTCTTCCTTGTGCCAAGTTTCTTATCTTGTAATTATTACAAGTAAAAAACGCAAAATTATAATTTGGATCTAGATGTACTGTTTGTGATAAGGCAGCTGCGTCTTTATCATTAATACCCAATGACAAATTTGATAACCTTGCAGCCATGCAATCCCAAGCATTATTTTTGTATTTTAATAAATAAAATTATGATTTAAAATTGGATTTAAAATTTTGAAATTGGTCAAGTAGAAGCCATGGGATCTCAGCAGGTTGATTAACTGAAGCGTTGTAGGGGCACCATCATTTAGGTGAACATTGAAATCGCCTCCAACTATCACACGTAGATTGCGACTAGCAACAAAAGTCAGACATCCATCCAAAAGTTCAAAAAATTTATCACAGCTGGCGGCTGGGGAGTGATACACAGACAGTATTATTATGGATTTGTCACAAAGTACAACACCTGTGACCTCCAATACCTGCTCGACACAGAAAATATTGAGGTCAAGTCTCTCACATTTAAATTTATCATTTACAAAAATCGCAACGCCACCATTTTTCTTAATGGTCCTGCAGAAGGCAGAAGCCAAAAATTTACTACCCAAAATGTTCACTTGAGTCTCTGGTTCAGACGACCAATGTTCACTCACACAAAGAGCGTCAGGTTTCTTAACCTCATCAAAGATCGATAACATGTCCCATTTAGTCCAAATACTTTGTACATTTAAAAAAGAAACACAAAAACTATTACTAATATGAATGGGAGGAGACTGTCCTAGGCCTACCTCACAAGTGCTGTCTTTTGAGATTGTCCTAAAAAATGTTTCTCACCAGATGGAGAAGACTGTTTGTCGGCAGTTTTAGCCCTTGGGAAGAGAAATTTACTCACCAAAACACCTTTAGGCCATACATTAGCACTTATAATAGCTTCCTTGTGGTCCAGAGGGACCCTGATCTTAAAGGATTTGTAGCCCGGGAATTTAGTCTGCAACTCCTCAACCGAAACAGAAATATAACCACAAATGCCTTTTACGTAGTCAGTAGTGTTTTGAAGTGTAACGTTAGTTGCAAGTCGAGATACAAATAACCAAAAAGATTTTTCCACAGCCGTAACTCCAGCTAATGAACGAGATATATAGATGTCGAGATACGAGATATATGGATGATAATATTTTAGCCCTTTCTTGGAAAAATATCTATATCATCTATTTTTATATAGATGATATAGAGTCGAACGAGATATAACGAGAATAGCTCACCCTAGACACAGACAGGTGAGAAATGAGTGAACAAAGCGAACAAGCTTATCTCGGATCAAATTAGCGCGGAGAAAAAAGCTAGTTTTAATACTAATGACAACAAAGTTACTGTAATTTCCAACTATTTTCTATGTAAAAGAGCACTCAGCTAAAGGTGATCAGCTAGTTTCTAAGTAAAATGGGATGGCAAAAAAATGCAGAATTCCTCAATTTTGTGACTGATTTGAAACTCGACAAGAATGTGAATATGTCAATAAAAGTACAATAATTTTATTAAAAAAACAGTTTTTTATTACTTATATAAGATTAACAAAACCAGAAGTACATATAACAAATAGAACAATCACATCAATTAATACAATTAAATGATAAACATATATCAAAATTAAACAAAAGTTTTTTTATGCAAAAAGAAAGGTAGTACATAATAAAATAACTAGCATGAATAAATAATACACTGTTAGAGAATATTATATATTTAAAGTATTTCCATCCAGTGGCTTTACAAGTCTGATTATGCATGGTTTGTCTTAATATAAAGGTATTCATGATGCAGAAGATGCAATGAGAATCAGAATTTTACCTTTCACCTAGCCAACTTATACTAAAAATAAATTCCTACCATGTATTTCTCATGGGAATTTCAGCCATTTTTACAGGGATACATTTTTGTATAGTTTTAAATAAGGCACATGGTTTTACTCTACAAAACCTTAGTGAACTACCCTCTATCATTTGTGATACCGTATGAATAGTTTAAATTAGACAAGTTTGGCACAAGTTACACACACACAAACAACATTAGTTTTATTTGATTTTTAGAGGGAAGGAACTGTACCGCGATTGATATTTAAAAACACTATTAAGGTTGAGAGAAAATTTTAAATGTGTTTTAATGTGTTTTATTGTTAATTTCCAAAGATCAAATGCACAACCCCCATCATAAATTAATTTACAATAGAGTGGAAATTATTGAAAATGTATGGAAAAGTAAAATTTGTTAGCTGAATTAGTAATTGGTATTTAATGATGGAATACCGTAATATTTAAAGTGAGTTCAACATCCTTTCACTTTCACACCAATATGTCTACCAAGGTTAGGTTGTTGAAAGCACATTTTGATTGTTCTGAACTCACTCAATAGTTTCTGATGGTAGCTTCAGTTAATTTTTGTTATTTATATAACTAAAGTGAATGCATATTACACATTAAGCTTAATGAGCAATTAATTATAGTGAAAAATTTATTGACAAAAGCACATACTATACTGGGTGAACAACTTAACTGTGCCACTGTTGGCACATCTTACTCTGTGAGATTTAGAGAAAACTTTAAATGGGGAACTTCGCCTATTTTTTAAGGCAATGAAAAATATTAACTCAATTTTTTTGTAAATACTAAAAACATTCCTAAACATTTCTTATGAAACACTATATTTTATGGTGTTTTTTAGAATCTAAATAACACTTCAAGACTTTTTTGTTCATGAAAACTTTTTCCTAACCCTACCCATTTAGGAGCTAAACAAAGCTGAAGTTTTGAAAATGTACAATGTTAAAAGTTTTGAAATGAAGTTAAATTGTACAATTTAACTGTGCTACAAAGGGAAGCCACCATATTGAAAAATGGCAGACATTTACAAAAAATTTCACATTTTTTATTTCCTCAAAAAATAGGCAAAGTTCCCCATTAAAAGTTATAAAACCTCATAGTTACTGAGATCCTCTATGCGGCACATTTAAATTGTACCCTTGGGTACAACGGGTAGGCTTAGGATGAAATGTTCACGAGTAAAAAAGTCTTGTTAAAAAGTTCTATAAGAATTTTTTTCAAGTTGGCCGCCATATTGGGAAATATCACCCATTAACAAAAAAATGGAATCCATAAAAAAATAGGTGAAGTTCCCTATTTAAAGTTTTCTCTAAATCTAATAGTTTATGATAAGCCAATGGTGGCACGGTTAAATTGTATTCCCTGCATAGTGCATATTATTAAATGACAACATTAAACTTATAGCCAGAAACTTAACCAGAAAAAAAACATGGTCCCTTGAAACACAGTTAAAAGTGAAGATCTCAAACCATTCAATATATTAATGCATTTTTCAAATAATTTTCTTGTTTTAGCCCTTTCTCGTTTCCCCTCTAAGCGTCTATATTTTTCTTTAAACATTTGTATTTTTTCAATCTATAAGTTATATCAATAGTCGTATTAGTCAAGGGATATATGCAACAAATTTTGTTAATTGTTTGTAATTAAGTCTTTTTCCTCTAATGGTTTATCAGAAATAACCCAGAGTTTAAACCAAGAAATCTAAATCAACAATAGCACTATGTGGCATCTATGTGGTATCGCTTTTTCAAGTTAGTTTGTTTTGACGATTGTTAAGTCAATTTTCATGGAGGCAAACAGTGCAAGGAAAACTTTTTGTTCTTACAGCGAAGTTTCATAAAAACTGCAGAAGTGAAGGTAAACTCAAGTGTCCAAGGTTTTACAGTGCTAAAACGAAAAATCATCATGTTTATGGAGACAAACAGTGTAAAAAAACTATTTGTTCTTACAGCAATGTTTCATAAAAACTGCACAAGTAAAAGTCAACTCATGTGTCCAAGGTTTTACAGTGCTAACATGTAAAATCTATCATGTTATGTCAGAATATATGAAATATTATGTCTACAATATGTCAGAATGGTATATAAGTTATAAGATTTAGAGCAAACCATTCTTTAAGAACAATTAAAAACATTTTTTACGGAAGTTTGGGAGCTTAATGACTTTTTAGGTGCGCAAATTCAGAAGGCAATTTTAGCTTGCCTTTGTTAATATTGTCAATCATAAGATTTACTTGATCAGGTGTTCTTCCAGCTAATTCTTCACTACAAGCTATCAACTCCCGACACAATGGCCGACCAGGATTAGTTCCTTTTCTTATAAAATCCTTAAACTCAAGTATTACAATCCTCTTTTGCTTTTCAGTCCATCTTTTTCTTTGAATAAAAGAACCAGATTCTCTTGAAGAAATATCACTTTTTCGAGAAGTGTTTGGTTTTTTACATGACTGTTGTTCTTTATTATCAAGCTTTGACTTAGGATTAAGAGCTCCATCGTCTTCGTCGCATGAATCTTCCTGATTACTTTCTTCACTATTTGAGTCTTCACTGGATTCCATCTGATCGTTGAAATCTGAACTGGTGTCATACCGTGGCTTCTTTGATGCTGGCCAACGGGTTATGATGTTTCTGAATTTTAATCTCTTTAGTTCTAAAAATGAATCCATATCTTTCTTAATTGACTCTTTATCACTTTCACTCAGTGAAGGATCAGCCAATGCTTCATTTACCAACTGATCTACAGTTTGATTAATCAGATATGTCATTATGAAAGGTTTGGTTTGAAATTTCACTCTTCCGGTTTTTTCATCTATTCCACACAACTCCTTGGCTACTTCAAAAACACAGTCTACTTTTGAAGGTCTTAGCAAATCACGAAACTCTGTAATCGTACTATCAAGAGACTGGGCACATTTAAGAAATCTACCACCATAACGCAATAAATTACTTGTGCGAAGCAACCAAGTATTGTTTTGTTTAATTTTGCCAAGATCCTTCAAATATTGATCATGGAGTCTTTCTACAACACTACTGGCAGTGGCCACCAATAATGTATCGTTTAGAGCTAGCTTTACAAAATCATCTACAGAAATCCTTGGCAACACCAATTCTTTCAATTTTTCACTTGCTTGAGGGAGGGTGCAGATGGGTGGTGGTTGACACAATGGAGAAGCATACTTTTTCCACCATCCTTTCCTGTTACTTTTCATGTCAGCAAGTATCTCCTGACTGACATAATTTTTTATATCTAAAGAGTTATATTTACTGACAGCATTTTTGTTTTCACTCTCAATTGCTACATCACTCATCTTTTCTTTAAGGGTCTTGTCAAATTTGAAATTTTGTTCCTGGTTCAAATGTTGAAGTTTTGTTAGAGAAAATTCAAGGTTTAAAACCTTTTCAGAGGTGCCAACAGTTTGGCTTGTTTGCTTTTCTTGTAAAGAACTTACATCCCCTAAGTTTTCTATTTGATCATTCTCCACCATATTACTTTCAGAATCTGCAAGAGAAGTATTTTGTTGCACAGGCTCAACAGAATTAATTTTGTTGGATGACAAGTCTGGAAGTTCTTCTGTAATTGCTACATCACAATCTTTCTCGTTAGAGGACTCGTCAAATTTAACATTCTGGTTCTCATTCAAATGTTCAGATTGTGTGAGAACCATTCCACATTCTGCATTTTCAAAGGTATCAACATTTTGGCTTGTTAGCTCTTCTTGATTAGTCATAACAGAACTTTCATCTCTTGTGCTTCTACTAAAATCCTTTCCAAGCACATTACTTTCAGAATCTACAAGAGAAGTATTTTGTGGCACATACTCGGGATTAGTTTTAAAATTACTTTTGTAAGTTTCTTCCAGAAGTGTGTATTCTCCTTTATCTATAAGACTTACCTTGTCAGGAGTAACATTTGTCTTGCTTCCTTCTAAAGGTGCTTCTGTTTCTTTTTTTGATTTAGATAGCAAAATCATCTTTTGTAAAAATATCAAAATTTCTTTAACACCTTGTACTAAAACAGCTTTTCGATCATAATCACAGGGTTGTGTATCAATAACATCCATAAATGCATAAGCAGATATATCACGTACTAACACTGCAAGCCTAAATGGCATGGAACTAACACTAATTTTCCCTGTTTCCTCTTCAAACTTGCAGAGTTCCTTAATTGTCTGTGAGACTATTTCAGTTTTCAATGGAGACAAACAATCAATGAGTTTATGTATTGAACAATCTTTTTCTTTAAGCTTTGTGAGGAAATTACATCCTAATTTTATTTTCTTAAAGGTGTATCGTTGAAAAGCTTCATTTTTATTCTTCTGATATCGTCTCTGATGATTACAAATAACTGCCATTAGAAGATCATCACTGAATGCCACTTGTGTAGCTAGTTCATTCTGCAACATATGAGTGATACCATCAATAATCAAACTATCTTCTTTATTTGCATTAATTTTAATGCCGAAAAATTGGTTTGTATTTGCTCTACCACCAATGCTGTCTTGATCATTACCACTATTGAGATCGTTCGAACATTTGTGTCGTAAAAATCTTCTTTTACAAAAAATACTTCCACATAATACACACAAAATACTACAAGCTTTTTGGAGGTGTCTTTTGTTTGGTAGCCGACTTTTGATTGGCAGTCGATGATACATTTTAAGCCTCAATTTAGAGTGATTAATAACTTTTCTGTCATAAACACTG
This sequence comes from Neoaliturus tenellus, assembly GCA_030545055.2. Taxonomy (NCBI): domain Eukaryota; kingdom Metazoa; phylum Arthropoda; class Insecta; order Hemiptera; family Cicadellidae; genus Neoaliturus; species Neoaliturus tenellus. The sequence continues at coordinate 34,277,246 of CM061537.1, forward strand.
TTCCATTTTAGTCTTAGTTTATCAAATGTTTCCAGTTTTTCTTTTCTTGTTTTATTGTTTATCAAAGCATTGTATTTTTTTCTATGATTTCTACGCAAATGTATTGGTAAGTTAGTGACAAAAGTTTTACACATCAAACAGTATTTTCTTTGTGGCTTGAAAGGTTTATTATTGTGAAATTTTGAATCTTTTCTTGGAACATTTACACTATTTTTTGCTTTCTCTTGCTTTTGAATTGATGGCAATCTCTCTTGACCTCTATCAGCTGATAAAAGTGAGAAGTCACATCCTACTCCATCCCTGTCATTTAGATTGGGTTTTTTTGGTAAATGAGTAGATATTAAATTCTGTAAAGAATGTGTAATGGATATACATTTGCACTTTAAATTTTCATTGTGACCTGTGGTTTTGTTTTTAGACACATGATTATCCTCTGTTAACAAAGACACATTTTTCCAATTATTTTTAATGACTTCCAAAAATATGTTTATATCCCTGGTCTTGACGTCTTTCTCTTCATTGTTTTGGGATTTTCTTTCAACTTCTTTTATCACCTCTGCACCTGCTGCATTGAAGAACCATGATAGGGATTTTAGAAACAACCCTCGACATCTGGTGTGATTGTAACTTTCAGACATTTCTTTGATGGTGTCAAGTACTAAATATAATTTTGAAATAGAAAAGCAATCACTAATCCTCAGCGTTGTGGAGTCTTTCTTTTGCATTTTTCTGAACAGCCTGATTCCATCCAAAATTCCTTGACATGCTTCCAGCCTATCTTCATCACTCCCATGAAGGCCAAAAGCAGCCACTGCTTCAACCACTGGATCTCCAGATTCTTCGATTTCATCTGCACTTTGTAGAGTCTGAAATAAATACATGAAATTATTTTATGGAGTGGTTTGTATTGGTAATACTTTGAAAGTACTGTAGGTAATCAAATGTCTACGAGTAAATTTGCTTTAGCTAAGTCAATAAAAAATACCGTCGCAGCAGACCTGCGTAATTAGCGAATTTCCAATGGCAATCTTTACATAAGTGTACATAACACATTTAAACACACACTATGAGTCTTTACATAAGTGTGTGATATCAAATTTTATGATGATCAGACGATTTTTGCACTAGTTATCGTGTTCACAAACACTCAAAATTGAAAATTCTATTTTCCATATAAGCCCATGTTAAATTTTTTAGTAAATCGTTATTTGTGCAGTTTTAAATGTGTTTCCGACAAATAATCACTTCGTATCCAGAAAGTACATATAAAAAGCCACAACTTAATATATAAAATTATGTAATCGCAGAGGTGTCCCTACAACGATATAAACGGCAGCTCCCATGAAAACGACGGATTATTTCCAAAGGAAATTCGCTAAAAAACTGATTTATAAGTTTACAATTGTTGTTATGATTAGTAAGAAAAGTTTTTATTTTTAAGATTGATTTCTCTACCCGATCTTTGGATTATCTCCCAGTTCATATTACTAAGTATTGATTAAAGTAGAATTCCTTTTAAAGTAGACTTCCTAAAGTAGAAGTCGAAGTGCCCTCCATGGAATTGAAGCCTGAGGGGAACACCAAGAGACCGGTTAAAAAAGTAATTCATGGAATGCTCACAAAAGTTCTAAAATAACTAAAAATGACAAGTAATGTTGTCTTACTTTCAATGAAATATATATTTGATATATATATATACCGATATTTTTAATCATTCGCAAATACTCGTCTCCAAAATTACATGTTTACCAATATTCAATAGAAACATCATGATTACAATGACAATCTCAAATATATACATAAAAAAGAAAGTTGTGTTTGTTACACTATTTATAACTCAAGAACAGCTGAACTGATTTAGCTCAAAATTGGTAGGGAAGATAGCTTAGAACCAGGAAGAACATATAGGATACTTTTCATCCAGATTCCTCCAAGGGGCTCTGCCCCACACGTCTTAAATAAACGGTATCAGTTAACTGACACATACTTTCTCCCAACAATATATAAAAAGGTGTTAAAAGCTCCAAACATTAATGTCTTGATGACTCAGTTGGATAGCTACCAGCTGAGCAGCGCTCGTTTGACCCTACGCGCGTCTGTGACTTTTAACAACGTACTGCGTTTACCGCTAAACGAAAAATTGAATTTTCTCCGCAACCACTTGACGTAGAACAATAATTTAAAATACTGGATTATTTAGTTTTTTAAGCTTGATTTAATGGTGATAAGTAAAATTTATTTCGAGACAACAGCTATTTTGAAAATTCAAAAAATTGATTTTTGAAACACTTTTTACTCCATAACTTTTGAACGCGCATTTTCCCGGAGATGCGGGTGGTGTCATTTTATTCACCATTTTAAGCTTAATAAACCACAAAATTTTAATCAAAATCGTTAGAGCCGTTTTTGAGAAATTTTGATTTTTGACGATTTTTGAGGGTTTTTGGGGGTAAACTACCCTTAAAAATGAAAAATTCAAAAAAATGAAAAAAACGCCTGGAATTATCGTGGGTTTGGACCTACCTACCAAATTTCATCAAAATCGGACCATTGGGGCATTCTCTAGCTCTGTTTACATCCTGACACACATACACACACACACACACACACACACACACACAGACATCACTCCGAAAACCACTTTTTTGGACTCAGGGGGAACCAAAATGGATAAATCCACCAACAACTCAAATTCGAAAATTTTGACGAAAACAATACTTTCTCCATATACTATGGTATAGGGGGAGAAAGTAAAATTACCATATTATTCTTATGGACGCAACATTTTTGTATTGGAGCATATGATTACATTTTGGAATATTAATTCTAGTACCCGGGGAGGTTAACTGAGCCTTGCTTGTTGGTTTTATTTTGTTATATTGTGTCATGGTAATCAAGCTATTAAATTGACATAAGGATCTTCACAGTTAATAGCTGTTTAGAAAAACTGTTTAAAATTAATGTTCCTTTATTTTTGTTTACTTTTAGTTGTTTTTTCGTTACCAAAATAGCAACTCATAAGAACAATGTTAAAAATACAATTTTTAAACTTAATTTTAGACAAAATTTGATTTTTCCTGGGATTGTGGCTGTTTCTAAACTTATTTTTTGGGCCCAAACACTCTTAAATGCAAAGTTTAAGCAAAATCTACCCGCTGAATTTCAAGATCGTGGAACGCACATCCCTTCAGACACTCCTTGTATTATAGTATTGGATAAACAGCTGTTCTCATTGAAAATATTGAGTAGAAATTTGTTTAAAGTGGAGTATAGACTTGTGGCAAGTGAAGTAACGAACGAGCTAAACCTGATGGCAAGTGAGTGCCACTGGCGGATTCAGGGAGGGGCAGAGAAGGCGATCGCCTACCCCCTATAAGAAATTTTTTCAGCAATTTTTACCTTGGCTATTTGAATGAATGAAAGAAATTGTTTATTCCGAAAAATATAAATGTGCAATTTAAAAAGATGCAATACTACATCTAAAATAATAGTAATAATAACTCTATCTGCATATACATTAAATAAAGAGCTTAAAAGGTACATGATAAAAATTGTAATTAATAATTACATTGTTTAATTTGGTATGGAATGAGCTGACAAGGGCACTGAGGCCTGTGCGTCAGCTCCGAGTTGCGTCCAGAAATTAATATTTTAACTAGATAATTGCAACTTCTTAAGAGGAAAAGTATTACTGTATCGTTAAGTTTTAAATAAAATTAGAAAAAATAGAATGTTTGAATATATACAACATGGAGGAAAAGACTTCAATTCCTAGAACCATTGTGAGATTGAGCTGTGTCTGCGACAGGCCGGCGGAGGGATCGAGGGGAGGGCGGTTGCGAGGGTCAAGCCAGTGATGCCTGGTGCGATTTTTAAATACATATAATGAAATACAGTAAAATTATTCCAAGTATTGAAAATTATTACATAAATTACGATACAGAACATGAGAAATGTAAAATGAATTAGTCATAGAAAATGGTTTATAGATTTGTAATGATATCATTCAAGGCGGGCAGAGAGGACGGTGGCGAGAAATTGAAGACACTATTCAACCATGACTTCACGGAGTTCCTGAAAAATCTGAAAAATACACCCCCAGGACAGCGGCGGAGTCAGTCGACTGCGGAGTTGGGTACAGCGGGGCAGACCGAGCAGTCAACGGTGGCGGCGGGTGGCAGCGCCGAGGCGTGAGGAGGCGACGCCGATTCTTCCACGGACGGACTTCAGGCTACATCGACTACAGGGAGGGACCAGCAACCAGAGAGCAGCAATAAAGACTCGCTTTTAAAGGTTTTGTCCTATAACGTATGTGGCCTTAAAAGTAAGTTAAATGATGTTTATTTTTTTGATTTAATAAGCAATTAGGATTTAATAATATTGTTTGAAACTTTTGTGTCAGAAGATGATAGGTTTTATGTTGAAAAAAGGCTTTCTAGTAGTTTTAAGGTACATTTTAGGTTTGCATACAGATTTGCTAATTTTGGGAGAAACATAGGGGGCATAGTATATTTAATAAATTTGCAGTCAAAGTTTTGTAACAACCTAACGTTTAGAAATGTGGGTAATTTTACAATAATCGAAGGGAATAAAACTATAATCCAGGAAGAAAATTTAACCTTACTGCCAGTCTATTTAAACTATAAAAATTGGGATGAAGATTTTTCTAACCTCATATCATTTTTATTACATTCAGATGAAGTGATAAATAATATACTGCTTTTCGGGGACACAAATGGGCGCATAGGGGATGAGCAATGCTTCAGTAATGGTATAATTGAAAACATAAATCAGGATTTAAGTGATAAAAGGCTCTCTAAAGATAAGGTGTTAAACAGTAGAGGTAGAAAAATTTTAGATCTATGCGATAGTCTTGGGCTGGTAATTTTAAATGGAAGATCAAAAAATGACAAAGAGGGAGAATTTACTTTTATAGGGAGTATGGGAGAGTCAACAATTGATTTGGCGGCAATTTCCATAAATATTTTAAGGTCAGTGTCAGATTTAAAGGTGTTAAGTTTTCCGGGTTCCGATCACATGCCTGTGGAGATAAGCCTCCGGACGTTCGCTCCTGGCGTCGGGGGAGGGGGAGGGGGAGGAGATAATGTTGTATCGCTACTTCCCCGGCTGGGCTGGACAAAAAATGACAACATTTTCTACAAAGATAAGGTTATTCGTAACGTATCAGGGTTTTTACCTGGCGCGGACTGCCAGCAGAGTGTTGATTATCTAATTAAAACCATTTTTAAATCGGCACAGTCGAATCCCAGTGTCAAAAACGTCAAATTTGCAGTGCAAAGTAAAAGCCCTTGGTTTGATTATGACTGTTTGAAAGCTAGGAGAAACGTATTCAAATTTTTAAACATTTTCCGCAAATCAAATTCAATCGATGATAGGATTAAATATAGTCAAGAGGTTAGAGCCTACAAATCAATCTGTAAAAATAAAAAATCCGAATTCAGGGCAAAGCTGATAGAAGATATGAGTCAGGCCAGAGACGCTAAAAAGTGCTGGAATGCGATAAACAATTTCAGAGCACAAGTTGATAGACGGGTCGGGAATATCGCACCTCAAGCTTGGTTCAATCATTTTAGCAGTTTGCTTAATCCTGAGTCGAACTGCAATCCAATATTGTACGCAGAGCCGGTAGTCTCAGATGATACGCTTGATCAAGTTTTTACTATGTCAGAGTTAAAGTTAGTTTTGTCCAAATTGAAAGTTCGCAAGGCAGCCGGCTTTGATAGAGTTCCTTATGAATTTTTTAAATATGCTCCGGAATTATTTTTAGATAAATTGTTATTAGTTTTTAACAATATTTTTAACCAACAAAACATCCCAGTCAGCTTTAAAAAATCAATAATTTTTCCACTTTTTAAGAAAGGAGATTTAAACGTGGTGTCCAATTATAGAGGGTTGTCATTCATCGATTGTGTTAGTAAAATTTTTACTAGTATGCTTAAAGATCGGTTGCAGCGCTGGGTGGAAGAGAGGGGCATTATATCTGAGGCGCAAGCAGGTTTCAGGCGAGGATATTCCACTGTGGATAATATATTCACACTATCTAGCTTGATTAATCTGAATATTTCAGCAAAGAGGGGTAAAGTATATGCATTTTTCGTGGATTTTAGTGCTGCATTTGATACGATTGATCGTAATGCTTTGATGTATAAACTATCTTGCGTGGGGGTATCCTCAAAAATAATAGGTATTATGAAAAGTTATTACAGTGGAACATCAGCTGCTGTATGGTGTAATGGAGGTGTCACTAGAGAATTTAGCACAAATATAGGCTTAAGACAGGGATGCCCGCTTTCTGCGTTAATGTTCACATTATTCATTAATGACTTGCCGGATGGACTGGGAGGAGGCTACACTGTGGATGGTTTGAAAGTTAATTGTTTGATGTATGCAGACGATGTTGTCCTTCTCTCTCCAACCGCCACTGGCCTTCAACACATGATTAATAACCTAGAAAAATATTGCGAAACTTGGAATTTAACAGTCAATTTAAGTAAATCAAAAATTGTTGTGTTCAGGAAAGGCGGGGTGCTAAGTAAAAATGATAAGTGGTGGTATAAGGGCAAGAAAATTGAAATCGTCGGTAGTTACAAATATTTGGGCGTTTTGTTTACATCAAAGCTTTCTTGGGAATCTCACTTGGTTGATAAGGCGCGAGCAGCTAATTTGGCAATAAATTCCGTTTGGAGCAGTCTTATCAATTGCGATAAAGTCCCCTTGCATACAAAAATTACTTGTTTTAACGCAATAATTAGGTCTATTTTATGTTACGGTGCGCAGATATGGGGATTCATGGAAAGTGGTACGGTAGAAAATGTGCAAAGAAATTTCATTAAACGTATTTTAAGGCTGCCAAAAAATACTCCAAATTATACTTTATTTTTAGAAACGTGTTTTGAAAAATTGTATTTTTACACTTTTAGTGTTCATGCTTGCTATATTTTTAAAGTATTAAATCTCGACCACAATAGACTACCTTATAAATTGGCAAAAATAACTCTGGGGAAAAATACGTTTTGGGCTAAAGAATGGAAAACGTTAGGGCAAAAGCATGAGTTAGTATTAGACATAAACAATATTGAGCGAATAAAAATGCAATTGTTGAGCACAATGGAAGCGGAGAAGGCCAGTTGGCGGGGGGAGTTGATCGGCAGGGCCCGAACGTCGCGTTATCACTCTCAGTATCTCACTCTCGACCTTGACCTTGGCGACAGGAGTGCGTTTGCCGGAGACTACCATATCTCCACAATCTCATGGGCAATTAAAGCTAGAGCGGAACTTGTTGATTTGAATTTCAAACCTTGGTTGGAAGGGAAAAATTACAATTGCAGTTTATGTAGTCTAAATGAATATGAAACAGTTAAGCACTTTGTGGCGATTTGCCCGGTTTTTGCAGCTATTAGAAAAGTGTATTTGGGGAAATCTAAATTAAATGATTGGGAATATTTTGAATTTTTAAATGGGAAGAATTGGTTAGCTCTAGGGGGTTTCATGAATTCTGCTTGGAAAATAAGATGGGAACTTATTCAGGAATTCAATTTTGATCAGTAACAAAATGTAAAAAGATTATTTTTGGTTTCAAAATAAATAAGTAATTAAAATAAAATAAATAAGTTTATTCTACTTTTATTTATTAATAGGTCTTAACTTTTTCAATTGAAATATGTAAAGTACATATGTATATTTTTTTCATATCCTTTTAATATTAAAAAAATGTAAAATAATTATTTAACAAGTGGTATCTTTTCCTACATGTAATGTGCATTACAATCGTTTAGGTTGAAGGTTTTTAATGAATATTGAAAAAATAGGTGGTATAGTTTAACCATGATTTTCTCCTTTTAATAGTTTTTCTTTCTGTATAAAAAAGTGTGTTTAAGTTGTTTTTTTGAAAATTGTCCAAAGAGATTTAGTTCAGTAATAGTAGTGTCAACTCAGCAGACGGTCTTTTGTGACCATGGCTAAATGTGTTAGTTAATAAGATGATGTAAACACTGTACTTATAACATGCAATAAAACACTTTTTCATTCATTTTTCATTCATTCATAATGATATCATTCCTACTCTAGCTGAAAATCTAGCGTTGAGAATGAGCAATTGCATTAAAAATATCATTAAAATTTTTAAAGATATGAATTAAAATACTTTTTACAAAAAGTTGCCTAATAGTTAAAACTGAAGTTTCCTGAAAGAGAGTCAGACAGGTATCATTTGTTTTTACCTAAATCAATTTTTAAATTAACTTCTGGGTTAAATTTAGTGGTTTTAAAATTTATTTAAGACAACCGCCCCAAACTAAGATGCCGAAAGATAAAAGGGATTGAACATATGCAAAGTAAACCATTTTTTTGTCATATTATCTTGATTTAACTATCTGAAAGCAAAAATATATTTCCCAATTTTGTTTTTGATAAAAGTAATATGGTTTACCCACTTGTGTTCGTGGGGTCCCAACGGGTATAATCCCAACGGATATAAACGTGAAATTCGTCTCAACAGGTAGAAAAACGAATCGTCCCAACAGGTATAAAAATTATATCCGTTGATACAAAATCATGTTGGTTTATACCGGTTGAGACAAAACTGTGCTTTATTTAACATTGTAATTTTCGTCTCAATAGGTATAATTCCAGTCTGTATCAACAGGTATAAAACTAACAATCGTCCCAACACGTATAAATGTGAACCGTGTCTCAATGTGTATAAATTCGAGCGGGAAAGGCCAGAGTTTGAAAATTCCCAACAGGTATAAAAGATCTGTTCCTTAAGAACAGTTCCAAAGAGTCGTTCACTTCAGGTTGTTCCCGGCTATGCGCAAAGTTGATGCGCAGTCGGCTTCCCCTCCCCGCCCCTCCGCACACACCAACCAATCCCTCCCCTCCCCCCCAACCCGCCACTCACCACCCCCCAACCCGCCCCACCCCTCTCCCCCCACCAACCACGAGGAGTTTACACTGGAGTTGCAGACATTTGTCTGCAATTTTTTGTCTGCAACATTTTGTTGTTGACTTTTTGTTGCCGACTTTTTGTTGCACACAAAATACATTGTCACTTGTTCAGCCTGGTTTCGACTCTGCCTAAGTTGACGACATTGTTGCCAACACTGTTGCCGACAAAGTTGCCTGGTCCAAAACCGGACTGTAAAACCTGTCGGCGACTTTGTTGGGGACACTGTTTTTAATTTTTTTGCTGTTTCCACTCAGTTGCTGACAGCAACACATTTGAAGCAACATTCTATGATTTTAGTCTGGTACTAGTCTCTGGATGGATGATCAAACCAATATCGCCAAATACACTGTGTGGTTTTGCCTTTTGAAGACTTCTCAAATTATTATTTAAATGTTTTACTCTGTGAATAAAAAAATAATAGACCTTAATCAACCACGGTTAATCCTCAACCCAGTAAATTTGCCTGTTTTATGATTGTCACACTACTATTATGGGTTAGATATCAGATTCATGTTCAGAGCTAAAAACATGTCAACAATAACCTGTAAAGAAAATGTGTAAAATAACGTCCTGCCTCAGGAAATTATTATTTTTCCCGCAGGAAAGTCGGAAAAGCAGAAAAAAACAAGAAACAGCCGTACACCGGCGTATTGCTCCGAGTGCGCATGCGCGGGGAGTCGTGTTTCCAACTGTCGCCGACATTCTGCTGTTTCCACTCCCAAAAACAGCTGTCGGCAACTCAGTCGGCGACAATGTTGCCCCACAAAATTGTTGTCGACACGAAATTATCGCCGACATTGTTGGCGACATTTTTTGAGCGTTTCCACTCTGCCAAAGTTGCCGACTTTATCGCCGACAGAAAGGCAACACTTGTCCAGTCAGTCAAGTTCATCACTGCTTTGTTGAAGTTTAATGATTCAGCTATTTCACTCCAAGCAGTATTTATTTTATTATTATTATTATTATTATTTTGTTCTTGTCTATGTATTCAGGCAACGTTGGGTTCCACAGAACGGGCCTTTCTTGATATAGCTCAATTAATGATACACTTTGATCCCTTGACCAATCCATATTAACTACAAAGAGGAACAATTTCAATACACACACAATAACAACTCAAGTTACATTGCCACACGGCGTAGGCCTACAAACGACACTAGCGTAGCCTTTGAACTGTATCCACACAGTAATGTAGTAAAATAAAGCCAAAATATGGCTAGAAAACAAAAAAATTGTTGGATATCAAATTTTTGCTGAAATGTGTTCTATGCCATCCCCTGACCTCTCTCATAAAAGTCCCCTGAAAATCCCCAGTGGGCAACATACCTAAAAATGATGGGAAGGCCCACATGGAGTCAGAAATAAATCTCTCGTCGACCAATGGGTTTATTTACATCAAATTAAAGCCCTTAAATATTAGAATATAATGCCGCAAACCCTATCTCAAAAGGTTGCCTGCGAAAACGGCAGCCTGTCAAACTTTCAGAATGGTTTATTTATGATTTGCATACACGCTCAGTAAATCAGTAAATTTAATAGTTTTTCTACATTTTAAATTACTAATGATAGTAAAAACCAGCAGTCAATTTGTAATCGTTTTTAAGGTTGGTAACGCTCCTAGCAGAATTTTTAGACGCTAAACAGTTTTAACCATTTTTAAAGAAATCTATATATTTAAAACACAAAGGTAAAAACCCTTTGGACAGTTCGTCTGTGACTTCTACTGGACCGATTTACATGCGGGTTGTACCAAAATAAACGTTTTCGGTTCTATATTAGCAGGTTTTATTCGTATTTCAAACATATTTACGTTGAATCGGTCAAAAATGAAAAATAAACTTTTCTTATGGAGATTTAACGGGGAAAAAAGCCAACATTTCCAATCCTTTGGACAGTTCGTCTGAGACTTCCACTGGACCAATTTACACGCAGTTTGTACCAAATATAACGTAAACATTTGTATTAGCAGAATTTATTTGCTTTAACATTATCTTACTTCTATCTTACTTCCTTCAATTAAAAATATCGTCATTTTCAAACCTTAACAATTTATTTATTTTACACGATTTCAATCAGCTGATTGTAAACACACGAGGTATTTTGTCTAAACACAGAATGGATGAACAAAAGCTCATGAAGGATTTGGTTTATTATGGCCAGTATCTAAAAACGTTTACAATTATTATGATGTATTAATTCTTTAAATGGAAAGAAAGTTGCTTAATTATGTAAAATAGCTGATTGCTATGAAATTAAGACTGGATTGTAAATGTTCAGTTTAAATAAATTGTTACAATTTTATTAAAAGAAACGTATTTATCGGAAATTCGTTGTGCAATCAATTTGTTGGTTGCCAGGTTGTAATGCTTTACATTTCTCTCACATACCAACGGAATTTGTGGCACAGTCGGTAGCGTATCATTATACAAACCATAAGGCCCGGGTTCCAAACCGAACTCCTCAAACATACTTTTTGTAATGTGTCTAACAACGGTGTCACTCATAAATGTTTTTACTGATGGTACCGATATTTATTTTAAGCTAAATAGAGACATTACAATATTTATAGGCCCTTTCAAATCCTCAAAAAACTTATTTATTTAAAAAAATAATAAATACAACTTGATAGTTTAGGCTTGCTTATTTCTTATGTTTTGATTAGGCTACTAAGATTTAGGCCTAAGTAAACAATGGATTTGTTATGTTTATAAAATACTAAAGAATGTCTGTGTTACATAGTAAGGGTGCAGCATTATTGTTTTAAAGGAATAAGCCTATAGGCCTACTTTGACAGACACTCCAACTAAAATTATGTAATATGCTGTGAAATAAATTTGTATTTTTTAAATTTGGATAGTTATTGAAACTTGCACACTACAGCATAAATATTGCTATATTAAAGTGGTTATAAATGGTTTCTCTACGTTCTATCCTACCCTAATACCAATATTTGTTACCAATAATTGAGCTATATCCGTCGAGTATCGACGGGCAACAACTAGTTGCATTTAAATTTCCCCTCTAAGCTGAGCCATTTCAAAATGTATAGTCCTAAAACCACGTGGTAGCTGTCCAATCAGGATTCTCGGACACAGCCTACATGCAGGTTTGTCAAATATTTCATGTATTCTATACCAAAATACATGTATTATCTGTACCTTACAATAATACTTATAGCATTTTTACAAATTTATGAATCATTCAATAGAAGAAAGGAGATTGTGTGTATAAATACATAATAAATATGCAAAGAAATTAAAATAGAATTTTGTACATTGTATCTATGGTTTAATCACAGACGGCAGATAGGGATTAGTCGAGCGGTTGGATGGGGGGGGGAGGGCTTCACCTGAACTCTGCCCCAGGCCGCAAACATTTTTTCGGCGGCCTTGTATACAGATATCTTTCCTATACAACTCCCAGATTCCTAGCCGGCTGTTATATTGTAATAAGCCAAACCTACACATTAAAAAGGAACAGTTCTCAATTAAAGTTATTAAAAAGCAATTGTTACAAATAATATTAAAAAACAAATGGACAATATGTTGTAATGTAAAATTACCAGCTGGAATCAGGGGTGGAGTGAGCCGCCGGGACACCGGGAAATTTTAGTTTAACAAAAAGTTTCAATTTTCAATTTAACTTGGCCTATCATAATTTGGACTGTAATTTAAATGTTTGTAACTGTAGCACTATAGAGAAAGTAAGCAGTTTTCGATATCTGGGAGTGATATTGGATGAAAATTTAAATTGGGGAAAGCGTGTTTGTAACTTACATTCAAAGATTCGATCTCCTTAAAGAACCTTTTAATTCTTAAAAAACATTTGTAGACTAGGCCCTAATACTTTTTTTACTAAAAACTCTTTATTTTGCTCTAATTAGTTCAAGATTAGAATATGCTATATCTTGCTGGGGAGGAACATTTAAAAGCCACATTAAAAAATTAAGAACTACTCAAAATAATTTTTTGCGATTAATTACAAACAGCTGTAAAAGAGATAGCTCTTTTCCGTTATTTCTTGAACTTAAAATACTTCCCATTCAACACTTATACATTTACAAAGTTCTCAGACTTTTTTATTTAAGAAGTGGTAATACTGGAACACAAAATCTTTTACATAACACAAGGAGTACTCATCTAGGGCTATTTAGATTACCTAACGTCAATAAATCATTATTCAGACACTCTTATCAGTACAACGGACCTAAATACTTCAACCAGTTACCTCAGGATGTTAGAAGCTGCTTAAATGTAAATTCCTTTTCTTCTAAAGTAAAACAATGGCTCTTTCAGAATCCAAATATAGATTTTTTAAACAATGTTTTAATTTAAGTACTTTTAATTTCGTTGGTATAAAATTGAAACTATTTTTCTTGTATGTTATTTAATTAAAAGATTATATTTAACATTTTTATTATTTTTAAAACTATTTATTTGTGTAGTCTTTGTTTGGTATAAGTTTTAATTTATGACAAATTTCAGACGCTACGGAGAGCGGCAAAATGTGTTTTTTTCAGTGTTAGGACTGGACTCAGAAACAATTTAATAATCTTTAATTTTGTTTATTTTTCACGTTGTCACAATTACTGGTGATGTGGCAACGAAACTCCTAGTTTTATATTGTGAATGTATAAATGTATATATATTGGTGGCATAAAGTCATTATTTCATATTTCATTATTTCATTTCATTATTTCAATTAACTTACAATTAATTATAAAGGCGCATTGTTTTCCTAACTGCAAATTGGAAGACGCTACATGCCTGACATTACAGGAATAAAATAACATCAAGAGGCGCGGAGGCGCTTCATTGCTGAATGAGCGGGTAGAAGTGAACGGCTCTTTTGAACGGTTCTTCAACTTGAACGGTTCTTTTATACCTGTTGGGAATTTTCAAACTTCGGCCTTTCCCGCTCAGATTTATACACAATGGGACGGTTTACCTTTTTATACCCGTTGAGACCATTTAATACTTTATATATAATGGGAAGAATCTGTCCCAACGAATATAAACTCAATTTATATTCGTTGGGACGATTTGAGAATATTTATACCTGTTGAGACGATTTAAACTTTGAATTTTCCCGCCACTTTTTATACCTGTTGGGACGATTCGTTTTTCTATCTGTTGAAACGAATTTCGTGTTTATACCCGTTGGGATTATACCTGTTGGGACCTCGCCCTTGTGTTGATCAAAATAGACTCCCAAGTATTTTTATAATTCTACCTTTTCAATTGATTCACAAGAACAACTTTAACTTTGATAATTACCACAAGTATGAATTATTAGATCTTCATAGTGATAATCTGAAGTTTTACTGAGAGAAATAGCAATGAATTTAGTCTTTAACGTATTAATATTATTCTAAAGAAAATATAATCCACGATAGGTCACAAAATTATTTAATGCCCTCGTTGCTCTGCCCTTTGTTGTACTTTACATAATTTTAAAGATTAAAAGTATATTTACCATTTAAATAATTTAGTTTGTAATTTTATTCCATTTATAATCCCCTGAGCAATTATTTTGGTTACATTTATTTTTATTGTTTCGTTTTGACGGACAGGTTCTCGCAGTCGCAAAACTTGTGCTCATAGTCGCATTATTTTCTCGATATAGACAAAAAATCCATTACTTTTTTGCATTTTAAGGAAAAATAAGTGACTTTTTGTTGACTTCTGTGACCACTATCTAAAATCCGTGACTTTTAGTGACTTCAGTTAACTTTAGTGATCAGTAGACACCCTGTATCAATTACCTGATAAATAACAAGCACTAAATATGCAATAATTTAGTTACGCTCCTGTTAGACGCTCCCCCTAGCAGGTCTAAGTTGCCACCGAAAATCACTCTATTCATGCTCAAGGTTATTTTATTTGAGTACAACTTGGCCTCTCAAACCCGCAAAGATTATCTTTTACGCCCGGATTACCAAAACCATGTCTCTTGAACTCAAATAGTTTGGTGGCAGTTTATCCCTTCCATACTTAGCTTGGAGTTATTTTTACGCAGCGGCACGCCTAAGCCCGAGCTCCTGAACCCGATTTTTAGCTGTTACGCAAAATCTGGTCCTGACCAGAATTTACACTCGGGATTAGGATGTACACGATCTCTCAAACCGCCTCTTAGTCTTTGACTCCGCACCGTCCACGGTTATCGTGTGAACAGTTCCTTCACGGAGTCGACCGCCTAACACGGCCGACGGCAGTGCGGAGCATCAATGATGGAGTTTCTCTGTTTTATAACTCTCTGTGTTCAAACCATAAGTGAGCAAGACTTTGTTATAATTTATCCATCAAAAATGGTGTCACAAAAGATAAAACAATTGACATTGTTGCATCTTTTTTCTGGTGTTAGCAGCGTACGTTATTCAATCTACTGGATTTTCGGCCAGTAATTATTATTTACTACGTAAAATTACAATTACAGTAACGTGATTGACTATGTACACTAATGTCAATAGACCTCTCATCCAATGCATTTAGTTTGATTCAAAATTTTGGAAGTTCGGTGTACGCTGCACCAGAGTCGCTGCCATCGATCTTGTTATTATTCAGCTGAATTTCCAGTGCTACAAACACACTTTACCAAAACATAAACATAACTTTCAGTTATAAAATGTTTCATCCTTAGTTGAGAAGAATGGTAATACTGATTATCATACATATACATATGTTATCTGTACTTCCATGTACGCCACACGAGATCGCACCACTGTCAATATGCTTCACACACGCCTATGTTATGAGAAGTCTACTCACATTAGTGTACGTAGTCAATGGTTACGTATATGATTTTTAGTTAATAGGATTTTTGGACGGAGATAGTCATTTTCCACCTAAAGTTGCATTTACATTTAAAATTTTCAATTACATCTTAATGCAGTGAATTTCACAATTTTTTAACAGCCTACTTTGATATTTTTATCGAGTAACACTTTTGCTATAGCTATTACCGACTGTAATTTCTTAGTGACATTGTACCACTAGATTCAAGATTCTATTTGACTTTTTTATTCATAAAACATACATGTGTTTGAATAGAGTCAAAATCTATGTATAAATTCTGTACATTCAAAACATAAATCGAAGCAACTACCTATTATGGAAAGTAAATACATTAAAGGTACTATGAGATTAATGAGCAATTTATTCTTTAAATTTCCAAGTTTGAGGAGGTCGGGATATTTTTTTTAGATTTTGGTATACTTTAGGTAAATTAAATATCTTAAAGATATACCACCATGAAGCATATTTACAACCATGAAGATTGTCTACAACATTTTTGACATTTTCTCTCTGCTGTTGTGTTTGTTCATGGCAACTCAACGTCTGATAGGAGTTACATTCAGGTGCATGGTGTCAGTGAAGGTATTGACAACTATAACCCTCGCCACATAACTTGACGAATGAATTTTCACTACTATTCAGTTAAAATGATTGGATAATCAGCTGTTCTATAAAAAATTGCATGCAACGTAATCTCAATGTTTTTGGAAAAGTACCCCCTCTTCTCCCCTCGCCCTACCCAGGTGTTTTTTGCCATTCGTCAACTTATGTGGCGTGACTTATAGCTCCCCTTGAACATTCAATTTGTATCTACTGTTTGTCTCACATGTTCTACATTATATATTTAACGTAATATCTATGGAGAATTTTCAGAAGAATGTTTAGAAATTATCCAACAAAAAATCCAACAATGACGTTTTAAAGGACCATAATTGGAGATGTCAAATCCATAATTTTACAGATTCATAAACCTTCCCAAAATGATAACTAACTTGTATTTTACACTGATCATTACACTGTTAATACTTACCAATACAAATTCTCCTCTAGCATCAGTCTCAGTAGCTGCAGCTTCTTTTAAAGCAGAAATATCAGCAGATGAAGTTGGTGATGCGCCGATGGTATCATATGAGGTACTCTGAACAAATAAAATATATTTAAGACAATTTAAATAAAAGAGGTTTAAATATTTTAAATTGTTA
Organism: Neoaliturus tenellus; assembly: GCA_030545055.2. Lineage (NCBI taxonomy): Eukaryota > Metazoa > Arthropoda > Insecta > Hemiptera > Cicadellidae > Neoaliturus > Neoaliturus tenellus. The sequence goes on from CM061537.1 coordinate 34,294,210, forward strand.
TACATTATGATAAATGCAAACACAAAACTTTTGCTCCTTTTTTCAGCTTGTGAATGAATAAGTTTCTATCTTCTTATTTCTATAAGTTTCGTATGTTACGTCCCTTTTTCTCTCGACCTACTGAACCGATTTTTAAGATTGAGGTGTCACTTTAAAGCTTAGGATATACCGCAGTGACGAATTGTAATTTAAAAGGTCATATTGTTTCAGACTTCGCCCCGCTCGCCTTTGATTTATTTCTAGAGGGCGCTTAAAATTGTTGAATGTTGGCTGCCTTTGTTGAATATTTTTTATAAATACATAACAGATGATTACCTTCAGAGGAATTTTAAAATCCCGATAGTAAACAAAAATAGATCTCTGTCACTTCATAATCAACATTCACTTACTATAGGTGAGTTTCACTTATACAGAATCATAAAATGCGCAATTTGCGCACGGGCCACCTTGTATTTATTTATTCATTAGGCTAAGCTAAAAGAGGATATAACATAACTAGATAACTGAGTTTTATTCTTTATTTAAAGAAACCCGTCTTTCCCCGTTCCCTATGTTCTCTATTTATTTTTTATAGTTTTTCAGACAAAACATACGCAACATTGACCAGACAGACTTATAAAACTGTTCTACTTTAAATTTTCAATGTTTTAATACTTTACCTTTTTCTTTTCCTTGACTTTTGAATAAATGTATCTCCATTCTTTTATAACTGTGAACACAAAGGTTGAAACATTCTCAATCATAGCAAATTTTTCTTCATCTGGCAAAGATGGATCCACTTTGATATCATCTATCATTTTTCCAGAACACTCATCTATAACCCATTTCAATCTACTTTTCATGCCTATGAGATTTACTTTTCCAGTGTTTTCGTCAAATCCTGCCATTTCTTGCATTATTGAAAGTACTACCTTCTCTTTTGTGGGATGAAAGCAATCCCTCATTTTCGTAATCGTGCTATCTTTGTTTTTCACCCCAGTTAAAAGCCTAGCAGCATCTCGAAATTTTGTGATTACGTATTGTCTATCTTTTGCCGATGGATGTTTTTCCAAAAAGTTAAAACAAACTGATTTGATCAATGGATCAGATAACGCAATTTTGCCCATTTCCGATGATTTTATAAGAAACAATGTACGTTCTCTTGTAGCTTCTTCTATGTTAATATTAGAGTTGTTATTAGGAGCCACATCATGTACGTCATTCTCTTCATCAGATAATATTTCTACAGGAATACCTTCATTTGATGATACTTCACTTACTACGTCACTTTCTCTTTCAAACAAACTCTTATTTTCAAACTTCTGCGTTTCTTTACACACATGCTTGTCATATGATGTTTTTGAAAAAAATCCATGACATGTCCTACAAGATGTGTAGTCTGCAAGAGATTTAACTGTTTTCTCAGGAGGAGTTTTTAAAACCATTAATTGGTTGTTCAAGTCATCTTTACTATTTGAATTAGTTAGCGAAGCTTCATTGCCACTTTGTGGTTGCAACATCTGTGCCAAATCTTCACTACTTGCCTGAAACAGGGAAAAATTCTTAAATTCACATCTGTAAAGGGTTATTCCAAAAAATTTAAAGATAAATTAGTTAATTTATTTTTTTGAAAATACTAATGTATGAAATGTATATGTATGAAAACACTCACAATAAATTTTTGTAGCAGTACATCAATACACAAAGAAGGATTGTGAAAGAACTTTGAAAGAATGTAAAGAATCTATTGAGCTTTGTATAACTAAATTTACAGAATTACTCGACTGATTTTATTATTTAATTGGTCGTTTGAAAGCTTCATCCGTGTAGATGTGCAAAGAAACATGAAAGATTTTTTTTTAAGATATGGTTTTAAGTTTTAAGATATAATAAATACTAAAAACACGTTTTCTGCAAGAAATATAAAAAAGTGGTTTTTTTCCACTTTTGTTGATTTATTCACCGTTCAAAAGTTATTTGTCAAAATGCCAAGCAACCTCCAAATTTAGAGTGGTCGTGACAAAACACTGAATTAGATTTAAGATTCAAGATTTGTTATTTGCCATTAGGCATACAAAATTGATGCATTGGACATAGTCAAATTGTAAAACTAAAATTAGTGCAATCTAAATTACAATCAGTAGACCCAGAGTGTGCATTATCAAAATGTGAAATATTAGTTAACTAAAATAACTTTAAACTCTGATACATTCAAACATAACAAAATCTAAAACTAAATAGTTTTTAAAGATTTTAGAGATATTTTACTCAAACTTTTTATAACTAAATATACAGTTCTACAGGACCGATTTTATTATTTAATTGGTCGTTTGAAAGCTTCATCCGTGTAGACGTGCAAATTATTATGAAAGTTAGATTTTTTAAGATTAATGGTGAAATAGTAAAAACGCATGGTTTTTACAAGAAATACATTGAAAACAAGTTTTTCGTGTTTCTTCATTAGAAGACAAGATTTGGCTGCCTTTGTTGAATATTTTTGAAAAATGCATAATGGCAATTTATAGAAAAAATAATTCTCTTTCAGAATATCACCATCCACTTTAGTCGATTTCCTCACCATTTAAAAGTTATTTGCAAACAAGCTAAGCAATGTCCTAATTTATAGTGGTGAGAAAATACTGAATTAAAAATATTTTATAGAACTTTGTACAGCTAAATCTACAATTCTACACTGTAACAATTTCATTAAATAATGGGTTGTTGGAAAGCTTCATCCGTTAAGATGTACAAACAATTATGAAGGTATGATTTTTTTTTAAGAGTTATTGTGGAAAAGTAAAAACACATGTTTTCTTTAAAAAATACATTAAAATGTTTTTTTAGCGAATTTTCCTATATAGGGAATATGCTATTACAGTAGTAGTCACGGTAAAACCTAAGCCCGGGACCATGATACTTTTTCGTTTTGAGGTCCCTAGAAGCCAAAAACAACGTTCGTTCAAATTGATATATGTGTAAATATATTTAGGGATGTGTCGAATCCGAATCTCGAATCCACCGAATCTTAAGAAAAGATTCGGATCCGAGATTCGATGAACTATGTCCGCCGACAGATTACGCCATCACGGCGCGGCGCCGAGCTGCCGACGCACTGTGTCTGAGTAATAATTAGGGATGGACGGGATCCGAAATTTCGGGGAAAATTTCGGGAGAAAATTTGTCCCGATCATCGGGCGGGATTTTTTACTCGGGAATTTGTCGGGTCGGGAACTGCCGAACGGCGCGGCGGCCGCGATTGCGGCCGGCGATCTCGGTCGGCGATCGCGGCTGGCGTTCTCGGCCGGCGATCTCGGTCGGCGATAGCGGCCGGCGGTCTCGCTAATGAGAAACGGCACAAATACACGCGGCCACATTCCACCACACATTCCACGGACGCTTGAGACGATCTATTGTTCAGCTTATCTATTGTCCGACCTCAGGCAGTAATTTATTCAAGAGGGGTGTTTTTTGCTACTAGTACCAAGTGCTACTTTCTGAATCAATTGTCATAGAAAACTAAGGGATGGCTCGTTTAGCCACATTTACACTATACAACTTGTTCTATAAACTTTTGTTGTGCAACATGTTTTATACAACTTTTGTTTTTAAAACTTGACCTTGTGTTTATAAAACTTTTGTTGTTAAACATTTCATCTTAATCGCTAAACTTCAGTCTTAAACATGTTTAACAAAAGGCCACAGTCACCATGAGTGCTTGTGACGATGATGTGGTATGGCTGCTGTCACATGTGTTGTGATTTGCTGTGCTAGAAGGAAAAGAGCAAAACGTCGCTTTTGGGTAGGCCTACGTCCTTCGCTGCAAGCTAGGGGTAAGTATAGTGGCAGTGAAATGTTACAAGATTTAGAACAGGATGACCAAGATTTTTTGGCAGGGGAATTGAGGACTGATGGTAGCTTCAAGAACTTTTTAAGGATGACAAGTGCGGACTTTGAGTAGTTGATACTTCTTATAGGAGAGCGAATCGAGAAGAAGTGCACATCGTTCTCTCCTTGTACTGTTCGATGAGCTGAAACATGTCTGCCTGGCGCCACTCCATCACAAACGGTCCACTAACCACTCCACTAACTTAAAAAAATAAAAGCACGTGTTGTAGGCGGCAGCAGGAAGCGCACTGACATGACAGAACAGCAGAAATAATGTTTGGTCAACAAGTTTGACGTTTTAAGAAGGTATTAAACATGTTGTACAACAAAAGTTTATGAAACACAAATTTCCTTTGATCTTTCCGACACGGCTCGGGAAACCTGCAACCTGTTGCAAAACACGATTTTTGGTTTTTAAACACATTTGTTGTACAACTTGTTTAAGAAATTTCATTGCATTCTTAAACATGTTCAAACCAATTAGTATAAATGGTTGCACAACAAAAGTTGTACAACAAGTTGTATAGTGTAAATGCGGCTTTTGATTCGTCTAATTCTTACAAATTTAACAAAATTTTAACCAAAGTTGTGTGACTTTCCAATGAAAGGGAAAATGGCAAAGTATTGTTAAATAAATCAATCTTTAATTGAATTACTGTTTTATAATGTTACAAGCATCTTATTATAATTTAATATAATTTTTAAATGAAAAACTTAAAATCACATTAAATATATCTTTTAAAATTAAACATTACAAATATATTTATTAGATTTTGAGGTTCATAACTTTAAACTTTCATTGTTTTTTATTGATTTTTTCATCATACACTCCTTTTACTTTCTCCCCCTATACCATAGTATATGGAGAAAGTATTGTTTTCGTCAAAATTTTCGAATTTGAGTTGTTGGTGTATTTATCCATTATGGTTCCCCCTGAGTCCAAAAAAGTGGTTTTCGGAGTGATGTCTGTGTGTGTGTGTGTGTGTGTGTGTGTGTGTATGTGTGTCAGGATGTAAACAGAGCTAGAGAATGCCCTAATGGTCCGATTTTAATGAAATTTGGTATATAGGTCCAAATCCACAATAATTCCAGGCGTTTTTTTCATTTTTTTGAATTTTTGATTTTTAAGGGTATTTTACCCCCAAAAACCCTCAAAAATCGTCAATAATCAAAATTTCTCAAAAACGGCTCTAACGATTTTGATTAAAATTTTGTGGTTTATTAAGCTTAAAATGATGAATAAAATGACACCACCCGCATCTCCGAGAAAATGCGCGTTCAAAAGTTATGGAGTAAAAAGTGTTTAAAAAATCAATTTTTTTGATTTTCAAAATAGCTGTTGTCTCAAAATAAATTTTACTTATCACCATTAAATCAAGCTCAAAAAAACTAAATAATCCAGTACTTTAAATTATTGCTCTACGTCAAGTGGTTGAGGAGAAAATACAATTTTTCATTTAGCGGTAAACGCAGTACGTTGTTAAAAGTCACAGATGCGCGTAGGGTCAAGCTCGCGCTGCTCAGCTGGTAGCTATCCGACAGAGTCATCTAGACATTAATGTTTAAAGCTTTTAACACATGTTTTTATAATGTTGGGAGAAAGTATGTGTCAGTTATCTGATACCGTTTATTTTAAATAGCAAAAAGTAGCTAAATAAATACATAGAAATAAAAATAAAAATAATTATGTCTAATAGTGTACATTTTCAAAGTTCAATTTTTATGATAATCTCTAAGTAAGAACCTGTCTCAGTTAAATCAATAAGTATAAAAAATAAAAAAGTAAACATTTCTTGGGGTTATAAATGGCGTTGGTTTGTTGAACCACTTCATTCCTTAGTGTTAATATTTATTATAATTTCAATTGGTTGTTTTTTTTTTTTTTTTTTTTTTTTTTTTTTTAACTGAGCAGGCCTTAGGCCTATTTATGTAATACAGTTTTGTTTTATTTACAATTTTTCAATTGTTTTAATCTATATTTTATGTACATAATTTTTTTTTTAATTCTTTATACAAAACGTTTAATATTTCATTCCACAAAACTTTTATAACATTTTCAATGGACTTTTGTTTTATGTATATTGTTTAGTGATTTGATTTAAATTTTTTGGTTACAAAGAATTTATATTTTATCCTTATCTCACTGTATACTGCAAAGATAAAAATTAGATATTTTTAATCTTTTCAACAAAAGGAGGTTCATTGTATCTTATACAAATAGTGGAACAATTTGGAAACAGAACCAGTTGATATTTAATATTAATTTGTCCTCTTACGACACTCATATAAAAGTCAAAACGAATATTTCCCGTTAGCGTAGAGAAGAGCAATCCCGTCCCAAAATTGGACGGGAAATAAAAATTCCCGTCCCGTCCCGAACTAAAAATCCACTCCCGTCCATCCCTAGTAATAATTAATTGTGACTACGCATCGGCTACGACTAGAGCCATTATTCATATTTATATTTAGTATATATTTATTATTTATTAATTGTCATGATACGAGAGAAGATTTACGAAATACGATCCCATTATCAATGACGGTGGTTTTTAGAATTGTCTAAACAACTTAAAAAGATATTACTTCCTTGTAATTTGGCTTTAAAATATTATTTCTTAATAATGACTCTTATTTGTTTAACACTAAGAATAAGATTGCTATTGACATTATAGAGAGAGAAAAAATCTGTAAATTTAATCCTTGTTTCGGGACTCGAGATTCGGGGATTCGAGATTTGATTTTTTAGGATTCGGATTCGGATACGAGATTCGAAATTCCTGGATTTGACCATCTCTAATATATATAAAAAATCACAATATATATATATATATATATATATGTGTCCGAACACTATAACTTTTGAACGGAACCTTCGATTTTGATGAAATTTGGTACAGGGGTGTAAGCCAGCATCTACTAGATTGAGTTCGCGAACCAGAATGATCGGACCATGGGAACGGGGTTTTATGGGGTTTCAAAAGGGTAAAAAATGGGTTTTTGGCTGTTTTTACTTTTATTTATAAAATTCAACAATTTTAACTCAAACCATTTAAAAGAACTTAAAAAAACAAACAATCTAGGATTTTGAATTTTTTACCTAGCTTTTAGTTATGGAGAAAATCCAAAAAGTATGTTTTCCATGTTATTCTTATGGGAAATCAAGAAAATATTCTATCTTGCTTATTTAATGACATATCTTGATACAATTTGGTAAGTACATTCATTCAGAAGCGTTTAACTTACATTTGCTTAGAAAACCCATATGGCGACAAACCTACGTACTCACCCCTATGGGTTTATGGGAAGTATACTCTAAAACAAGCTCCGTTTGTATGGACACAGTTTTTTTTTGCTCCAAGGATTTTTGATTTTTTGGTTGAATATGGGGGTTTTGGCCACCAGAAACCGATTGGAGCTGGTCCCATGTCTGGGAAAAATCCGGTTTTCGCGCTAGAGCACTTCAAAGATCCTATGTTATCCTTATGGAGATTTTTATATTGAACAAAAATCAGCTGATAAATGTAGATAAAATAAACCAATGTGTTACATCTTTAACCTGTGGTTTAGGAAAATTACCAAATGCAGCACCCTCTGGTCTGGCGAGTGAGCGAAGCGAACAAGCTCATCTTAAAAAGGGAGAGGGCGAGTGAGCGGAGCGAACGAGCTTTGTTTGAGAAACAAAAGCAATAATTATACCGAGCATAAGCTCGGTCTCCCTGGTACTGGGAAGAATAAAAAGAACACCATAATCTGATAAAATTTGGTATGTACATTCACTAGGTAGGGTTTATCTTATATTTGCCAACAAAACCCATATAACAGCAAACCTACATACTCTCATCCCCATGGATTTTATGGCGAAATAGAAAATATACTAAAATTCCATTGGAAATTCGCTGAGTACGCAGGTCTGCTGCGACGGGGGTATTTTGTTTTTTTATTTCATTATGTTTGTTGGCAAGTTTTGGATGTCTTTTATTGGTATTTGATAAAAAATGCATAATAGCAATTGGTGCAAAATTAATTTTTACTTGGACATTACAATTAAAATTATCCCTTGTAAATATCAAGGCAGATTGTTAAGAAAGTCAGATGAAGTAATATTGCTGTAGTAGAACATTAGTTTTTCAAAACATTTTCTTTCTTGAAAATAAAGCAAATTAATTTTCATGTATTTCACAGTTGTATTTAACCACAACTGTTGCTAGTTTTGCTAAACAGTAGATTTTTAACAATATGAAAGCAATAATTAAACTGTTGATAATACTCCCTAAGACAGTAAAACAGTATAATTCAAATCAAAAGTAAATATTGCTGGTAGAGACTGGAAAATAACTCTATTTCTAGTTGTATTCTTATCTTAATATAGCTTTTTGTGTCATTCTGCACAAATGGGAAATTAGGGTTACCAGACTTCCGGGTTTTAAGGCTCTGTCCAGTCCGGTGTTGTTGCTTGTCCGGGCTTTTAAGACTTTTGCAAAATTGTAAATTTTGTGTCAAAACACATACGTAAAGCAGAATAAACACGTTAATTTTAAGTAATATATATTAGCCACTGGTTTAATATTTTATATTCTAGTGATTGACAAAGTAAATCTAATGTTGAAACCAACATGTACGCTTACGCATACCCGCTATACACGTGCATGCATTTTAGACTAACTACAAACTGTTTCTATTGTTATATGTCTCTAATAACTTTTGGGTTCAACAGGAATGAAAAAAGAATATTATTGAGAAAAAACTCCTGAGCAAAAAGGCAACTTGAGATATTTTTTCAGGACTTTTAAGATTGTATTGTTCATTGGCATAGAGCAGTTTTCAAGAAAATAATTGTTTTACAATGCATAGCAGCTCAATGAATTGGAATACTTTAATTGGCTCTATTTGTTTTCCACAATAGAAAGCAGAGAATGTGTTCAAATTTTATGAGTCAAAAATATATTTGGGGGAGGGATGAAGAAACACTGGCGGAGTGTCACTCATACTGTGAAAATGTCCTGGGTTGGCCTAAAAATATCTGGTAACCCTAAGGCAAATTAATGTTACAAGCATTAGGCCTGCATCTTTTTGGTATAGCAGCTCTTTTACAAGATCAATTGGAACATTCTATAAGAGGATGTTTGTAACATGACATTTCAAGTTTTACAAGTCATCACAGTCAATTATTGACACTCAATTACTCAGCATTTATGCAAGTTCACATTCAAAAATGAAAATATAAAACGAATTTTGCAAAGTGAACAAAAAAATAAGTTTGGTGATGAAAATGTACAACTTATTTTGCAATTCTATAAAAAAACTGACCTTCATTAAAATTTTTAAGGTAAAATAAGGGCAATGCCTTAACTTTTTACTTAGGAAAATCGTTACTACTCTTCATATATAGGATCCACTTTAATATAGGATCCTTCTTACTTTTTAGTAAGTTATAAAAAAAAAATAACATTATTGTTAAACTTAGTGTAACCTTGATTTTTTTTATATTTTGGGTCATAAAATTGACAACTGATGGTATATTTAAAGTTATTCGACTCCTACACACTAGACCTACTCAAGTCAAACTAAAGACAATCGTACAACACCATTTGCCTATTGATTTATTTTGAGAGTGGGAAAGCAAAGCAGCATATCTAATAGTGAACCGGGAGGGGGTAAACTATACGCTTAATAATAAACAAAGTTCATGCTTCAAATCTGTTGGGTCCTTGAACTACTACACTCGTAAATTTTATAGACTTAGTAATATCTTAATGATTCATCATCGTGATGAAGAACAACATGTACAACATCCTGATGAAGAATCCGGTGAATTTTTATATATTGTTAAATTTGTTTGTGAAAACCCTCCGTCGGTCGCACCCAAAAAGTTACATTGAGTCGCACTGTACCCGTATCAAAGTGCCCGTAACAAAGTATCAAATTGATACTTTGGCATTTAATCCAATATTTAAAGCTATTAAGCAATTTTGTTTTAGAAATCACCTAAGAACTGAATTCTTTAAATGTCTGAATGTCATTTAATTGCTTAGTTATTAATAACAAAATTTGGATATATTAAAAGAAAATTATATATAAAAATTATTGCATAACTCTGAGTAATTATCAAGAACGGGAAAGGTCACACTCTATCAAAATGATAAAACGTTTTCATAATTAGTGAAAGTGCAATTAGATACATTTAGTCATTAATAATATACTTGAAAAATATTGAAAAATTACACATAAAAAGATAAAAAAAATATGTATATAAAATGAAACAAGTTGATAACTTCGTTATAAAACGGGAATGGTCGCACTGTATCAAAGTGATAAAATGACCTTAAGAGCTCTGTGTTTACCCGATGAAACACATGACTGATTGGTAACGATGTGAACATGATGTGATATGACTGATTGGTAATGGGGAGGGTTGAGGTCTTGGTTAGGGAAATGGGGTTTGGGAGACCGCGCACTACAAAATGGCGGCAATAAAAAAGCGCTTGGATCAAAATGATCAAGTGTGACCTCCCGAGGATTAAGAATGTGTTCATACCGACAGCGCCACCGTCATGTTTGCTGCTTTCCCTTTCTACAGAAATTAAACTTAGTATGTATCTAAATATTTTTACCGGCTCAGGTAAGATGAAGCAGTCATTGCTCAGATCCGTGGAATTACTTTCAAAAACTTCTGGTTCTGTATTATCATAATCACCACCGTCCGAAACAACACTTTGCATGTCTATGATATCAGCTTCTGGAAGACCATGTTGATTATAATCTGGAACTAGACTTCCCTCATGTCTTTCTTGATCTGCGCACATGATTTGTGGATTAGAAATTCCGTGTTGTCCACTGTTGATAATTAGAATTTGGGTGCTTGGAATTTCTAGCACAAGAAGATTATGCTGTATAACATCCGGAGCTAGACGTTCCTCGTGTCTTTCTTGATTCACGCTCACGATTTCTGATTCAGGACGACCAGGATAAGTAGGATTAATTTCTATGCTCCTCAAATCTGTTTCTAAACAGCCACGTTCTTCTCTGCATGATCCTGTGACTGATGTAATCTGTTGGAAAAAAATAAACTGAGTGCCATCCGAATACACAATTCTAGTTTCAATTTATTTTAATAAACCTAGTTACAACTAAACTTTATAAAAGTACAAAAAAATCTCTAATAATGGCTAGTTTAGGGCTAATGGGTAAACTATTTCACTCTTCAGTACAGCTGAATTCCCATACTATTTTAAGTGTTTTCAAAATAATCTGTATCATTAGAGTTTATCCAACAAAGCTTTTTCAAATTTAAGATTGTGTAGCCGCGAGCTTACTCTGGCGGCAGGGACAGCAGTTCCCCAGACTATGCTACGCTGGTGTCGTGTTTTTCATGCACTTTGTATTGGTTGAAGCGTGACAATATTAAAGAAAGGAGGATAAAACCAGATAGGAACAAAGTAATGGCACAAAATTCTGTGAGAATCCTTGCAAAAGAGTTTTCTTCGTAGAACAGACCCCTCTCACCCATACAGCGCAAAATCAAGTCTAAACTTGCTCTCCAGGAGTAAGTTACAATGAGATTTGCCCTGGAGTAACTTAAGCTCACTCTGGATCGCTTACTACGATCCCCCATGTTGGAGATAGGGGGATAACACTTACTCCACGGCCCGCTGTCAACTGGCAGAAAGCCCCCGTACTGCGCATGTGTGGGCAAGTGTCAATAAAACTGGGCTGTGCAGAGCGCACTAGTTCCCGTACTGCAGAAATAATGGGTCGAACCGCCTTTTCCGACTTCCTACTAGAGGAATTCAGGGATTATAGCCATCCGCCATCCTGCTAAAGAGATCTTTGCACATCCATTTACAGTCAAAATTCATTTTCCTTATTCATCAACATATATACATAAATAAATTTGAATAGGGTTAAAAAATAATACATTTTCTCAATTTAATATATAATACAGTGAAAGTCTGTACAAATTAATTAGCAGAGAATTCTTCGAATGAAAAAAACATTTGTTAGTTTTTAGCGAATTTCCCTATAGGGAATACGCTATTACGGTAGTAGCCATGGTAAGACCTAAGCCCGGGACCATGTTATTTTTTCATTTCAAGGTCCCCAGAAGCCAAAAACAACGTTCGTTCATTTTCATATATATGTATATATATATATCTATATATATATCTATATATATATCTATATATATATCTATGTGTCCGTGATACTGATAACTTTTAAAGGGGACCTCCGATTTTGATGAAATTTGGTATGAAGGTGTAAGACTAGGTCTATTTTCATGAGTTCGCGAACCAGCATGATCGGGTTATGGGAACAGGGTTTTATGGGGTTTCAAAAGGGTCAAAAATGGGTTTTTTGCATTTTTGGAGCATAATTTTCAAAATTCAACAATTTCAACTAAAACCATTTTAAAGAGCTTAAAAAAATAAACAATTTAGTATTTTGAATTTTTAACTTGGCTTAACAGGTTACGGAGAAAATCCAAAAATAGGTTTTCCATGTTAATCTTATGGGAAATCAACGAAACCCTGTATCTCGATTATTTATTGGAATAACTTGATAAAATTTGGTATGTACATTCACTTGGTAGGGTTCAACTAAAAATTGCTTACAACACCCACATGGCGGCAAACCTACGTACTCACCCCTATGGGGTTTATGGGGAAAATGAAAAGAACACCATAACTTGATTTTTGGTATGTACATTCACTAGGGAGGATGTAACTGATATTTGCTTACAACACCCACATGGCGGCAAACCTACGTACTCACCCCTATGGGGTTTATGGGGAAAATGAAAAGAACACCATAACTTGATAATATTTGGTATGTACATTCACTAGGGAGGATGTAACTGATATTTGCTTACAATACCCATATGGCGGCAAACCTACATACTCACGCCCATGAAGTTTATGGGGAAAATTAAAAAGTGCCGTATATTGAGACAGTTTGACATTTACCTAACGTAACTATTACATTTCCTAACAAAACTAACATTTTCTAACAACATCCCAAGTCAGCAAACCTACATACCCATTCCTATGGTGTTTATGGGGAAAATACAATATCTTAAGATTGTTTGGAAATTCGCTGAGTACGCAGGTCTGCTGCGACGGGGGTATTATTTCCTTGGGAACCTCTTTAAAATACTTGGCTCCTGCATGTAGGTTTTTTCCTGGCTCCGCGCGGCCCGTTTATTTCGACAACTGCATACGCATGCAGGGGGGTTTTCCGCCAGTGGGCCATGGGCCATTGAGTAGGCGATATCTCTCCTACCTCCAACATGGGGGATTGTAAGAGGGTAGGTAAATTGAGGTTAAGTTACCCTAGGATGAATCCCAGATGAGCAAGTTCAGATTTTATTTCCCCGTAGAGGCGGTCCGCTACCGGGGTGATCTGCTGCAGAGGTGATCAGTTTATGTCCAACTAGGGACACTCTTCCGTGAGGGACCTCAAAATTCATTAATCTGAATATTTTTGTGCTCAACAATTTTGGATTACCATAATATTCAGATTATATAGAGTTTCAAATACATGCCACATACTCGGTACAAACAATTATATGTACAAAACTAAGTAAAAGAAACATAAAACATGGAAAATTCTTAGAATGAACATAAAATTATACTATCAGACCAAAGTGAATGTTTGCACACCTGTATGCTTCTTCAAAACATGAAAATCTATAAACATGCAAACATGTCTAAAGCTCATGTGGAATAAGTAGGCATTTGGTAGTCCATTGTGGGTTTGAACTACCATGCATTTGGTTCGAAATAATTAAGTGAACCTTTATTTATCATATGAAAATACCATATTTTGTAAACTTGTACATAAAATGCATGATTGAATCTTATCAGATGGATAAGTGCTATAGGAACTACTGTAAAAAATATTTTTCTTAATAGAAATAGTTTTCCCAAAAACTATTATGTTACCTGTGGCCAACAGTTTGACTCCTCTGTTGATGCTGAATTTTCAATGTTAGTTGGGAGGTCAACTATAGTTTCTTCTTCCTGTCAACGATTAATTGATTAGTGTTTATGAGATTGCAAAAACAGTATTTATTATTATTATTATTATTATTTAATTGTGAAATTACTTTTGTCTTCATGGTGGGGTCTACACTAAAAATTTAAAATCTTATAAGCATAAGATTTATAGGAAGTAGCTGTGACCTCGGCCACTTCTATCTATCCTTGCCTTTTAAAGTTCCAAAGTTCTCTTTTCTTCATAACTTTAATCACACTTATTTCAACATTCCCAGCTCAGCATGACAAGGAATAAAAAAAACAAGTTTGTCAAAAGTTAGATTTTATAAGATGTTTAGACTTTTAAGTTAAATATATCTCTCACAATAGGTTGTTCGTGTGAGTCGACAGCAATGATGTATGATATACGTAGTGATTAGCATGCTGGATTAAGCGTTATCTGGCCATGGCAGCGTTTGCATCCACATTCTGCCAGAAAATTTTATTAGTACCATTCACCTTTACTAGAGTGGCTCATCCCCTTACTTTGTCTAATACGATCTATGCACAGATCAATAGTCTAGTAGACAGGGTAAAGTAAGGCGAAACGATGCCTGCCTTTTTTCCTTTGTCTTACCATATAAAAAACAATAATTAAAAAAACAAGTTTTCACACATATTACGTAAAATAATAGCAATTAATGGTAAAAAAATAGTATATGACAATGATGCAATAGAATAATAATGTTTTACTATTTTTTATTTTATCAGCCCATTAATTACCTTGACTTCTCCCTCACCCCCCTCCCTCTCCCCCGTTGCCTGGATGCTGAATAAAAGACACCCTCATAGTTTTTTGTCATGTTTTTCTTGTTCCACCCGGGGGTTTCAAATTACTACCACAAGGTTATTTTCCGTGGATAATATTTTTAAAATTTTGGTTTTTTAATCAAGGTGGTCTTGTGACATCAATGTAAAGCTTAACTAATTTCAAATTAGTATTTCGAATCAGAAGTCATTTATGTAAAATGATAAACAAATAACAGGGTATTCTGTAAATATTTTATCATGCACATAAATGGCCCCCATGTTGAAACGGATGAAGAAAACAAAATTCTGTTTCCAAAAACAGGTTTATATTACGTAGAACTTCCAAATTATGTATATCTCAATCTACTTCACGATAAAAACTTTCCTAAAACGACCTACTCCCCTCAAAAACAACCTTTTGGGCCATCTGAGAGATTTGAACACAAAACTAACAAATTCTTTTCGGTTCATTAAGGGGAGTTTCAGTTGCAACGAAGGATTTCGCTCATTTTGTTTAGCTACCAGATATTGTGGACATGGGTGGTCTACCTCACCCTGTATACTAACAATCTTTATCAGGATAACTCACCTCCTTGAGTTCAAATTTCTCTTCCAGAGGAACTTCATCCTTTTTTACTAAAGGAAGTTCACATTTCTTCTCAACTGGTGGTTCAAACTCTTTCACTAATCCCTCTTTTGTGAGAGGGTCATCAGTAATGTCGGTAGTTTCATCATCTTCAATGACATAGTATGATAACCTATCATTACAACCTCCACGTGGTTCTTGTGGCTGGAGATTTGCCTATAAGAAAACGTAAAAAATCATCAGAGTAAAAAATTTATTAGCATTTCAATATTACTAGGTATCGCCCACAGGTCGAAATTCAACCAAAAATTTAGTTATCTTAAGCCAATTAGTTTTAAAATGTTGCATAAAAAGCATCCGTTTTCCTGATTTGCTACCATTTGTAATAAGCTACAACAGCTGTCAAATTATTCAATTAATTATTATTCTCCCGTAAGATCAACACTGAAACTTTGGAAGCCTGTAGGGCGTAGCACTGTGGACCGATTGAAATTATAATGGGATTCTGCTCATCTACAAGTCACCACACTTTCTAACGGTATGCGCGGAATTCTACTACGATGCACACACGCTGAGAAAATTGGAGGAAAAGAAACATTAATACACAGATTACCTATTAACTAGGGGTACCTGTGCAGCGCGATGCGCTGCATATTTCAGAGTGCTTAGTGATCAAACCTTGTTCTATGGTAATTTACTTATTTAAAAAAAATTAAATCATACTGCGAATTAATTTTCATCTTGTCAGCGTTTGATCAATCAATGTTTTTCACTTATTTTCCAACTTGTTACTGTGATATAGTGTTGAAATTTGGTGGTTTCCGTAGGTGTTTTAATATGTGCAAAAATGTGCAACAAATTTAAATTTCTGATCCAATTTGTTATAGTATAACTGTGAGCCAATTTTTAAATTTACACCAACAACCATAACTTTTCCTAGTTCACCAGCTGTTTAAAACCTCATGCCCAAATTTAAAGTCTTGCTTTAATTTTTGTTAAAAATTAAACAGCCTCTGCATAAAAACTCCTATAAAATTTTTAAAAAATTTACAGATGTTGGATCAAGAAAGTTTATCACACAAAACCGTAATTGACAACAAAAGGAAAAGCAATATTTAATTACAACTCCCCGGTCCTGTATGAGTTATGCAGCACTCATTGAGACTGTTTTTGTAGTTTAGTACTGTATGAGTTAGTAGTCGACATAGTGAATAAGTCCACACTATTACAATTTATAACGAACTAAAACCTCTTTAACTTAACTTTCCATGGCATTGCAGGATGTAAATAAAGAAATCACAAAAATTAAGAAAAATCTACATCTTTGTTGGTGTGGTCCATTTTGGTTTAATGTGGCATTTTTGTTAAAATTTCTCTTTATACAAACAATTTTTGCAATAAGCTTGTTATCTATAGGCTTACTGGAGGGAAAAACTTTTAAATGTTGTCTCAGGTGTTTTAATATGTTCTGCATACATTCTACATTAAATAGTATCACAGTAAACAGGTTATTATTAAATTTAGTCCAAAAACTAACTATTTCTTTTCCTAGCACACATCATTTTGAAAACCAATGTTTAGTGTTTTAATTTTAGTTAACTTTCGTTGTTGTTTCAATACCAATCTGTTAACCCATAAGAACCAATTCAAAAATTTCAATTTCCAAACTTGTTTATGTACAGGAAAATTAAATTTTCTGGGGTTAAGTTATTAAATTAATTTTTTGTGTTTAAATACACATAGCTAATTACAAAGTTCAAGCAAAATATACATGCTACATTTTAAGAGAAAAGGTAAAACACACATTTTGTTCCACACAATAGACACTCCTTGTGTATGGAATTGAGTTGATATTTCAGTACCAGTAGTTCAACTGCTTCTATTCAGTTAATTTTTAACATGTGTTTGTTTGTTTTATTATCAACAGCTGTTTTATTTTGTAATTTAATACAAATTGTTCCCCATGTTAATCTTATGGACAAAAAATGATCTTTGAGGGCTTCCCGTGAGCTTCAGAATTAAAATATCAAAAATCTAAAACCTTATTGCACAACTACAAACTGAGACCATTCTTTTGACACCTCAAACTTTAAAATTGGTCCAGAAATAAGGGAGGAGTAGTGTTAACAAAAAAAGGGCATCACGTATTATATATATAGATAGATATATAGAATTGCTGATTTTAATAATTTGGGTGTGAATATGTGATTTAATGAGTCCCGTATTTATTAGAGAAGTTAAAATTGTTTATTAGGCCTAGAATAAGTTTCATTGAAAACAAAATGAATAGAAATAAAATAAGACCTGTGTCTTAACACAGTTGTGAGCCAGCTGTGGACAGAACAAAATTTTCCATGATTTTTTTCAATAATAGTTAAAATAAACATTATAAAATTTTTACATTTTGTTAAAAACATATTTGATAGAAAAAGTAATGATGAAATTTGAATAGGTTTAGCATATACTTTAAATAGATTAATTTCTTTAGAATCCAACCTTTCTGATTTAAATTGTATTATTGACTTTGTCTAACTGTGCTTTCATTACCTCATCGAATCTCATCAAATCATCCGTCTTTTTCTTATTATATACATTATCAACCCTTCCCGGCTATGTAAAGAGGGATTATGATAAAACAAAATTATAACTCACATATTAAGATGAATACCTTCAGAAAAGGTTTTATTTAACTAGAAATACACATCACTTAATAAGAACAAGGAAAAGAACTATAAATAAACAAACATTATAAATTAACCATCTGATTGAATAAACAAAATATATAAATAATATAACATTCTTCCCTCCAGGGTTTTTTTTTTTACGTCTCGTAATCCTCAAGGTATCTTGGGGTGCGCCTTTTTCTACAGCTTCGTCGAGGACTGCCTTGAATATTTCTAGTATTATTGTGCTCACGTAATATTTCTTCATTTGTAACTGGAGACGTATTACTTTCTTGCACTTCATGACTTATTTCTTCCTGATTGTTGTCTGGTTGCTCACTTGGATTATTAAGACTGTCTAAAGTTTCATGGTTTTCATTTGTAAACAAGGGAATATCTACTCTGGATCTCCCTATAGGGGCTAGATGCCGTGTAGAAACAGTTGCCTCTCTGCCATCAGCGTATTGAACATGGGCATACTCAGCATTTCCATGGAGTAACGTAACTTCTTCCAGGTGTAAGCAACCATGAAGGAGCGGATTGGCCATTCCCGGTTCGTCTTGGATGAATGAACATCCGTTCGTGTGGGGTGGCATTAGTGCTAGTACACAATAGGGAGCGAACAGAATGTAGGGCACTTTGCAACACAGATTCCCAACGCGTTGTATCTAGATTGGCTGATTTCAAGGCAAGTTCAATACTCTTCCACAAGATGCCATTGTATCTTTCTACTTGCCCATTCCCTTGTGGGTTATAAGCAGTCGTTCTACTAGTGGCGACACCAAGAGCATTCAAAAACTCCTTTAATTCCTGAGACATGAAAGAACTTCCGCGGTCAGAATGTAGATAAGTCGGTATGCCAAATAGGTAGAAAAGATTTTTTAGATGACTGATTACCGTTGAAGATGACAGATCAGAACAGGGGAAGGCAAACGGGAACCTCGAATACTCATCTATCACCACTAAAAGATAACGATTCCTACTCACTGTAGGCAATGGCCCTTTGAAATCCATGTTGAGTCGTTCAAAAGGCGAAGTCGCTTTAATGAGTGTTCCATTGTGTTTGAAAAACCGTGGCTTAACAGCAGCGCAAACATCACATGAGGCAATTACACGACGCACCTCTTCCAAAGAATACGGTAAGTTCTTGCTTCTTATGTAATGGTATAAACGAGTGACTCCTGGATGACAAAGTGCTCTATGAATTTCTTTGAGATTCTTTGTTGGATCTAAGATAGCTGAACAAATTCGTGAAAAAGCATCTGCAGTGACATTGTCTTTACCAGGCCGATAGATTATGTCATAGTGAAAACAGGATAACTCCATCCGCCATCGCATTATTTTGTCATTCTTCACTTTTCCATGTTTTGTATTATCGAACATAAATGACACTGACCTTTGATCTGTGATAAGTTTGAAATGATTGCCAATAAGAAAATGTCTCCATTTGTGAAGAGCTTCAACAATTGCTTGAGCTTCCTTCTCAACTGACGAGTGTTTTAGTTCAGAACCTGATAAAATCCTTGAGAAGAATGCTACGGGACGACCAGATTGAGATAAAGTTGCAGCAAGTGCAGTTTCAGAAGCATCCGTTTCAACTGTGAAAGGTGTTTCTGGATCAATACTTGTTAAAACTGCATTTTCAATCTCCTTTTTTAAAGTTTCGAATGCATTAAGTGCTTCTCGTGCCAGAGGAAATGAACATCTAGCTAGTGGGGCTACCTTGTCTGAAAACTGAGGGATATGTGAAGAATAATGTGAAAACATCCCCAAAGTCCTTCTTAATGATGCAACATCTTTAGGCGGAGGTAGTTTTCTTAAAGGATCCAGTCTAGCAGGGTCTGGCCTTATGGACTTATTTGTAATCAAATATCCTAGGAGGTTTATAGAGGTAGTAGAAAATGATGACTTGTCGCTGTTGATTGTTAAATTATACTTTTTAGCTGCTTCCATGAATCTTCTGAGATTGCTATCATGTTCAGCTTGGGATTTTCCACAAACGGTTACATCATCTAAGTATGTGTATGTATCTTTGAGATTTTCTGTGCGAATGATTTCATCAATAACTCGTTGAAATGCAGCAACACCATTTGTCACCCCAAATGGAATACGCTTGAACTGGAAAAGCTGACCGCAAGCCTCAAAAGCTGTGTATGGTTTATCTTCATCTCGAATCGGAATTTGATGGTAAGCGCTTTTCAAATCTATTGTACTAAAGACCTTATTGTTTGCAACGTTATTTACAATATCCTCTATTCTTGGTAATGGATATGCATCTAATAGTGTGAAACGGTTAATGGTTCTAGAATAGTCTATAACCATTCTTTTCTTGTGATTGTCACTAGACACAACTAGTGGCTGGGCCCTCCACGGAGAAATACTGGGCTCGATTATACCTGCACGAAGAAGTTGAGTTATCTCATTTTCAATGAACTTTAAATCTTCTACTGAATGACGACGAGATTTAATTGCAATGGGCTTACACTCTGGCTTAAGATTAGAAAATAAGGAAGCAGGTTGAACGCATGCTGCAGCAACACTACATACTTTCAAGGGGTCTTTGGTTCCACCAAATTTTAACTATACACTTTCATGCTGTTTTAGTATATCATGTCCTATGATTATATCTGCACACAAGTCTGAGAGAATGAAAAGATAAACGTTATCATAGGAATGACCCAAAACTTTGAGATCAACTTTACATTGTCCTTTAATGCTAGATGTCATAGACATTGAGGCCATAGAAACCTTACCCGTTGAAGGACCAATACTTAAAAGAAGTTTTTTGGCGGTCTTCTCATTTATGAAACTTAACGTGCTACCTGTATCTATAAGAGCGAACACATTTTTGTGATTAATGGTAGCAGGAACAGTACTCCTAGCTAACCCCCCAGCAGTGGCAACAAGATCAACTGAGCCATTTATTTCTCTTCGTTCATTGATTTTCGTCTTAGAGGTCTGTTTGGACACGGATTTGCATACCTTAGCGAAATGACCCAGTTTACCACATAAATGACAAGTAATATCCTTAGCAGGGCATTTCATGCGTGGGTGTTTAAAATTACCACAGTAAAAACACTTCTGATGGACAGCAGCCACAGTCGTGCCGTCTGTATTACACACTGAACTAGGTGGACTAGATGTTTGAAAATGAGCTGAAGTATTTATTATCTTTAGATGAAACAGCATTTACAGGTACCGTCGAGGAAAATGACAAAGACTGATTGTATGCTAATTCTAGGGACCTAGCTTGTTCATAGGCATCTTCTAATGTTAAACTATACTTTTCCAAGAGCCGTTGACATATTTCAGTAGACTTAAGGCCAGAAATGAAGGCATCACGGATGAAACTATCTCTATGCTCCTCTGCTGTTACAGCTTTAAACTGACAATTTTTGCTCAACACTTTAAGGGCCTGGAGATATTGATCGACTGATTCATCAGGTAATTGACATCGAGTAGCCATTTTATGCCTGGCAAAAATTTCATTAACTGGTTTATTGTAGATACTGTCTAGCGTTTTAATAGCACTGTCATAAGTTTTACAATTACTGATAAACTCGTCTATATCTGAAGAAATGTAATTTACAAGGATTTTCAATTTATCTACGTCAGAAACGGCTGGTTCAATACTAATAATGAAGTTATGAAATTTCCTAAACCAATGATTCCATTCTTTGGTTGCTGAGGCTGAATTGGGATCTACTTTGAAAACTTCAGGTTTTAGAATCTTTTCCATTTCTAGTTAAATAAATTGTAAAGAGGGATTATGATAAAACAAAATTATAACTCACATATTAAGATGAATACCTTCAGAAAAGGTTTTATTTAACTAGAAATACACATCACTTAATAAGAACAAGGAAAAGAACTATAAATAAACAAACATTATAAATTAACCATCTGATTGAATAAACAAAATATATAAATAATATAACAGGCTATTGACCTTATCCGTCAATTAATATATATCCGTCTTAACAATTTTTTTCCAAGATAAAGACAGATATATTCTTCTAAAGATATGAAAAATGTTATATATATTATGATAATAAACATCATATTAACTTATGAATGCTTAATTTAGATTTTAAAGTTAGTAAGATTGTGTCTCATGACATTTTCAGCTGTTTCAGGCCTAAACAACTAATGTGTAACACAAAATTGTCAGTTTGCGCTGGGGCATTACAGTGTTTGTTTACGTTTTTGTAATGATGTACTATGAATTTTACTTCAAAATGATTACTCCTAAAGACCCAAATTTTGATGATGATGTTATAGAAATGCTAAATGGCAGTGTATCTGAAGGGTATTTCATATTTGGCAGTGAAAATTACTATAATATGATAAATGATTCTGGCGAAGAAAGCTTTGAACCAGACGCACAATCAATACGTAGTCCTTGCATTTTTTAGCCTTTGTTTTTTTTTTCTTCTTTACTGTTTTTAAGAGCAGAAGGTCAATATTACGATAGAAAGTAAATACAACAACAAAATGACATAGACCGTCCTCCCACCGCAAAAATACCATGTTCAAAATTATCAGCAGTTTTGATATTTTTCTATCATCGATCAAGGCGATTTATGGATATATACCTAAATTTTTTTTGTGTGCTAAAGGCAGATACATGTGCCTTCTCGAATTTTATTTCCCTTGTAACATGTGTAAAAAAATTATTTCAGCGCTAAAACATTTTTTTTAATAACATATCAGTTATTATGAATGAAATAATAACATAACATTACAACATTATGTTTTGAACTTCGGTTTGAAAAAATTACATCCCAGCCCACCATTTAATTTTATCCCTGTAAAGGCTACGGCCATACGAGCATTATGGCCAAACATATTCAAACATATTCACATGCTTAAATATGTTTGAAAGATTTAGCTTGAAATTCAACAAAAAAATATATAATTTGATTTTAAATTCCTGACTTTGGGATATCTCAATGAATGATTGAAATGTAATACGAGGGTCGTCCACAAAGTAACCGCCGTTTGAGCGTGGCGCGATAAGTAGTGGGGGTAGCGCCGCCATTCTTACATCGGCGTGCGCAGCCGTTCAGTACGCTTCTAGCTGTGCAAGAGAGAGCATCGTACAATTGCGCGTTCTTTTATTATAACGTAAAAACATGAGCGCTGCAATAGAAAGTTGCGCCAAGTATGAAGTGCGTGGTGTAATAAGATCTCTGTAGTCAAAGAGCAGCTGAGATTCATTGTGAATTGAGTGCGGTGTATGGTTTAAACATTGTGAGCAAAGAGGGTTGTCCGTCAATGGTTTTCTGACATCTGGCGTTGTGTTCGTCCATGACTGTGTAAGGGCAGGGGTTGTCGTGAACAAACACTACGCCTGAAAACCACGATGTCGAAAACAAACAAATCCATTGACGGACAACACCTTCGCTTATAATGTTTAAGCAATACACCGCACTCAATTAACGATGAATTTCAGTGGCTGTTTAACTTTTTGACCACAGAAACCTTACTACACCATGCACTACGTACTTGGCGGGTATTTCTATAGCGGCGCTTAAGTTTTTACGTTATAACAAAAGAACGAGCGATTGTACGATGATCTCTCTTGCACAGCTAAAAGCGTACTGAACGGCTGCGCACGCCGATCTAAGAACGGTGGCGCTACCCCCACTATTTATCGCGCCACGCTCAAACGGCGGTTACTTTGTGGACGACCCTCGTACATCAAGAATAACAAACATACCGTCAGATGATAACAAGACCAACATGCAACAATAAATGAGAATAAATAATTCAAACAGATAATAATAAATAAATAATAACAATTAAATAAATAATCAACAAAATTGTAAATAAACCTTTGAATTCCAAATAACACAATACAAATATGCAAAACAGATCTGCACATTTTTATCAGAGGATCTGTTCATATCTTTAAGCTTTTCTTTAAATTTCTCAATGCTTGTTGTTTCAATGAGAATTTCCATTAGGTACTTGACTAGAATATTTATAAAATAAATAAATACATAATTATGCCTAATTCTTTTTCTCTATCCTATTCATGTTTAAATCAATTTACATTCATTGCTTGGTAATTAATTACTAAATAATCATACCTGGAATACAGCATGATTTTATTTTTAAGACTATTTTTACTTTAATAATGATAGATTCGTTATGTTCTGGTAGTAGATATAAAAGGATGGTTCTGAAACACCCTCATAGTTTTTTTTGATGACTTTTTGCTTCGTATGACCACTTTTTTGCTTCATATGACCACTTTTTTTTGCTTCGTACGACCACTTTTGCTTCAAATGACCACTTTTTGCTTCAAATGACCACTTTTTGAATATAATCCAGGGAACACTCATAGTTTTTTTTGACCGCTTTCAGCTCCAAATTGACCGGTTTTTGACCGGATTCTGGCCGGTTTTGGTCAAATATCAGCCCATTTCAGCCCATTTTAGGGCATTTTTCAGGATTTTCAGATATTGATTTCAAGAAGCACTTAGAATTTAATCCAGTTGTTAGTTTAATTAGGGGTCCTTTTTTGACCGCCTTCAGCTTCAAATTGACCGGTTTTTTACCGGATTCTGGTTGGTTTTGGCCAAATATCAGCCCATTTCAGGGCATTTTTCAGGACTTCAGACAGTGATTTCAAGGAGCATTTTGAATATAATCCAGGGAATACTCATGTTTTGTGAGCGCCTTCAGCTTCAAATTGCAATTTTACCTTCAAAGACACATTTTTAGGCCAAAATTCTCCAATTTTTAACCCAGTTTAACCTCTTAAGATCTAATTCCTAAGGCCTAGACAAGCCCTAAAACCTAGCAGCTAAGGCTTTAACCTATCAATAAGCCCTATTAACCATTAGCTTAATCCTAATGTGTTGGACCTAAGATCTAAACCTAAGGCCTTGCACCTGAGTCCAAAGCCCTAAAACTTAGCAGCTAAGGCTTAAACCTGTGAATAGGGCCGATTAGCCACCAGCTTAGACCTAATGTGTTGGACCTAAGATCTAAACCTAAGGCCTTGCACCTGAGTCCAAAGCCCTAAAACATAGCAGCTAAGGCTTAAACCTGTGAATAGGGCCGATTAGCCACCAGCTTAGACCTAATGTGTTGGACCTAAGATCTAAACCTAAGGCCTAACAGCTGAGTCCAAAGCCCTAAAACCTAGCAGCTAAGGCTTTGACCTGTGAATAGGGCCTATTAGCCAACAGCCTAAACCTAATGTGTTGGCACTAAGATGTAAACCTAAGGCCTTGCACCTGAGTCCAAAGCCCTAAAACCTAGCAGCTAAGGATTTGACCTGTGAATAGGGCCTATTATCCAACAGCCTAAACCTAATGTGTTGGCACTAAGATGTAAACCTAAGGCCTTGCACCTGAGTCCAAAGCCCCAAAACATAGCAGCTAAGGCTTAAACCTGTGAATAGGGCCAATTAGCCACCAGCTTAGACCTAATGTGTTGGACCTAAGATCTAAACCTAAGGCCTAACAGCTGAGTCCAAAGCCCTAAAACCTAGCAGCTAAGGCTTTGACCTGTGAATAGTTATTAGCCAACAGCCTAAACCTAATGTGTTGGCACTAAGATGTAAACCTAAGGCCTTGCACCTGAGTCCAAAGCCCTAAAACCTAGCAGCTAAGGATTTGACCTGTGAATAGGGCCTATTATCCAACAGCCTAAACCTAATGTGTTGGCACTAAGAGATAAACCTAAGGCCTTGCACCTGAGTCCAAAGCCCTAAAAGCTAGCAGCTAAAGATTTGACCTGTGAATAGTTATTAGCTAACAGCCTAAACCTAATGTGTTGGCACTAAGATGTAAACCTAAGGCCTTGCACCTGAGTCCAAAGCCCTAAAAGCTAGCAGCTAAGGCTTTGACTTGTGGATAGGGCCTATTATCTATCAGCTTAGGCCTAATGTGTTGGACATAAGATCTACGCCTAAGGCCTTACACGTGGTTCCTAAGATGAAATGCCTTGGACTTAGGTCCTAAAACCTAGCAGCTAAGGCTTTGACCTGTGAATAGGACCTATTTGCGTTTAGCTTAGACCTAATGTGTTGGACCTAAAATCTTAACCTCAGGCCTTGCACCTGAGTCCAAAACCCTAAAACTTAGCAGCTAAGGATTTGACCTGTGAATAGTATCTATTAGCAAACAGCCTAAACCTAATGTGTTGGAACTAAGATGTAAACCTAAGCCCTTGCACCTGAGTCCAAAACCCTAAAACCTAGCAGCTAAGGATTTGACCTGTGAATAGGGCCTATTAGCCTAAACCTAATGTGTTGGCACTAAGATGTAAACCTAAGGCCTTGCACCTGAGTCCAAAGTCCTAACAGCTAGCAGCTAAGGATTTGACCCGTGAATAGGGCCTATTATCCATCAGCGTAGGCCTAATGTGCTGGACCTAAGATCTAAACCTAAGGCATTGCACCTGAGTCCAAAACCCTAAAACCTAGCAGCTAAGGATTTGACCTGTGAATAGTTATTAGCCAACAGCCTAAACCTAATGTGTTGGCACTAAGATGTAAACCTAAGGCCTTGCACCTGAGTCCAAAGCCCTAAAACCTAGCAGCTAAGGATTTAACCTGTGAATAGGGCCTATTATCCAACAGCCTAAACCTAATGTGTTGGCACTAAGAGATAAACCTAAGGCCTTGCACCTGAGTCCAAAGCCCTAAAAGCTAGCAGCTAAGGATTTGACCTGTGAATAGGGCCTATTATCCATCAGCGTAGGCCAAATGTGCTGGACCTAAGATCTAAAGCTTAGCCCTTGCACCTGAGTCCAAAACCCTAAAACCTAGCAGCTAAAGATTTGACCTGTGAATAGTTATTAGCTAACAGCCTAAACCTAATGTGTTGGCACTAAGATGTAAACCTAAGGCCTTGCACCTGAGTCCAAAGCCCTAAAAGCTAGCAGCTAAGGCTTTGACCTGTGGATAGGGCCTATTATCTATCAGCTTAGGCCTAATGTGTTGGACATAAGATCTACGCCTAAGGCCTTACACGTGGTTCCTAAGATGAAATGCCTTGGACTTAGGTCCTAAAACCTAGCAGCTAAGGCTTTGACCTGTGAATAGGACCTATTTGCGTTTAGCTTAGACCTAATGTGTTGGATTAAAAATCTAAACCTCAGGCCTTGCACTTGAGTCCAAAACCCTAAAACTTAGCAGCTAAGGATTTGACCTGTGAATAGTACCTATTAGCAAACAGCCTAAACCTAATGTGTTGGCACTAAGATGTAAACCTAAGGCCTTGCACCTGAGTCCAAAGCCCTAAAAGCTAGCAGCTAAGGATTTGACCTGTGAATAGGGCCTATTATCCATCAGCGAAGGCCTAATGTGCTGGATCTAAGATCTAAACCTAAGCCCTTGCACCTGAGTCCAAAACCCTAAAACCTAGCAGCTAAGGATTTGACCTGTGAATAGGGCCTATTAGCCAACAGCCTAAACCTTATGTGTTGGCACTAAGATGTAAACCTAAGGCCTTGCACCTGAGTCCAAAGCCCTAAAACCTAGCAGCTAAGGATTTAACCTGTGAATAGGACCTATTACCCAACAGCTTAGACCTAATGTGTTGAACCTAAAGTCTAAACCTAAGGCCTTGCAACTGAGTCCAAAGCTCAAAAACCTAGTGGCTAAAGCTATGACCTGTGTATAAGACCTATCAGCCCCCAGCCAGGACCTAATGTGTCGGGACTAAGATGTAAACTAAGGCCTGACACCTTAGTACAAAGCCATAAAACCTTAAGATCTGAAAACTTACAAGGGGGCCGCGATTCACAGCCCCCCATGAATTGAGCAAACATTAGGCAACGAGGTCTTTTTTCTTTGAATATGAAATTATGATCAGAAATGGTTATCAGATTCAGATTGGAGTATTTGAAGACCAACCTCCATCCATCTTACCCAACTCCTAAGGCCCTACCGCATGGACTTGACCCAAGACCTAAGACTATACACCGTAGGCTTTAAGGATCTTAGCCCCAAGACCTAGGCCATAGAGTTAAGACCTGAATATTTACAAGGGGGCCGCGATTCACAGCCCCCCCTGAAAAGACACTGTGGTCTAAACCTAATACCTAATACACCGTGGTCTAGGCTTTTAGGTTTTTAGACCAAAGACCTACTACACCATGGTCTAGACCCAAGATCTAAGGTCTGTGGTCTAGGCTTCAGGTTCTAAGCCCCAAGATTTAACCCTCCAACTGGTCATTATAACCTCCTTTACTGGTGAGGTTTTTTTGGCCGCCGCGCAAACATTTAGTACAAACAACATAAAACATATAAATTGGTATATAAAACATACAAATTATATATCAATTTTTTCAGAATGAAATAGGCTATTCAAAACAATATTGTTTTTAGTGTACTTACAAAAATTTATTTTGTTAATCCTCCTATTTTGTAACAATAAAGATTTTTTTTCTTATTATTTTCCTTTTAGAGTATTATCATGGTAAGGTATGTTGTCCATACAACAAAACTAAGATAGCCAAAATAACCACAATTTTATTGGCTTTTTACTGATGTATAACACTTGATTGTTTATATTATAAATAAAATATTACAAAGCAAATATGTGAGGTAAGCACAAACCACATTTTCGCCGCCATATTTTTTTAAATTTTTTATTTTTTATTTTATTAATTTTTTATGATAAAATTTTTACTAGAACTATTTATAAATATTAAATATAACTATTTGTTATGAATATAAATAATTATATTTATTTATAATAAATTAATAAAGTTAGGCCTAGGCCTATTCACTCACCTAGGCCTAGGCCTAACTCACAACTTTCATGTTCACTGACAACTTCACTTTGTACTCTGAATCTTCATTTAGAAGGCCCAAATAGCACTATAATTACTCAATTCACTCATTATTACATTGCAAACTAACTATAATTCACTAAAATTTGCATTTCAAGTAATAACATAACCACAAAACAGCGCCGCCCCTACGATACGCGTAAACAAAAACAAACACCAGAAATTCAGTCTTACCAACATACTGATATTTCAACAAATACAGCTGAACATATGATGACTAGATTGTTTATCTTTTCCTCTTTCATACTATATAAAAAACATCGACATTGACTATAAAATAACGAAGTAAAATGCATTTTACATAGACCTTGCAAATGGATCGCGATCGCGATCCTACCAGTTTAGAACGGCCTAAATGGGTCGCGATCGCGACGTTTACCAGTTGGAGGGTTAAGGCCTGCATAGGCATTTAGGTTCTTAGCCTCCAGATCTAAGGCCCGTAATCTAGGCCTTTAGGTTCTTGAATCCAACACCTAGGACCCTACATCATGGTCTAGACCCTAAACCTAAGGCCTGTGATCTAGGTCTCTAAGTTCTCCTCAAGCCATAAGGCCCTACACCATGGTCTAAAACCAAGACCTAAGGTCCGTTGTGTAGGCTTTTAGGTTCTTATACCCAAGACATAAGGCCCTACACCAGGGTCTAGAACCAAGATCTAAGGTCCGTGGTCTAGGCTTTTAGGTTCTTATACCCAAGTCCTAAGGCCCTACACCAGGGTCTAAAACCAAGATCTAAGGTGTGTGGTCTAGGCTTTTAGGTTCTTAAACCCAAGACCTAAGGTCCGTGGTCTAGGCTTTTAGGTTCTTATACCCAAGTCCTAAGGCCCTACACCAGGGTCTAGAACCAAGATCTAAGGTCCGTGGTCCAGGCTTTTAGGTTCTTATACCCAAGACCTAAGGTCCGTGGTCTAGGCTTTTAGGTTCTTATACCCAAATCCTAAGGCCCTACACCAGGGTCTAGAACCAAGATCTAAGGTCC
Source organism: Neoaliturus tenellus (assembly GCA_030545055.2). NCBI lineage: Eukaryota > Metazoa > Arthropoda > Insecta > Hemiptera > Cicadellidae > Neoaliturus > Neoaliturus tenellus. The sequence continues at coordinate 34,323,900 of CM061537.1, forward strand.
GTGGTCTAGGCTTTTAGGTTCTTATACCCAAGTCCTAAGGCCCTACACCAGGGTCTAGAACCAAGATCTAAGGTCCGTGGTCCAGGCTTTTAGGTTCTTATACCCAAGTCCTAAGGCCCCTACACCAGGGTCTAAAACCAAGATCTAAGGTCCGTGGTCTAGGCTTTTAGGTTCTTATACCCAAGTCCTAAGGCCCTACACCAGGGTCTAGACCCAAGATCTAAGGTCCGTGGTCTAGGCTTTTAGGTTCTTATACCCAAGTCCTAAGGCCCTACACCAGGGTCTAGAACCAAGATCTAAGGTCCGTGGTCCAGGCTTTTAGGTTCTTATACCCAAGTCCTAAGGCCCTACACCAGGGTCTAGAACCAAGATCTAAGGTCCAGGGTCTAGGCTTTTAGGTTCTTATACCCAAGTCCTAAGGCCCTACACCAGGGTCTAGAACCAAGATCTAAGGTCCGTGGTCTAGGCTTTTAGGTGCTTATACCCAAGACCTAAGGCCCTACACCATAGGCTAGAACCAAGACCTAAGGTCCTTTGATTAGGCCTTTAGATTCTTAGACCCAAGTCCTAAGACCCGTGGACTAGGCCTTTAGGTTCATAGACCCAAGACCTAAGCTCTTAGACTCAAGACATAAAGCCATATACCGCGGGTTAGGGTTTTAAGCTCTGAGACCCAAGACCTAAGGCCTTGCACCGTTTTATAGGCTTTTAAGTATTTAGACCCAAGGCCTAAGGCCCTACACCATGGTCTAGGCTTTTAAGCTCTTAGACCCAAGACTTAGGGCCATACACCCTGGTCTAGGCTTTTAAGTAATTAGACCCACAAGACCTAAGACCATACACCGTGGTCTAGTCTTTTAGGTTCATACACCCAAGACCTAAGGCCCTACACCCTGAACTAGGCTTCTAAGTACTTAGACCCAAGACCTAAGGCCATAAAGTAAAGACCTGAAAACTTACAAGGGAGTCGCGATTCACGACCCCTGAACAGACACTGTGGACCCAAGACCTAAGGCCTTACACCGTGGTCTAGACTTTTAAGTACTTAGACACCAAGACCTAAGTCCATACACCGTGATCTAGGCTTTTAAGCTCTTATACCCAAGACCTAAGGCCCTACACCGTGGTCTAGGCTTTTAAGCTCTTAGACTCAAGCCCTAAGGTGGTCCGCATGGGTTAGACTCAAGACCCAAGGGCATACACACTGGTCTAGGCTTTTAAGTACTTACTCCAAGACCTAAAGTCATAAACCATGGGCTAGGCTTTTAAGCACTTAAACTCAATGCCTAAGGCGGTTCGCATGGGCTAGACTTAAGACCTAAGGCCATACACCCTGGTCTAGGCTTTTAAGTACTTATACCCAAGACCTAAGGCCATATACCGTTTTCTAGGCTTTTAAGCTCTTAGACTCAAGACCTAAGGCCATACACCGTTTTCTAGGCTTTTAAGGTCTCAGACTCAAGACCTAAGGCCATACACCGTGGTCTAGGCTGTTAAGTACTTATACCCAAGACCTAAGGCCCTACACCATGGGCTAGGCTTTAAAGCTCTTAGACCCAAGACCTAAAACCATAGGGTTAAGACTTGAAAACTTACAAGTTAATCGCAACTCACGATCCCCGAAAAGACACCGTGGTCTAGACCCAATACTTAAGGCCCTACACGAAGACCCAAGAGCTAAGGTCCTTCACCATGATCTAGACCCTAAGACCAAAGACCTTACACTATGGTCTAGTACTCGGCATAAACCGTTTGCAGTTGTGGTTGTTTCATCTATTTCTAGAGGTAAGTCGGCCTCTAAGTTCTTAGAACCTAAGACCAAAGGCCTTATACCACGGTCTAGTACTCGGCATAAGCCATGTGCAGTTGTGGTTGTTTCATCTATAGCTAGAGGAAAGTCCTAAGTTCTTAGACCCTAAGACCAAAGGCCTTACACCATGGTCTAGTACTCGGCATAAACCGTTTTGCAGTTGTGGTTGTTTCATCTATAGCTAGAGGTAAGTCCTAAGTTCTTAGACCCTAAGACCAAAGGCCTCACACCATGGTCTGGTATTCCTCTTAAGCTGCGTGCAGTGGTCAATTTGTCTGTACTTTAAAGGAAGTCGGCCTTTAAGTTCTTAGACCCTAGACCTAAGACCCTATACCCATGGACTACAACCTGGACCTAAGGCCACATCCCGAGGTTTTGTACTCGTTTAAAACCGTGTGCAGTTGTGGTTGTTTCATCTATAGCTGGGCGAAGATTGGCCTTTAATAACTGTGTGCAGTTGTTACTGTTTCGTCTCGAAAAAGAGAATGTTTATGCTTTTACACCATAACTTAGGATGAAAACCCATGGTCTTATTCCTAAAACCTAGGACCTTAGACTGATACCCTAGGACACAAGGGCTTAGACTTATTGCTTTAGATCTAGGGCAAAAGGAATTTAAATGAGGACCTAAGGCCTCATAATTTAGACCAACCCCAATCCCAAGCATTTAAGGCATTATACCATGGACTTGTATGTATATTACCTTAAGCATTTGACCTAAGATCTAAGACTTTAACATAAGTCTTAAGCCCTAAGACCCTACCCCATGGGCTAGTACTGGTCCTACACCATAGGGGCCCTTGTAAAATGGCGTGCATAAAGCCAATCACATGGATTATTTGAAAGCCCAGTGCACATGAACACCTGTGTTTGCTGTTGGGCGTTTTTATGATTTGTGCTTTCGGGCGTTTTGCAAACTCGACGCGGAAATTACTACTTCGTGTAGGGCCTTAAGTATTGGGTCTAGACCACGGTGTCTTTTCGGGGATCGTGAGTTGCGATTAACTTGTAAGTTTTCAAGTCTTAACCCTATGGTTTTAGGTCTTGGGTCTAAGAGCTTTAAAGCCTAGCCCATGGTGTAGGGCCTTAGGTCTTGGGTATAAGTACTTAACAGCCTAGACCACGGTGTATGGCCTTAGGTCTTGAGTCTGAGACCTTAAAAGCCTAGAAAACGGTGTATGGCCTTAGGTCTTGAGTCTAAGAGCTTAAAAGCCTAGAAAACGGTATATGGCCTTAGGTCTTGGGTATAAGTACTTAAAAGCCTAGACCAGGGTGTATGGCCTTAGGTCTTAAGTCTAGCCCATGCGAACCGCCTTAGGCATTGAGTTTAAGTGCTTAAAAGCCTAGCCCATGGTTTATGACTTTAGGTCTTGGAGTAAGTACTTAAAAGCCTAGACCAGTGTGTATGCCCTTGGGTCTTGAGTCTAACCCATGCGGACCACCTTAGGGCTTGAGTCTAAGAGCTTAAAAGCCTAGAGCACGGTGTAGGGCCTTAGGTCTTGGGTATAAGAGCTTAAAAGCCTAGATCACGGTGTATGGACTTAGGTCTTGGTGTCTAAGTACTTAAAAGTCTAGACCACGGTGTAAGGCCTTAGGTCTTGGGTCCACAGTGTCTGTTCAGGGGTCGTGAATCGCGACTCCCTTGTAAGTTTTCAGGTCTTTACTTTATGGCCTTAGGTCTTGGGTCTAAGTACTTAGAAGCCTAGTTCAGGGTGTAGGGCCTTAGGTCTTGGGTGTATGAACCTAAAAGACTAGACCACGGTGTATGGTCTTAGGTCTTGTGGGTCTAATTACTTAAAAGCCTAGACCAGGGTGTATGGCCCTAAGTCTTGGGTCTAAGAGCTTAAAAGCCTAGACCATGGTGTAGGGCCTTAGGCCTTGGGTCTAAATACTTAAAAGCCTATAAAACGGTGCAAGGCCTTAGGTCTTGGGTCTCAGAGCTTAAAACCCTAACCCGCGGTATATGGCTTTAGGTCTTGAGTCTAAGAGCTTAGGTCTTTCGTCTATGAACCTAAAGGCCTAGTCCACGGGTCTTAGGACTTGGGTCTAAGAATCTAAAGGCCTAATCAAAGGACCTTAGGTCTTGGTTCTAGCCTATGGTGTAGGGCCTTAGGTCTTGGGTATAAGCACCTAAAAGCCTAGACCACGGACCTTAGATCTTGGTTCTAGACCCTGGTGTAGGGCCTTAGGACTTGGGTATAAGAACCTAAAAGCCTAGACCACGGACCTTAGATCTTGGTTCTAGACCCTGGTGTAGGGCCTTAGGACTTGGGTATAAGAACCTAAAAGCCTGTACCACGGACCTTAGATCTTGGTTCTAGACCCTGGTGTAGGGCCTTAGGACTTGGGTATAAGAACCTAAAAGCCTAGACCACGGACCTTAGATCTTGGGTCTAGACCCTGGTGTAGGGCCTTAGGACTTGGGTATAAGAACCTAAAAGCCTAGACCACGGACCTTAGATCTTGGTTTTAGACCCTGGTGTAGGGGCCTTAGGACTTGGGTATAAGAACCTAAAAGCCTGGACCACGGACCTTAGATCTTGGTTCTACCCTGGTGTAGGGCCTTAGGACTTGGGTATAAGAACCTAAAAGCCTGGACCACGGACCTTAGATCTTGGTTCTAGACCCTGGTGTAGGGCCTTAGGACTTGGGTATAAGAACCTAAAAGCCTAGACCACGGACCTTAGGTCTTGGGTTTAAGAACCTAAAAGCCTAGACCACGCACCTTAGATCTTGGTTTTAGACCCTGGTGTAGGGCCTTAGGACTTGGGTATAAGAACCTAAAAGCCTAGACCACGGACCTTAGATCTTGGTTCTAGACCCTGGTGTAGGGCCTTATGTCTTGGGTATAAGAACCTAAAAGCCTACACAACGGATCTTAGGTCTTGGTTTTAGACCATGGTGTAGGGCCTTATGGCTTGAGGAGAACTTAGAGACCTAGATCACAGGCCTTAGGTTTAGGGTCTAGACCATGATGTAGGGTCCTAGGTGTTGGATTCAAGAACCTAAAGGCCTAGATTACGGGCCTTAGATCTGGAGGCTAAGAACCTAAATGCCTATGCAGGCCTTAAATCTTGGGGCTTAGAACCTGAAGCCTAGACCACAGACCTTAGATCTTGGGTCTAGACCATGGTGTAGTAGGTCTTTGGTCTAAAAACCTAAAAGCCTAGACCACGGTGTATTAGGTATTAGGCTTAGACCACAGTGTCTTTTCAGGGGGGGCTGTGAATCGCGGCCCCCTTGTAAATATTCAGGTCTTAACTCTATGGCCTAGGTCTTGGGGCTAAGATCCTTAAAGCCTACGGTGTATAGTCTTAGGTCTTGGGTCAAGTCCATGAGGTAGGGCCTTAGGAGTTGGGTAAGATGGATGGAGGTTGGTCTTCAAATACTCCAATCTGAATCTGATAACCATTTCTGATCATAATTTCATATTCAAAGAAAAAAGACCTCGTTGCCTAATGTTTGCTCAATTCATGGGGGGCTGTGAATCGCGGCCCCCTTGTAAGTTTTCAGATCTTAAGGTTTTATGGCTTTGTACTAAGGTGTCAGGCCTTAGTTTACATCTTAGTCCCGACACATTAGGTCCTGGCTGGGGGCTGATAGGTCTTATACACAGGTCATAGCTTTAGCCACTAGGTTTTTGAGCTTTGGACTCAGTTGCAAGGCCTTAGGTTTAGACTTTAGGTTCAACACATTAGGTCTAAGCTGTTGGGTAATAGGTCCTATTCACAGGTTAAAGCCTTAGCTGCTAGGTTTTAGGGCTTTGGACTCAGGTGCAAGGCCTTAGGTTTACATCTTAGTGCCAACACATAAGGTTTAGGCTGTTGGCTAATAGGCCCTATTCACAGGTCAAATCCTTAGCTGCTAGGTTTTAGGGTTTTGGACTCAGGTGCAAGGGCTTAGGTTTAGATCTTAGATCCAGCACATTAGGCCTTCGCTGATGGATAATAGGCCCTATTCACAGGTCAAATCCTTAGCTGCTAGCTTTTAGGGCTTTCGACTCAGGTGCAAGGCCTTAGGTTTACATCTTAGTGCCAACACATTAGGTTTAGGCTGTTTGCTAATAGGTACTATTCACAGGTCAAATCCTTAGCTGCTAAGTTTTAGGGTTTTGGACTCAAGTGCAAGGCCTGAGGTTTAGATTTTTGGTCCAACACATTAGGTCTAAGCTAAACGCAAATAGGTCCTATTCACAGGTCAAAGCCTTAGCTGCTAGGTTTTAGGACCTAAGTCCAAGGCATTTCATCTTAGGAACCACGTGTAAGGCCTTAGGCGTAGATCTTATGTCCAACACATTAGGCCTAAGCTGATAGATAATAGGCCCTATCCACAGGTCAAAGCCTTAGCTGCTAGCTTTTAGGGCTTTGGACTCAGGTGCAAGGCCTTAGGTTTACATCTTAGTGCCAACACATTAGGTTTAGGCTGTTAGCTAATAACTATTCACAGGTCAAATCTTTAGCTGCTAGGTTTTAGGGTTTTGGACTCAGGTGCAAGGGCTAAGCTTTAGATCTTAGGTCCAGCACATTTGGCCTACGCTGATGGATAATAGGCCCTATTCACAGGTCAAATCCTTAGCTGCTAGCTTTTAGGGCTTTGGACTCAGGTGCAAGGCCTTAGGTTTATCTCTTAGTGCCAACACATTAGGTTTAGGCTGTTGGATAATAGGCCCTATTCACAGGTCAAATCCTTAGCTGCTAGGTTTTAGGGCTTTGGACTCAGGTGCAAGGCCTTAGGTTTACATCTTAGTGCCAACACATTAGGTTTAGGCTGTTGGCTAATAACTATTCACAGGTCAAATCCTTAGCTGCTAGGTTTTAGGGTTTTGGACTCAGGTGCAATGCCTTAGGTTTAGATCTTAGGTCCAGCACATTAGGCCTACGCTGATGGATAATAGGCCCTATTCACGGGTCAAATCCTTAGCTGCTAGCTGTTAGGACTTTGGACTCAGGTGCAAGGCCTTAGGTTTACATCTTAGTGCCAACACATTAGGTTTAGGCTAATAGGCCCTATTCACAGGTCAAATCCTTAGCTGCTAGGTTTTAGGGTTTTGGACTCAGGTGCAAGGGCTTAGGTTTACATCTTAGTTCCAACACATTAGGTTTAGGCTGTTTGCTAATAGGTACTATTCACAGGTCAAATCCTTAGCTGCTAAGTTTTAGGGTTTTGGACTCAGGTGCAAGGCCTGAGGTTAAGATTTTAGGTCCAACACATTAGGTCTAAGCTAAACGCAAATAGGTCCTATTCACAGGTCAAAGCCTTAGCTGCTAGGTTTTAGGACCTAAGTCCAAGGCATTTCATCTTAGGAACCACGTGTAAGGCCTTAGGCGTAGATCTTATGTCCAACACATTAGGCCTAAGCTGATAGATAATAGGCCCTATCCACAAGTCAAAGCCTTAGCTGCTAGCTTTTAGGGCTTTGGACTCAGGTGCAAGGCCGTAGGTTTACATCTTAGTGCCAACACATTAGGTTTAGGCTGTTAGCTAATAACTATTCACAGGTCAAATCTTTAGCTGCTAGGTTTTAGGGTTTTGGACTCAGGTGCAAGATCTTTAGATCTTAGGTCCAGCACATCTGGCCTACGCTGATGGATAATAGGCCCTATTCACAGGTCAAATCCTTAGCTGCTAGCTTTTAGGGCTTTGGACTCAGGTGCAAGGCCTTAGGTTTATCTCTTAGTGCCAACACATTAGGTTTAGGCTGTTGGATAATAGGCCCTATTCACAGGTCAAATCCTTAGCTGCTAGGTTTTAGGGCTTTGGACTCAGGTGCAAGGCCTTAGGTTTACATCTTAGTGCCAACACATTAGGTTTAGGCTGTTGGCTAATAACTATTCACAGGTCAAAGCCTTAGCTGCTAGGTTTTAGGGCTTTGGACTCAGCTGTTAGGCCTTAGGTTTAGATCTTAGGTCCAACACATTAGGTCTAAGCTGGTGGCTAATCGGCCCTATTCACAGGTTTAAGCCTTAGCTGCTATGTTTTAGGGCTTTGGACTCAGGTGCAAGGCCTTAGGTTTACATCTTAGTGCCAACACATTAGGTTTAGGCTGTTGGATAATAGGCCCTATTCACAGGTCAAATCCTTAGCTGCTAGGTTTTAGGGCTTTGGACTCAGGTGCAAGGCCTTAGGTTTACATCTTAGTGCCAACACATTAGGTTTAGGCTGTTGGCTAATAGGCCCTATTCACAGGTCAAAGCCTTAGAAGCTAGGTTTTAGGGCTTTGGACTCAGCTGTTAGGCCTTAGGTTTAGATCTTAGGTCCAACACATTAGGTCTAAGCTGGTGGCTAATCGGCCCTATTCACAGGTTTAAGCCTTAGCTGCTATGTTTTAGGGCTTTGGACTCAGGTGCAAGGCCTTAGGTTTAGATCTTAGGTCCAACACATTAGGTCTAAGCTGGTGGCTAATCGGCCCTATTCACAGGTTTAAGCCTTAGCTGCTATGTTTTAGGGCTTTGGACTCAGGTGCAAGGCCTTAGGTTTAGATCTTAGGTCCAACACATTAGGATTAAGCTAATGGTTAATAGGGCTTATTGATAGGTTAAAGCCTTAGCTGCTAGGTTTTAGGGCTTGTCTACTGCCTTGGGCCTTAGGAATTAGATCTTAAGAGGTTAAACTGGGTTAAAAATTGGAGAATTTTGGCCTAAAAATGTGTCTTTGAAGGTAAAATTGCAATTTGAAGCTGAAGGCGCTCACAAAACATGAGTATTCCCTGGATTATATTCAAAATGCTCCTTGAAATCACTGTCTGAAGTCCTGAAAAATGCCCTGAAATGGGCTGATATTTGGCCAAAACCAACCAGAATCCGGTAAAAAACCGGTCAATTTGAAGCTGAAGGCGGTCAAAAAAGGACCCCTAATTAAACTAACAACTGGATTAAATTCTAAGTGCTTCTTGAAATCAATATCTGAAAAATCCTGAAAAATGCCCTAAAATGGGCTGAAATGGGCTGATATTTGACCAAAACCGGCCAGAATCCGGTCAAAAACCGGTCAATTTGGAGCTGAAAGCGGTCAAAAAAAACTATGAGTGTTCCCTGGATTATATTCAAAAAGTGGTCATTTGAAGCAAAAAGTGGTCATTTGAAGCAAAAGTGGTCATACGAAGCAAAAAAAAGTGGTCATATGAAGCAAAAAAGTGGTCATACGAAGCAAAAAGTCATCAAAAAAAACTATGAGGGTGTTTCAGAACCATCCTTTTATATCTACTTCTGGTAGTCTCACCTGTAACTTTTCATCGTCGTCGTCAGCACAATCAATGTATTGCACAAGGTCAATAACATCACTGTTAACCTGATTTGATCTTCTCCTTTTGTTTGGAATAACATCCTAAAACATTGAAATATGAATCAAATTGCATATTAGAGCAGAAGGCCAGCTGTACATTATGCTTATCCCTCCGTCAACCGCATCACGAAGTTTACCTCTAAATGACTAGTTTTTTTCTTGTATAAACTATAGCTTGCATCAGGGAATGCACCTCATGTACCTGATGCTTGTCTTTCTGAGAACCAATTTAGGCTACAGTAAAAATAAATAAACAAAAAAAACACGAGTTTTTATAATAATTACTTTCATGTTTTGTAATTATCATTCATCTACCTCCATTCAGCTAGTTAGTCTACATACCAATTTAATTCATAGTTTATTTATTTTTTTCATTTATTTATTTTTTTATTTTTTTATTTATTTATTTTTTCTTTTTTTTTTTTTTTTTTTTTTGCTTTGATTTCAACACTAATTTGAAATTCACTGCATGTTGGGAGAAATGTAGAGGAGCACTAGCCCAACTTTCAAGTTTACAAAGAGAAAAATGTATTTTTTTTGTAACTTAACAGAAAGCGTATGCTGTAGGCATAAGTTAAAGAAACCTCTCGATTATTTATCTATATTCTCTCAACACTGTATTAAGTTTCCAAAGCCTCCACCAAAGCAGTCATCTAGGCAAACTCACCTTCATGACACAAAATGTCAAATTGGTTTGTATCACCAGTTGATACTTCAAAATTTAGATTTAAATTGTACATTTATTTTATTTAATCCAAATAACTAAAAAACCAAAGCAAGTCTAATTTTAATTTACAGTAGAACCTTGCCAATCCTCTTTTTTAATTTCACCTTCTTTAATAATTACTATTTTTTTTTTTTTTTTTTTTTATTTCCCCAGACACCTAGAAATTTTCCCCGATCCTAGATTGCCGGATCCGACATATTCTACACCCCTGATTATAAATGCGATTATCTCAGGACACCCCGGCAACGATCGTGTCCGCTCTGGGTTAAAACGAAATATAAACCAACAATATATCTACTACTTAAATAAAAATGCAAAATATCAAATTACACTTAAGTTTTAACAACTTATTACTTGTTACTAGTATTCTAATCCAAGCACAAACGCACTATCCGTGTACTCACAACACGTCAAATCGCAAAATTTTAGGTCAGAACACTAAAAACTTTTACTAAAGCTAAACTCTTTGAGGGTTATCACCACATTGACTCTCGATCGTCCCTTCTAGCTTCACCCCACTTTTACTTCCCCTCTTGAGGATCACCTGGGATGGGGACAACAGCATATCGGTTGTCTAGCTAATGTCCAGGAAGACACGTCATCGCCCTGATCTTACACCGCAATGTCAACTAACATTACGAGGTTTTGTGGTTTTATTCCGCGTCACCACTGCATTATTCCAAGTGCTATCTCACCTCTCTGTAGCACAGGACCTAGGCTTGAGTTTTTAGTTTGAGGTGTAAGGGGTCGTTCATAAATTACGTCATCGCTTTTTGGCCATTTTTGAACCCCCCCTCCCTAAAATTATCCTACCATCATAATTTGTCTAACCCCCCCCCCCCTCTCAGAAAAATGACGCCATTTTAACTAACCTTCGTTTGAAGTAAAAATAATGATTTTTCTGCTTACCTTGGTCTGACAATGAACGCTACCGGATAAAAAAAATTACAAATTCAATCAAAATTTACCTTCAGAAATAAGCCAAAATGACTTTCTCAATGGAAAAAAACCATAAACCAATTCTTAAAATTGTCTACTGTATTTTCTTAGATAGTTATTTTGTAATAGTTGAATTGTGTAAGAATTTATCGTTGTTTTAACGTTAAAATTTGATATAAAACATCATTTTTAAATGACGTCATACCAAAGCCGACCCCCCCCCCCCCTCTTGCACATCACCCTACCGTCATTTTCAATCTGGACCCCCCCCTCCCTATTTTCAGATGACGTAATTTATGGACGGCCACTAAAGTGATGCGATGGTTTTAGGTTATGTTAACTCTAGGACTACGCCAATAGAGTTACACCAAAGCTCCTAGGTTTATCACCTTCACCCTTACACCAGTAGGCCTAAGTGTGCTAAAGGTAAGACAGGTTAAAATGTTTGATTTTACATTTCCCCTTAATTTTAACATGTCACATATTTTCATGAGTTTGCGAACCAGCATGATCGGGTTATGGGAACAGGGTTTTATCACCCCCGTCCCCAGACAGATACAAATACAAATAAAATTACAAATGTGTAATTCTTTTTTTTTCATTAAAAAAAAACATTCATTCTTTGACCTCAATTATTAGAAAACTTAATAATTGAGTTATATTTATTAAGTTGTAAAGTAACCAAACAGATAATATAAAGTTTGTAATAATTTATTGTTGTTTTGTTGTTTTTCAAAGGGGTCGAGATAAGTTTTTGGCATTTTTGGACCTCAATTTTCAAAATTCAACAATTTCAACTAAAACCATTTTAAAGAGCTTTAAAAAATATACAATTTAGTATTTTGAATTTTTAACTTGGCTCAACAGATTACAGAGAAAAACAAAAATTAGGTTCCCAAAGTTAATCTTAAGGGAAATCAAGAAAACCCAGTATCTCGCTTATTTATTGACATAACTTGGTAAAATTTGGTATGTACATTCACTAGGTAGGGTTTAACTGATATTTGCTTACAACACCCATGTGGCGGCAAACCTACATACTCACCCCCATAGGGATAATGGTGAAGATTTTAAAGTGCTGAATATTGACACAATTTGACACCTTTACCTTACCTAAACATTACATTTCCCAACAACATTTTTGAACAACATCCCATGGCAGCAACCCTACATACTCATTAATATGGTCCATTTATGGGGAAAATACAAAACCTTAAATTCATTTGGAAACTTGCTAAGTAAGCAAGTAAACATTACGTAAAGTACGTATTCTTTGTACTTATGCAATCTATGATGGCAGGAAGATGTGTAATTTATTCATAAATAAATAATTCCCCTCTTTTCCGCCCTTTATTTGTTGTATTTTACATCTAGTAAAATTGTATTAGATTTTGTAGAATAGTACAATTTTATTCTATTGAAACATGTATCATAATTATGATTTTGGTTCTTGCGATTCTTTTATGAGTATGATATTTAGTTCTAATGATGTACATAACATTACCTGCAAGGGGTCTTGTGTAACATTTTCATTTCCATTTTTTCTTTTCTGCCCTTTCGTTTTTACTATTTTTCTTTCCTAAAACAAGTTCAACAGTTCTTATTTATAGCATTTAATGTAACATAAAAAAGTAGTGACTGAGTCACTACTGACCATAGTCTAGCATCAATGATGCTTGATAATAGGATAGCGTTAGATAATAAAAGGACCGGGGCTTCGCACATTCCTTACAAACGTTAAAAAAAGTCCATTGGATATGATGGAAAAGTCTTACATGGATATCAAATGAAATATGTAGTAAATAGAGTAACCAAATCTGAAAATTTATAAAGAAAGCAAACCAACGGTATATTTTTTCCAGGATTTGTTCAATTGAGTCAGCCTAGCTTGTTCTTATTGTAAAATTAAAAACATTAATAACAAGATCACATTTAAATTTAAAATTTTAAATGAAATATTGGTTGTAAAAACATGCCCAGAACTGGACTTGTCATTTTAAATTACCATAGAGTACAAAGTCTTACAATTGGTTTGATGTGTTTGGTAATACTGTATGAATTATATTTCATAATAATTTAGGTATTCTTAAAAACAAACTAAATTTTATTGTAAATATTCTTAGGAAAACATTTTACTGTGTAATGGAACCTTCTTTGTTGACCAAACATGCTCTCATTATTTTAATATTTGTTTATTTATATCCTGTTAACGATGGAACACTCAAAAAAAAAAAGTAGGCCTACTGTAATTTATAAAAAATCAAGTTACAGTCAACTTCCTCTAATCCGGCACACTCATAATCCGGCATGACCATAGGCGGCTAAAGGGGGGGGCTTGGGGGGGCTAAGCCCCCCCAGATTTCCTGGGCATAGTACAAAAACCATATTACATAAAAATAATGATTTATATGTCGACTGGGTTTTCCAAAATAAAATTTGGCATTAGACACTGCATAGAGTTGGGCGAAATTATAATGTAACCATAGAAGATTGACATACAATTTTCAATAAATAATAATTACATTAAGAAATGAGCTATTTGCTCTCAGCTACTTATGCGTTTTATTTTCACGGTAAGGCTATACATGGTTTTCTACACGCACATGTGTCTATCTCCTAGAACCTTTACTAGCTGCATGTCAGAGCACAGTTTTTCACACTCTCTGTCAAATAGACCTATCAGTACAAAATAATAAATCTTAGATATCAAGTTGGTATAGGCTAGCACCCGTCTGCTACCTGTCACTTTGGTACTGAGCAACAAATATATTTACAGTAGTATTGACTACTGATAAAGTTACGAGTAATTTCATTGTCCAATAATTGACTACCTATCTGGCTCGGTTTTGTATTTTTTTACTCATACCACGGTTGATCCCATGGGTTGATCCAGATTTGCGATGAATTAATTTTGGCGTCTGCTTCTTAGTCCCCATCAGGTTAGCGTTCACCTGCTTAGGCCTATTACTGTTCACAAAAACCCCGAACCACATACATGACATCAGTGAGGGTTTAAAATTGTATAGGCCCAGCAATGAGTATAATGAACGTGCTACGTGAGAGCTACGAGAATAAACAATATTTGCAAATAAATCTAAATTTGCAAATTAAAGCTCTTAATCAAGTAGGCCTACCAAGTAACCCTTAACTGATAGTGATGTCCTTTTCAGAATTTATTGTAAAATTGTTGACATAGTAATTTTAGTAGTTTTTAATAATTCTAGTTTTGGGAATTTAATATTTTTGAGGAAATCCGCAACTATAAACCATACAGAATGCCTATAACCATAATTTTTAGATTGAACATCCTAAAGATAAATGAATTCAATGTAGAGTGGTGAAAAAATCGTCTTGGAACCTTCCTTTCTTTTGCTTGCTGCTAAAAAAGCTGCCTTCTTTCTTTCCAGTTTTCTGCATGATAATCAACAATAACTTATGGAATCTAGCCTAGCACATAGAGTGATAAACAGGTTTTAGATTTTTATTAAAGACCAAAGTCGGTAAACAAGGTTGGCGTTCCATATTATTCTGTTGCTCTGAATGCATTCATATCGGACTCTTCCAAATTTCATTTTTATTAGCCTATTGCAATTTATAACTATTACAATTGCATAAATATCATCCAATATAGTTCTATAAATATGGCCACATTCAATTCAATATTGGATTACATTGTCCAAGCTTAATGAGAAAGCTGAAATCGTTCTGCTGTCGTATCCATGACGTCATTGCATTGGTAGCCGTGGGGGGGGGGGTTGAGAAGGGACTTTTTGAGCGAAAACTTCTGAAGTCCCAGCCCCCCCCAAAAAATCTAGTCTAGAGCCGCCTATGGGCATGACTTTAGAAAAAAATGTTATTGATAGGAATAAAAATAATCTGCATGTTAAAGTTCGTTTTGGGATCAGAAGTCACGAGGGAATAATAACACAATGCCACACAAAGCATATTGGCATGCCTGAGGGGAGACAAGTTGTCTTTGGCCGACATCGTGTGACTTTGTATAGTGTAACGTTGTGACACAGTAATGCTGTAGTTGTCTCGGGAGCATCCTCCATTAAACTTTTCATAAGCCTAGGATGCTCATTTTCGTTCAATAATCGTGTATCTTCAATACATTTTGTTATGAAATGTTTTTATTTTGTGAGATAACTGTTCAAAAATAAAATTAATGTCAATTCTATCTTTTTTTACACATTTTCCCAATATTCAACATGTAATTTGGACTAATTCATAATCCAGCAAGTGTCAAGGCCCAGATATTCCACATTAGAGGAAGTTTTAGTTTACCGTATATCAATGTATTTCAAAGAATTTTTTGCCTTAAAATATTTCATCGTCCTAAAACACCAAGTTTTTGTAATTCAGTACCTGATTGATATCAGCAGCTCGAATGTCGAGGCCATCCTCTAGTTTTCTAAGTAACACGTAAGGACCTCTCTTGATAAGAAGATTATCCTGTAACAGTTCACAGTCATTTCAAAATAAAATCAAATTTATATTTTAGGCTTTCAAAGTTTTTTAGTCAGCTAGCCAAGTATTCAATAATAAAAAATAGTTATTTGTGCTTCTAGGGACTAAAGTGCAATCTTTTCTCCCTGAAGGGAAAGTGTTGTCGCCCGAAGGCGAAGCCGAGGGTGACAATTTCCCTGAGGGAGAAAATGACTTTAGTCCCTTGATGCACACAACATTTTTCCTCCACCTACACGAATAAAATTTAGGCCTAATAGACCTACCGTAGATAATTTAACTTTACCTTCATATGATCCCTTGCTCCGTCAAGCTGGATCTGTCTCATCAACATAAAAAGCACACAAGGTAGGCCATATCAATTTTAAAGAACACGAAAAAACAAAACATAATTTAAGCCTAGTCAAAAGTTTTACACTTATGTTTTGGACTTCTTAAGTTAATAGCCTAACCAAGCGAAATGTAAACAAACACCTACACTGCCACGGCCATCGGCCATCTCAAGTACTAGAGATGCTGCTCCCCACTGCTGACCATTCAGTCAGCAGTGGGTGAGCAGCAGCTACAGCTGCTATTAGTCAACAATGAGAAACGAAACAAACACAAATAACAGCTGACTGTGGCTCATGTTCTTTTTAATCTCTCTTTTAATGTTATTCTTATGTAACTAACTTTAGCCCCGTGGTACGGAAAAACTTGAGTTTTCCCTAGGTAGAAAGATTAAGTATTCAAGTCACAAATTAGTACTTTACTACTCTATTCCAAAGAGTAAAATACGGATTTAGATAGTAGGTGGAGGAAAATGTTATTATGGTTGATTGATGAGCAACGCATTTTAAGATCAGACTTTGGATGTAAAAAAGCAGTTCTAGCGATAGAACTTTGCTAAGTGGCCGAAAACAAAAAACAAAGTGACAGCGGTGAAATCATGTCACATGACTGTAAATTTAGTTTAAAGTCAACGATCATCAGGACCTTAAGTTTTTATAGTCTCAATATTTAATGTAGTAAAGCTATGTAAAGTTATTTATTAACTCCTAAATTCTTTTATATAAAAGAACTTGTTTAATTTAACTAGAAGACCCAGTTAAATTACATAGTTACAATTTTTACAATTTTACATAGTTTTTTATGTGTTCAACAAGAAACTTAATAACCTACTACAAGCGAAGAGTCAGTTGCAAAATTTATCTGATCGGTTTTTCACTGGCATCGGTAGTAAGTTTTTTGGTTTGTTTTAGATAATAAACATGAAACCACCCAAGGTTCCATCTTAAAAAAGGGCTGAGCCCTATTTGCTACTTTTCACACATTTATTTTTTTTTTTAAGACCAATTGGTCATTTTTTTAGTGACACCCTTACATGCATAAGTTAGCCTGGGCAGTAGGCGTGTCACAAACTTGTCTTAACCTAATACTTAAATATCAAAATGACACAAGTCTTAGTTTCTATATGATAAAAAACCTAGATGAAAGAAAACAATTTCCACCAACTGGGAAACCTCTAACAACATGATTTGAAACATGAGCTTGTCAAGCCCCTGCACCGTGATTCAGGTATTCTCAGAGAGACTATAGAAGCAGTTGGTCGACAAAATGACAGTAAAGCATAACAATAAGAATAATAAATTTAAATTAATAGATTGAATATATTTGACTACAAAGAGTATTATATTAAAAAGTATATTTTTTTACCCCTGTATTTGCTGTCAAGCATACTAACTGTGGTGACTTCAAGTTCACTTCAACACTTTGTATATCAAGTTGAAGTGGTGACTTTTAAGTTTTGATGTCTAGTTTGTTGAACGATAATATTATTGAGTTTTCCAAAAGATAATATTATTCCCGTCTTTAAGTTGTGTAACTGCACATAGTGTTTGAATCAGGTCTATTGGCCATAAAATCTGTGTATCGAACATTTAAGCCCAAAAAAATGCCAAAAATACCAAGTAGCGAGTGACATGGCTCACAGTTGAGCACTGTAGGCATATAAGTTACAGAGGTGATCCAGAGTTTTTAGCTATTGGGAGGCAAGTTAACCGGGTCTTACTTTACCTGTTTCTCTCTGTTTAACTGATGATTCTTATTCACCTGCTCCACAGTCTTGGAAGTGGAACAGGAATCAATCTGTTCTCCAAATTTTTTACGAGGTCGCCCTCTTTTCTTTCCAGGTTTTGTCTGAAAAAGTGTAAAAGAAATAATGAGCTGAATAGGTTAGTAGGTATTTTGTCTATAATTACAGCAAATATTGACTTCTGTAATATGGGTTGGTTGGCCGGGTTTGATAAGTAATTAGTCAACTTAAAGTCATCATTTTTGTCTTTCTTAAACAGAATTATCTAATTATATCCATACAAGTTACTTGATAACATGATTATTCTAATATAACCATTACCATGAAATAGTTCAATTTTCCAGACACAAAGAAATACTGAGCCATCAAACAAATTAAAAATATCTCATGAAATAATTTAGGCCTATTTGCAGTCATCATTTGATAAGGATATGAAGTACCCCGTTATCCGAGCATCATTTATCCGCCATCCGAGTAATCCAAGGTCGCTCTAAGCTAAATTTTTATTTTTAACAGTTTTGTTAATAATAAAATATAAAGTAAAATAGAAAAAAGGTTTTAAAAACTACAGAAAGTAATTCAACATTTTTTCATCAAAATTACTAACTGCATCTCCATACATATTTAATACACAACACTTTTTTTGCAAAAGGAACTCCTACAGTTTTTAACCGATTTTAATTAATTTGGTGTTATTGGATAGAGTTCAGGAAATTGTATATAAAGTAAACTGGTAAATATCCACCCTAACAGAGAGGCTCTACAAGGATAACCCCTTGACGTAGGGGGGCCGGGTATTTTCGAGGATATTTTCGGGGATTTTTTCCCTGAATCGGATAATACTAACCCTCATCAGCAAAAATATCCCTGGAAATACCCGTGCTCCCTGAGTCAAGTGTTACCTATAATGGTACCATTGAAATTACAACTAATTACTCAACATTCTTTGAAGAAACACAGCATTCAGTTATAGCATGACAGTGTGGGACATGTACATCTAAAAGCCACTATGGATTAAGTTATACAAATACTAAAGGCCAAGTTCATCTTGGTAAAAATGACAAAGATTACATAAAGAATATCATTTATCAAGATTTGTTAAGACTACAAAGAACAAAGTGTAACACATCTGTTTTTAATCTTATGTAATTAGGAGAGAAATGGGCGATTGTGTAGTATCTACTGCACTACAGTTGGTTACACGAGATGCAGGGGCGGCTCGTGAGTTTTTTAGCGCCCGTGCAAGACCAAATTTGCCGCCCCCACCTGCTTTGCAACATCATGCTATCCCCGACCACCCGGGGCCTACGGGACCACCCCCCCCCCCTCTTGACACTGCTTCTTTCGGCTTTCGGGTAACTCATGATAAAAATGACTCAACCTCGATTTCATCTCGGCGCTTCACCTTGAGTTCTCACCCATACTCATAAGATGTTGGTTATATGTTACAGTAATCGTGGTAGACAATAAATAGATCGGTACTGATCACTCATTATTTAAAGTAAAAAACTAGGGAATTGCAGCAATTAAAACATATTCGGAAAGTATTTATTTTTTAATTAATAATTTTTAAGTATTGATTAGAATTAAGGATATTTTCCTTTTATATTATGCTTTTACGTTTCCGATATTCTGCACCGCTTAGTTTTTTGACATGTCAATTCATAACTTCATTGAAAACATAAATAGTTTTTATAAAACTGGAAAGACATAGTTGTTTACCGTACGGTATCTTGTTAAACCGACCTAAAATATTATTATTAAAATTATCAGAACGTGCAACAATTGGGAAACTCCAGGTTGGGTAGGTAGTGAGGAAAGTTTTATCTGCTGATTAGATAACAATTGGCGCGTCCGGCAACAATGACGTTCTGATTCCAAGAATTGAAGCTTCAAGATGAAAATAAAAACGCGTTATCTGTAACAATCACGTATTCCACAAATTTGTTGGTCTTAAATTACTGATATTATTTTGAAGTCTTTAAATAAATGTATTTGGATTCATCTAAGTAAATTTTTAAAACTTTTAAAATAAATAATAATTAAATAGGCCTAACTATAGATTCTGAAGCAAAGTATGCACAGATACACTGTCTTGCAAAAAGTCGGGTAGAACAAACAACATTTCTGAGCTGCCGTGCCGGCCGCATCGATGCATGGACGACTGGCTTCGGCATGTAGAGTGGGTGCACCCTTGGCCGTTCGCTGTTGTGAAAGATTTTTGTCGTTTTAGCGAATTTCCCATAGGGAATAAGCTATTACCGTAGGTCTCATGGTAAGACCTAAGCTCGGGACCATGTTACTTTTTCGTTTTGAGGTGCCCAGAGACAAAAAATAATAGTCATTAAAATTTATATATATATATATATATATATATATATATATATATATATATATATATATATATATATTTATATATTTATATGTGTGTCCCTAGACACGAGATAACTCTCGTAAAAATGGTCCGATCGACACCAAATTTGGTAGAGATGTGCAATCCTACGTTTATTCGGATGAGTTCGTAAACCAGACATATCGACCTACCGGAAAGGGGTAGTTTTGGGGGGTTTTGTACCCCAAAAATGGGTTTTTTGCATTTTTCATATGTAATTTTAAAAAATTTAAAAATTATATTTTGACTATTGGATTTAGCTCAAAAAAAAAAAAAAACACAATTTAGTATTTTAAAGCTTTGCTCTATCTCCATTGGTTACCGAGATATTCAAAAGTCTAAAGACAGTACATTGTATTTTGGGGCTCCAATATTAATCTTATGGAGAATAAGGATGTGTTAATATTTCACTTGTTAACCAATATTTTTGGATGAATCTTGGTATTTAGCTTTATTTAGTTGACATCCATCCATTTATGATAAAAAAATCTTAGTTTTTATGCTTATCACGGCAGCAAACCTGCATATTCTTTTCCCTGATGTTAATCATATGGAGAATAGGCAAACTCCTTTATAAGTTGACGAATGGCCAAAAACAGCTGGGTAGGGCGAGGGGAGGAGAGGGGGTACTTTTCCAAAAACATCGAACTTACGTTACATGCAATTTTTGATAGAACAGCTGATTATCCAATCATTTTAACTGAATAGTAGTGAAAATTCATTCGTCAAGTTACGTGGCGGGGGTTATAGCAATGGACAGATATTGAAGAAACGAAGTATAAGGCTTCATATGGTCGAAATATATATATATTTTTAAGCTATAAACCTATTTTTAGTGTTCCTCATGGCAGCATACCTGCATACTCTTTCCCTTTATTTTTATCATAAGGAGAATAGACATTTATTTCCCTATAAATGGGCATGTGATGATATTTGGTTTACCGGTTTATCTGGCCAAAATTAAATTACTAATTTGGAAATTCTCTGAGTACGCAGCAGGTCTGCTGCGACGGGTGGTATTTCCTATAACTTGCAAAGGAGAATTTAATGTTAATGTATTAATGTTGACAGTCCTAATGGATAATTACCATAAGTTGAACTTAACAACATAAATCCTTTAAAATAAAATTACTATTTCATATGAATATTGTTTTTATCCGATTCTCTCTCATATTCTCTCGAAAAAATTAAACCTACCACCACCATTTCTTTCGCCACATGCAAGTTACTTAACAAAAACTCTCCTCCCAAACTGGTTTCCTTTGACGAAGGCATTGATCTATGAAAATTTCGTTGTTTATAGTAATATGGCGGATGTCCAGCATGACAGAACGCCGCCCCAGGATGAACGCCAATGCTTGTACCCCTTCTAAAAATTGCCGTCCGTACCGTAGCCTACCATTAGTACCATTCGTCCATTATTAGAATACCAATACTATGAAGAGGATACCTACAAGCCTATAAAGGTGCCTAAATTCTAAGAAAGACACCGCAAACTTGGATGGGTGCTCGAGTCTTTCAGGGTTCGCTTGGTTGCTGGTTGTATCCATACGAATTTCAAAATCATACAAACAAGATCATTGATCTGCTATCTTGCATCATGAAGATAAATAATTTGAGGAAAACTTATAAATTTACTCGATAAAAACTGTCATTTCCCCTCTCTCCTCTTGTTTTTTCAAGTGCCTGCCTGTCTGACTCCCCGTTCTCGTCACACAGAGCGGCGCCCCGCGCCGCCCCCCTTAAGCCGGCGCGCCCTTGGCGCCCCGTGCGGGCGCACGGGCCGCACGGGCCACGAGCCGCTACTGACGAGATGTGAGACATCCCGCCAGGATTTGTGCTACACATTTGCAGTTTAACAGCCTGAATTTGAAATGAAGTCCTTAGTAATGATTTTACTTTATACCATTAAAATGATTAATCCAAGCCATGTTGCAAAAGATAGAGCCAACCTGTCCATATAAAGCACAAATTCTGGCAGGCTGTCTCACGTCTCGTGTAACCAACTGTACTAACATCAATAATGCAATTATCATCAGCAAAACAGTATACTTGGTTTATTTAACTGTTTGAAACAGTAAAACCTACTGCAGCCAACCATCTCATACCGTACTATAAAAGCAATACAAGAAACCATTTCTAAAAATTGTTTAAGATTTTATAATACAAATAACCAAGTATTTATCTGGTTTTCCTTTACCTGGGCCCCGATTGTAAGATTTGAGCAGGACGCATTGTGTCCTTGAGATGACCGCGGTGGACGACCCCTCTTTTTTGGGGGATCAGCCTGCAAAATCAGAGGCAAGTTCGTAAAAAAAAAAAATAAAATTTATATATACCACTAGTGAAAATGAAAACTCAAATTGTTGCATTTTCTTCACTAAGACTAATTTTTAAGTTGATCAGTTGATAGTATATTTTACAGCAGATTTTCCATGTAACTAAAACTTGTAAAACTGAACTTTAAATTATTTACTAACTTACGATTAGGCATATTTTCTACGAGAATCAAGTTATGCACAAGAAGCCCAATTATCCAAGCCGCCGGGTCAACCGAGGCAACAACTAAGGCAGTTTTCAAATTTACAAGTAGATGATTTTCAAAAGAAATTGCACCATTTTTATGATCAAAATATTAATTAAATTAAGAGTAGTGCTAATACAAACAGCACTGTCATTTAATCCTTATTAGGTGTAGCAAGGCAGGTGGGTTGCGCTGTCATGGGGAAGAGGAACTAGAGCGTGCCTCACCACCGGCGCTGGCAGCAGACTGAGCCCCGCATTTCTCCCCCCACTCGGTTACACTTTGCATTTCATTGGTCGACCATTTTTGTCACATCCGTTCCTGGTCGCCTCTCTTTCTCTTTCTTTTCTTTTCTGTTGAAGATTTTTATATAAGTAGGCTATAGTTTTTTTACTTATGAGTAGGCCTAACCATTAGGCTACCTTTATTAAGTTAATGAATCATATTTTTTCAGTTTCAATATGTGTTATGATTGATTATGGCCCTTTTTCCAGATTAAATAAGTTTTCAGCTATCCAAATAGTCCCGTTACCATTTAGCTCAGATAATAGGGACTGTATATAAATTTGATGTTTGAGGTTAAACTAAGGTCAGCTATTGAAACAAGATGTCTAAGGACGAATGGCCATTTAATAAAGGTAGGCAGAATTTGCTCGTGAATACCCTAGCCTACGTATGTCAAAACCATGCCAATGGCAGCTAACATAATACACAACCCTCTAAAACCCCATGCTTCTTAAGCAAAGTTGGAATGAAATAAATTAATAACCCCAAACAGATTTATATTCAAAATGAAATTTTTATAGAAATAAAACAATTTTTTAGAGATAATTCATGATCATTACAAGCGACTTCGTAGCTACTGCACCCACCAATGGTTCGATCATCATTGAGAAACTTTTAGACAATATTAGGTAAATATTTGCCACCATTCTTGTGACTAATGGTTGCTTTTCAGCAATCTGATCACTCATCCTGATTGAGTAAGCCTACATTTTGCAAGTAAGCAAATGAATATCTTGCCTAAAAAATCCGCCTATTAGTAAAAGTTCACTAAACCAAACATACAGTTCAGTCCCAATTAGGTCTCAACAGCTTGACTCTACCGTATTTAACTTTGAGAGTACAAAAACTGTTTCATAAATACACAGTTTACTGAAATTCAAAACAAAAATCAAAAGAATAAAAACTAGCCTACTACTAACTGTACTTACAACACACTTCATTGGAGATGATAGGTTGCTCTTAACCTTAGGACTAGGCCTATTATATTTGGCTCCTGTCATAGTATAAAATCCTTAATGTTTCTTCAAACGTCTGAAAAAAGAAGATAATTTCTGGTATAGCAATGGTAGTCTATGCTTTCACTAAAAACTTAAAAGACCAACAACACAAGCTGCAATTCCCTGTTGTTAAGATGGCCAGAAATGTAATTAAACAGGTCCTGAACAGACTGAAATTAATATCTTCGAAACAAACATTTTGAGGATAAATTCAGAAAACAGGTAGCCGTTGAATATTGAAGGAAAAATCATTCAGGAAGTAAAGAGAGAGAGAGAGAGAGATACTTTATTACATAAGCTTAGAAATGGTGTCAACAAAATACAATACAATATACAATAACTTGAATTGCGATAGAAAAGGAAGTGAAGGAAAGGGGCAAGAAGTGCAGGGAAGAAGGTGTTGTCGGGAGATGGAAACGGATAGAGCTCTCCTGAATGCCCTTGGCTCCCAAGGGAGGTAAAAAGAAATACGGTACGGTACCCTCAATTAGGCCTGTCATCATAAAAAACAACTCATTGCAGCCCACCAACTACGGCTTGTAGGTATTTAAGACTCATTAAATCAGCTCAAGATTTAATTACCCATTAAATAGATCAAATCTCCAAGTTAGCATTGAGGAAGGATCGTTCCCAGAGGTGGCGGTGGTTTAACACGTTCACTGTGTTACAAAATGCCGAGGTCTCAAGAAAATTATTAAAATTTTATATCTTAAATTCCGATTTGGTAATTTGACGTAATTTGATGTGGAATATACATAGATTAATAAAAAAGGAGATATAAATAAATAAATAGTTTATTTGCCATAAAACCTCACATTATTGACAAAGCCACATTCGTAGCATCTTGCTAGATCAAAAGATATATAGTAGTCATAACAAAATTACAGTGGAATCAAAACACTTAGACAAAATCATTGAATGTCATAAATGTAAGCAAAGCTGCACATATACAATAGGAACTAATACAAAGGATTTGTTGGTTATATAAAATTTAATTAATCCTCCAGAGGTCGCTTAAAATTTCAAACGCAGTCTCTCGCTCAGGGAGGACTCCTCCGGGTTTTTAATAAATGCACAAAATGTATTCTAAATATATTTATTGTTTGAAATAAAAACAGAAAATGATTATAAAATTGATTTTACGCTATGTCCCTGCAAAATAGAGTAAGAATGGCATAGTTAATTTAATAACTATTAAGGATTATAAAAATCACGTTTCATTTTTTTTAACTTAAAACTTAGTATTTTTTAGTAACATTTTTATAAAATAGTATAAAAATAGTAAAAATAACGTTATAGAGTTCGAATAAAAAAGTTTTTGTATAAAAATCAACTATCACAATATATATCACCTGATATTTCAACTGATTTTCATATTTTGATGTATGCTGATGACACTTCTCTTGTTGCTTCAAACAAAAATAAAATTAACCTTTCTCAATCACTTTCTGTGGTCCTGGACAATATCAATTCATGGTGCATAGCAAATGGTCTAAAACTCAATCCTTCAAAAACTGAGCTTATAAATTTTTACACCAACCATAGCAATTCATCTCAGTCTGACTCGTCACACTTACCCCCTCAATTTAATTGTGTTCATTCAACAAAATTTTTAGGCCTGAATATCGACTCAACTTTTTCTTGGCGACAGCATGTGAACACACTTCTTCCTAGACTCAGTAAAGCATTCTATGCTTTGTTATCCTTGTCCCCAGTCAAAATGTTCTGAGGCAAGTGTATTTTGCGTATTTCCACTCACTAATCTCATATGGTCTAATTTTTTGGGGCAACTCCTCTGAATCAATCAGAGTCTTCAAAATGCAAAAAAGGGCCATTAGATTGTTGTCCGGTATTAGTCCAAGAGAATCCTGCAAAATACATTTCAAACGGCTTCAAATTTTTCCACTTCCTTCATTATTCATACTCCAGTGTCTTATGTTTGTTAAATCTAATCCGGAAAGTTTTTTTGAAAATAATCGTCTTCATCAATACTCCACCAGAAATTCCAACATTTTGCAATACCCAATTCATAGAACGAAGTTCTAGAAAAATCACCTTCTTACTCTTGTTTAAAGATCTTCAACAGTTTCCCCCGAAGTATCAAACAGGAACCTTCAATAAAAAAATTCAAAAAGCTGGCTATAGATTATCTTTTTCAGAACTGCTTCTATAGTCTCTCTGAGTACCTGACACACGGCACAGGCGGCGCTTGACAGGCTCATATGCTTCCAAATCATGTCATGAGAGTCTTTCCCAGTTGGTGGCATTTGTTTTCTTTTATTGTAAATAGTTTTTGTCTTTGTTTTAACCCACACGAAACAAGTTTTTTGTTATTTAGAATAAGCATTTAGGCTAAGACAATATTGTGACAAATCTACTGCCCAGGCAATCAACTGCATGTAAGGGCGTCACTAGATACTGTAAATAAATAAAAATAAAATAAATAAATATAAAAAATTACCTACTATGAGGTTTTTGTCCATAAACCATAAATTAAATATAACAATGACACTACAATCAATTCAAATAGTTATACAAGGAAAAATAAAAAGTTACTTAAAATAAAAACAAATCTAAAATGGCAACTGTAGCCTACATAATTACAAATAACCAAATAAAAAACGATCACACGGACTCTTCCTCCGGGTACA
This sequence comes from Neoaliturus tenellus, assembly GCA_030545055.2. Classification (NCBI taxonomy): domain Eukaryota; kingdom Metazoa; phylum Arthropoda; class Insecta; order Hemiptera; family Cicadellidae; genus Neoaliturus; species Neoaliturus tenellus. Next base: position 34,350,048 of record CM061537.1, read on the forward strand.
CAAAATACACGAGCACGCTCACGGAGGAATCGTCCAGCACCTCAGGATAGCGCTCGCCAAACTAACCCTGGTCGATGAAAGCGGGATAAGGGTAGGTCAAATGCGAGTTGAGAGAGGCGGCAACAGCTGCACAAAAGTACAGGGCTTCCAACCCCAAGATAAATATTTCCTAGGCCTACGGCAAAAATATATTGACTCGGAGGATTCCTCCGCTTAGCATCCTCTCGAGAATTAAAAATACAATTCTTTTCATTGCAAAAAATGCATCAACTGAATACATTGGGGTAATTAAGAGCCAACTATAAAATTGTTGTTTGAAAATTTTTTCAGTGTAGTTGTTAATGAGGTGTTCCAATTTATTATACAGTTTTTTAAGACATAAAACTTTATGGCTTTTTTGACATTTTGTTAATCTATGAAAATCTATCACTGAATTGTTTTTGTTTTAAGTGTTGTGTGAATGTGTATTAAATTTTAAATTTAGAAAATCTGGGTTTTTGAATACATTGACTAAATCAAAAAGGTAATGATTTACGACTGTCAAAATTCCTGAATTGATAAAAAGAGGTCTACAATGATAAAGCGAGCCAGCCTGATTATTGGTTTGAACAGCCTTTTTCTGAAGAACCAAAACCTCATTGATTCTACAACAATCGCCCCACAATATAAGTCCATAGGCCTACCTAAATATTGACTGAAAGTATGCAAAGTAGGCAACCTTCACATAACCCATGTCAACACAGAAGGTAAGATGTCGCGGCAGATAAATTACTCGTGAGTGTTTCAATGAAATATAATCAATGTGTGAGCCCCATGTCAAGTGGTCATCAATAAAAATACCCAAAAATTTTATGCTAGTGACCAATTGATCTTGTTCAGATGGATTCATGGGACGAAGAGAAAAGATAATGTTTTGAGTTTTACTAGATAGGCCTAATGTGAAGAGTTACCAAGTTAGAACTTTATATACATATAAAGTTAGAACTTTATATACATATAAAGTTCTAACTTAGTATTGCTTTATTGTTTTAGTAACCATAAATCCACAAGATCTATTGACCTTGTAAGGCACTGAGGTAATAAATCTTACGATAGGCTATACGAAATAGCCTCCCGGGACCTCATAACAAAATTCAATTCTGTAGTTTACGTTTTCCAACTAACCTTTCACGTTGTGTTCATGTGTTTGGCAAGTTGAGTGCTGTTTTTTCACTTCTAAAAGTTTGTTTACAAGTTTGGTTTTGTAAATTTACAAGTTTGTTTTTGAACTGTACAAGCAGTCAGTTGTGCAGCTGATCCCATACAGTTGGTACACCTCTAATCTGGCCAACATAATGACTGTTACTTACTTGTACTTTTTTATTGTGCATACCCTCATTAACTATGATGCATTTGTTTATTCTTTTACTAAATAAACAGTTGTGAACATATTTGGTTCATATGGATTTTACCTGTCAATAATGAAATGTTGCAACTATTTGCATATAATTTGGAGAAGATAGAGGAGCAAAGTGTTCATAACCAAAATAGTGTGGTGTATTTAGAAAATTTTCGGGGAAAATTGCTTAAGTCGTCGCAAAACTTTTGCTCTCAGTCACATTATTTACTCAATTTAAACAAAAAAATTGTGATTTTACTAGCATTTTAAGAAAAAATATCTTAGTTAAACATAAGTGATTTCTGTAACCACTAACTAAAATCTGTGACTTTTGGTGACTTCAGTAGAACCAGTAAACACCCGATTAAGTTATTGTTGTAAGAGTGGTTTATTTAACAGATGTTTATTTCAAAGTATTTATAATCATATGTTTTTGTTATGACAATAATGAATGTAAATAAATAAAGTTAGTTTTTTGGAGTTATGTCATACAACTAAACAGTGTTTCTATGAGTTTTCATAATTAATTGCATAAAATATTAATAGTACATGGTGGCAGCGTACTGGGATCATGCCTCTGAGTAGAAAATCTAGGAAAAAACAACGTGACTTAAATGATGATGATGAATTCTTGGAAAGCAATATCCATCAACCAACTGAACTTGAGAAGGCTATCATCATTTCAAGAACACAACCAGCTATTGAACCGCCAAAAGCCTTTTCATTTATTCCAGCAGAATGGCCTTCTTGGAAAGTCCGGTTTGAAAGATATCGATCAGCATCTGGATTATGTGAAGAATCTCAAATTAAACAAATCAATACATTAATATACACATTGGGGGAGAAAGCTGACGACATATTTGCATCCTTCTGTGTGAAAGATGAATCGATCTTGACATACAATGAAGTTTTGGACTTATTTGAGAAACATTTCATTCCAAAGAGAAACTTAATTTTTGAAAGAGCAAAGTTTCTAAGAAGGCAACAAAAAGAGAATGAGCCTATTGAAGATTTTATTATTAGTCTTCATTCCTTGGCTAAAACTTGTGATTGGGGCTCTCTAAATGATGAAATGGTACTGATGGTACTATTACTCGGATTAAATGATCAAAAACTCAGTGAAAAATTATTGATTGATAATGAAATGAATTTACACAAGGCAATTACAGCTATAAGACACGCAGAGGATGTGAAAAAAGAGAAAAAAGAAATCTGCGGTACAAAAAGCTTTGGCATTGAATCAATGTCGTCGAAGAGTGCAAGTCGACGTGGAGAGTTTAGCAGCCAACATCGAGAGGACAAGTCAGCTCAACCAAAACATGAATATCCGGCACAATGTGTTTGGTGTGGCAGTAAACCATCTCATCCCAGAAGCCGATGCCCAGCGAAAAATGCAACATGCAACTCGTGTAAGAAGGTGGGTCACTTTTCAAAGGTGTGCAGGTCCAGAGACACACAGGAAGTGATCGAGGGAAATGAAGTAAGTGAACTTGAAACTTCAAGTAAGAAATTATTTGTAGGATCGCTTGAGGATGGGTCGAATTGTAAGCCGTGGAAATTAGAATTAATGTTTGAGGGAAAGCCTCTAACATTTAAAATAGATTCAGGGGCAGATGTAACTGTGATTCCTCCTGGCATAATCCCACAAAGTAGGATTCAACCAACTTTGGTAGAGTTGTATGGGGCTAGTAGAGCTAAATTAGAAACAGTAGGATATACTCGAGCCAATATCCGCTTCAAGGAAAAAAGTATCAGTCACATAGTATATGTAGTTAAGGGGATATCAACTCCTTTGCTTGGTCGCCCAGCAATACAGGACTTAAAGATTTTGACTTTTGTAAATTCCATATCAGAGAATAGCAGTAACTTCTTTACGGAATATCATGAAATGTTCAATGGTCTCGGACTCATTCCTCATCCTTATACAATAGCTCTTAAGGATAGTGCGAAACCGTACGCAATAACTACCCCAAGGTCAGTGCCATTGCCCCTTATGGATAAAGTAAAAAACGAACTTGAAAATATGGTTCAAAATAAGGTTATCACCCCAATTGAACATGCGACTGAATGGTGTTCTGCAATGGTAGTAGTGCCTAAAGCTAATGGAGATGTTCGTATATGTGTTGACATGACAAAATTAAATGAATCTGTCCAACGGCCATATCATCCTATCCCTAAAATTGAAACATCTCTCAGCTCAATTTCAGGAGCAACGTTGTTTTCGAAGCTTGATGCAAATAGTGGATTTTGGCAAGTCCCTTTAGATCCAGATTCTCAAGATTTTACTACATTTCTTACTCCTTTTGGGCGCTTTAAATTTCTTAAACTTCCATTCGGTATAACGTCAGCACCTGAACATTTCCAGAAATGTATGAACAACATTCTGGGTGACCAGTCAAATGTAGCAGTTCACATGGACGATATCCTCATATGGGGTAAAACAAAAGAAGAACATGATAAAGTTGTTAGGCAGGTACTAGATAAGCTAAAAAGCGTAGGCATGACCCTAAACAAAGACAAAACTGAGTTCGGGAAAAGTAGTATAAAATTTCTCGGACATTACCTCTCACCTGACGGAATTTCTGTTGACAAAGAAAAGGTGTCTGCAATACTTAAGATGGATAAACCAAAAAACGTGAAAGAGCTTCAAAGATTTAACGGAATGGTAAACTTTCTAGCTAAATTCATTCCACAGAAAGCTAAGATTATGGCTCCCTTAAATGCATTACTTCAAGCTAATGTTCCTTGGAGTTGGGGTCCAGAACAGCAAAAGGCTTTTGAAGAAATAAAACTTGTTTTGACTAGTTCCCCCTGTTTGGCAATTTATGATGTTAATCGGGAAACTATAATTTCTTGCGATGCTTCGCTTCAGGGCTTAGGATCAACTCTGGTACAAGTTCAAGAGGATGGTTCTTTACGCCCCGTATCATTTGCATCTCGAAGCCTTCTGCCTGCAGAAAAGAACTATGCAAATATTGAGAGAGAGGCTACAGCTGTCGCTTGGGCTTGTGATAAATTCAAGGAATTCATTATTGGCAAAAGAATAACAATTCACACAGATCATAAACCACTACTACAAATGTTGAAGTCCAAACACCTAGATGAACTGTCTCCGAGAATTCAAAAGATTCGTCTTCGTCTTATGAGATACGATTTCTCAATTGCCTATGTTCCTGGAAAACAACTTTTGGTTGCTGATACTCTTTCTAGGGCACCTCTACCATTTTCGATTCATGATGACCAGGAATTAGTGGAAGAGACTCAAGCGTTTGTTCAAATGGTTTTGTCATCCATAGACGTGACGGACTGCTTAGTTGCTAAAATACTGGAAGAGCAAAACAAAGATACAACTTTACAGGAACTGAAAAAATTTATCGTACAAGGTTGGCCATCACAAGCATCATTACGAGACGACCTGAGGCCTTATTATTCTGTCAAGGATGAACTAAGTGTGGATGACACTCTCATTCTTCGTGGTGCACGAATGATTATACCACCGGCTATTCGGCCTTGGGCACTTCAAAGAATCCATGAAGGTCATTTTGGGATCACCAAGTGCCGTTTGCGCGCAAAAGAATCCGTCTGGTGGCCTGGTGTCTCAAAAGCAATTGAAAACATGGTAAAATCTTGCCCCACCTGCATTAAAACTTCAAAAAACAATCATGAACCATTGCTTCCGACTCCATTCCCTGATAGACCATGGAAAATTCTTGCTATGGATTTGTTTAAACTTGATGGGGTTTGGTTTTTGACTGTAACGGATTATTACTCACGGTATTTTGAGATAGCTGAACTTCAGTCATTAACATCTCAAGAAGTGATCATGAAATGTAAAGCCTTCTTTTGTCGACATGGCATACCAGAAGAAGTGAGGTCTGACTCAGGATCTCAATTTCAAGTCCTTGAAAACTCCGACTTTAAGAACTTCTCATTAACATATGGGTTCAAGCATGTAACTAGTAGTCCCAAGTTTTATCAGAGCAACGGAGAAGCAGAGGCTTCGGTAAAATCGCCAAAATGATTTTAAAGAAGAATTTGGAAGATCCTTACTTGGCACTTCTGGCATATCGGACAACACCTCTCCAGAATGGTTTTAGCCCTTCGCAACTATTAATGAATAGAAGATTAAGAAGTACACTACCCCAGACCAATCATGTGCTCAGTGACACACCAGATCTAAACATTCTTAAGGAGAAGGAAGAAGCCTATAGAAAGAAATATAAAACTAACTATGACCAGAAGCACAGAGTACATACTCTTAAACCCCTTATAGTAGGAGACACAGTATGGATCGTCGATTTAAGAAGGCATGGCAAAGTTGTTAAAGTTCTTGACAACCCACGTTCTTATATAGTTGAAACAGATAAGAGAAATGTAAGAAGAAATCGATTCCATCTCAAACCGGCCCCTTACTTACAAAATGCTCAACAGGAATGTTCCTCAGAAACACATGATCAAAATACTTGTTCTTCAGACTCAGAAACAAATCATCGCCCAAAAAGAAATGTACAACAACCACACTGGTTAAAAAACTATCAAACTTAAAAGGGAGGATGTTGTAAGAGTGGTTTATTTAACAGATGTTTATTTCAAAGTATTTATAATCATATGTTTTTGTTATGACAATAATGAATGTAAATAAATAAAGTTAGTTTTTTGGAGTTATGTCATACAACTAAACAGTGTTTCTATGAGTTTTCATAATTAATTGCATAAAATATTAATAGTACAGTTATATGGCATCTAAATACCAACAAAAATAAGTATTGCGTATAATCTTAAAAATTTTATTATACGACTCCACCGTTATTATTAATGTGGAAATTTTGATATTGCGATTATTTGATAGTTGAAATCGTTTTGAGTTAAGATATAAAATCATATGGTTATTTGTTTATACTATACTCATAATAATAATATAGGCCTAACCTAACAATCTAAATGTACGTGAAACTGGCATTACATTAGCAATAGAATTTAACCAATGCCGTCACATGACTTTTGGACCTTTAAACAGTGATGTCATAGCTAGAGAGGCTTAAAAAAACAAGATGGTTGCCTTCCTAACCTCAAAAGTATGTATCAGTGACTTGTCTGTTTGTAAGACACTAAACTATTGAATTGTAAGTCGTATAACTATGGCATCTGTAATAATTTGCAATTAAAGGAAGAGAAAAAGGTTAACCACAATATTAAAAACCTATAAAGCATGAAACATTAAACTAAATTCCCGCCAAAAGAGGAACACATATTTCCCTCTAAAAAGCAAAACATAACCTCAAAAATTGACAGCTAGCAATAACTGGCTACAAGATACATTATCATTAATTAATACTGAACCTTACATACGGTACCATAACTTACATAAATCTTCTTTAGTAATAAAAGGAAGAATATTAGATAATGTAATTTATCATTTCATTTACAATTATTTTACTTCATTGGCTTTTAGTTTTTAGTTATCTTACTTATAACTATGTATTTTAAAAACTAATCTAGCAATAAGCTTAGAGGTTTTTCTTTTGATAAATTTAAAGAGGAATAGTTTATCTATCATGTGATATCATACTTATATCAACTCGGTCATTTTTAACTACAAAAATGGTAATTCACAGCGACACCTTAAACTAGTACATTTTCATGTACCGGTATCTTACTTCTGAAAATGTATCTTGAAAACTAATCTGGCAATAGGGGTTTTTCTTTGATAAACTTATAGAAGAATAGTTTATCTATCATGTGATATCATATTTATATCACCTCGGTCTTTTTTAAGTGCCAAAAATAGTAATTGAAAGAGACAACAACAAAATTTTTATTTTGATGTAGTCTATGTATCTTACTTCTGACCAAGTATCTTGAAATTTAATCTGGCAATAGGGGGTTTTCTTTGATAAACTTATAGAAGAATAGTTTATCTATCATGTGATGACATATTTATATCACCTCGGTCTATTTTAAGTATCAAAAATGGTAATTGAAAGAGACAAAAATTTTTCATTTTGATGTAGTCTATGCATCTTACTTCTGACCAAGTATCTTGAAATTTAATCTGGCAATAGGGGGTTTTCTTTGATAAACTTATAGAAGAATAGTCTATATATCATGTGATAACATATTTATATCACCTCGGTCAATTTTAAGTATCAAAAATGGTAATTGAAAGAGAAAAAAATTTTCATTTTGATGTAGGCTATGCATCTTACTTCTGACCAAGTATCTTGAAATTTAATCTGGCAATAGGGGGTTTTCTTTGATGAACTTATAGAAGAATAGTTTATCTATCACGTGATAACATATTAATATCACCTCGGTCGATTTTAAGTATCAAAAATGGTAATTGAAAGAGACATAAAATTTTTCATTTTGATGTAGTCTATGCATCTTACTTCTGACCAAGTATCTTGAAATTTAATCTGGCAATAGGGGGTTTTCTTTGATAAACTTATAGAATAATAGTTTGTCTATCATGTGATAACATATTTATATCACCTCGGTCTATTTTAAGTATTAAAAATGGTAATTGAAAGAGACAAAAATTTTTCATTTTGATGTAGTCTATGCATCTTACTTCTGACCAAGTATCTTGAAATTTAATCTGGCAATAGGGGGTTTTCTTTGATGAACTTATAGAAGAATAGTTTATCTATCACGTGATAACATATTAATATCACCTCGGTCTATTTTAAGTATCAAAAATGGTAATTAAAAGAGACAAAAAATTTTCATTTTGATGTAGTCTATGCATCTTACTTCTGACCAAGTATCTTGAAATTTAATCTGGCAATAGGGGGTTTTCTTTGATAAACTTATAGAATAATAGTCTATCTATCATGTGATAACATATTTATATCACCCTGGTGTATTTTAAGTATCAAAAATGGTAATTGAAAGAGACAAAAATTTTTCATTTTGATGTAGTCTATGCATCTTACTTCTGACCAAGTATCTTGAAATTTAATCTGGCAATAGGGGGTTTTCTTTGATGAACTTATAGAAGAATAGTTTATCTATCACGTGATAACATATTAATATCACCTCGGTCGATTTTAAGTATCAAAAATGGTAATTGAAAGAGACATAAAATTTTTCATTTTGATGTAGTCTATGCATCTTACTTCTGACCAAGTATCTTGAAATTTAATCTGGCAATAGGGGGTTTTCTTTGATAAACTTATAGAATAATAGTTTGTCTATCATGTGATAACATATTTATATCACCTCGGTCTATTTTAAGTATTAAAAATGGTAATTGAAAGAGACAAAAATTTTTCATTTTGATGTAGTCTATGCATCTTACTTCTGACCAAGTATCTTGAAATTTAATCTGGCAATAGGGGGTTTTCTTTGATGAACTTATAGAAGAATAGTTTATCTATCACGTGATAACATATTAATATCACCTCGGTCTATTTTAAGTATCAAAAATGGTAATTAAAAGAGACAAAAAATTTTCATTTTGATGTAGTCTATGCATCTTACTTCTGACCAAGTATCTTGAAATTTAATCTGGCAATAGGGGGTTTTCTTTGATAAACTTATAGAATAATAGTCTATCTATCATGTGATAACATATTTATATCACCCTGGTGTATTTTAAGTATCAAAAATGGTAATTGAAAGAGACAAAAATTTTTCATTTTGATGTAGTCTATGCATCTTACTTCTGACCAAGTATCTTGAAATTTAATCTGGCAATAGCGGGTTTTCTTTGATGAACTTATAGAAGAATAGTTTATCTATCATGTGATAACATATTTATATCACCTCGGTCAATTTTAAGTATCAAAAATGGTAATTGAAAGAGACGTAAAATTTTTCATTTTGATGTAGTCTATGCATCTTACTTCTGACCAAGTATCTTGAAATTTAATCTGCAATAGCGGGTTTTCTTTGATGAACTTATAGAAGAATAGTTTATCTATCATGTGATAACATATTTATATCACCTCGGTCAATTTTAAGTATCAAAAATGGTAATTGAAAGAGACGTAAAATTTTTCATTTTGATGTAGTCTATGCATCTTACTTCTGACCAAGTATCTTGAAATTTAATCTGGCAATAGGGGGTTTTCTTTGATGAACTTATAGAAGAATAGTTTATCTATCACGTGATAACATATTAATATCACCTCGGTCGATTTTAAGTATCAAAAATGGTAATTGAAAGAGACATAAACTTTTTCATTTTGATGTAGTCTATGCATCTTACTTCTGACCAAGTATCTTGAAATTTAATCTGGCAATAGGGGGTTTTCTTTGATAAACTTATAGAAGAATAGTTTATCTATCATGTGATAACATATTTATATCACCTCGGTCTATTTTAAGTATTAAAAATGGTAATTGAAAGAGACAAAAATTTTTCATTTTGATGTAGTCTATGCATCTTACTTCTGACCAAGTATCTTGAAATTTAATCTGGCAATAGGGGGTTTTCTTTGATGAACTTATAGAAGAATAGTTTATCTATCACGTGATAACATATTAATATCACCTCGGTCTATTTTAAGTATAAAAAATAGTAATTAAAAGAGACAAAAGATTTTCATTTTGATGTAGTCTATGCATCTTACTTCTGACCAAGTATCTTGAAATTTAATCTGGCAATAGGGGGTTTTCTTTGATAAACTTATAGAATAATAGTCTATCTATCATGTGATAACATATTTATATCACCCTGGTGAATTTTAAGTATCAAAAATGGTAATTGAAAGAGACAAAAATTTTTCATTTTGATGTAGTCTATGCATCTTACTTCTGACCAAGTATCTTGAAATTTAATCTGGCAATAGGGGGTTTTCTTTGATAAACTTATAGAAGAATAGTCTATATATCATGTGATAACATATTTATATCACCTCGGTCAATTTTAAGTATCAAAAATGGTAATTGAAAGAGAAAAAAATTTTCATTTTGATGTAGGCTATGCATCTTACTTCTGACCAAGTATCTTGAAATTTAATCTGGCAATAGGGGGTTTTCTTTGATGAACTTATAGAAGAATAGTTTATCTATCACGTGATAACATATTAATATCACCTCGGTCGATTTTAAGTATCAAAAATGGTAATTGAAAGAGACATAAAATTTTTCATTTTGATGTAGTCTATGCATCTTACTTCTGACCAAGTATCTTGAAATTTAATCTGGCAATAGGGGGTTTTCTTTGATAAACTTATAGAATAATAGTTTGTCTATCATGTGATAACATATTTATATCACCTCGGTCTATTTTAAGTATTAAAAATGGTAATTGAAAGAGACAAAAATTTTTCATTTTGATGTAGTCTATGCATCTTACTTCTGACCAAGTATCTTGAAATTTAATCTGGCAATAGGGGGTTTTCTTTGATGAACTTATAGAAGAATAGTTTATCTATCACGTGATAACATATTAATATCACCTCGGTCTATTTTAAGTATCAAAAATGGTAATTAAAAGAGACAAAAAATTTTCATTTTGATGTAGTCTATGCATCTTACTTCTGACCAAGTATCTTGAAATTTAATCTGGCAATAGGGGGTTTTCTTTGATAAACTTATAGAATAATAGTCTATCTATCATGTGATAACATATTTATATCACCCTGGTGTATTTTAAGTATCAAAAATGGTAATTGAAAGAGACAAAAATTTTTCATTTTGATGTAGTCTATGCATCTTACTTCTGACCAAGTATCTTGAAATTTAATCTGGCAATAGGGGGTTTTCTTTGATGAACTTATAGAAGAATAGTTTATCTATCACGTGATAACATATTAATATCACCTCGGTCGATTTTAAGTATCAAAAATAGTAATTGAAAGAGACATAAAATTTTTCATTTTGATGTAGTCTATGCATCTTACTTCTGACCAAGTATCTTGAAATTTAATCTGGCAATAGGGGGTTTTCTTTGATAAACTTATAGAATAATAGTTTGTCTATCATGTGATAACATATTTATATCACCTCGGTCTATTTTAAGTATTAAAAATGGTAATTGAAAGAGACAAAAATTTTTCATTTTGATGTAGTCTATGCATCTTACTTCTGACCAAGTATCTTGAAATTTAATCTGGCAATAGGGGGTTTTCTTTGATGAACTTATAGAAGAATAGTTTATCTATCACGTGATAACATATTAATATCACCTCGGTCTATTTTAAGTATCAAAAATGGTAATTAAAAGAGACAAAAAATTTTCATTTTGATGTAGTCTATGCATCTTACTTCTGACCAAGTATCTTGAAATTTAATCTGGCAATAGGGGGTTTTCTTTGATAAACTTATAGAATAATAGTCTATCTATCATGTGATAACATATTTATATCACCCTGGTGTATTTTAAGTATCAAAAATGGTAATTGAAAGAGACAAAAATTTTTCATTTTGATGTAGTCTATGCATCTTACTTCTGACCAAGTATCTTGAAATTTAATCTGGCAATAGCGGGTTTTCTTTGATGAACTTATAGAAGAATAGTTTATCTATCATGTGATAACATATTTATATCACCTCGGTCAATTTTAAGTATCAAAAATGGTAATTGAAAGAGACGTAAAATTTTTCATTTTGATGTAGTCTATGCATCTTACTTCTGACCAAGTATCTTGAAATTTAATCTGCAATAGCGGGTTTTCTTTGATGAACTTATAGAAGAATAGTTTATCTATCATGTGATAACATATTTATATCACCTCGGTCAATTTTAAGTATCAAAAATGGTAATTGAAAGAGACGTAAAATTTTTCATTTTGATGTAGTCTATGCATCTTACTTCTGACCAAGTATCTTGAAATTTAATCTGGCAATAGGGGGTTTTCTTTGATGAACTTATAGAAGAATAGTTTATCTATCACGTGATAACATATTAATATCACCTCGGTCGATTTTAAGTATCAAAAATGGTAATTGAAAGAGACATAAACTTTTTCATTTTGATGTAGTCTATGCATCTTACTTCTGACCAAGTATCTTGAAATTTAATCTGGCAATAGGGGGTTTTCTTTGATAAACTTATAGAAGAATAGTTTATCTATCATGTGATAACATATTTATATCACCTCGGTCTATTTTAAGTATTAAAAATGGTAATTGAAAGAGACAAAAATTTTTCATTTTGATGTAGTCTATGCATCTTACTTCTGACCAAGTATCTTGAAATTTAATCTGGCAATAGGGGGTTTTCTTTGATGAACTTATAGAAGAATAGTTTATCTATCACGTGATAACATATTAATATCACCTCGGTCTATTTTAAGTATAAAAAATAGTAATTAAAAGAGACAAAAGATTTTCATTTTGATGTAGTCTATGCATCTTACTTCTGACCAAGTATCTTGAAATTTAATCTGGCAATAGGGGGTTTTCTTTGATAAACTTATAGAATAATAGTCTATCTATCATGTGATAACATATTTATATCACCCTGGTGAATTTTAAGTATCAAAAATGGTAATTGAAAGAGACAAAAATTTTTCATTTTGATGTAGTCTATGCATCTTACTTCTGACCAAGTATCTTGAAATTTAATCTGGCAATAGCGGGTTTTCTTTGATGAACTTATAGAAGAATAGTTTATCTATCATGTGATAACATATTTATATCACCTCGGTCAATTTTAAGTATCAAAAATGGTAATTGAAAGAGACGTAAAATTTTTCATTTTGATGTAGTCTATGCATCTTACTTCTGACCAAGTATCTTGAAATTTAATCTGGCAATAGGGGGTTTTCTTTGATAAACTTATAGAAGAATAGTTTATCTATCATGTGATAACATATTTATATCACCTCGGTCAATTGTAAGTATCAAAAATGGTAATTGAAAGAGACAAAACATTTTTCATTTTGATGTGGTCTATGCATCTTACTTCTGACCAAGTATCTTGAAATTTAATCTGGCAATAGGGGGTTTTCTTTGATAAACTTATAGAAGAAAAGTTTATCATGTGATAACATATTTATATCACCTCGGTCTATTTTAAGTGCCAAAAATGGTAATTGAAAGAGACAAAAAAAATTTTCATTTTGATGTAGTCTATATGTATCTTACTTCTGACCAAGTATCTAGAAATTTAATCTGGCAATAGGGGGTTTTCTTTGATGAACTTATAGAAGAATAGTTTATCTATCATGTGATAACATATTTATATCACCTCGGTCAATTTTAAGTATCAAAAATGGTAATTGAAAGAGACGTAAAATTTTTCATTTTGATGTAGTCTATGCATCTTACTTCTGACCAAGTATCTTGAAATTTAATCTGGCAATAGCGGGTTTTCTTTGATAAACTTATAGAAGAATAGTTTATCTATCATGTGATAACATATTAATATCACCTCGGTCATTTTTAAGTATCAAAAATGGTAATTGAAAGAGACATAAAATTTTTCATTTTGATGTAGTCTATGCATCTTACTTCTGACCAAGTATCTTGAAATTTAATCTGGCAATAGGGGGTTTTCTTTGATAAAGTTATAGAAGAATAGTTTGTCTATCATGTGATAACATATTTATATCACCTCGGTCTATTTTAAGTGCCAAAAATGGTAATTGAAAGAGACAAAAAAAAAATTTTCATTTTGATGTAGTCTATATGTATCTTACTTCTGACCAAGTATCTTGAAATTTAATCTGGCAATAGGGGGTTTTCTTTGATAAACTTATAGAAGAATAGTTTATCTATCATGTGATGACATATTTATATCACCTCGGTCTATTTTAAGTATCAAAAATGGTAATTGAACGAGACAACAATTTTTCATTTTGATGTAGTCTATGCATTTTACTTCTGACCAAGTATCTTGAAATTTAATCTGGCAATAGGGGGTTTTCTTTGATAAACTTATAGAAGAATAGTTTATCCATCATGTGATAACATATTTATATCACCTCGGTCTATTTTAAGTATCAAAAATGGTAATTGAAAGAGACAAACATTTTTCATTTTGATGTAGTATATGCATCTTACTTCTGACCAAGTATCTTGAAATTTAATCTGGCAATAGGGGGTTTTCTTTGATAAAGTTATAGAAGAATAGTTTGTCTATCATGTGATAACATATTTATATCACCTCGGTCTATTTTAAGTATCAAAAATGGTAATTGAAAGAGACATAAAATTTTTCATTTTGATGTAGTCTATGCATCTTACTTCTGACAAAGTATCTTGAAATTTAATCTGGCAATAGGGGGTTTTCTTTGATAAACTTATAGAAGAACAGTAAATCTATCATGTTGTATCATAATTCTATCACCTCGGCCTTTTCGAGATACCAAAAATGGTATACGACACCATAAAATAGTGAGTTTTCCCGTTGATCTGATTCGCTACCTCGCCTCCGCACCCAGCCTCACTACAACCATGACCTGGAAGCGACTCCCATGAGGCCAGGGGCGAGGAGGCGCTCACAACCTACAATTAAAAAAACGAACATACAATAGGTGTGGATGGGGTCACTCCAGTGAGACTAGTCTGTTCCAGGGCAAAGAAACAGGATTTTTTTTAAACAAGGACAAAAATATTTGGAAAGAATCCTCTTTTTTTTTTAAATGGAAGTAACCTTGTCCTTTACACTTAAATTGTCCTAAGTTAAAACTAATTAACAAATTTAGACTACAAAACAACAACAATGGCAACAAGAATAAATAGTACCAACACATACATATATATATATATATATATATATATATATATATATATATATATATATATATATATATATATATATATCACAATTGGGTACAGTCCATGTTGGAAGTCAGGTACAGTGGGCTCTTGAGGAAAGGGCGCGTCCGCAAACGTATTTCCCAGGTTCCAGGGTCCTCCTCAGTTTCATGGTTGTGGGGATGGTGGTGATGAACGTCCGCACAGCGTTACCGCAAATCCGTGCATACCGTTAGAAAGGTATTGTGCTGTGGATGAGCAGAATTGTGTTTTAATTCACATCGGCCCCCAGGGCTACGCCCTACAGGCTTTCAAAATTTCAATGTTAATCTTATGGAGAAAGGATGATTTATTTAATCATTATACAGCTGTTGTAATAACAAATGCTAGCAAATCAGGAGAAACAGATGCTTCAGTTATAACATATTGTTTTGACTATGATCATATTGTTTTGACTAATTGAGTCCAGACGGTTCAAATCAACTGAAAAAATGTTGGTTGAATTTCAACCAGGAGGCCATCTCTAGTATATATAAATATGTGCCTGTGGTTGTGATAACTTTAGAACGGGACCTACGATTTTGATGAAATTTTGTATGTAGGTGTAAGACCAGGTCTATTTTCATGAGTTTGCAAACCAGCATGATTGGGTTATTGAACAGGGTTTATGGGGCTTCAAAGGGACAATAAATGGGCTTTTGGCATTTTTCGACCTCAATGTTCAAAATTCAACAACTTAAAAAAAACCTTAAAAAAGAGCTTAAAAAGACAAACAATTTAGTATTTTTAATTTTTAACTTGACTTAACAAGTTGCAGAGAAAAGCCAAACATAGGTTTCCCACGTTAATCTTATGGGAAATCAACAAAACCATGTATCTCGCTTATTTATTGTCATAACTTGCTAAAATTTGGTTTGGACATTCATTTGGTAGGGTTTAACTTATATTTGCTTTCATTGCCCATATGGCAGCAAACCTACCACTCACCCCCATAGGGTTTATGGGGAAAATAAAAAAGTGCAGATTATTGCTACAATATTTGATTTTTGCCTTACCCAACCATTAAATTGCCCAATAACTTACATTTTTTAACAACATTACATCATAGTAAACCTACATACTCATTCCTATGGTATTTATGGGGAAAATACAAAATCGCAAACTCCTTTGGAGATTCGCTGAGTAAGCAGGTCGGCTGTGACGGGGTATTAATTGAATTAGAAATAGGTCATTTTATATTCTGTACAATTTTTATAGTAAAAAGAGCATAATTTACGATGACCATTCTGAAACTAGCAAATAGCTTATTACATTCTAAAGTAGATTTTTTATTGGTTAATTAAAGTTTACGTTTTTATTGTATGGCCTCCTCCACCCCTTCAGGCATTCCATGCCTCTCCTTTATTTAAGAAACCAAGGAATAAACCTTTGTGTTACTGTAAATGCAGGTTTTATTTTCTTCAGATCTCTTGTTAACTTGATGTAATGAAATAATGAGAATTTATTCATGATGAAAAATTTTTGTCTCTTTCAATTACCATTTTTGATACTTAAAATAGACCGAGGTGATATAAATATGTTATCACATGATAGATAAACTATTCTTCTATAAGTTTATCAAAGAAAACCCGCTATTGCCAGATTAAATTTCAAGATACTTGGTCAGAAGTAAGATGCATAGACTACATCAAAATGAAAAATTTTACGTCTCTTTCAATTACCATTTTTGATACTTAAAATTGACCGAGGTGATATAAATATGTTATCACATGATAGATAAACTATTCTTCTATAAGTTCATCAAAGAAAACCCGCTATTGCCAGATTAAATTTCAAGATACTTGGTCAGAAGTAAGATGCATTGACTACATCAAAATGAAAATTTTTTGTCTCTTTCAATTACCATTTTTGATACTTAAAATACACCAGGGTGATATAAATATGTTATCACATGATAGATAGACTATTATTCTATAAGTTTATCAAAGAAAACCCCCTATTGCCAGATTAAATTTCAAGATACTTGGTCTGAAGTAAGATGCATAGACTACATCAAAATGAAAATTTTTTGTCTCTTTTAATTACCATTTTTGATACTTAAAATAGACCGAGGTGATATTAATATGTTATCACGTGATAGATAAACTATTCTTCTATAAGTTTATCAAAGAAAACCCCCTATTGCCAGATTAAATTTCAAGATACTTGGTCAGAAGTAAGATGCATAGACTACATCAAAATGAAAAATTTTATGTCTCTTTCAATTACCAATTTTGATACTTATAATTGACCGAGGTGATATAAATATGTTATCACATGATAAATAAACTATTCTTCTATAAGTTTATCAAAGAAAACCCGCTATTGCCAGATTAAATTTCTAGATACTTGGTCAGAAGTAAGATGCATAGACTACATCTAAATGAAAAATTTTTTGTCTCTTTCAATTACCATTTTTGATACTTAAAATTGACCGAGGTGATATAAATATGTTATCACATGATAGATAAACTATTCTTCTATAAATTCATCAAAGAAAACCCACTATTGCCAGATTAAATTTCAAGATACTTGGTCAGAAGTAAGATGCATAGACTACATCAAAATGAAAAATTTTTTGTCTCTTTCAATTACCATTTTTGATACCTAAAATTGACCGAGGTGATATAAATATGTTATCACATGATATATAGACTATTCTTCTATAAGTTTATCAAAGAAAACCCACTATTGCCAGATTAAATTTCAAGATACTTGGTCAGAAGTAAGATGCATAGACTACATCAAAATGAAAAATTTTATGTCTCTTTCAATTACCATTTTTGATACTTAAAAATGACCGAGGTGATATAAATATGTTATCACATGATAGATAAACTATTCTTCTATAAGTTTATCAAAGAAAACCCGCTATTGCCAGATTAAATTTCAAGATACTTGGTCAGAAGTAAGATGCATAGACTACATCAAAATGAAAAATTTTACGTCTCTTTCAATTACCATTTTTGATACTTAAAATTGACCGAGGTGATATAAATATGTTATCACATGATAGATAAACTATTCTTCTATAAGTTCATCAAAGAAAACCCGCTATTGCCAGATTAAATTTCAAGATACTTGGTCAGAAGTAAGATGCATTGACTACATCAAAATGAAAAATTTTTGTCTCTTTCAATTACCATTTTTGATACTTAAAATACACCAGGGTGATATAAATATGTTATCACATGATAGATAGACTATTATTCTATAAGTTTATCAAAGAAAACCCCCTATTGCCAGATTAAATTTCAAGATACTTGGTCTGAAGTAAGATGCATAGACTACATCAAAATGAAAATTTTTTGTCTCTTTTAATTACCATTTTTGATACTTAAAATAGACCGAGGTGATATTAATATGTTATCACGTGATAGATAAACTATTCTTCTATAAGTTTATCAAAGAAAACCCCCTATTGCCAGATTAAATTTCAAGATACTTGGTCAGAAGTAAGATGCATAGACTACATCAAAATGAAAAATTTTATGTCTCTTTCAATTACCAATTTTGATACTTATAATTGACCGAGGTGATATAAATATGTTATCACATGATAAATAAACTATTCTTCTATAAGTTCATCAAAGAAAACCCGCTATTGCCAGATTAAATTTCTAGATACTTGGTCAGAAGTAAGATGCATAGACTACATCTAAATGAAAAATTTTTTGTCTCTTTCAATTACCATTTTTGATACTTAAAATTGACCGAGGTGATATAAATATGTTATCACATGATAGATAAACTATTCTTCTATAAATTCATCAAAGAAAACCCACTATTGCCAGATTAAATTTCAAGATACTTGGTCAGAAGTAAGATGCATAGACTACATCAAAATGAAAAATTTTTTGTCTCTTTCAATTACCATTTTTGATACCTAAAATTGACCGAGGTGATATAAATATGTTATCACATGATATATAGACTATTCTTCTATAAGTTTATCAAAGAAAACCCACTATTGCCAGATTAAATTTCAAGATACTTGGTCAGAAGTAAGATGCATAGACTACATCAAAATGAAAAATTTTATGTCTCTTTCAATTACCATTTTTGATACTTAAAAATGACCGAGGTGATATAAATATGTTATCACATGATAGATAAACTATTCT
Source organism: Neoaliturus tenellus (assembly GCA_030545055.2). NCBI lineage: Eukaryota > Metazoa > Arthropoda > Insecta > Hemiptera > Cicadellidae > Neoaliturus > Neoaliturus tenellus. The sequence continues at coordinate 34,369,242 of CM061537.1, forward strand.
TCTATAAGTTCATCAAAGAAAACCCCCTATTCCCAGATTAAATTTCAAGATATTTGGTCAGAAGTAAGATGCATAGACTACATCAAAATGAAAAATTGTTGTCTCTTTCAATTACCATTTTTGATACTTAAAATAGACCGAGGTGATATAAATATGTCATCACATGATAGATAAACTATTCTTCTATAAGTTTATCAAAGAAAACCCCTAGGGTATTGCCAGATTAAATTTCAAGATACTTGGTCAGAAGTAAGATAAATAGACTACATCAAAATGAAAATTTTGTTGTTGTCTCTTTCAATTACCATTTTTGGCACTTAAAAAAGACCGAGGTGATATAAATATGATATCACATGATAGATAAACTATTCTTCTATAAGTTTATTAAAGAAAACCCCCTATTGCCAGATTAGTTTTCAAGATACATTTTCAGAAGTAAGATACCGGTACATGAAAATGTACTAGTTTATGGTGTCGCTTTGAATTACCATTTTTGTAGTTAAAAATGACCGAGTTGATATAAGTATGATATCACATGATAGATAAGCTATTCCTCTTTAAATTTATCAATAGAAAAACCTCTAAGCTTATTGCTAGATTAGTTTTTAAAATACATAGTTATAAGTAAGATAACTAAAAGCTAAAAGCCAATGAAGTAAAATAATTGTTAATGAAATGATAAATTACATTATCTAATATTCTTCCTTTTATTACTAAAGAAGATTCATGTAAGTTATGGTATGTAAGGTTCAGTATTAATTAATGATAATGTATCTTGTAGCCAGTTATTGCTAGCTGTCAATTTTTGAGGTTATGTTTTGCTTTTTTAGAGGGAAATATGTCTCCTTCTTTTGGCGGGAATTTAGTTTAATGTTTCATGCTTTATAGGTTTTTAATATTGTGGTTAACCTTTTTCTCTTCCTTTAATTGCAAATTATTACAGATGCCATAGTTATACGACTTACAATTCAATAGCTTAGTGTCTTACAAACAGACAAGTCACTGATACATACTTTTGAGGTTAGGAAGGCAACCATCTTGTTTTTTTAAGCCTCTCTAGCTATGACATCACTGTTTAAAGGTCCAAAAGTCATGTGACGTCATTGGTTAAATTCTATTGCTAATCTAATGCCAGTTTCCTATACATACAATCTAAGCGAGTTACAAACACGTTACCGGTACCTAACAATGTGTCACTATTATTGACAGCGATGTTTATAACAACAAAATTAATGGTATTTGGAAATATTTAAAACGCATATTCCCTCAATAGGCCTACAACTTAGCAAAAAAATAACGTTTCTGATTCATATTTGGCGGCATTTGTGTAACGCCATTTTAGGTCTTACCAAGTATGCTTCTTCTCACAATTAAGGGCAAAACTTCGTTATCCGACTCCACCGTTTTTATTGATGTGGAAATTTTGATATTGCGATTAAAATTGTGTGATGAAAACAGTCGAATCAACACAACAATAATTGAAATAAGAAATGTATCATAACAATAATCTAACCTATCAGTCTAACCGTACAGTAAACCTACGTCACTTTTATTAACAGCGATGTTTATAACAACAAAATCAATGGTGATTGGAAACATTTAAAACGCATAGGCTTATTCCCTCAATACATTAGCAAAAAAAATACTTTTTCTGATTTGTATTTGGCAGCATTTGTGTGACACCATTTTAGGTCTAAAGAAGTCTGCTTCTTTTCACAATAATTAAGATAAGTACACCTACTCAATAACCATGGTTAGTTTATTTTGTGTTTTTCCTTGGTAATGTTAAAGGTTAAATTAGCTACAATTTTTACTTGTTTTTGTTATTTTCAGTTAAGGTTACTTGTTTGCAATAGTCCTATATTTGTTTTATAGTCAAAAGGTACGTTTAATTATATTATAACAAAACTATATCAGGTGATAAAATCGTAATCGTATTGTGTAATTGTATCATCGATAGAATAGCAATATAATCGCAATATCAAAATTTCCACGTTGATAATTGGCCTAACGGTGGAGTCAGGTAACGAAGTTTCGCCCAATTGAGATAAGTACAACACACCTATACAATAAATTTAGATAGTTCATTATGTGTTGTTCTTTGATAATGTTACAGGTTACATTAACCCTCCAAGTGCTAAACGTCGCGATCGCGACGCATTTCGGCAACGCGTATAGCGCTATCGTCGCGATCGCGACGATTTTACAAGGGTTTACTACGATCGTCACAGATCCGTTGTTTATTGACGGATCGGCATATATTTTATATAGTATTGAAGAGAAAATATCATTCTATCTGAATACTTTTGGTTCAATACACATTTCAGTGGAAAATCAAAGTTGGCTAACTTGTTTGTCTGCAGCTGATTTTTTTTGGTCGTCTGAAGTACAGCTGCTACATCGCAAATTGTTAAGGTTATGTTATCTTTGTTTACTAAGAACATTATAAACATTATATCACTGGAAAGGTAATAAAATTTGCAACATTTTGGCTATCTCAGATTTTTTTATTTGACTATCTAATTATGCCCTGAAATGGAAAAACCTGAAGACGAGGGTAACAAAAAAAAAACTAAGTACCCCTTGATATCTAGAAATTTGGAAAAAAATAAATGGTAAGTAAGATCTAATGAATCATATTTTCTAATAGTAGACATTTTTCTGAACAAATTGATATGCAATATGATATACTTTTCATATAATTAATAACTATTATGCACATTTGCTTAAATGCTTGCGCGAAACTAAAAAAATGGTCAGCACTTAAGGACTAATATACGTACTTAGCACTTGGAGGGTTAACTAAAATTTGTAGACCTACCCTACTTGTTTATTATGTTCTTTTTCAGTTATCGTACTTGTTTACAATATAGGCCTACTTGTTTGATTGTCAAAAAATATGTTTCATTAAATTATATTAGCCTAAGTTACAACAAAACTAAATCAGGTGATAAAACCGTAATCGTATCGTGTGATTGGATCTTCGATAGAATTGCAATATAGGCTAGGTAATCGAAGTATCAAAATTTCCACATCGATAATAAGGGTGAAGTAGGATAACGAAGTTTTGCCTAAATTTGTACTCATACCGTAAAATACAAAAAGCCTAAATAAATAGACTACAATAATAAATAAACACAAGAAAAGCATAGCCTATACAAATGGTAAAGTCCAGTGAGGTCAAATTAAAACAAATTAAACTTAGGCCTACAAGTCATTAATTGAACAGCATGCTTACGCATAACTTACATCAGTTTCATTAAAACTATTTTAACTTCATTTAATATAACAACAAAGTTTTACACACAATAACTTGCATTTTCTCAACAATTTCCATTCCCAACCTCAACAATACAATAATAATTACCGTAACTTCCGAAGCCCAATCATCTCTGGTACTCCAGTTGATTTCCAAAATCAATTCGCCTCAAAAAACCAGAACGGTTCACAACTCTCATAGCATGGTCCTTGGACATGGGCAAGGGCAAAAACAGTGTTCACAAAAACAAAAAGCCAATATCCTATGGCTATAACCTAAAATAACCTATTGTCTGATTGTCTCCCCATTCATAAAACGGCAAGCATTCCCTCCATGCCTCGAAAAAATATTTCACAAGAAATCAATAAATCAATAAAGCTAGTCAGTGTTGCCAACGACCGTGACAGTAAAGTTTCCCTTGATGAATTAATTTCTCCATTCCCAGTTTTATATAGATTCTTATGACCGTTACGACGGGATATCATAACAGCTACGCACGTAGTGACGACAAAGTAAAATTAAACGTAGCAACTAAATCTGAATGTTCTCATAGCAACTACGAAAAGGCGGGAAGTTTAAATATTCTATTAGTGCCGACACAATTATTAATATTTCATATACATACATTAATACATATACATCCCGCGGCGCTCCGTTATCCACGTAGTTTCACGTTTCAAGCGCTTCAGTGCTTTTCGCAGTTGTATAACGGGGCTAGGACAACATTAGGCTAGTTTTTTGGGGGATGGAGACTGGAATTACATGTGGTAGGCCTATATCTCGTCAGTGCCTAACTATCACAGCCACTACAGTGTAGTTGCTAGCACAATTAATTCTAGATTTCTTGGTTGATAGTGGACTATTTCGTTTTTACGTAGTTGCTGTTCCCTGTTATCTGTTACCTCTGTGTAGTCTCGTAGACCCTCTTCATAGGGCAAGAGATCAGTCATTTCCTATCTTCTACTTGCTCTCCTTACGGAGTTGTCAATGAAGATTGCGTAATGAAGGAAAGAAGGTTTGAGATGGGTTGGTAATGTGATATGATGTAATTCAGAAAAGATTATATGATATTATAATTTTTTAATGAGTTTAGAAAAGTGATATGATATTATTCAGCAAAAATCAGTTGTAAATTGTTAATTTCAAAGAAATAAATTTGAAAGATGTCTACACATATCATGTATATATGCATCAAAATTACAAATCAAAATTTAGCACACATATACTAATTTAAATATAAATAATTTCTTTATTAACTTTTCAATTTAGGCAATACCCTTTGATATATTTATTACACTTTGTCCAAAGGCAAACCATATATACATGGTAAGTAGACATGCAGCTTTTGTTGTTAAAATAAAAAGGAATTTCAGAAAAACACTTTTCTATGAGATGCTGTTTTAAATCAGAAATCAGAAATCAGAATTCTTTATTGTCTGTAAGCACATTTACATGAATGCAATAGACAACGTCAAAGTGATCAACAATGAGATCAATCAAATAACTAATCAATAACTAACAGTCAACAATTTGAATAGTACAGTGGGTTAAGAAACTAACAGACCTAATTGTATAAACAATAACAGACAAGAATAAAAAGGGATTTGACTAGAAATGGACAGACTTAAGACTAAGAAATTCATTTAGATGATAAAAAGGGCTTAGGCTTAACCAATCATAACACCTTAATTTAAATAGTTTAAAATCTAAGGTTTTACTTTCATGGTGCAACTTGTTAAATATTTTCAGACTTACAATATTAAAACTATTTTGCGATTTACTTATCCTACTATATGGCACATCTAACATGAGTTGATTTCTATCAGGGTTGCCAAACGTCCCGGATTTTAAGGGACAGTCCCTTATTTAGTAAATTTGTCCCGCGTCCCGGAGAGAACTCATCCGGGACGGTAAATGTCCCGTATTTGGCCGAAATCAGGAATTAACTTAGGACAAATTTAGCCACGAAGCGAATGATAATCTATATAACCTCAAAATTACAGTAAGGCAGCGACCAGCATGACAAGTGTCTATCGTTATTGTATGATAATCGTATTTTTTCGGGACCTTCATGTGGTTCAAGTCGGAAAAACTCTCCATCTGCTCAGATTGCAAACTGTGTGTGAACTCATCTGATCTCGGGCCACGCCAAGTCGTCGATTGATTGTCGCCGAGCCGCTTTACCGTGTTGATTGGCGAATGCCATTTTAACTACAAATACAACAGTCTCTCTTTTACAGTAGCTTTTAAAAGTGTAAGAATTACAAATGTAAATTAGTGTGATTATATTGTAATATTTCGTTTTAAAATAAACCTTTTTGAAAAAAAACAACCTAAAATAGGAACAGTGGAAAATGTTCAAAAGTTAAAATATTTTTGCTTTTAAAAATGTTATAGTTTGAAAATTGTTGATTATTGTTGTACTGTATTAATCAACTTAAATGTTTGATATTAATAAATAATGAAAGATCGAGGCAATAAATAATTAGTAAAAATGTTCTTTTATTTAGTTTTAATATTATTAAGTGCCAGTGTTAGTATTTTACCGGGGTTTTAACAATATTTTATTCAATATTAGGGCCTAAAACTCCCTTTCTAAAAAGCCCATGGACAGGACTAAAATTGTAGCCTATTTATAAAAGACATGAGATGTATTGACAGAATAATTTAAACGCCATCTCATTATTATCGAAGAATTATTAATTTTTAACCACTATTTCGGACCCAGGATTAGTACCTAGGCTAGATTACAAAACCGTCCCTTATTTTCAGGGGCTTTATTTGGCAACCCTGTTTCTAGTGTTATGATTATGAACATCAGATCTATGAACAACTAAGCCTAAATTAAAATTCTTCTTTACAAATAACAAACATAAAAATATATACAAGTTTATCACAGTCAGAATCTTACATTTAATAAATAATGGTTTACAATGTTCTTTAAAAGGAGCCTTATTAATAATTCTTAAAGCTTTTTTCTGTAATATTAATACCTTGTTGACATTACAACTATTGCCCCATAAAATTAGGCCGTAATATATCACAGATTGAAAGAAACCAAAGTAAGCAGTCCTCACATAATTTTCAGGAACAATTCCCATCAGGGATCTTAATAAAAATATAACTCTAGACAATCTTACACAAACAGAATCTACATGTGAGGCCCAAGACAATGAACTATCAATTAATTATTACACCAAGAATTTTTACATTGTTATTATTTTCTACAAGGCTACGACTAGAATTTTTAAGGCTACAAAGAAGGTTCTGAGTTTTTTCATTATTCAAAAGAAGGCTATTTGCACTGAACCATGAGCAAGCCCTTTCCATAGTGTGGTCAAGTTTTAATTTTAAGAGGCCTTGGTCTGGATGGACACTTAAAAAAGTAGTGTCATCTGCAAACATGATAGTAGAAGATTCAACAATATTGGTCTCCAAGTCATTTATATGAATTAAATGAATTTTAAACGTGGCCAACGTGGCTGGTTTACATACTATTTCTTTCAAATTATCTGGCAGTTTTGTAAATAGTTTTAGACCTAAAAATTAAGGGTTTCCTCTTTTCAATTAACACAGAGTGCTCCACCAACTGATGACGGGGCTCCACCATACGCCCTGTTATCAGTCCGGTCAGCCCTGTGAAACACTGGCATAAAAAATCTCGTATTATTTGTAAAATGTGTTTCACTTATTAAAGCAACATCGATGCGTTTTTTCATGTAAAAGTAACTCCTACTCTTGAGCATGTTGATGTAAACCATTTGCATTTCAAACATAGATATATACTAATACACCTGGATCGATAACTGAAATGGCGGAATAGCGGTAAAAACGAGCCGGCTTCCTCCACCACTAGCCAGTATTGCCGCCGCCGCGCCGCACTGAATAACAGCTGACATGATTGTTGTTGGTGCGTCAGCTGCATTCTTGTTTGTTTACATTCTTTTAAATTTTCAATTATGATTATGATGATGAAAGATAGTTCTTACTGTGAAGCTTTTGGTTGTATTAGTACACATTCATAAGGCTGAAATTTATCATTTCATAAATAAGGAAGTCTAAAAAATACAGTATTACTGTAGTTTAATCAATTAATTTATTTATTTATTTAAATTACAGTACATAATTACTCACACAGGGTTGGCAACACTGACCACGAATACTGGCTAGTGGTGGGGGTAACCAACGAGATTAAATAGATATAGAGTGCTCACCAGATAGGGAAAAGTGTCACTTTTTGACTGGCGCCATGCTACCCACGATTCCCGCCGTTTCCTTGGTAACCAGTCCTTTGTTTACACTTTTCCAACAGTAATTTACCATTTTACCGACACGTTTCTATGGTAACCAACTTCAATAGCCTGCTCACAGACCATCAAATCAAACTAATTTAAAAACAAACAACAAATAAACATATGTTTTAAAATTATTAACAGTAATTTTTGAAGCTTGTAGCGACAAAGCAGAATAGCTTAAACTAGTAACCAAGGAAACAAGAGTAAAGTGTGGGATGGTTGCCAAGGAAACGGCGGGAATCATGGGTAAAATGGCGCAAATCAAAAAGGGACACAAAATTAACATGTGGTGAGCACTCTATATCTATTTAATCTCGTTGGGGGTAACGGCTCGTTTTCGCAACATGGAGTTCCCGATCCAGGTGTATTAGTATATATCTATGATTTCAAAGCAGTACTGTAAGAAAAATATTTGATATATTATTTGTCATGTTTATTGATGAGGACTTGCATAAGCTGAGTCATCATATGGTTAATAGAGGAGTGAAGAGGGCTTTAAATTCCGTGAGGATTGATGTGAAGTGAGAAATGATGTCTTCTTGGTTTAAAGTAGCATTGGCATTTGAGTTTTGAAGACGCTTAGCGTAGTTATATGTTCATCAGTTAAGTTATGAGACAAGGTCACAGGATGGTCACTTGTGCTGAAGGGATGAGAATGGAGTTTTATGTTTCGGAAGTTGTGGGAATGATGATGGTGAAAGGTCGGGAGGTGATTGAGGTTGGGGAACATGATTTCCTTCCTTCGAAGGTCTAGATCTAGGGGATCGCCGGTTTTGCAGTTCCCTGTGAACAATACAACCTCTATAATTAGCAGGGTGATTGTCCCCGCATAGCGCGCAAGTTGCCGGTGTGTTATTCGGCTTCGTGCAGGCTGTGGATTCTTGGTCTTTAGCGCATTTAACACATTTTGGAGGGCGATTGCAGTATTTTTTGGTATGTCCCAGCTGATGGCAATGCACGCACTGCACGATCAGCCGTTTAGGTCTTGGTTCTTCAACCTGAATTTTTGAATGGAGGAGTGTAGATAGTTCGAAAATATTATCGTTTGCTTGAATGAGGCAAGCAAGTTTTGTCACTAGACAATTTAATTTAAATTGTAAATTTAAATTGCTAAAATTTCTAATGATTTTTTGATGCAGGTGGTTCAATATATGTTTTTACCGGTATCTCAAGTGAAATGGCACTATGGTCAGAAATGCTTGGTTCTATTACTGAAGCCGATACATTTTCAATGTTCGAATCAAAATTGTAAAGACAACTATCTGAATGTTCTGTAATTCTAGTAGGGCAAAGAATCTTTAAATCTAGCTAGATTTGAATCTAGCTAGGACTAGTCCAAAGCTGTTGATGATACAGAATGTTTTGTATTCATGAGGATAGATGACTGAGTCTAAATTGAAGCCCCTTGCTAAAATTATGTTTCTAGAGTTACAATGGATATTTGGAGGTAAAGTCTCTAATTTTTCAAAGAAAAGTGGAAAGTTGTCGTTACTTGGAGGTCTGTAAACAGATGTGAGAATTACTAAAACTGAGTCTACTACTAGCAGAAGTTCAGAAATTTCAAAAAAGTTTTCTTGAGAGAATTTGTTGTCTGAGTGTCTGTTATTATTTAATATTTCAAAGCGCAGGTTTTCTCTGGTGTATATGGCAACACCACCTCCTAATTACCTTTCTCTGAAAAAATAGGATTGAAGTTCAAAGTTGTCTGCTAATCGAGATATACAGCAATTGGTTCGATCTAAAACTCTTTTTCACTTTTAGTTGCTGCAAGATATATATTTGACCAATCTAACAGTCAAAATCAATGTTCTAAAAAGTATCTATACTTATTTAATACGCTAAGGTTTTTTTTTGTCCTGAGAACTCCTCCTACAATTTACAACCGATTTTCAAGTTTTTGGTGTCGTTGGATAGGGCTTGGTCTGTAGTTGTTTCCGCCAAAAGTTGATGAGAATCGGACTGAAAATAAAGGCGCTATCCACCATTGAAGTTTCAAAATTTCCCATTTAAATAACATTGGGATTGAATAAAGCATTTTAAACATCTGTTAATAATCAGCTGTAAAATACGTACAGTTTTGGTGATTAAGAAGATTCACAATATTGGATTGGTCGGATGTCATTGATTTAGAGCTATAACTAACATTTTTACTGTATTAAAATAAATTGCTTGATTTCGAGCAACACGTATACTAGTACTTATTTAATACGCTAAGGGTTTTTTTGTCTTGAGAACTGCTCCTACAATTTTCAACCGATTTTCAAGTTTTTGGTGTCGTTGGATAGGACTTGGTCTATAGTTGTTTCCGCCAAAAACTGATGAGAATCTGACGGAAAATAAAAGCGTTATCCACCATTGAAATCTCAAAATTTCCCATTAAAATAACACACTGGGATTGAATAAAGCATTTTAAACATCTGTTAATAATCAGCTGTAAATACGTGTAGTTTTGGTGATTGCAGATATTCACAATATTGGATTGGTCGGACGTCAATGATTTAGAGATAAAAGTAACATTTGTATTGTATTAAAATAAATTGCTCGATTTCGAGCAACACGTTTACTAGTAGGTCTTATTCTCTTTAACGCCGGCACAAATTTGAAATGTTCTATTAGATCCGACAAGTGTCGGTGCTAATACACACTGCCATTTTAGTGCCTATGTTAACATTCAAATTGTAGTTGCTATGAGCAATGAGCGTAGCTATTATGAAATCCCACGATCGGGAGGCTCAAGAAATCTAGATACTGTGGGGTAGTGATGGCAAAATTTCTTGAAAAATCGATTTTTCGATATATCGATGTATCGAAAGAGTAAAATCGATTTCGATAAAAAATCGTGAACAAAAAATCGATGTCAAAAAATCGATGTATCGAATGGTAAAAATCGATTTTTCCGAAAAATCGATTTTATTTTGCCATCACTACAATGGCAAAATTTCTTGAAAAATCGATTTTTCGATATATCGATGTATCGAAAGAGTAAAATCGATTTCGATAAAAAAATCGTGAACAAAAAATCGATGTCAAAAAATCGATGTATCGAATGGTAAAAATCGATTTTTCCGAAAAATCGATTTTATTTTGACATCACTACTGTGGGGGGAGGCTAATAGTGATGGCAAAATTTCTTGAAAAATCGATTTTTCGATATATCGATGTATCGAAAGAGTAAAATCGATTTCGATAAAAAATCGTGAACAAAAAATCGTGAACAAAAAATCGATGTCAAAAAATCGATGTATCAAATGGTAAAAATCGATTTTTCCGAAAAATCGATTTTATTTTGCCATCACTAGAGACGACTGTCTCACCGCAGTAATGCACCTGACTTTTTTTTACGTTGTAACTGTTACTTTCACGATCCGGATTGTTCCAGTGACAAAGTAAGGAATAGGTTCGGTAGAACGGTTGCATCACTTTAAGAGGGCGTTGGAGTGCCGCCATATTGGATTTATTTCCCATAAGAACAATGTTAAATGAGTTGTCAAATAACTCCTTTATTTACAATCAGAAAATTATGATTTATAGCTCCAAATAAAGGGTCCATAAATACGGATTTTGTTTGCGAGACAAATTTTTTATCATAGGTATAGTTTTTTAATAAATTGAAATTGAGCATATTGCTTTTTTACAGCAACCTAAAAATGTTCATGAAGCCTTGATGTAAAACTGGTGTCGCAAACAAAACGCCAAATTTTATTAAGATTTAAACAGAGTTAATTCTAAAGTAATTGGTTAATAAATAAAAGAGTTATATGACATCTGCTGAAAGCATGTCGAACTCGCATCAATAGAAAACTTGGTCGCTGGTTTGCCTGCGCTCTACCCGCAGGTAGTAGAAGCTTAAGCTCTTTCCGGCGCGGAAGGACACACCGTTTTTCGCGCGTGATTTGAATCCCATATATTAACAAATATGCCGTTTTTCGCCAAAAAAGTCAAAATAGCTTTTATTATGTATTTTTGTTGTTTACAAATTAAATTATAAATTCTGAGGATAATATTTGATTCAATTTGGAATCCTAACAGATCTAAATTGGTCCTAATGCCACTATAGGCCTATGTCCTAATGTCACTATACCGCACCAACTACAATTCACTGTCGGGAATGGTAAATTTGCACTGGCACTTAATTTTATTTATTTACATATTAATTACGTTCTGGCTGCCATTCAGTGCCCCATGTAGCGACATGTTTGTCTTTACTAATTAGCAGGCACTAAAGAACATGCAAACGTTTTATAATTAAATTCAATATTTAGGAAAGTAATGGGTAGGTTTTACGAAATCTGTAGTTTTTATTTATTTGTTTGATATTATTTTCTAAATATAATACCTACAATCTACAAACATATGAGAAAAGTTTTTTTGAAATGTTACGAGTCACGAGCACATAATTATTTATTTCGTATGCTGCTGTAGTTAACTATTTGCTAATCATGAAATTTGGTATATACATTGTAAAAACAAGCAAAAAAAATATAAAAAAATCTACGAGAAAATATAAAAACATAACTTCACTTGCTCACTCGATAGCCTGGTGACAGCAATATGCAACCCAATTACATGCAGCACTGACATTTCTAAACTAAAATAATAATGCTATACAAACTGTTTCAATAGAGTAATAGCGCCGTCGCAGAAGACCTGCGTCCTCATCGGATTTCTAATGAAATTATTTATTTTTTCTATTTCCCCATGGAAATTATGGGGTTGGGTCTGTAGGTTTGTAGGTAAAAAATATAAAGTAGAGAAAATTTCCAACACAATACATGCATAAAGTTTGTTGTTACGACCAACCATTATGAAAATATAGCTATTTGAAAATTGGCTAAATTTTGGTACCTTTCTAAAAAAAAACTTGTTATTCAATACTAAATCACATTAAAACAAAGAAGAAGTAACAATCAATCAAAGTGCCAGTTTGGAGTGGATAGAGGCAAGAAAAGAACGTATGAGAGCTTCTAATTTCGGGTTGATTTGCAACAGAAAAGAGTCTTTCTTACGTGCACCTGTGGTCAGAAAACTACTCTACACCAATAATATTGACTCTGCTGCTACACGATATGGCAGAAGAAATGAATCTGTGACAATAGCTGAATTAGAGAAGTGTTTGGGAATTGAAATAAGAAGATGTGGCCTTTTCATCGACCAAAAGCTTCAGTATTTAGCAGCGTCCCCAGAGGGCCTCATTGGTGATGATGGTGTTGTCGAGGTAAAGTGCCCCTCATCAGGAGCAAACCTCACTCCTGATGAAATCATTCATCAGAAAAAAGGAGTGGTTGGGAAGATGTGGCAGCAAGATACAGACGGATCCATAAAGATAAAACCCCGCCATCCGTACCACTTTCAGGTACAAGGACAATTGCATATTACACAAAGAGATTATTGTATATTTTGTATCCGGACGCCTTCAGGAATAAAATATAACATTTATAGAGACGATTACTTTTGGAACACAGAAATGGAACCCAAACTTCAACAATTTTTCTTAGAATGTTTAATGCCTGAAATTATCGACCCTCGTCAAAGGCGCAACATGCCCATCAGAGAACAGTCAACAAGTTAAAAAAAAGAAAAGTGCTGTGTTTGAGTGATGAGATAAGTGTTTATTTAAAAGCTAAAATGATTGAATTATTTCATATAAATACGTTTTTATGTGCAATATTAGTTTGAGTGTTGGAAACAACTATTATTCATCAGGACAATGGCCATATTGATAAAGAATGTAGTGTTGTTTTAAATTAGTTTATCAAACCGAAGCATCAAACATAGCTAGAGGGGTTTTAATGTTTTAAAACATTTTTTCGACCAAAATCGGCTCACACTAAATCCTTATAAAACAAGATACTTAGCCATTTCATTGCGAGCCGATAACGTACCTGTCGATCACCAGCTGAGATTGCACACTTGTGGCGGCTAGAATGATTGTAATTCGGGTGAATGTGTAGAGCGAGTGTCTAATTTCAAGTACCTGGGAATCGTTTTTGACAACCGACTTAAGTGGACAGATCATATCCAGTCAATCAGAGTAAGGCTTAGGAAATTCATCTTTGTTTTTCGCACTCTCGGCCGAATTCTTAACCGTCAAATACTAAAAACTATCTATTTTGCTTATGTTCAGTCCATCCTGCAGTACGGTATAATGGTTTGGGGAGGTCCCCAAAAAAGCTCAATTCTGCCATTGATAATCACCCAGAAAGCCATTATTAAATCTGCGCTGGGCAAAAACCCTAGATTTCCAACTGATCAACTATTTGATGATTTGAGAGTCTATAACATTCCACAATTATACTTAAGATCTTTAGTTATGTACATTTTTAAAACAAGCAGATTATGTTCAATCTATTATATTGATTCCGTAGAAATCTGTATATATTTCAAATTCAATGAACTATATCCTCTTACCGAATTAAGTGTTCAGTGTAGGCCTACATTCTACTGATAAGTGGCTCACTTTCCGCCCACAGGCCTCGGCCTCTGCGAGAAGTTTTTATTTCGTTATAATGTTGTACACTTTGTATGTTATGCTTTCTGGAAATAAATTAATTTGAATTTGATTTGAATGTGTCTATGGTAAAGGCAATTTATCCTAAATTTCAATGATTCTAACATTTTTCTATTAAATTGAAAATCTGTAATCCTTTTATTATCTTCGATGACTTCAATGTTTATTTACTCAATATACAATATGGCTTTTAACTATTCATTGTTAAACTGATTGAACGTTTATAATTCACTAAAATTGAAGATTTATCCCGCGTATACGCGGTTTATCGCATATGATTGATTTTCTGCCGATTTTTCTGGAGGATTACATTTTTAAGTGAGTAATGTTAGTTACATTGTGTTTTTATGCTATTTTATTTTGAAATTTAGTAATGTATGATTTACTTAAGTCATGATGATTAAATTTATTCTTTTTAATTTATTAACTCGTTCAAATTTGCCTTTAGAATTAAAATATTTTCAAATTGTCAGTGTTCTCAATTACACGTTTTGCTTTGTGCGATATTTTACGTTTTTTATGTGGTTAAAGCGATTCCTGTAAATATAGGCTAGTATTTATATATGTGTATTTAATTGCAAAGCTCTTTCGTTTGTGAGATTTTTTAAATACTATACACTATTTTGTAGGATATTTTATGTGGCTTATAGTATATCTGTAAATATATGGTACATTTTTTTGTTGTTTTCCAATGGTTATTATTATGTTATTATTATAATACTAGTGGCTCATGGGGGCAAAAGCCCCTAATCATAAAATTAAAATAGCATGAACCATAGTAGATCACCATCCCACACTTTACTCTCGTTTCCTTGGTTACTAGTTTTAGCTATTGTGATAGGTCAAAACAACAACAAAACAAGCTTCAAAAATTACTGATGATAGTTTTAAAACATATGTTTATTTGTTGTTATTGTAAAAAAAGAAAAAAAAATTAGTTTGATTTGATGGTCTGTGAGCTGACTATTGAAGTTGGTTACCATAGAAACGTCGGGTAGGTGAGGGTAAAATGGTAAATTACTGTTGGGAAAGTGTAAATAAAATGACTGGTTACCAAGGAAACGGCGGGAATCGTGGGTAACATGGCGCCAGTCAAAAAGGGACACTTTTCCCTTTCTGGCGAGCACTCTATATCTATTTAACCTCGTTTATCTGCGTCTAGTTTTAAAATTAAACCATAACACATGTTTTAATTTACATAATACAGACGTTTTCGAATCCCTATGCAATTATGGAGGACGTTTTACGTGATTTCTCATTTTCTGTTAACATTATGGACACGCCAATATTTTTCCCTCGTGCATGGGACCGAGACCTTTAATTTGAGACCCCTCCCATCTTTCTGCGATCTGTATGACGCTCACAATTTTGCTCGAGAAATATCGCTTACAGAATTATACATATATATATATATATAGATTTATGTTTTATATTATTTATACGATATATTATTATGTTTCTCAGTTATCTACAATATAAAATATTCGGTATATTTGAAATGTTATTAGTCTATGTGATTAAGTTTTGTGTTCAATATTTCTGTAGATATTGCAATATTAATTGATATTGGATTGTTGTTAGTAGATTAATTTGTTATATGTTTGTTTGTATGGTGATGTTTGCAACCACAATTAGTGATCAATTTTATTGATCACTATTATTGTGGTATCACCATGTAAAAATTATCAACTTAACATGATTTTCGTACTTGTTTCTTCAACGATGTGTGTAAAGTTAAATAGGGAAAATTTCAACGATTTTCGAATGATTGTCGAATTTCAAATGATTATTGTAGCCTATACTGAGTGATCCAGACCAACCGCAAACTTCTCTTAATACTATCAGAATTAATTTCGCTCAAAAACGAATTGTACCATTACCATTTTGTAGTTACCTCAGATTTACCTTTATTTTGCATATTGAAACATTATGCATTTATTTGTCCAGTTACCCGAAATATTAACAGATTATATGTTTTTATCGTGATTTTAGCAACCAGCACAGTTAAATGTATTGATCACTATTTTCAAGGCAATGTTTTTTTATTCTTTTTTACTTGATTTGATTGAGGAAATAAAAACTAAATACTATGTAATTGTATTGTTTTTATTTACAACTATGCCTATAATGTTAATTTTATGGACTAAAAATGGACCTCGATGGCTATCCGTACCCTTCAGTTTATACATAACTCATATGCAATAACTTATTTCAAACTACGAACAAATGCAAACTTCTAGACACCTCCAATAACGTTAAAATTGGTAAATAATTATGAATAGAGTTACGTTCGCAACGGCCTCAAGTATTAAAGTACTTTTTTAAGGAACGTTTAGTTTGATTTTAAATAATTCATAACTTGACAACAGTGCCATGAATCTGAAGGGAGACAGAGGCCCCAGGCCCGAGGGCGCAGGTCCTGTGGTCCGATGCGCGAGCTCCCCCGACCCAAGGCTCAAACTTTGCTCTACACCCTCCCAAACCGGTTTTATGGTTCGCCTGTCTGTCATCGGGACTACTTTTGCTAGCCACGTGACGCATTGTCGCCCGAACTTCCTGTTCAGTCAGTTCTCAGTTCTGCCGCAATTTATCCCTAGTTCGCAGCGCCACGGTCAGCAACGAAATTTCTTCTGACTCCAACGCCCTCTTAAGTTACTTGTTGCTTCCTTTGTTGAGGCTCTTTTCTGACTGAGTTCCACCTTGAACTGACTTACTACCTACCAAATATTTCAGTATAATCATATTGAGACTTGGGCTTAATTTATTCTTGTTTGAAAGCTTGCAGCAATTAGGCTAGTATGTATCACAGCTTTTTAAATGTTAGGGATATTTTTCTGAAGTTATCTAATGATTCTAAGATGTTAGTACGATTGTGACCAAATCTTAATGTGTTAATGCGCTTTATGTCTTTTTCTACACTTAAATTTATGAGTTAGAAAATATATATTTTAAGTGACTTCCAAAGTTACATCAGGTCATTGTTATGGTGTAGATATTAATTTTTAACAACAAAAGGTTAATAATAAAACCACACTCTTGAGTGTATCCCTTAAGGAAATTTGCTTAAAACTAAGTATTGTATGATTCTAATTTGAAGTAACCTATTAACTTAAGTTATCTAATAGGCCCTATAAGTTACCACTTTAAAATAATGCATTATTGGGTACCATAGTGATCAAACCACAAGTACTGTCTCAATTATCACTGATTTTACACTATGGTACCCATCAAGTTTCATTGAAAGTATTGTTATACCACTTACTTACTTTACTTTTCCCACGTCGTCTCGATTGACCATCTTCTGGCATGAGACCTGTCATGTTCCTATCTCTATAAAATCTTGGCACTTCTGTCTCCGAAGTTTGTCCAATGTAGGTTAGGATAGCAGAAAAATGATATGATTAGGTTAGGCTAGGTTGGGTAATTAGGTTATTAGGTCAGGTAAATAGGTAGCTAGTAAAAACTTTGTTCCAAAAGAAATATTTTAAGTTCTTTCTTAAATTTTTTAATGTCGCTGATTTGAACCAGTTTTACCGAAAGCTGAGAAAGTCGCTTGAGGCCAATGTATTCAGGTTTTTGCTCGAACAATTTTAATCTATGAGATGTTGAAGGGTTAAGATTTCTGTTTCTAGTATTGTACGAATGTTCATGAGCCTTTACAAGGTGTCTTTCCTTTACAAAAGAGATTACCTCAAACATGTAAATACATGACACTGTTAAAATTCCACGAGTAAAATTGTTGATGTTTCATGGAAAGGACCTTAGCGTTTAAAAATTGTATGTAAGTTTTCTATTTCTTTAATAAAATAGTTTATTATTAATAGCTCATTTAATAAAAAATACTGTGTAACAATTTTACACACAGTCCTAAATAGTAGTTTAGTTATTGGCGACCTAACTAAATAGGTAGTTGTAGGCCTATATAGCCAAGTATAAATGAGGGATGAGTGTTTAACGTATTGTTTAATGACTTCGAAAAATGTAGACTTTCAGTCTTGTTGCTTTTCCGTGCATTGAGTTGAGCGTCTACCAATTAAAACACAAATCAAAATAGCTATTATAACGCTACCTAAAAGATAGATGGCTGATTGGATGTATTCTGAAGCCATGCTACAACGTAGCTATCCGTTCCTTTTCACTGGAACGTAACAGAAGCACCTAGTCACAGTTCCATCGGACATGTTCCAAAATGTCAAAAAAAAGTCAGGTGCATTACTGCGGCGAGACGGTCGTTCACTAGAGAGGCTCATGTTCACGTTCACCGTTCACAGTACTGGTACTGATGTACTGATAGATGACAGCAATCAGCTGATTGTTGGGAACTAGTGCCAGCGCCAGCTGCCAGCCAAGAGCCAAGGTTGTTTTGATGAGGGGAGAGGGGACGTGAGGTCAGGTTAGGTTAGGTTGTCAACAATAAGTTAAGTTAGGACTAGGACAGGACAAGTGGTTGTTGGAAAATGATAACCGATACCGTAACGTTACTGAAGTGTAACTTTTAACCTCTTCTTGCCAATGAGGTAAATATGACTTGACATGCTCATTATTACTACAAAAACAACACAGTAAAATAATAATTTCAATATTATTTACATCTGTCATCTTTTTTCTTTATTGTGGCTTGGGTAGGCCTAATTATATCAACGTCCGGACACCAACGATATTTAAAATTGTTTTATTACAACTTGATAGTACCATATAATGTTTTAAAACGTCTGTTAAAAAGCAATCTTGCCATAAGATAGGATGCATTTTCTCAATTGTTAAAAATTATTTAAAATTAACAGGAATTTCAATTCTATCATTCCCAAGTTTCATAAAAAGGGGAGTTTTTTGCTAAATTTGGAGCACTCAATGATAATGTGTTATAGGCCTAGGCCTAAGTTAAAACTTCAAGTTTCTCAGGGCCGCCAGAGCCAAAAGGGGCTCTAGGGATGAGACTTGACCAGGCCCCCCTCACCCCCTCATCACCAAATTTAAAAGTTCAGAAAAAGTGACAATTAGCTAACTGAGCTAGGCCTATATATGTAATGTAATGTAATGACACTCATATTAACACAAATATTAACTTAAAGCTGTGCCATAAGATGTGGCAACTTCACAATCCTTTAGCCACGTTTGGCTGGCTAGGCTCCGTCAGTAGGCCTTATACCTGCTGCTCGCACTTATCTCGTCCTACTTTCAAAAACAGTCCTCGCTGCATTTTAATATGCTTGTTTTTCAAAGGCGGTAAATTTATTGAAAACTTTAACAGCGAGAATGAAATTCTGTTGTTTAAAAGAAATAGCAAAAGCTGTTTTTACAGAGAAGGTGTATTTAAGAAGCATACTGCTTTCGTCATAACAAACCACTCATATCTGGAAATTTGTAATTACTGGCGCACACTAGTACAACATAGGTACTTGTTTAGGGCATCTCACCTAATAAACCTGTAAATTAGGAAAAGCAGAATTTAATGTGAAATAGATTAAAAACGTTCGAGCACTCCTTATGAACTATACATGCTACACTGCTTTCGTGGCAGCCTAAAATGCGGCGTTGCTACGTTTCTCTGTAACAATTTATTTCGTGCACAATTTATTTTCATTAACTATCTATCTACAAAGCAATAATTTCTTGCACATTTCCTTTTCCAATTGCACAGCATATTCGTTTTGATAATTTTATAACTAGGACCACAAGCAAACTTAACTTTTAAGTCAGGTAGGCCTATGTTTTTTTTTTTTTTTTTTTTTTTTTTGTAAGTGTTAATGTTTTTTAAAGAAAGCCATGTTTTTCTCCAGTGTATTGCTTGGCATTTTGGAGAGTAATGATCAGCAGTTCTAAGATTAATTGATAACAAAGATCAATACACGGTTTTACCCTAACCCAGATGTAAAAATATGAAAATCCAATTTATATACCACCAGTGGTACCGGTAGCCTATGCCTTGAACTGACTTTGCTTTATCTCTAAATTTGAAGTTTTAAATTATAAAATAAATATATAAGAATATAAAAAAAACTTGTGTTTGAAAACATGTAGGATTAATTTTTATTTATCAATTTAAGGCCTATCACCAACTTATTTTTACCAATTTATCACTGTTAATTTGCAGTCTGAATGGTGTATGAAAACTTACAAATAAAGTAACTACCGGTACGTATTAAGGGACCTAGAGGATTTACTATGGCGAAGTCTCACAGTTTCCCTCCAAATTTCCTGATTGGATGTGCTTCAGCTTCATACCAGGTGGAAGGAGGATGGAATGCTGATGGTAAGTAGGCCTAGTGATACCAAAATAAGTAAGTTGTGGACAATAGACAACATCAAAGTTATCAATAACGAGATCAGTCAATAACTAACTGTAATCAGTCAACAATTTGAATTGTACAAAGAGGTTAAAGAAACTGGCCTAATGTATAAACAATCACAGATAAGAATAAGAGGAATTAGACTATTAGGGGACTAAGTAGTTAGGGGGGATTAAGTAGTGTGTTACTCTAATTGATCATATAAAACCATAGTGTACTCATTAGGTTAAGTTTACATCTACAACAGAGGCTTTTCAAGTGATTATATTCCCCACAAACAGTGATGGCAGTTGAGGGATTAGGAAGGCTGGGGATTAGGAAGTTCTCCTTACATGGACTCATATAAAACTGGATATTCATACTCAACAGTTACTCAAGATCTCAAGAGAGTGAAGGTGAAACTAAGAATTAGGGAAGTTAGTCACACTGGGCTGCCAAAAGACTTGCCATTAGTGTGACAGCTTCATTTTGATGTTTCCAACATCGACCTCTGTAAATACTAGTCATAGAGCCAACCAGGTGTTACAGTGAGCTTAATTCCGGTGCCAATTTAAAAATTTGTATTGCACCAAGTAATATCTCAAAAACTCTTGGGAAAAACAGTTTGCCTTTGCCATCAAGCAAGATCTGCCAATGTCTGGTTATGTAAGAAAGAGGTTCTTTTTGACTCAGAATGGCACAATATTTTAAAGGTTACCGGTACTTGCAAAATTGCTTCCCCACACTGTTCCCGGGCGCAGATCCAACACTACTCACAGTAGACACTGCAATAAGTTCAAAACTCTTGCACACTTGTTGGGATCCTGGAAGCAAAGGCCAACCGCTTTGGAGCAAAAGACATCAGAATCATCTTTATTTACAATCATCAAGATTACAGTGTAAAATTAGAATTTGTTTTCAGTTCTGGATGAGAGTTTCATTGAAAAATTCCTCGAGTGAGTAGAATTGACGTTGATAAGTGAGTAGATAAGCCGTTTTAAAACATCGATTAAATTCGCTAGAAAACAAGAAGTTCAAGATGAGCGTGACTCTAATGGTTTTCGTACAACAAAGCTATTAAATCAAAGCAAGACTTAATGGACACCCTGTATATTTTCCAAGCTCTGTTGTTGATAAAATAACTTTATCAGTTGGAGAATTAACACTTGCATTCACATTGTAAATAATAGACCCTCTTGTTTTAAGTGTTTGTTCAGTGATTAGATAGCTGCAGTTACTCTAAAATTAACCCAAAAGTATACTGCACTTTTAAACCCAACGTCCTCCACCTTTATGAGTTTTGATAAACAAAACAATGCACTGTATTTGTATGACATCCCTAGTTTACCTACCAGCATTTCTTAAACTGTAACATGAGGGCGTTTTCCCCAGAATGCATGTTCGCTCCAAGCAGAATGCACACATTTCTATATATAAACTTTGAGAGGGGAGGGTGTCATCCACAAATTGTTGATTAGTGGATGCCCAAGTTTGTTGTCAACTCAAGTTTTGTGTGGACATTGAAATCAAGTGGCTACAGGTCTGTGGTTTTATGGCACTAACTCCGCTGTTAACTAGCACATTCATATCTAAATATTAGCATCCCGGTTCAATGTAAATCTGACTGTAGAGTCTGACTAAAAAACATTAATTATCAGGTCTAATAAAAAAATAATAAGGTAGTTGTCGATTATAAGTTTTTAAGGTGTTCTAGTTTGGTTAAGTTAGGTCAGGCTAGCATAGAATGTCATCAATCTTTGATTTGTTAGCTTTGTTTTCCTCTTCTTTGATAACAATAATGTGTATTCAACATTTTTTCAGCAGCAAAAATGTTTGAATAGCAGACAGCCCTACCTTTTGATACTTCCAATCTATACTTTTCCTACTTCCTCTTTGTCATAGGTTAGATACGATTAAAGATTTATCGTCTTACATCAGTTTGTAAGTATGCTAAGTAAAACTACAAAATTATGCAAGCATTAAAATTTGTATAAAAATATACATGTTTGTACTGTTTACACTTTAAAACTTAATTTTAGGTACTTATAATTAATCTTAAATATGTCAATTATGTTGAACAGATAAAGGAGAGAATATATGGGACCACTTGGCGCACACTGAGCCAGACAAGATCAAGAACCGGGACAACGGCGATGTGGCTTGTGACTCTTACCACAAGTACAAGGAGGACGTGCAACTCATCAAAGACATCGGGGTGAGGTATAGTTAGACCATGATATTCAAGTACAGTAGAGTCCCTCTATTCCAAACTCCGCTATTCCGTGGATCCACCCAATTCACAAACATTTTGTCTAAAAACTGCGGATTTTTGCCTTATCTTGAAAACGGAGGAAATCTCAACCTTCAATATTATAAGGTATTGCTGTTATTATACAGGAATTTTTTTTTGCTATTGCGGCGGATAGTTTTGGTATCATGAGCCCTAATCTGGTAGACGATGGGAATGAAAGAATCAATATCTTATACTCTAATACGAGTAAGGTATATTTGTAGGTATGTATGTTTGCACAAGGATATCAAAATCGGCTCGAACGATTTTCTTCAAACTTTGCAAATACCTTAGTTCTGGAATGAAAAATAATGAAAGCAGCTGACTCAACTGTCAAAAGTGCAGACCACGTGTTACAACATAAACATGTGGTTTTGTGTGGCAGCCATTTACTAAATCATAAATGGTAATACTACAAGATATAAATCATTTATTATTTTTTTAATCGTACTCCATTCTGCTGACTATGAAAGTGTAGATAGATAAAATTCACTTAAGAGTATAAAACAAGTATTTGTAGAATTGTATTTGGATGATAATAATACCCCCGTCGCAGAAGACCTTCGTACTCAGCGAATTTCCAAACAATCTTGAGATGTTGTATTTTCCCCATAAACACCATAGGAATGGTTATGTAAGTTTGCTGCGTTGCGATGTTGTTAGAAAATGTTAGTTTTGTTAGGAAATGTAATAGTTATGTTAGGAAAATGTAAAACTGTATCAATATTCGGCACTTTTTAACTTTCCCCATAAACCCCATGGAGGTGAGTATGTAGGTTTGCCGCCATATGGGCGTTGTAAGCAATTATCAGTTGAACCCAAGTGAATGTACATACCAAATTTTATCAAGTTATTCCAATAAATAAGCGAGATACAGGGTTTCGTTGATTTCCCATAAGATTAACATGGAAAACCTATTTTTGGCTTTTCTCCGTAACCTGTTTAGCCAAGTTAAAAATTTAAAATACTAAATTGTTAGTTTTTTAAGCTCTTTTAAATGGTTTTAGTTAAAATTGTTAAATTTTGAAAATAATGCTCCAAAAATGCAAAAAAAAAAATCATTTTTGACCCTTTTGAAACTCCATAAAACCTTGTTCCCATAGGCCTAACCCGATCATGCTGGTTTGCGAACTCATGAAAATAGACCTAGTCTTACACCTTCATATCAAATTTCATTAAAATCGGAGGTCCTCTTCAAAAGTTATCAGTACCACGGACTATATATATATATATATATATATATATATATATATATATACGTTTATATATATATAAACGTATATATATAACGTTTATATATATATATATACGTTTATATATATTTTATATACGTTTATATATAAATAACTTTATTATATATATAAAAGTTTTATATATATATATGTGTGTGTGTCTGTGGTACTGATAACTTTTGAAAAGGACCTCTGATTTTAATGAAATTTGATATATATGTATATATATATATATATATATATATATATATATATATATATATATATATATATATATGTGAAAATAAACGAACGGTGTTTTTGGCTTCTGGGGGACATCAAAATGAAAAAGTAACACTGTCCCGGGCTTAGGTCTTACCATGGCTACTACCGTAATAGCTTATTCCCTATAGGGAAATTCGCTAAAAAAAATCATCAGTAATAATTGTGAAAACCTTTGTTAACTAAATAATTAGAATCCACGTATTACTGATTCAACCGGTGTTTTAACAAATGTACACCAGAGTGGAGCATGAGTAGGCCTAAATTTAAACAGTCTGAAAGACGAGTGAGGGAAGTGAACGAGCTCGTCATGAAGGCGAGTTAGCGAACGAGCTCATCTTGAACAAGAAATAAGCCTTTTTGCACTGGGCATTTGACCGCCCTGTCTGTAACTGATATTTCTATACTATTTAAGCTTACCGAGCAAATGCTCGGCCCCCAGGTACTGTTGCATTTTATTTATGAATTCTGCCTATTTTGAAAATTCACTAAACCAAACAATGTTTGGTCCCAAATAGTTTCTAAGGATTAGCGGAACTATACTTCAGTTCCCCACTAGCTCTCATTTTAGCATTTGTAATTAATGGTGTGAATCCCTTAAAAATATTAAATAAATAAACCTGAGAAGATGTGCAGAAAATGTTGATAAAAATGCATCTTTTATCTTTTTAACGCCAAAGAAAAACCTGGATAAGCACCTTAACTATTCTTGCTTCAATAGTGTACTTGTCTTATCCTTCCTATGTTTATTTACAACGTTGGGTTTATACTTGTTGATAATTTACCAATTTTATTTTCCAGTTTGCCCACTACCGATTCTCCGTCTCCTGGAGTCGAGTCCTTCCTACTGGCCATGACAATGTCATCAGCAAGGCCGGACTGTCCTACTACCACAGCCTCATTGACGAACTGATCGCTAATGGAATCGTGCCTGTGGTTAGTACATTGTGTGTGATTCCAAAAAAAAAAAAAAAAAAAAACTATATAGGGTCAAGTGGGGTAAGTGTACCCCCCAAATCACATAGTACCACTTTGACTGCAGATTAAAAAACACATATAAGTGATATAAAAATAAAATTTTGTTTGATTATTCTTTGGAATGTTTTGTATATGTAGAATTTTTATTTTGTTAAAAATCTCAATTTTGTATTTTTTAGAACTTTTTTTGTAAAGTGATGTTTGGGGGGTACACTTGCCCTTGAATCTGGGGTAAGTGTACACCCCCCCCTCAATGTAGCTTTGCATTGCATATATGTTGATGTTGGGGCAAGTGGATTATAGAGAAGAAAATGAGCTTTCTTTTGATTTTTTATTTATCAAAATATCTCAAACGGTCCCGGAGTTATGAACTTTTTTGTGAACCTCCGCACGGTAAAACGGAAAACCCCGTTTTTTAAGAAATTGTAAAGTAGATGTAAACATAGAGATAACACTGTTTCAATTAATTGACAACTAATAGGTCTTAAATAGCAGAAAATGATCTTCATTTTGACTTTTTATCCATAAAAATATCTTGAAAAATGCGGTAGTTAGGAAATTTCTTGTAAACGTCCGCTTGGTAAAGTAACTTGAAACCTTAAATAGTTATTTTGATTTTATTTTACTCCTGGAATAAAAAATAAATCTTAATTTTACAAAGAGCAGTTATATCTTGCCATTCATACATGAGATAACAGTTTGCCTTATCATCAGCTAATTTATCTATTATTTAAGGTTTCAAGTGTGGGGGTACACTTGCCCCATTGGTAAAAGTACACTTGCCCCAACAGCGATGTAACATAGGGTAAGTGTACGCCCCCCCCATAACTCCCCCAAAATGACTCTGTAGGGCATTAAAAATATTATTTTTGAATTTATCTTCAAAAAATGAGTCAGATTACCAATTTTAAAATAATTACCTTAATTTTTGAATTTTTAGTAATTTCTTAAATTTTCCGAGCGGCACTTGCGTTTAGAGTAGAAACTTAAGATGTTTTTAAACTCATCAAAACACGTAGAAATAATAATCAGGTAATTTTTTAGTGATTATAATTTGAAAGAGCATAGTTTGAAATACCTTTGGCTAAGTTTTGAAATTTTTTTGGATAATAAACCGAATTTTTATTAGCTGGGAGTCCACTTGCCCCGGGCGTACACTTACCCCACTTGACCCTATACAGATATAAAAAAAGTCGTTTTAGTTAAACCACTTATATCTCGAAAACGGCTGAGCTGTTAATATAAGGAGTATTAATTCTTTAAACAGCTGTGCTCATTTTTAAAGTATTGAGGGAAGATTGGTAGTAGTAAAAAAAACTATATAGGATATTATCGACTTGCGGCGAGTGAGTGTAGCAAAAGAGCTAAACCTGACAGCGAGTGAGCGTAGCGAACGAGGTGAACCTGACAGCGAGTTAGCATAGCGAACGAGTTAATCCTGACAGGGAATGAGCGTAGCGAACAAGCTCACCTGGAGGGTAAAAAATTGCTGAAGTTGGCATTGCAAAGCTTGACGGGCAAGCATTATAAACATCAAGTACTAAATTTTTTTTTAAGAAGTTTGGCTAAAAATGTTTAAAAGTCTACAAGAACAGTAAGATCATTTTACACTTGAGTCCCGCTAGTCTGAACATGGGTAATTCTAACATCCGCCTAATACGCACAAGCTCCGGACGCATTTTACAAAACATTTTCATTAATGTAAAAATATAATTTACCTAGTAAAAATATAATTTTTGATGGGAAAGATAAGAATTGTGGTAAAGAAATGAAAACGAAGTATTCCATTGAGGAATATACTGTACAAATATTTAGTTTATTGTGTTTGGACTAAATTTACACAACGTAAACAAAAGAATGTAAACAATAAAAAAAAATACAGTATACCCTGTAAAAAGTATTGCACACGTAGTAGATTAATACCGTAACACATAAAAAGTAACATTAATTTATTTGTTATTCACCATAAAGTCCAACATCGTCTTTTGTTGAAGTTTAGTCAGTCTGTTTTTTGCCGCGTAGTTCCGCCATTTTCTTATAAACATCACATCTCCGGGCGTGGCAGTACAGTGTCTGCTGGCAGTGGATACAGTCCGTGGCGCTCGGCGCGAGCAGACTTTAAGGGTGTTTGGTCAAAAATTTAATTTTTAATTTTTACCATGGGATCGATTTGCCACAATGTAATGAACACAAAAATGGCAATTAAAAAATTTAAAAAAATTTTTTGGCTGAACTACAGGAGGTTGAAATGCCAAAATTAGGGTATTTTTGTACCAACAAATAAAGAAAACCGCAAAGTATATTTAGGTGAAAAAACATTTTATTATTTGAATTTGCTTGCTTAAAACATTAAAATGTTAAAATAATCAAATTTTACGACTTTAATTTTTTTTCTCGTTTTAATAATTTATTTTCTATAAATGTTTTGTCAATTTCATTACTAGTTTTGTTTTAATATGTGTGGGTTTTATCTATTATTACGAATAAATTTTTAGATAATGTATATGTATAATAGTTCCGCTTATTTGTTGGTACAAGTAACACCATGTCAGCGCGGAGCGCGACGCTGCGAGTGTAGTGGTGATCACCTACAGCGGCCGCACGCGCCCGGGCGCGTGGCCGCGCAGGTTATCTGCGCTCTCTCTCACTCGTTCTCACTGCCTCGTTCTCTCGCCCGATGCTCGCCGCGCCAGCCGTGGGCCGGATTCGACCGGCATTCGAGTCTTTTCTTCTAATTCTGCTGACTTCCTTTTCTTTGAATATTAAATGTTTAAGGATTGCAGTATTGTAAATTCCTATTGACTTTATGGTTTTTGTTTATATCAGTTTAACAATTAAATATTAGTGAACATATTAAAAACATGTAATTTTGGAATCTAAATTACGCATTTACAAGAATATCAAACGAAAGTACAAAAATTTAGTAAATGTTTAGGCCTAATTATATTTGAATAACAAAGTAAAAATTAATCATTATTTATGCATGTAAAAAAAAAATTTATGATTTATATTTATATTTTATATTTATTTATATTTATTATATTATATTTATTATATTTATTAAAAAAATTATATTTATTTAATTTATTTATTTAAAAAAAAATTTATGCATGTAAAAAATATATAAAAAAAAATATCAAAAAGATGGAGTTTGGAGACTGGCCTCAAATAAAACTGTATATAAGGAAATAGAGCCATTGACAAGTATAATTAAAAAGAAAAGAATTTCATTCATTGTACATCTTTTGAGGACACCGGAAAATAGGATAAGTAAGAAAATAATTGAAAAGTTGTGGAATAGCAAGAGTGACTTTAGGTGGATTACAGAGATTAAGGAGGACATTGATTGCAAATATCATTAGAAGATTTGGAAAATAAGTCAGAGGCGCTCGTAGTACTCAAAGACAAAAATATCATCCTGCCAATAGGAGCAAACAATCAGAGACAAGGAAGAGTGGTTTCGGAAGAAGAAAGAAAACAACGGTCGGAAAGAATGAAGAAGTATTGGGCGGACAAGAAGAAGAGACAGAATTTAAGAAGAACCTGACCATTATATTGACTTAAGTGGTCCAATGCTGGCCATAAAATAAAATAATAATTTATGCATGTTATATGTTTCGTATAGGGATCGCCCACTGGTCGAAATTCGACCGAACCGGACCGAACATTCTGTTGATTTTGAGCCAATTAGTTTTAGAATGTTTTACAACTGAAACATCTGTTCTTCCTCATTTGCTAGCATTTGTTATTAGCCTACAACCGTTGCCGAGGAATTACAACCGAGTGCACAAGGGTTAATATCATCATGTAAGATTGAATTGTAACAAATTACAAAAAAATAATGTAACCAAAGAAATTAATGTCAGCAAATTTTTTCACTGTGTATTTATTGTCTTGCAATTATTCCTCGGTTTTTGTCCCCCACCCAAAGATCACTCTCTGGATCGTCTCCTGTTCACTGTTGAAGATATTGTGAGCAGTAATAAACTGTTGATCCATAACCGAATATAATTTCTTATGAGAAATGCATTTAAGACTATTTTGGTTGATATAGACTGGTTGTTTTAACCAACGTCTATGAGTCTGGCATTGTTTTTGTTTACTTAAAAATATCCGTCCAAACCATGGGTCTCGAATTATAAAGGTTAAGACGTAAAGCAAAACCTACAAAAGCTACTGAGGTTCGACTCGTGTTAAAAAGTGCATTGATGAATCGTGTTACCGACGACGATTTCATAATATGTATATGCCTAGAGGATTAGACATTTAGGCAAGGTCGATTAAGCGGTAATTTTAACTGGCGCAAAAATAAGTGCAATCGAGGTATTCATTGTTTATACTTATTATTGACAGTAATGATATAATGAGTTGAGATGAGTTATAAGAAATTTACGGAACCTACTACAACCTTGTTATCGGGGTAGGCGTCTATCGAGGGTTGTTGTAACGAGGCTTCTGAAACAGAAACGTCGCTCTCTTTCTTTCTTTCTCCCTACCCCCTTTCCCCCACCTTCCAAGTCTGATTTGGCGCAAATTCTAGCACTTTCTCGCCATTTTCCGCGGATTCGCCTGTCAGTTGCTGTGTTGTTGTCTTTACATCTTATTTAGTTCGCTAGTGTGTGTAATGGCAAGAAAACCACGTCCGCGCAAGCGGTGTAAAAAGTCGAAGGCTAGGAGGGTAGTAATCCGTAAGAAGATAGAAGAACAGCTTTCTAAAATTGACCCAAATAAGAGTCAACCAAATCTAGAAGTAGGCCTAGTAAACGAATCAAGCGAAAGTATCTTTGACAGACTGCTTGAGGAACATAGGTAAGTAATGCATTTATTTCTATCAGTACGTCTAAGATCCCCAAAAACCCAGAAAGTACCTAGGCCTAAATAAAATTTGAACAACCCGGTATAGTAAACACTTGATCACCAAAATCCTAAAACAAATCAGAATATTTCAACGTAATAAGCAATATTTTTAGAAGTTTGGTGGCGGACTTAAAAGACATGTATAAATAGACCTTAGATTTTAAATTCAATTGTAATACTGACCCTATACCTAAAACCTCATTCAATTCAATTAAACAATACGTTCACAGACAAAGTGACAGTATTATTAAGGCCTTTTCAGAGCAACTTAAACTTGAAAAATGGGAAATAATTGATGAATACTTAATTGGCAATATAGATGAAAAAACACTCTTTGATGAATTTTTTAAAGAGTTTATAAATGTGTGGCATTTTTGTTCTCCTCTTGTTAATAGCAAAAACAAAAAACAAAATAATAAAGGAAAATTAAATTGGTACAATGATGAACTAAGGAAACTCAGAGAGAAAATGTTGGGATTTAACACTGTATACAAACATCTTACTGGTACTCAATTTGGAAACTCACATGATGCATATTTGGCCTATCTTAATAGTAAGAAAATATATAACTCAGAACTTAAATTAGCTAAGAAAAAAGCTTTTGAGGAGCATATAGAAAGGGCCCCCCAACAGATTTAAGGCTGCTTGGGAAGTCATCACCCATGAAAACTCACCAATGCAATCTAAATCTGTAGATTTGGATGCTGACAATATTAATAACTATTTCATTGATTCAGTAAAGGAGTTAATGGATGGTATTTCGCCCACAAATAAATCTGCATTTGAGTTTCTTGGTACGTCAGATAAAAATCTAAACTTTCACTGGAAAGAGATATCACATGCAGATATTGAAAAAATAATATCCAACTTCTCTAACTCTAAAACAATGGACTTTTATTGGATCTCAAATTATCTTCTCAAACAGACAATACACTTAATTAGCAGACCTTTGGCATTCTGTATCAACAAATCCTTACAATCTGGTTATTTTTCAGATTTTTTAAAAATTTCTAAGGTAGTACCTGTGTTTAAGAAAGGCGATAAACTTGCTCCTCAAAATTATCGACCTATATCGGTGGTTCCAATTTTTTCTAAAATTTATGAATCTCTTATATTTAAGCAACTTAGTCAATATTTTGAAAACAATAACTTGTTGACTAATTCTCAATTTGGGTTCGTGAGGGAAAATCAACAGTTTTAGCTGCTCTTGATATTGTAAATAAGTCTTTAAATTTTTTGGAAAAAAAGAGACTGTTTCTCTTACATTATTTGATTTGACTAAGGCTTTCGATTGCGTCCCCTTTGATATCTTACTTAAAAAACTTGAATTTTATGGCATTAAAAATTCACAGTTGAAAATTATCAAATCATATTTGACAAATAGAAAACAGTATGTTTCTGTTGGTGGGAGGACTTCTGGTTTGAGGGGGGTTGAAGCGGGAGTTCCACAGGGCTCGGTTCTTGGACCGTTTCTTTTTCTAATTTCAATTAATGACCTGCCTAGTAATATTGTGGTTGATTCTGTATTATATGCAGATGATACTACGTTACTTGCGTCTCACAAAGATATTTTTGCACTCAGTACAGTTGCAAAAGAAGCTTCTGACTCAACATCATTGTGGTTTTCAGCCAACAAGCTTAAATGCAATCAGGATAAAACTCAAAACATTCTCATTGGCCTTTCAAATGATATTGAAAAAAAATCTGTAAAATACCTGGGCTTTCATTTAGATTCCAAACTCAACTGGCAGGAACAGATTGAATATACATGTAAAAAAATTTCTCGAGTCAATTATTTAATTTGGAAATTAAAAGATTTTGTAACTGATAAATATTTAAGAATGACATATTTTGCATTTTTTCAGTCACATATATCTTATGGTCTTATATTATGGGGACATTCTTCTTATGTTAAAAAAATTTTAATTTTGCAAAAAAAAGTGATTTGTACTATCTGTGGGGTGGGCCCTGTGGAGCACTGTCGACCCCTCTTTGTCAGATTACAAATCATGACAGTTGTGAATTTGTATATTATTATTATACACAAAATCAAATCTCCAAAACTTTAGTATTAGGCAAGATATGCATTCCTATGAGACCAGAGGTAAACTTAAACTTGAGATCCCTGCTCATAGACTAAGTAAAATTGTAAATTGTCACAAGTTAAATTGTATTCATTTTTTTAATAAATTACCTTTATCAGCTAGGACGGTTTCTTTTAATGAGTTTAAACGAGTATTGAAGGATTGGCTGACAAATAATCCATTCTATGATATCAGGGAATTTTTAGAAACTGATGTCAGCATTACATTTCAGTGAATTAGCAACTGATTTTTTTTAAATATTATTTGTACATTTATTGTAAATATGTATTTAAGTCTGTAATTTAGGTTAAGCATTTGACTATGTCTATTCCTTGTAAATGAGGTCAATGACAATAAAACTCTTGATTCTTGATTCTTATTGTAATTTTGTTTTATTAAATAAGTACTCCTATGCTCTAAAATACTTACATAATTGAACTCATTTTTTTAACAACTTTAAATCGGTTTCCATTACCATACTTAATATAAAATTTCCTGATGATAAATGTATAAATAATATAGTGAACAAATTTGTGGTTTGTTACTTTTAAATCTCATGTCATAGATTGTTAACGACATACTCTTTCATTTCACAGGCGTTTAGATAAAAATGTAGGCCTACCTAAACAAGGGAACAAAGTTGAGAGAATGGACGTCAGTGTCGATGAAGAAGTATCACTGATACTCAACGATTGGTGAGTGTTTCCTGTGTTTAATGTAACAGTTTGTACGTGTTATGTCTTAGAAATGTTATACTGCAAAGCTAGATTGGTCATTACTGTGTAGTAGTAGTAAAATTATTTATGTAAACTATGACCATGTTGTGAAACAGCAGAGAAAGGTTAAGCAAATTCAGCAATAACTCTGAGTGATAAGAAAAAACTGAAAACAATTCAAAAATTGCCAATTGTAATGTTATTGGGAAATATGAATAACAAATATGGGGAGAGATGGAGTCATAGTAGAGGAGATAATACTGGGTTAAAGAGAGGATCAACATAGATATAAGTAAATTAATCAACTTTCATAGGTAAATTAATATATAATTATTAATAATTGAAACATTAACATTTTGTTATTGTTTTCCACATTGTACAAAGGTTCTATAAAGCAACAACAATAAATAAAATTGAATGGATGCTTTTGCTTCAACAAACTAATCGTTAGATTTTTGTAAAATTTTAATTATTTAAAAATTATCAACATTTAACAGTACAGAATAAAAATGTCAAAATGATTATTTGTGAAACCCATAAATGCTGACTGATAAGTGCAGCGGATTCTGACTTACACGTCCTTCAACAGAGGGCAAGGATTAGTGAATCAATCACAGGTGCCGATTGGTGTTACAAAACGTAGCTAAAATGAACATAGATGCAACAAAATTAAAGAGAGTTACGTGGTTGAATGTGTTGTATGTTTGTTTTTTTATAATGTTCGTACGGACTTGTTGAGGTCAAGTGTTTGCCATCTGTTGTAGAGGACACTCTGGAAGAAAGGATAAAAAATGTTAAGAAAAAAGACTTCTGCCTAGAAATCCGAGACAACGAAATTCATCTAAAAAAGAATCACAATTACTATTTCCAAATACAAGGCCAATTGGAAATAGCCAACAGAAAATGGTGTGATTTTGTTGTTTACACCAGAACAGCACCTCTATTTATCGAGCGTATCGATCGTGATTGTGATTTCTGGAGGAACAAAACTTTCTCTAAGGTAATATTTGCTGAAATTTAACTTGAATAGATTGTTTTCACTAGAAATGTTATAATTTCTATCATTTTCTGGACATGGGATAAGGAGTAACTGAAACTTGGTTTATCCTATAAAATAGAGAAAGATGCCGGATATCATATTCATCCACAATTCCGATACAATACACATAATTATATTTAATCAATATCTGATTCTCTGTGTTTTACAATATGTCAGTACTAATTCATTATTCATAGATACCCTAAATTGATAGAAATAATGTGTCATCATAAAGCAAAAAATACATTAATACATTATTACATAGGACATAATACGTTTATTTACCTTTAAACAATATTACATGCATTTGGTTTCGTCAACTTAGATGGGAAAAAATCATAAATAAATACAGGATTCACAAAAAATAAATTCAACCATAAATGCAATATTGCTATCAATAAATGTAATTGAATCGGATATTATTACAATAGGAGCTTGTGATAGAACAATGTTAACATGTTGCCGGCCTAATATCGCTTTATTATCGTGGAACTATTTTAATTGCATTTAACGCCTAAACAATCAGATTTATACTATTATTTATTTTTGTTTTATTTTATTTTAAAAAGTAATATGTCTATGAATATATTACAGGTATCGAAGTTCTACTTGGAGTGTCTTCTTCCTGAAATTGTTGACAGCAGAATCACAAGAGGCCTGAAAGCTAGAGATGCTCCCTACATTATCGATGCAAAAGAGAAGAAAGCAAAAAATAAAAATAAAAAAAATAGTGGAAATAAGGCCGAATAAAATGTTAAATATTATAATCTATAAAATTTTGCAAAAGTTTTCATTAACATTTCCTATGTTTTATTAATGTTTTAAAGATTAAAATATGTTTTACATCAAAATATAATATATTTGGTACCTTGGTTTTAGGCCTTTTGTTCTTGTAGAGAATTGTAAAAGGCTATAACCAAGGTAAATATATAATTGACGTTCTTGTCAGTGGGCAAACACAAGAAATATAACAAGTGTGTCGATTATTTTTCAACTCTTACGTGTTCCCAAAATGCATTGAGGTTTAGGCCTAAATTTATGACATTTTAATTTTCAACATGCAACGACATCATTAACTTATTTTTTTTATTGTATTTTAGTTATAATCTAATTACGCAAAAACTACTTTAAACATTTTGAATTTTTAAAATCACCCAACATTAATCAATTAGAATATATTTCTACTGTTAAATTCTGCATTCAATGCATATAGGCCTACATAAAAAATAAGTTGTACAATCCTGTCACAGCATAGGATCGTGTAAAACATTACACAATCGCACGATCCCGATGCCGCCTACCATGCTGCTACAGTGCCGTGGCCGTAGCCGTAGCTCGAGCCGCGATTGGCTGAGTAACGTGGACTGCCGAGAGGAGGGGTGGGAGAGAGGAACAGGGGGAGGGGCTCTCTCTTTGCATCTGTGTGCCAGTGTGCGTGACCGCTGCACCATTGTGGCCCTAGCGGAGTCTAGCGGCGAACTCTGGAACTACTGATTCTCACCGCGAGACTTGCCTCGCGGCCAAACTGCCTTAATACATCTTTAATACAAGAGTGATTAATATCACTTGAAAAACTAATACCAATTGAACATCTGATACACTTTTATTAACCATTCTTGTATACTAACAACTTAGATTGTTAGTAAAATTATTGATTTTCCAATATTTTGGTGTTTTTGAGGGTATTTGAGGGTAATTTTGTCAAGGATCTAGGGTAAGTTATTGAAGGTGATTGGCAACGCTGGGCGCGAGCGAACAGTATCTTCATGCCATACATACAAGCAGCACACGCCACTTGCCCGCTCTGTGATCACATCCTAAAATTACGTGCAGTGGGCCATTGTGTTGTCTGCTGTGGGCTGTGCAATTGTTGGTTAAGGGTAAAATCACTGTTAAAATTGGTTTTTGTGTATTATTAGCTAATATTACAACACGTAAACCCGTTTAAATTGCTTCATTCTCCCTTATTGAATTATTTTGGATAATCCGAACAATTAGCTGATCCAAACAGCGTTCGGTCCCAATTAGTTTGGATTAGCCTGACTCAAGTGTAATAGGGAATTAATTAACAAAGCCCTAATGTAGTAAACTTAATTTTTCTGTCCTACTGATTGTCTGGTATTTATATTAAAAACTTTACTGTAATATTAGAACAATTTATCACAACGTTTTGTGACCCTCAGGTGACTCTGTACCACTGGGACTTGCCGCAACCCCTACAGGAGCTGGGGGGGTGGACCAACCCCCTCATGGCCGACTACTTTGAGAGCTATGCACGGGTTGTGTTCAGGGAGTTCGGTAACAAGGTTGGTGAATAAAGCCATTCAATATCATTATATTGAAGTTAGTAAAAATTACAATTCAAAATCTTAGAATACACAATTGTGTGAAGTGGAGGGAACCAATTTTCCCTACCAATTTTCATCTTCCCATTAGTCTATGGCCAACCAAATTTAATCGCATAAGAAATGTAATCTCTGAAATCTCCAGGATTCAAGCTATCTGGATAATTTACTTTGGGAATTTTAAAGAACTAGGCCTAGTATACTTGTTGCTCAAAATGGATCAATTTAATTTGTACTAATATTATATGTCATTCCTAAAAAAAGTGTCATTCTAATCAATTTCATCCGAGAAATCCAATATCGTGATTATCAGTAATCACCCAAAACTACACTTATTTACTGTTGTACATTAACAGATTTTAAAATACTCAACACAAACCCAATGTTATTCTAATGGAAAATTTTAAAATTGATGGATAGCCCCTTAATTTCAATTTTGATCCTTATAATTTTTTGATGGAAACAAATACAGACCAAGCGTGTGAACAAATGTGACATACAACAACACCAAAAACTTGTAAATCAGTTGAGAAATGTAGGAGGAGTTCCAATCACAAAAAAAAAACTCTTACTGTATTAAATAAGTAAATATTAGGCATATGAAAAACCTACTTAAGATTAAAGAACTTGAGATGAGTATAACAAACGTAGTAAGCGGCATAATAAGAGCCACTTTAATACTAAGAACTTACAAAATAGAACATAACATTATATACATGTTAATGATGGTCTTTATGTGAATACCAAAACTCATGAAAACCCATTAAAATTGTTTAAGTAGTTGTGATAAATGTAATTAATAACAAATTGTATACTAAATGTGTGTTATGTTTGCAAATTTGCATTTGAAATCGGGAGTTATATTTTAAAATAAGCACCCTGTTTACTAGAAGTTACTAAGTTTACTAGAAGTTTTCTCTTGACTATTGAGTGTCATTAATTCACAGTAGCATCCTTTAGTACCACAAAGTATACACAAAATGAGATGATCATCATTAACTACCCTAAACTTTTTTAGAACCAGGCCTTTTAAGAAATAATTTAATGTTTCGAAACAATTTCCATTTGTGGGGGAGTTCTTGAGGAACTGAATTCGTAGATTGTGTTATCAGCTTCCTTCTGATTACACCAGCGTGGGTTGGTGGTTTTATCAGTTGACTACAATTTATACATTTAATAAAATCACTGACAAAAAAATTAACCACTAAAAATCAATAGCGAACACTTTCACAACTTAAAAGCTATCACCACTATTAAATAGTTTTGTGTAACGGTAACATTTTGGGGTGAGACAAAATTGCAAGTCACTGCCTCGGAATTGC
Organism: Neoaliturus tenellus; assembly: GCA_030545055.2. NCBI lineage: Eukaryota > Metazoa > Arthropoda > Insecta > Hemiptera > Cicadellidae > Neoaliturus > Neoaliturus tenellus. The sequence goes on from CM061537.1 coordinate 34,406,697, forward strand.
TCACTCAAAGGAGAAATGTCCAGAGGTCGTAATTAATTTTCATTAAAAAAAAAAATTATTGGAGGGCTCAGATACAGTAAAAAATGAACATCCAGTTCTCACAGTAATCAGTTGCTAATCATAGCTCACAGATTGATTCTCAGGTGAAATTCTGATTTAAAATAATGAAGAACTAAATGAGATTCAAATTATACTTTTCTTGTAACAAAATTTAATTTTCAGGTGAAGTGGTGGATAACCATCAATGAGCCTTATGAAGTTATAAAAGGTTATGGCCAAGCCTTGTACGCTCCGATGTTGAGCCAGCACGGCGTAGCAGACTACCTGGCGGCTCATACACTACTGAGGGCTCACGCCAAGGCCTACCATCTGTACGACACTGCCTTCAGAGCCGAGCAGAAAGGTATTCAAATTCATCGTTATTAGACGTACTTCTAATTCTCTATTTACCTAATCTTGCCTATCTCTTTCTTTATAATTTACCAACCTTGATTTTATTATAATGTATTTGATTGCAGTTGCAAATCTTATTATTTAGGAATGTCAAAATAATGTCATTGATCTTTTAGGGAAGATTGGAATCACCCTTAACGCTCGCTTTGTAAAAGCTCTGAACAATACCAAGGAAGATGAACTTGCCGCTGTTAGATCCATGGAGTTTGAGGTATTCAGATGTAGTTTGTCAGTTTTCAACTGAGCTTTGATTCTATTCTATGATGTGCAGGCACAGAAATATTTTTGGGGAAATCAATCAATTTTTCAATAACATATCAGAATGTGCTTAAGTAAAATCGACTGTAAATTCAAGCTTAAATTTTTGTGTCCCTTCATTTTTCAAATGAGTTTCAATTAATCTGGGCATGTAAAAAGCAGCTTTTTATAATTATTTTTTATGTTAGTTGAGAAAGATAAAGTGAGAAATCTGATGCTTTAAATGCTACAGCAGAAACTCTCATTTCCGACTTTCCCACATTCGACTCCCCCTGATATCCAACCTAGTGTCAAGCCATATATTACTCAAACATTTTCATTGGTGAGCCTATGGGGACTAAAAAAGAGTGTGTCATCTACACTATGCTTTGTTTTTGTGTCATAAATTAACATTAAAGCCATGTTTGACGTTGTGGTTTATTCGGACTATAATCTAACAATGTTCTATAATTTTTAATATCAATACTGTTTGCGTTTTCCACATTATTTATTACTCCTCCCAAAATCTGATTTTTTGGCTATTCTGGACAGGACTTGGTCCAAACATGTCAGTTATGAGAGTTGCTACAGTATTTTCCTGCCATAATAGACAATAGTTCTCTATCTACTTAATCTTTGAAATTAGCGGAGGCACATATAATAAGAACAGCATGACATCTGTGAACATGCTATGAGAGAGTGTGCAATGAAATTGTGCAAATGTGTTCATAGAGTGGTATCTTTGCACACCCGATATTCTCATCTGAGGGGGACTACCCTCGGGTGGTGAGGGAGAGAGTCGACTACAACAGCAAGAGGGAAGGCCGGTCCACCTCCAGGCTACCCACCTTCACTGAGGAGGAGCTCAAACTGCTGAGAGGTGGGTGATTGTGCAAATGTGTTCATAGAGTGGTATCTTTGCACACCCGATATTCTTGGCCGAGGGAGACTTCCCTCGGGTGGTGAGGGAGAGAGTCGACTACAACAGCAAGAGGGAGAACCGGTCCACCTCCAGGCTACCCACCTTCACTGAGGAGGAGCTCAAGCTGCTGAGAGATGGGTGATTGTGCAAATGTGTTCTTAGAGTGGTATCTTTGCACACCCGATATTCTCATCTGAGGGGGACTACCCTCGGGTGGTGAGGGAGAGAGTCGACTACAACAGCAAGAGGGAGGGCCGGTCCACCTCCAGGCTACCCACCTTCACTGAGGAGGAGCTCAAACTGCTGAGAGGTGGGTGATTGTGCAAATGTGTTCTTAGAGTGGTATCTTTGCACACCCGATATTCTTGGCCGAGGGAGACTTCCCTCGGGTGGTGAGGGAGAGAGTCGACTACAACAGCAAGAGGGAGAACCGGTCCACCTCCAGGCTACCCACCTTCACTGAGGAGGAGCTCAAGCTGCTGAGAGATGGGTGATTGTGCAAATGTGTTCTTAGAGTGGTATCTTTGCACACCCGATATTCTCATCTGAGGGGGACTACCCTCGGGTGGTGAGGGAGAGAGTCGACTACAACAGCAAGAGGGAGGGCCGGTCCACCTCCAGGCTACACCCCTTCACTGAGGAGGAGCTCAAACTGCTGAGAGGTGGGTGATTGTGCAAATGTGTTCATAGAGTGGTATCTTTGCACACCCGATATTCTCGGCCGAGGGGGACTACCCTCGGGTGGTGAGGGAGAGAGTCGACTACAACAGCAAGAGGGAGGGCCGGTCCACCTCCAGGCTACCCACCTTCACTGAGGAGGAGCTTGAGCTGCTGAGAGGTGGGTGATTGTGCAAATGTGTTCATAGAGTGGTATCTTTGCACACCCGATATTCTTGGCCGAGGGAGACTACCCTCGGGTGGTGAGGGAGAGAGTCGACTACAACAGCAAGAGGGAGGGCCGGTCCACGTCCAGGCTACCCACCTTCACTGAGGAGGAGCTCAAACTGCTGGGAGGTGGGTGATTGTGCAAATGTGTTCATAGAGTGGTATCTTTGCACACCCGATATTCTCGGCCGAGGGAGACTACCCTCGGGTGGTGAGGGAGAGAGTCGACTACAACAGCAAGAGGGAGGGCCGGTCCACCTCCAGGCTACCCACCTTCACTGAGGAGGAGCTCAAGCTGCTGAGAGGTGGGTGATTGTGTTCATAGAGTGGTATCTTGGCACACCCGATATTCTCGGCCGAGGGAGACCACCCTCGAGTGGTGAGGGAGAGAGTTGACTACAACAGCAAGAGGGAGGGCCGGTCCACCTCCAGGCTACCCACCTTCACTGAGGAGGAGCTCAAGCTGCTGAGAGGTGGGTGATTGTGCAAATGTGTTCATAGAGTGGTATCTTTGCACACCCGATATTCTCGGCCGAGGGGGACTACCCTCGGGTGGTGAGGGAGAGAGTTGACTACAACAGCAAGAGGGAGGGCCGGTCCACGTCCAGGCTACCCACCTTCACTGAGGAGGAGCTCAAACTGCTGGGAGGTGGGTGATTGTGCAAATGTGTTCATAGAGTGGTATCTTTGCATACCCGATATTCTCCGCCGAGGGGGACTACCCTCGGGTGGTGAGGGAAAGAGTCGACTACAACAGCAAGAGGGAGTTCCGGTCCACCTCCAGGCTACCCACCTTCACTGAAGAGGAGCTCAAGCTGCTGAGAGGTGGGTGATGGTGCAAATGTGTTCATAGAGTTTTATCTTTGCACACCCGATATTCTCGGCCGAGGGAGACTACCCTCGGGTGGTGAGGGAGATTGTGGACTACATCAGCAAGAGGGAGGGCCGGACCACCTCCAGGCTACCCACCTTCACTGAGGAGGAGCTCAAGCTGCTGAGAGGTGGGTGATGGTGCAAATGTGTTTATAGAGTGGTATCTTTGCACACCCGATATTCTTGGCCGAGGGAGACTACCCTCGGGTGGTGAGGGAGAGAGTCGACTATAACAGCAAGAGGGAAGGCCGGTCCACCTCCAGGCTACCCACCTTCACTGAGGAGGAGCTCAAGCTGCTGAGAGGTGGGTTGTTTGTGCAAATGTGTTTATAGAGTGGTATCTTTGCACACCCGATATTCTCGGCCGAGGGGGACTACCCTCGGGTGGTGAGGGAGATTGTGGACTACAACAGCAAGAGGGAGGGCCGGACCACCTCCAGGCTACCCACCTTCACTGAGGAGGAGCTCAAGCTGGTGAGAGGTGGGAGATTATATTTTGCGATTCTGCTATAAATAAACATTAGATAAAATACAATGTGTTAGAATTATTTTAGCATTGAATGGAAAATAGTTTCATGATTTATAATTTGTATTTAATAGTATGCTTAAATCATTATTTAGGTCATTATGGAAAAAATATTTATTTGAATTGAGTAGACATATGAATGAATAAAACCTACTTATTTTTTATGAACCATCCCTACACGTTGAGGTCGAGTGTTCTCGCTTTGTAAAAGGTTCTTTCAGGAGTTATTCTGAAGGTATATAAACACGAAACACCAATATTTTATTGAAACTCATGAACAACGTTAGTAGAACTGAATGAAGAAAAAAATCCTCTTTATCATAGTCTTACTCAAGGGAATACATAACCATTAAGTCCCCATATATAGATTTCCCATTTATAGAATAATTTGATGTAGTATGAAAATTTAATTATTTAATCAGAGCAGGCTCAACTTAAAGATCCAAACTTAAAGAAGTCCACTTCCAATACACTCTGTTACATTTGGAAGATTGGACTTCAATCCTTTAAGGTAAGCCTACCTTTAGCCCCATCTCAAGATAACTTGGACACGTGCCCTATTCCTTAAAAAGTAATGTGAATGAGTTCTTGTACAGTTTGGTTAATTCCTTTTCAATTGCAGGAAGTTCAGATTTCTTTGGTTTGAACCACTACACAAGCAGACTAGCCACATCAGGACTTCCGTCTTTAGACCCTTCCATATATCGAGACTCAGGGGTCGAGTGTAGCTTTGACCCGTCTTGGAAAACTGGCAAATCGCCATGGCTCAAGGTGGGTTTGTTAAACTAGTAATAAGGAAAGAAATATCAATCTGGCAATGCTTAACAAGTTGTTACAGTGGACTGGATCCATTATTGCATCCAACTCCCTCTCAAGTACTGTTGATCCCCCAAAATCTCAAATTGTTTTTAGTTGAGTAGGATAACTTTTAGTATCTTTTACTGAATTAATAGTTGGAAATACTATAAAATTTTAATTTAATGTTTCAATAACAAAAATGTTTTTCACCACTTTTGAATCAATGTTGTCATACAGGTTAAAGTGCATCTGAGAATCAATATCAATGGCACAGATTTGATCGTGATTACCATTGAATACATCACATCTGATATTCTATTGTGTGTCTATCAACTGTCAGGAGTTTTTGAAAATTTTTTGAAAGTCCAAAAGTGTTTTTGCAAGAACACCAACTTTAAATACAATAGGAGCTTTCATAACCATTCTTGCTTCATCCACCCTTCTTCTGAGAAATATTCATGTTCGCCTTTGCATTTCCTGGTGTTCAACTGGAAATAAACACTCAACGTACAAAAAGTAAATGATATTATTTCTGTGTCTATATACGCCAGTGGCATTTTTAACGTTTTGATGGGGCACGGTCCAAACGCCAGTCTTGTTACTATCTGACATCTACTAGTTGTTAGAAAGCATCATTAATTAATAGGCCAATGACAAATGGCAACTGGGTCCGGAATCTAACCTTTAAAAAGCTACTAACTTTTCTCAGGAGCGAACCGGCAACCTTTGGATACAAAGGCGAGCACTATAACCAACTCAGCTACCCAGCCGGTTCACGTTTCTACTGATTTTTGACAAACAAAACATAAAAAAATACAAGACACTGTTAAAGACCTACAATACAAGGACTATCTCATTCAAAATGAGACGTTTTGGTTACCTAGCTTATATTGAATTGTTTTTAGTACTTTTTTTGGTATTATTTGGTTTAACCAACCTCATGGTTATCGCCACAAGGTCCATTATTTCATTCATGGGGATGGGCTGAATCCCTAGGCTGTTTGGGCTTTTTGCAATTCAGAATTCATACCAGTTCAGATGCTTGATGAATCACTGCTGTCTGTATAAAATCTCCTCTTCTCGATTCCTTTTAAGAGTGCTTAAGAGTGCTCCTACGGTACATTGGTGGATGTCAAGAAGGTAAACAATGAAGGGTGCCAAGGAACTTTGTGCCTATTCGGCTCATAGGCATTGTTTACAATTATGAAATTTAGTAATCATAGTTTGAATCTTCTTCATTCTTAAATTTCAGAACTGGATATGATGACATAAAATTCTAACAGCATGGATACCTGAACATCTTTAATTGAATTTTTTGATCACCACTTATTTTTTTTAGGATAATAATTGTTTACTTCATCTATTCAAGGTGTTTTACTTATTTTCTTTTGACCTAGTTATTATGATGTCAAATGAGAGTGTTTTAATTGTTGACTTACAGGTGGTGCCCTGGGGGTTGAGGGGGTTCCTGAACAGGATTCGAACAGAGTACAACAACCCCCCGGTGTTCATCACGGAGAATGGATACAGTTCCGATGACAGTCAACAGGACACCGAGAGGATACAGTACTACCATGTAAGTCTTAGTCTTTTTGGATTCCAGTAATGTGCACTGTTATCATTTAAAGTTGTTTTTATAGTAACACAATCTATCATTAAGATTCCGTTGTAAATATACTTTCAATTATTATTAGGGATGGACGGGAGTGGATTTTTAGTTCGGGACGGGACGGTAATTTTTATTTCTCGTCCAATTTTTTTTATTTTTTTATTTTTTTTATTTTTTATTTTTTTATTTCGGGTGTATCTACGCCAGTGGCATTTTTTAACGTTTTGAAGGGGAACGGTCCAAACCCCAGTCTTGTTACTATCTAACATCGACCAGTTGTTAGAAAGCATCATTAATTAATAGCCCAATGACAAATGGAAGCTGGGTCCGAAATCGAACCTTTAAAAAGCTACTAACTTTTCTCAGGATCGATCCGGCAACCTTTGGATTCAAAGGCGAGCACTATAACCACTCAGCTACCCAGCCAGTTAATTTCGGGACGTAATTGCTCTTCTCGACGCTATCGGGAAATATCCGTTTTGACTTTTATCTGAATGTCGTATAAAGACAAATTAATGTTAAATATCAACTGGTTCTGTTTCCAAATTGTTCCACTTGTTTTTGTATAAGTTACAATGTACCTCCTTTTGTTAAAAAGATTTAAAATATCTAATTTTTAAATTTGCAGTATACAATGAGATAAGGATAAAAACTATAAATTTTCTTGTAACAAAAAAAAATTATATCAAATCACTAAACAATATACATACAGTACACTCTCGTTCATCGGACTCGGCGACATCAGAACTCCGCTTCATCCGAACTGAAAATGTGGATGTCATTAATTTTTTTTTTTCTTACAAAATAAATAGTATTTCCGATTTAGCGCCTTCAATTTCTATTCGTTCTATCCACACAACAGTGAAGTATCACATTTTGCATCAAACATCATCAGGCGTTTTCCATAATCTGTACACATCGATGTGATTTACGAGCCCGTGGAGTATTCGCACGAAAATATAAAAAGAGGAAGGGGCAGGAAGTGAACATCCGTTTCGACCGCTTCCCAAACTATCATTCAGTCTGTCTCGCATCGCGACTGCACCTGTGTTACGTGGAAGTCAGTTGACTGCTGGAAGATGAGTGGAAATGAATATGGAAAATGAGATTGGAATAAAGATTTTGGATCTTTATTTACTGCGTTGTTTTTATTCCTATAGGTTCATTGTTACCATGTTCAAAGTTTGAGTGCCTTATTTTCATAAAATCTCTTATGTTATCTTAAAAACAAGAGTGAATACAATCACGATAGGTCACCGTACGGGCGGAAATGATGACACACGACGGACTCCGCTTCATCGGAATTTTTTGACATCCGAACTGGCCGTCCGCCACATTAGTTCCGATGAACGAGAGTGTACTGTATAAAAAAATCCATAAAAAATGTTATAAAAGTTTTGTTGAATGAAATATTAAACGTTTTCTAGCCTATAAAGAACGAAAAGAAAAATTACGTACATAAAAATATAGATTAAAACAATTAGAAAATTTTTAAGAAAATAAAACTGCATAACATAAATAGGCCTAAGGCCTGCTCAGTAAAAAAACAAAAAAAACAAAACAAAACAAATCGATATTATAATAAATATTAAATATTCACACTAAGGAATGAAGTGATTCAACAAACCAAAGCCATTTATAACAAGAAATGTTTATTTTTCATTTTTTATACTTATTGATTTTTCTGAGACAGGTTCTTAGAGATTATCATAAAAATTGAACTTTAAAAATATACACTATTTGACCAAATTAATTTATTTTTATTTCTATGTATTCATTCAGCTATTTTTTGCTATTTAAAAAAAGTAGTGTATGATGAAAAAATCAATAAAAACAATGAAAGTTTAAAGTTATGAACGTCAAAATCTAATAAATGTACTTGTTATGTTTTTTTTATATATATATATTTAATGGGTTTTGAAGTTTTTTTAAAAATTATATTAAATTATAATAAGATGCTTTTAACATTATAAAACAGTAATTCAATTAAAGATTAATTTATTTAACAATACTTTGCCATTTTCCCTTTGATTGGAAAGTCATACAACTTTGGTTGACATTTTGTTTAATTTGTAAGAATTAGACAAATCAAACGAGCCATCCCTTAGTTTTCTACGACAATTGGTTCAGAAAGTAGCATTTGGTACTAGGAGCAAAAAACACCCCTCTTGTATAAATTACTGCCGGATGAAGAACAATAGATAAGCTGAGCAATAGATCGTCTCTGGCGTCCGTGGAATGTGGCCGCGTGTATTTGTACCATTCCTCGTTAGCGAGACCGCCGGCCGCGATCGCCGGCCGAGAACGCCAACCGAGATCGCCGGCCACGATAGCGGCCGCCGCGCCGTTCGGCAGTTCCCGTCCCGATAAATTCACAAGTTAAAAAAAATCCCGCCCGATGATCGGGACAAATTTGCTCCCGAAAAATTTCCCGAAATTTCAGGTCCCGTCCATCCCTAATTATTATGGTACATTTCCATCAATTGTTAGTTTGATAAAGAAGATAAAGTACTAAAATGATTTAAGAAACTCATCTTTGATGTAATTTTAGAAACTGACAATTTCCATATTTCCACCTTTAAACCTTAGTCTAATTAGTTACTTCAGGATAAATATTATGTTAGTCCAATCAATATAAGGAAGAAATATTTTTCCATTTTAAACTAATCACATTTTTAGAATGAAACTATTTTGTAAACCTATTATTTCAACCTCCTACATTCTCCAGTATTGCCATGTAAATATTGCCGAATGCTGGCAGAAAATCGAAGGCCTTGTTAAAAAAAATACTTTGATATGGGTGTTTACGTTATACTCTAATACCACAAGGACCAAACTCTGTCATAATGTAATGGACCTATTGCTTTTTGCAGAACGAATAATTTGTTGCTACTTTGTCCTGAAAAAATATTGTTAAAGAAATTTAAGCTTTAGTTAGTTTAAAGATTACCAATAAGGTACAAAATATTTTTCGGCCTTTAGTGGAGGGAGATCAGCAATCAATTGGCAGTTCTCCTTGCCTGAAAACCTTTTGTTTTCTATGCATGTGGACTAGCGGTTTAATGACTTAAAATGACAGGAGCGGCCAAACGATATTTTTGTCCTTGAGTCGGAAGTTGAAGTTGGGCCTGCCAACTAATAAGCCAGAGCTCTTATGTTTTTACGAATAATCTGTTTGTAACATGTCACTTGTTATGGACAGTTAATTCTGTCATTTCTCTTAGGATATTTGTTTATCGATACAGTACACTCTCGTTCATCGGACTCGGCGACATCGGAACTCCGCTTCATCGGAACTGAAAATCTGGTTATTATTAATATTTTTTTCTTACGAAATAAATAATTTTTCCGTTTTAGCGCCTTCAATTTCCATTCGTTCCATCCGCACAACTGTGAAGTATCACATTTTGCATCAAAAGTCATCAGGCATTTTCCGTAATTTGTACTCATTGATGTGATTTACGAGGCTGTGGAGCATTCACACAAAAATACAAAGAGGAAGGGGGCAGGAAGTGAACATCCGCGTCGACCGCTTCCCAAACTGTCATTCAGTCTGTCTCGCGTCGCAACTGCACCTGTGTTACGTGGAAGTCAGTTGACTGCTGGAATATGAATATGGAAAATGAGATTGGAATAAAGATTTTGGATCTTTATTTACTGCATTGTTTTTATTCCTTTAGGTTTATTGTTACCATGTTCAAAGTTTGAGTGCCTTATTTTCATAAAATCTCTTGTGTTATCTTAAAAACAAGAGTGATAGCTCACCGTAAGGGCGGAATCAAGAATCAAGAGTTTTATTGTCTTTAAGCACATATGCAATTGACAAAGTCATAGTAAAAATGTTTAAAGCTAGTCATTCAGTCGTTGTACATAAGTTATTGCATACAAGTTGGATAACTAAACATAAAATCTAAAAAAGAAAAACAATAAATAAACAACAATAAATACTTTATAACAGGGCTAAAATATTAAAGAACTAGTATCACAGATCAAATACTCCTCTACATTGTAAAACACTTTTTCTTTGAGCCATTTTTCTAAAACAACTTTAAACCTTTTTAAATTTACTTCCCAAGCTTTTTCAGGCAATTTGTTAAATAACTTAAGTTTTATAAACAAGTGACTGCTTCTACTTTTCTCTAATCTAATGGATGGCAGTTCTAAAAAATATTTTTTTCTGGTAAAGTGGGCGTGTATGTTCTGTCTCGTTACAAATTTATTTAGAGATTGTTTTACATCAACTAAACAACAATAAATGTAGAGAGAAGGTAATGTCATGATTTTGAATTCTCTAAATATTGGCGAACAACTTTCTCTATCTGGAACATTCTTTATAATCCTAAGGGCTTTTTTCTGCCAGATAAATGCCTTTTTTGAATTGCTACTATTGCCCCAAAGGGTAATTCCATATCTCAAGTGTGAATGAAAAAATGCGTAATAAGCGGTTATCAACATATCACAATTTACACAGCCCTTCAATTTACGCAAAAGATAAGTAACTCGAGCCAACTTTGTGCACAAATTATTAACATGAAATTCCCAGCTTAATTTACTATCTAAGTGTAATCCTAATAGTTTTACATTACTTTTGTTGCTAACAATGTCTTGGTTTAAAGAAAAAATTAAACTTTCAGTCTTACTTTGATTCACCAACAACTCATTATCTTGGAACCATCGAGAAGCTAAGTCAGTACAATTTTCTTTTTCTAAAATTAGGTTTTCAATGTCTTTGCTGCAGTTGAACAAGGTAGTGTCATCTGCATAAAGCACTGAACTACAGGGAATACTAAAAGCAAAGTCATTGATAGCAACAATGAACAAAAAGGGACCAAGTACTGAACCCTGAGGAACTCCTACTTTTGTACATTTAAAATCAGATTTGAGCTGCCCCTGAACTACCATCTGCTTTCTATCGCTCAGATAAGATGCCAACAACTTCAATTCATTATTCTGGATACCATAATGTCTTAATTTACTTATCAATAGCTTATGTGAGATACAATCAAAAGCTTTCGTGAGGTCCAATAATGTTACAGAGGATACCAGTTTTTTTTTTTTTTCAAAATTATCTAAGACATTTTCTACAATTGTTTCCACTGCTTAATGGTATCACGCCCAGGTAGAAAACCAAACTGTTCCTTACAGAGAAGATTGTTTTGAATGAAAAAATTATACAATTGTTCTTTAAAACAAGATTCAAAGATTTTACTTAATATTGGAACTAAAGAAATAGGGCGATAGCTGGCAGGATTGGATTTTTCCCCTTTCTTATAAACAGGTATAACTTTGGATATCTTCAAAGCTCTTGGGTATACACCCTTACTCAACATTAAATTAAAAAGAAAGACAATTGGCCCTACTATGGTATCTATAATCTCTTTAAAAATTTTGTTTGACAAACCATAGAAGTCCTCGCTATTTGAATTGCTGAGCTTGGACACACATTTAATAATATCGCTTTCTTTTATTTTACTTGACCTAAAAATTCTACAACCATTAACCTTACTTGACAAAAAGTCATTTACAAACCCTTCTGCACAATTAAAACTATCTAACCTACTACTTTTCATTTCATAAGCAGAATCAACAAAATAATTATTAAAATCATCACAGCTTACAACTATTTCACTATTACTACCATAATGTTTACATTTAGCTTCACTCTTAATTATAGTCCATGCAGCCTTACACTTGTTGCTAGAATTTAATATGTATTTCTCATTTGCCCTATTCTTTTCTTGCTTAATTTTTTCCTTATACAATATTTTTGCCTTAAAGTAACAATCTTTGGATTCACATTCATTTTCTGTACCTCTGTTTAACTTATACCTATCATACAAAACCAGTATATTATCTCTCATAGTTTTTAATTCGGGTGTAAAGCATTTCACATTTGCCCTTTTATTTTTCTTTACTTTTACCTCTTTAAATCTACAACATTCTTCAAACACATTTGACAGCCTACTGATAAAATAATCAAAAGCACAATCTACTTCTGAAAAAAGATATAAATTTCCCCAATTTAAGTGATACAGTTTATCTTTAAGATTCTGGATAGCTTGAGGTGACATTGATCTTATTTTCTTTGTCAGGATTCTATTGTCAACCGAAACATGAGAGAGGCTCCAGTCATAGAAAGTTGCAAAAACTCCTGCATGATCTGAAATATGAGGATGAATAACTTGACATTTGATCTTATCCTTGTTTAGATTTGTAATAATATTATCCAAGCAGGATTCTCCTCTTGTCTTTTCTTTATTCAAGCAGTATAAATTAAATGATCTTAACAAATTCAAAAAGGATTCTGTTTCAGCCTTGTTTTCCCTAATGTTCACATTGTAGTCTCCTGTTAAAATAACCCTTAAATTAACATATTTGGTACTTAAATAGGTCAGAAATGCTTCTAAAGAATTTAAAAAAAAACAATATACATTGGAGCTAGGGGTTCTATAAATCGCTACAACAATAATGTTTGTGTGAGAAAGAATTATACCTGTTACTTCAAACACAAAGTTACTACAAAATTCGTCAAAATTTAAAACAGTATAATCTACTCCTAGCTTAGCATAAATACAACTCCCCCCATTCACAAACGGTGGTTTTGGACAAAACATGCTTGCAACTATAAACCCAGATGGAATATATAGTGAGGATTCAAGAGGATTTAGCCAATGTTCACTTAAAGCTAAAATATCACAGTCATGCTTATCTAACCACAGATCCAACATATCTTTTTTATTTCTAATAGACTGTACATTTAAAAAATATATCGAAAATGAATGGGGTTTTGATGATAAATCAGTTAAGGCGGTGAAGCTGGCTGTAGTGGAGAGTCGTTTTCCGAAGGCGTCTCGATCTTCTTCTCCTTTTCTTCAGATAGCTCGTAACGTAAAGTAGAGTCCAAATCACAGATGTCAGTGCTGGAATCACGCTCCGTATCTGCCATTTGCTGTTCGAACGCACTGGGATCTCTGGCTGAAGATGACTGTGACTCTGGAAACTGTCCATTGAGGGTGTTCTGGGCAGCAGAAACTTCCAGAACACCTCTACCAACCGATGCCTCATAAATTCTCCTCGCAAGCCATTTCTTCCCCATTTCATTTAAGTGCATACCATGCCGGGTGTGTAGATTTCTATCTGCTATGACTGTAGATTTCAAATAAATCAATAGATCAAGACTGTAGATTTCATCTGGAAATGATGACTCACGACGGACTCCGCTTTATCGGAATATTTTGACATCCAAACCGGCCGTCCGAGACATTAGTTCCGATGATCGAGAGTGTACATACAAAAAGAGTAATACTTTTAGCTTTATAAGACAACAGTAGAAGAAGAAAATAGTAGAAGTAATCACCATAACTCCTCATTGGATTAACACAATAATAAATGCAAAGAGTAATTTTAAATATCGTTTAAAAATAAAATATCATTTTTAATTTATGGCTTTGAACAGGAAAATGAACTGTATTTCTTCAGATGTAAGTTTTCTGCTTTCTATTAAAACTAATACAATTGATTTATGTTTTAATAAATAAGTGCAATTAAAACTGGTGAAATTAAAACTATTATCAAAGATCTAACACCTAATGACTTGTTATTAACGGCTAATCAAAAATGTTGTTTATTTAACAATGTAACAGTGAAAATTTGCTTCAATTTCTATGTTGTTTCTGAGAAATCACAAATTTATAAACATTTGTATTTCTTTAACATGATAACTTGCTTTTTGTTTTATTGATTTATTTAAAACACTTTATTAATTAACTATGGTAATCAATCTGGACTTTTACAGTTCTAATCCTCTTTGTTCTTTAATCAAACCTCTTTTTGACTGTAATCTATTTTTAGAGTGTGAGGGAATAACATAATGATAAAAGTTGCAAAGATTTTTCAATACATAGTTTTTGGATGTCCTTTGGTAAGTTTCTAACTTTCAATGATATTTCTCATGAATCATTGTGAAGTTTTGGGTAGTAGTTTTGTTTTCTTGGTGGTTGGAATTTGTATGGCTTAAACAGGTCAAGCATTATAACTCAAAAATAGTTAAATAGGTTAATAGGAAGTGTGATGTTCTAATTTGCTTAAGGAAACAGAAAAATTAAACATAAATTCAATTCCTGTGAATATAAAAGTAATCTGGACGAAGCATTAAAATTTTTAATTTTTTATATGAGAGTAAAAACTATTATAATTTATGTTAAAACTCCTCAAATTCAACTCCCCGACACTCTGCACAACTCGTCAACTCCTCATGCGCCTTTAGTCAGGCCCAGATTTCCCAATAGGCCCGGTAGGCGCGGGCCTAGGGGCGCAAGCCTCCAAGGGGCGCACCAGCACCGCCAAGTAATAATAATAATAATAAATAATAAATAAATAAATTTATACTTGATAATTTAATTTTTTTGTTCATAGGTATGTAATTCTTTTTAAAGATCAATAGTTTTAGGCTGCACGCTATTAAATAAAAGCTTGTATAAATCCACGATAAAATCATAACAACGTGACTTTTTAATAATTTGCAATAGGTGCACAAAAAGTCTAGCGGTACGCATTGTCGTTGCCACTGTCCTGGCTGTGACGTGACTGTTCGACTGTTGACTGTTTGTTGTGTAGTTGCGATGGCCGTGCGGTGGCGGAGGGGAGGGCGAGTTGGGGTGAATGCACATATCATGTGATTGTACTGCTGCCATCCGTTCGAACCAAAAACCAGTAAATCGCCTGGTTGCCTATCAGTTTTGCACCCTTGGTAATACTCGGAATATTTGTTTCCATAATTGTGAGTGAATTTTGATATACGTGCTACTAACTGAAATTCCTTATGCTGTAGCGTATATTTTTTTGTAAGCATAGTTTTTGGTATTTGTTTAACATGCTATTTAAATAATGACGAGTCAAAAACAGAAATCAAGTCTAGAAAAATTTTAAAAAGGACCCATAGAAAAGGCAGCGAATTCACAAGAAAATAGGCTTCCTAAAATAACATATTTTTTACTTGTGTAAAGCAAAATGCACCATCAGTTTCTGCGTCACCCTCAATCACAAACTGATATTCCGTTTAAATTTTGTAATGACCCAGGGTTATGGACGGTCAGTGAGCAACTTGTAGATCATGTGTGCCATAATGGTGTTATTAAAAGTATTGAGTGAAATACTTTGATTAGTCCAAACGGACAAATCTAGGTTTCTATCCAAACAATTATTTTTTAAACGTCTGAAAAATAGAGAAACGATACGTAGATCGTGGTTAGTGTATTCTCGGTCTACTCTAGCACTCGATACAACAGAGTGTCTGTTGAAACCCAATAGGATGTTCGCCAGGACGTCATTTTCAATCTTTCATTATCTCCTTAGCCCTAGCCTAGTTCGGTATGACAGCTGGATTGGCCGAAGTCGAAAGTTGATACTTTACGTTTTATGTCTTAATAAAGCAAATATAATTTTCTTTCATTCTCAAAGTGATACTATATTTATAATTGTTGTATGATACACGTTTTTTAATCTAGCGTTTTTATGTTATGTTAATAATGTGATGAAATGTAACTTTCAAACAAGTGACATATACTGTAATAGGAAGAGTTTATGAACAACTAACCTCAAACCTAGGTGTGCAAAAAATACTGTGCCAATGGGCGCCAAAATGTTAACTCTGGCTCTGCCTTTAGTGCTCGACTATTAATTTTTACTAATCATAATTAGTCAATTTCAAGACAAAACATAGAGAGTTAATTAAACGTAACATATCGATCGTTATGTTTTAAGGACTACCTTGAAGAAATGTTGAAGGCTCTTCATGAAGACGGATGCAATGTAATCGGTTACACAGCCTGGAGCCTCATGGACAACTTTGAGTGGCTGGCGGGATACTCGTAAGTTTTCAACTATATACTCAATACAATCATTTTATATTGGATCGAAAAAATTTGGCTGTCGATGTTCAAGATATTTAAACATTCTTTTTCTCTCAATATATGTTATAACGAACGTTGGTTTTTCAACCAAAAGTTTTGAACTTGAACCTATTTGACGATGTGTAATGTGATTAATTTGAATTATTGGAGAAGTTTTTAAAAAAGTTAATGCATTAACTATGAAAAGCATTACATGAGTCAATTTTGACTTTCAACTTTTGTAAAGATATCAACTTTTGTAAAGATTCAACTTTTGTTGTTGTTTTTTTTTTCTTTTTTTTGGGTAGGGGGAGGATGATTAATGCTTTTACGCACACAGGTGGCCAGCTTTTAGCGTGGTACTCTTACAAAAAATGTAGTAAACTACCCAGTAAAAAAACACCTCTTTAACTTTCGGACACTAGCCTGGGATTGTTTTGGCATAACATCAGCACAAGGCCTACTTTGGCTTTTCCCTGTAGAGCTCACTCCGAGTCAGCCGTCCTTATTCCAAAGATCTAGGGAGATATCCTGTCTAAATCGAGCTAGCCTTTTCTGGTATACTTGCTTTTTGAGAGCATCTGCCCACACTTTGGAGCCATGCAGGAGCACAGACTGGACTGTTGACAATATCAGTTTTCTTCTACTCAACCAGGAACCTCTGACATTAGCCATAAGCTTTCTGAGGTGAGCGACGCTCCTAGCAGCCTAGTCCGATGTACGGAAGATTTTCATATAACCAAAAGATATTTTGCAGCCCATGTAGTCTAGACCATTTCATAAGACTATTTCATTGTCCCCACGTTTAACGGAACAATGATGTCAATCCGCTTCTTTGAGAGGATCACAGTCTCTGTCTTGTCCAATGCCAGAGACAACCCGTGGTCACTCATCCGTTGAAAATGTGCATGACTCTTTATTCAGCTGGGCTAGCTCAACATTTTGTGCAGCGATCAGTGCTGCAAAATCGTTGGTATAATCAACCAAAACCATTTACTTTGGCATCATGGATCTAAGGAGACTGTCGTAGGTGATGTTCCCAAGGTCCGGGCCGAGTATTGAGCCCTGCGCAGCTCCAGATGTAACATCCATCGTCCGCTGTCTGTCTTTAGTGTCATAGATTAAAGTTCTTGCTCGCAGGTAATCTTTGATGAGCCGCAATAGATACACTGGACAGCGGAAGGTGTTGCTTAAAACGTCCAACATGTCGACCCATCTTTCTGAATTGAAGGTATTCTTGACATCCCATGACTCCGTACTTGAACTTCTGTCTTGTTCCGCACCCAGAAATCGGCAGTTTCAAGAATGTCCGGGAACCAAATGGTCTGGTCCAAATCTCAATACTGCTCGCTAAATAGGAGATATAAATAAATCAGCCGTCCTTTACCTCCTGAGATTGGCTTGGAGGATCTGCATTATGGCTTTAACTTCTTGGTGGAGTCTAGTGCCTCATGAAAAACGGTGCACTTTCCAGTGCCAGGCAGATGCTTAAGTTGTGACAGACCCTTCTCTGCACAGAGGACACAGTGTTCTTCTGATCACTCCTTAAATTTGTGTTGGTCCTTTCCACAGCAGAAGGAGATGTTGCTTCGGTCTGGCTCCTTGCAGCCCCCAGAGATTTGACTATACCCTAGACAGCGTTAGTACCGCGGAACGATCACTCTCCATCTAAGCCTGAATTTACCCAACCACCTTAATAGTCATCTTCACCCCTGTGCCAGTGGCCCATTGTTGCGCAGTCGGAAATGTTAACCATACGGCTTTTAATGCAAAACATGGTATTTTATTCGCTTGTTTCAGACGCCGTTTTTCAACAGATTTTCTTTAAACTTGGTAAGTGTTTAGTTGAATAGTTATATTAGGCCCCTCTTCCTCGAAATTTTGAAAATTTAACAAATATTACTCTCTGTGACGTTGCAAAGTAACTCGATTTTCCTTAGTAATATTAATTTGTTAAATTTTCAAAATTTCGAGGTATATGGGGCCTAATATAACTATTCAATTAAACACTTACCAAGTTTAAAGAAAATCTTGAAAAACAGCGTCCAAAACAGGGAATAAAATACCACTTTTTGCATTAAAAGCCATATGGTTAATATTGCTGACTGCACAACAATGGGCTACTGGCACAGGGGTGAAGATGACTCTTAAGGCGTTGAAGGTTTAGAGAAGTTATATTAATATTATATAAAATAATAGAAAATTGAATCAGTTTAGACTGAGAGTTGTATACTTTTACAAAAGGTTATATGTTGACATAGTGTGTCATAAAATTAATGCAATTTCATTTTTAGGGAAAGATTTGGACTGTGTTACGTGGATTTCAATGATCCAAAACGACCAAGAAAGAAGAAACAGTCGGCTGAATACTTCAAGAAACTGATTGCGTCCAGGCAACTTCCTGATATCTGAGTTTAGACATATGGTACTTTATATAAGACTGCCTATTTTATCTACTTAACGTACAATCAAGTGCCTTGTATGTAATTTAGCATGATAGATGTATGTATTACCTCTATTAGTATATTTATGACTGATCTGTCAAGAGAGATATAATCCTGAAATATTTTGTGTCAATCAAACAAATATTTTAATTTTTCAACTTCATAATTTGAAAATGAGTTCGCAACTAAGTTCAAATAAGTTTGAAAATAAGTTCAATAAGTTAGCAACTAGGAACCCATGTATTATGTATCCATTATAGTTAGTTGTCATTAATTTATTTTGTTACAAAGATAAACTACAGACTAATAGTACTAAAAAAATAACTTAAATAATGTGATACGTATACTATGTTAAGAAATATTAAAAGAATATTAGAAATAAAAGAATCAGTTGAAGGCAAAAATGATGCTTTGGTTATTGAAAAACAGTGTAATAGCCAAGTCAGGTAGTCTTGTGTTTGTAATAGAGGGCTTAAAATATAAAAGAGTGTAGTATCAAAAAAAAAAACAAAAAAAAACCACTGTTGCAGCAGACCTGCGTACTCAACGAATTTCCAAAGATATTTTTGTTTCATCATCAAAGAACTTTGTGGTTATATAACTAATAATTTTTACAAGGAAATTAATATCAATAGACTATAATATAATTAATGGCATTATATTTCCCAGTTAATTATTTTTATTTAATAATGTTTAGTTATCAAGTCAGCCGGTATTGCTGACTCTTAAGTATTTACATTATAGATAATACCAACAACGAGTTGCCTGTTTTAAGTATTTTTTGGAATACTAGTCACTAATTACCCTAAATTGCCAATAATAGTACCAATTATTGATGTTTGCTGTATTCATACCAACATGATGGCTGTGGTTCTACTATACTATGAATTGAAATTGTATTTATACTCGTTTCTTAACATATATTTGATGTCAAATAAACTTTATTTATCTATGAAAACTTCTTTTCATAATTTAGTATTTCCCAAACCTGTTAAATGAGAAAGTATTACGGTAAGTTTGAGCATTATTCATAATATGCCAAAGTCAGTTTTCGCACTGGAGTAGAAAGAGGTAATTATTGGAAATAGAAATGGGGAATGGCACAAGAACAGACATGGCGTTGAGGGTCAAGAACATCACTATGTTGGTGAAAATTTCAAAACTGAGATGGTATAAAAACCTACAGCGTCTTCCAATGGCTAAGGCTGAAGAGGGGGTGAAAGTAGAACGTTTAAAAATTATAGCATACTGGAGACATTTGTCACACACCGCACAACAGAGCTTTTTGATATTCTTCTTTTAAACGGGAAAGAAAAGGCGACATTTTTCCTTTGTAAATAACCCAGGTTTTTATCATTCTGACCCCAATTTCACTGAAGTCACAGAAAGAGTACTCAAAATGAAAGTTGTAGATAACCGTGATAAAAGAGGTATTGCACTAATTCAAACACTTAATACCTGTCTCACAAAAAATCAAGTACAGTTTCAGTACCTTCTCCAGTTTGTTCAATTGCACAGTCAACAGCTTCCGATGTCAATCAGGGCAGCGCTGATGGGCCATGGTGTTGGGTAAAATTTTATAAATATGAGAAAATTGTTACTTGTAGATCTAAAATTTCCATATTATTTCTTTCCTGTCCTTAATAAATATCCTAAAATATGTTGAAGTCCTTAATAAAGTTTTCATCAAAATTTTGGTGTTTTAATTGAAAATTCGTTTGTTGGCCTCATAATATTCCTTTATGGAATAAATGGTTTTGTTAATAACATAATTTCTTAATTTATTTTTGGATTCTTCAAGGTATGAGCAAGAATTTTGATTTCTGGAGGAAGGCTATTAAAAATTGTTGCATAGTTGTATTTTATGTTGTTTTTAAAAAATATGTTCGATGGTAGATTTAAAAGATGTTAGATGGTTTTACAAAATGAATGAGTATGGTGATTTGTTATTATGTTACTCAATATTATGAGGTTTTGTAATTTATCCTGAATTAGAGTAAAAATGTCTTAAACATTTCTATTATAAAGCTGAACAGCCTACATTTATAATATATATGAATCGCTGGATTGGGATTTCGGCTCGGGATTTACATCCCTAATTTTTGTGAAAATAGAATGAATTTATCTTCTTTAGTTTCAAAATATTGGTCATTTTTATAAAAAAAAATTAAAAATTCGCGGAATACCCTGTTATTTATTTAATATTTGTTATAAATTACTCCTGATTCAAAATACTTATTTGAAATTAAGCTTACAATGATACATCACAAGACCACATTTATTAAAAAACTAAAATTTCCAAAATTTACCAATTTTGAAATTTTTTAAATAAACAAAACTAAAAAATTATAAATGCAGAAAGTTATTATAGTTGAAAGTGGTCATTTTGTATATCATCTTAAAGCTCTCGGTGAACTGAGCAACTTTGTAATATACACTATTGCTTATCTCTTTTGGTTATTAATGTAAAAATGCCCTTTTCCCATTTGGTTTTCATGTCAATTGTACAGGGCTAGCATGGAAGTCCTTCTTCGATTGTTCCATAACATTAAATTATCATGCAAACTATATGGGAACAATTCATAATTTTAAAACATGACAAAATACACCATTGCCATGCAGCTCAACGGTGAGATTTTTCATAGGGTTTAACCATTATTGTAACTATTTGTTTGATAATTATTCTCTTTGATATAATATATTTAGTGATAAGAAATGTGAAAATAAGTTATTAGTGAATTTTATTACGAAGGTACGGAAATGAAATTTAATTTTTAAGTGAATTTATTGTGTCGATTGACTTGTACCGTCACAACGGTTAAAGTCAGATATGGGATTATATAAATTTGTTCGCTTCCGTTTTGATAAACAGAATCAACTGTTAAAATTAATGTAGTCAGTAGATACTCACCTTTATATACATACTAGCTTTCCCGGTATGCTTAACAACGCTAACTTAAGAAATTTTTGCCCTCCAGATGAGCTTGTTCGCTACGCTCACTCGCCGTCAGGTTTAGCCTATTTGCTGCACTCACTCCCTGTCAGGTTCGGCTTGTTCGCTGGGCTCACTCGCTGACAGGTCTAGCTTGGAAAATGGATAAAAAGTATCCTATATGTTATTCCTGGTTCTAAGATACCTTCCCACAATTTTTCAGCCAAATAAGTTAAGTCTTTTACAGATATAAGTGGTGTAACTAACACCACTTTCTTTAATATATATATAATATATATAATTTAAATATAATAGAATATAAAAATTTGAACAAATGTCGTTTTGGAGACCTCAAAACAAAAAAATATCATGGTCCCGGGCTTAGGTATTACCAGGGCTACTGTTAATAGTGTATTGCCTAAAGGGAAATTAACTAAAAAAAAAGAAAAGAAAATACGGTAGTGAAATTTTGTATAGAGGCTATTGGGAAATTGTAGGGAATTTTTATATGTCAAGTGGTAAATTGGCAACCTGGAAACAATGGTACAGGTGATAAGAGTAAAACTTCAGTGCAGAGTGCAGTTGAACAGTAGAAGTGATTGAGAAATCAAGTTCAATTTTGTTAACGCACAAAAATAAAAAGCAGGTAAGTTATAGATGTAGAAAAAGATAAGGTTAAGGTATTACACCTAATAAGATAAAGGCCAATACCTAAAAAGTTAGGTATTACATAGTGTTCAAATATTTGTCTTTCATGTTGATAGTTTGTACTTAAACTAAGCTGATAAAATAGAATAGAAGAAAAAAGATCAATTGTTATCCTAAAATTAGCGATTTTAAGTTTTAGTTTGTAAGACAATAGCAAAGTAGTCTAGACTTTGGAACTAAAATAATTCTGTTCCAGGTAAATGATTTTTTATTTAGAATCCAACATTTGAGCACTGTGTTATAAATTACATAAAGTTATTAGTACTGCATCAAGCAACAATTAAAATCATGAAATGTGAGACGGAAAGGTAAAAGGGACCTGTTCGCGGCAATTCTCGATTTTGAGTTAATCATATTTTTGAATTCCTCATTTAATTCCTAACAATTTGGTGCAAGTTCTGCGAATCTAAATTTTTTGTTGTTGTTAAAGATATGTTAATGTACAGATAGAATGCACATTAACATTCTAGTTTAATATGATTTTTTATTATATATATATATATATACACATTGTGTGTGTGTGTGTGTGTGTGTGTGTGTGTGTGTCCGTGAACACAATAACTTTCAAACGGAACCTCCGATTTTGATGAAATTTGGTACAGGGGTGTAAGCCTGCATCTACTTGATTGAGTTTGCGAACCAGTATGATCGGACCATTGGAACGGTTTTTATGGGGTATCAAAAGGGTAAAAAATGGCTTTTTGGCTTTTTTTACTTTTGTTCATAAAATTCAACAATTTTAACTTAAACCATTTAAAAGAACTTAAATAAACAAACAATGTAGTATTTTGAACTTTTTACCTAGCTTAAATGGTTATGGAGAAAATCCAAAAATATGTTTTCCATGTTATTTTTTTGGGAAATCAAAAAACCGTCTATCTTGTTTATTTATTGACATTTCTTGATAACATTTGGTATCTACATTCATTAGGAAGCGTTTAACTTATATTTGCATACAAAACTATATTATATTCGCTGAGTACGCAGGTCTGCTGCGACGGGGGTATTTTAATTTTCTTTACAGGCAGATAAACTAAGTTAATGGTTCAAAATACTAAACTGTTTGTTTTGCAGTCCTTTAAAAAACATTTTCGTTAAAGTTGTAAAACTAAAAATAAGGGCAAACATTTTTTTTTAACTTTTGGACACAAATTTTGGACACAATATTTCCCTGAGGGAAAAATTTGTTAAAATATTTCTAGTTGATTAGAGGGTTTGGACCACCTTTGTGTTTTGCTTCTGTGTGCCTTGAGACGAAAAATTATCACGGTCCAGGATACGCATGAATAAACGGTCTTGCTGTGTTTAGTTATACAATGCTCTGAATTTCCTTTAGGGAAAATTGTTTAATAATGTATTTTAAAAATATATTAATGTTTATCTAATGTTTAGTTAGAATAGATAAAGATTTAAAAAAAAGTGTGTAGGTAGGAGATGACACCATGATAGAACCATAGTGGTCCTAGTAACTTACTCCAACTAAATCGTTCAAACAATCATTTCACGTAACCATGGTATTACCTTTTAAAACATTTGGGTCAAAATTTTTTATGAAACTTCAAATTATTAAGTACTCTAAATTTGTCTCTGGTTTCAAAATTGCCCTTCAAAATTGTGATTTTTAAATTTTAAAAAGTTTGCAAAATTTTACCAAGAAATGTTCTTTGAGAAGTTATAACAGTTATAAGAACCCAAATAACTTTGTGTGAGCAATTTAAAGTTTGTTGTACTCTACATCAAGAAAAATTCAAACATAGTCAAGGGAATTGTGACACTGCCAAACAAAATTTACATCATTTGAAATCAAGAATGAAATTTACCATGGCAAATTTTGGTCCAGGACTCATTTAAATTTCTTCTAGATACATTATTCAAATAACTCTCAAGAAAACAAATATTTAGAGCACAACAAGAAAAGAAAATTCTCCTTACACCATAAAATACAGAAGTGACATTATTACATTGTGCCAAATTCTTCATTGGAAAAAAAGTTGTGAGTGTCTTTCGGTAATTGGGAACTTACCATCAATCTTCACTTCACATCTGCAGCCGATCTTCAATGGGTACTTCTTCAACGACTATATTATTTGCGGAATTCCATTTATTATTGAACACGTCCTTAAGATTCAGCAAATCAACTGTAACTTTAAATCTCCAGTTCTTCAATATTTTTTAAAACTATAATCTATTGTGAAAATTTGATAAGCAACAAATCCTGGTCTAATACTCTAAATCACCTGTGGAATGACGGAAAATTTCCAGTTAGAGAAAATTGCCAGTGATGGAAAATTCCAAGTGGGAGCAAATTCTCAGTGACTGTAAATCGCCAGTGAGAGAAAATTTCCAGTGATGGCAAATTCCAAGTGGGAGCAAATTCTCAGTGACTGTAAATCGCCAGTGAGAGAAAATTGCCAGTGATGGAAAATTCCAAGTGGGAGCAAATTCTCAGTGACTGTAAATCGCCAGTGAGAGAAAATTGCCAGTGATGGAAAATTCCAAGTGGGAGCAAATTCTCAGTGACTGTAAATCGCCAGTGAGAGAAAATTTCCAGTGATGGCAAATTCTAAGTGCCGGCAAATCCACAGTGAATATTTAAATTATTTCAAATCGCAAATCTTAAGTACTACTACAGGTTTTTCAAGACTTCAAAAAATTCTAAAGTGAATCATCAAGACTTAATGGCAAGATCTGAAAAATTGAAATTTGTATGGATACACTAAATTGTGATTTTATTATCAAATTGTCAGCAGTGTTCATGATTCTTCATAGTAGCTGTTTGACAGGACATTGGAACATATTTCTTGAAGTACACATGGAAATCCAGACTCTGCTTGAAAATTATTCTGACAGATAAAGTATCGTTTCATTATTGTTAAATTTTTCCCTTGTAT
Source organism: Neoaliturus tenellus (assembly GCA_030545055.2). Taxonomy (NCBI): domain Eukaryota; kingdom Metazoa; phylum Arthropoda; class Insecta; order Hemiptera; family Cicadellidae; genus Neoaliturus; species Neoaliturus tenellus. The sequence goes on from CM061537.1 coordinate 34,431,865, forward strand.
CTGTTTATAAAATGAATATAATTTTTAAAAAATCTTGGGTTATTTTAGTATTTAATTGTATTGATTAGAAATATAAAATCGTGTATTAGGTACTTAAATGATAAATTTGGGTGGCTCCTCTGGAGACAGCAACAAAATCTGAATTGAATTTTAAAAAAATTTTTTAAATAAATATATGGAGTTGACATATAACTTAAAACAAACAAAAATATTACAGTGGAGTCCCAATAATCAGATTCGAACTTCTGTGATCCGAACTTCAGTATTCCAAAAGTCTGCTTTGTTCAAAAAATAAATTAATTTTTTTAGCGAATTACCCTATAGGGAATATTATATAGCAAATTTCCCTTTAATTTGGTAGGGTTAAACTGATATTTGCTTACAACACGCATATGGCGGCAAACCTAGGTACTCACCCCTATGGGGTTTATGGGGAAAATGAAAAGAACACCATAACTTGACAATATTTTGAATGTACATTCACTAGGTAGGATTTAACTGATATTTGCTTATAACACCCATATGGCGGCAAACCTACATACTCACCCCATGGGGTTTATGGGGGAAATTAAAAAGTGCCGAATATTGATACAGTTTCATATTTACCTTACGTAACTATTACATTTCCTAACAAAACATTTTCTAACAACATCTCGTGGCAGCAAACCTACATACCCATTTCTATGGTGTTTATGGGGAAAATACGATATCTCAAGATCGTTTGGAAATTCGTTGAGTACGCAGGTTTGCTGCGACGGGGATATTTAGATCTATATTTATGATGATGATTATTCAATCTCTATTGCAAGGAAAGACAACAAATAATTATCAGGTAAATACCGTAATATTTATTCCTGTGTTTTATTCAAGTTGAAATATTTGATTGTAATCGTGTTTCCATTGCAGTGATAACCGTATACCACAGACTATGGCGGGGTCTCACAGTTTCCCTCCAAATTTCCTGATTGGCTGCGCCTCAGCCGCTTATCAGGTGGAAGGAGGATGGAACGCTGATGGTATGTAACATGAATTAACTTGTGACAGACATACAACAAGTTGTTTTATGATCACACAATCAACTGCAATATGATACATTTGTGGCTTATTAAGTTCTTACCATGACAGTCTTAGGGGCGTCGTTATGGGAAGGCCTCCCCCACCCCAAAGATAAAATCTGTATCTATCTAAAAGTTGGGAATTTTAAGGCTAGAGTTGGGATTTTCGAGATTTTTTTGAGTTTCTGGATGATTTCCCTACTAAAAAATATCATACAAATAAAAATCCCAATAAAACCATCTAAAACTGTATTAGGCTTTAATATTTGTATATCAATTTCCTTTTAATTTTCAATTAAATTTTCTTAAGATTTCCGACTTTGCAAATCCCATAGTGAGATGGTAATCGGATGTTTATTGTGCCTTAATTTTGTTCTACTTTTTACATCCTCCTCTCTGATCATTTGTGTCTGAGATTAGTTCAACTCCCCATTTATTGTTTAGGTAGTCAGGAGATTTAGTTGCACTCAGTGTTTTGCTTCAAACTTGTTATAGAAGAGTAACGAGTAATTTCTTGTCGTATTGTGTTTCCAGTCTGTTCAATGCCTGCTTATCATAGGTATCTACAGGAATGTGGTCTTTTTTACATTATAAACCTAATAAAAACCCCAATAAAACCTAATAAAAATATATTAAACAGATAAAGGAGAGAATATATGGGACCACTTGGCGCACACTGACCCAGACAAGATAAAGAACCGGGACAATGGTGACGTGGCTTGTGACTCTTACCACAAGTACAAGGAGGACGTGCAACTCATCAAAGACATCGGGGTGAGTAAACTGCATATCTATGTTGACTAACTGTCAATGACAGAATGATAGATCATAACACTGGAGTGTCTTGCCATAGTCTGAACACTGTAATCACGCCTTAAAATGACCTCAGGTCAGTAGGTTTATTTATAGGTCTTCATGTTTGAAGAATCATACATTGTTGTGTGTAGTTATCTTTTGTTTTATAATATCATCTTTGACATTCGGTTCATATCATTTGTACAATTTTTTCATTTACATGTTTTTTTTAATACCTATTTTGTGATGTTTATTTGAAACTTTTTTACAAGTAAGAATCTTTTTATAATCTGACAAATAAGAACCTTTTTATAATCTGAAGGCTTTCAGCAAACAAATGTTGGGATTAAGCAAATTAGCCAGCATAGTAGACTTTTTACAATCCACAGTTTAGTGGCAGACAGCCGGTCCAGTTTTCAGAAAATAGTTATTCAGCTCTACAGAAAAAAAATATTCTAATAATGAAATAAAATTACCTTATCCAATCACTGGTTATCAAAAGACGACATGTTTCGTTCCTTAGAACTTCATCAGGTCCTAAAGTTCTAAATCTAAAGTCTTAATTGCATATACTATGGACCTGATGAAGTTCTAAGGAACGAAACATGTCGTCTTTTGATAACCAGTGATTGGATAAGGTAATTTTATTTCATTTTAATATATATTCCAATCCAGGATCACAATGAATACTATAAAAATTATTCTATTGATGCACAAAGCTTATTTTCTACCAATTCAAAACTAAACATTTTTAGGTTTGACTAATTAAACTGACTTGTTGATCACATAGTAGTACCCAGACCTTATTTTGTGCGTGACGAGGAATTTGATGTAGCCCCCTCTCCTAGATGCAAAAAACATTTTGCCTATAAAAATCTTTTCATCATACTGCACGTAGAACAGCCGTTTTCTGGCCTGTATTTAGTCCACAAAGTCGGCATTTTCTGTAGCATTTTAAAAGTGTACCGAAAAAACATCTAATTTTTTCTGTGCGCTAACCTCAAAAGTTGTTTTTTCTTAAGCAAAAATCATACTAATCGAAAACAAATAAGGCCAATGTAAACAAAAAACTACTTGCAGACTACAATTTTAATGCAAGATTTTGACATTTCTCTAATTCAACGTTTTTATCAGCTGTTTATAAGGAATATTTAAATTAAGATGGAAGTCAACTAATAAACGTAAACAGATAATGAAATTTTAATTAATTTACTTTAAAATGAGTTATTTATTTTATATTTTTACAGTTTGATGAAAAACTTTGTTCATCACTCGGATGGAAAGCGTTTTTTCTGTGCTTAGTCCCTATTTTGCTTGTGTGTAAAACGCGATTGCGCACAGAAAAAAGCCACTTTCCGTCCTAGTGATGAAAACTACTATTTTGATCAGTAAAACGTAGGCCAACTTATTTGTTCATTCTTCTTTTTATAGTTTAATTTTTACCAACTTTTGAATGGGTTGAGTTGTGCGTTTTTTTTTTCTTTTTTAAGCCATCAATAACTCAAATCTGTTTGATCTTCCAGTTTGCCCACTACCGATTCTCCCTCTCGTGGAGTCGAGTTCTCCCGACTGGCCATGACAATGTCATCAGCAAGGCCGGACTGTCCTACTACCACAACCTCATTGACGAACTGATCGCTAATGGAATTGTGCCTGTGGTTAGTACATTGTAATCTAAATTATAATTAACCATATTGGAGAGTTTCCACTGAACTAGTAAGATATATAAAATCCCTTTAAATTTTCAAGGACAGTTAAGCAATTTTTATTGGAAAATAACAATATTGAGTAATTTTATAATACCATAGTTTAGAATAAGCCTATGCATTATTATTGTTGGTTTCTTCTTGCATTTTATGTATCATATATAGCTTACATAGTTTATCTAGGTGTTAAGAAGTCGTTTCAAAATCATTTTTCAAAATTATCTTTAATGTTTTATACTTTTATAAGCTGACCACGTAGCGAACCTCAGCTTATACTTACTTATTTGTGTAAGTCCCCAACAGGTTCTATCTCACCTCGGGACGGAAGGTAGTTATTGTTTCCTTGATACAAAATATTGTAAAATTATTAAGCAAGCTATAATATTATACACTTAATATTGTAATGTGTAATGTAAAACTGTAAAATTGTATATTGTAACAAAGTAAGCAATAAATTTCATTCCTTTCATTCAGTCATATAAATGTGGTTTTGAGTCGAAAACAAAAGGTAACTCAAAATCACATTTAAATTATAAGTTTCCACAGTTATTTATTCAAGAATTGAATTACAGTAACCTACAATCAAAACCTACTTATAAACTGTTAAACTTCTTATAGGTAAATTTTCTTTTAAAAAACATAATGTCACCATTTATAAACAGATCTTTAGTAGTCAACATTACTTTTAAATACAGTAGCACACATCGTATTCAAACGCAGAAAATTTATATCTGTGTGGTCAGTGACTCACTGTCTGAAACTGCGTTAATCAAACACTTGAATGAATAACTCAAAATTAAATAACACATGTTTGACCATAGAGTTGAGTCTCATATCATAAAAGTTTATAATCTGGCTAAATCATTTATCAAACCTGAATTAGAAAATTTAAAAGCCTAGTTGATTCATCAGTGTGTTTTATGACCTATATAGGTGACTCTGTACCACTGGGACTTGCCACAACCCCTACAGGAGCTGGGGGGGTGGACCAACCCCCTCATGGCCGACTACTTTGAGAGCTACGCACGGGTTGTGTTCAGAGAGTTCGGTAACAAGGTTGGTGAATAAAATACTTTGAATGATCACTTTGTGGGGATGATCTGGGTTGTTAAATACGGTAGAGACCTGCCAATCCAAACTGATCAGGACCTGACTCAGTTCGGTTTAGCGAATTTTCAGATTGGGCAGATATTATGCATATTTCAATGTGTGTGTGCCCATTGCAACTCACCATTCCAGCACAGCTAACTTAAGCTTTGCACCACTGATCATATTCTACTTTTAAACTTTTCTGGAATGATTTTAAAATAAAATAAAACTGTTTTACTTACCGTACTGCGTGATAATTAAATGAGCACAGTCAAAACAAGTCCTTTACAAAAATCATTACAAGACTGGAGCTAAAATTTGTAAATGTGTTGAGTTCCTGAACGTACAGGTGTGTTCGGTACTATCGATTTTCATCACTGGCAAGAGTAGGACAATAGCTATCTGTGTATCGAGAATTGTAGATGGCCGCACGAAGCGTCAGCCGAGTGCCGCCAATCAATTCGAGAGTGGCATGACTATTTGGGCTCGTAATACACACAAGATTTTTCCTACCAACATAATTGCTATAGATTACATGTTTTATTTGTATACAAAATGTCAATTAGATCATTTTTTATTTGTTTCTGTTGGAACTATCAACAGATGTTAACTATCAAACATAACCTCAAACTAGCAAAAACCTCAAAAAGAAGCAATTACTAAACGACAAAATGAACAACAATTGTGGCATGGTTTGTGATAACAGCTGACTTAAAATTGCTGTTTGATCTAGCGTGCGGTAAAGAACATTGCCGCTGTAGAGCGGGAAAGAAACGGAAACCTGAAATGAACTGTTTTGCATATAGGGGTTACAGGTGTGGCAATGTGATAATTTCCATGCAGTGGTAGCAAAAAATCATTTTCAACAAAAAATAACTATTGTTCAGAATGGTGTGCGAGCTTTCGCCCCCTTTCACACACACAAATTTTTATCAACAGACAAAAAAGTCGGTTGACATCAAAATCTGTCGGTCCCGACACGATTTTGGTCGGCCGACTAAAAAATCAGTGGAAAAGTGTCAGCGCTCCGGTGAACCATGTACTCAAGTTGGAGCATTCACACACACCGAAATTTTGGTTAGCTGACCGTAGCTGACCGTTAGCTGACCGTGCTAATTTTTGTCTAGACCAAATTATCTATCATTGTTTGCATGCTCGTGGACTATAAAAGAGTGGCTAAAGGCAATGAAATTTATATATTTAGTTCCTGCATTATTTACCGAACCCAACCTTATCAATATAACTTAGTTTATAAAATATGGGCGATTTTAAAAGTTCATGAATTATTTTAGTCCTAAACAACGGATTTTTTTTCTTTTTCTTTTAAACAACGGAAAATTCATAAGCAAGGGAATTTTTTGTAGTCAGGAACAAACTTTTAATGGAAAAGTTGTAGCGAATCAGATGAATTTTATAATGTAGTCAAGAAATTTACGATAATATTTGTTGATTGTTGGCAATCGTAGAAGTTCGCTTTGAGTCACATGCTCTCTCTGAGACTGCAGATCTCATTCTTCATTCTATTATTTTCTAAGAAAAATTTTGTGAACAGATAACCATGTTTTCATACTGTAACTTGTAAGTAAATGCACAATAACTGAACAAATCCACAAGTAGCTTCGTCCAGAGCCGTCCTTAGGAAATGCGAGGCCTGGAGCAAAATATTTTTGCGAGGCCTTATTTAACTGTGATTGCTGGGGGGTTGTGGGGTATGGAACATACGACAGCATGTGTCCAAGTTATGTGTAGACGGTTTCCGACTGTCTATATATGTTCTCAATCCATTAGACCCCTATATCTTTGAAATTATTTGAGTCACAGAAATGAAACTTGGCACAACTATTAATTACATTGTCTCCCTGAACTCTGCCCTCTACCCTCCTTTTCAGGTATTATTCCTGAACCAGACAGCTAAAATATCATATTTAAAATTTAGTGATTTTAATACAAATAGTCACGCATATGAGCGGGTTGCCGCGCAAAAAGCGCGGTTGCGGCGCCAGCTCAACAATGGATTTCATACCAAAACTGCTCCAGGGGAAGCGGTCCGACCGTGACTAGCCTCGGTTATATCGCTCTAACTCGCTTATTTATAAACAAACTTTCATGATTTTTACATCGTTGGATTTTAAATTAAATTTTGGAAAAAACCACATAAGAACATAAACTTTGCTACCTTATGAAGGTAGTTTTTATGTAATTTAAGGTTAAAGATTTTAATTGGCCATCATTTTGAAAACATGAATTATAAAAAGTTGATTATTTTTTCTAGCTAGGTCTTTACTTCAAAAAGCTGTGTACCGAATTTCCACCTATTACCTCAAGCCGTTCTTAAATTAAAAATTATTCTTTAAAAAATACAAAATGGCGGCTGTACATGTAACTATGGTGTTTTGGAATTTTTTAATATGATGTTTTGATTTTGGCTTGTCTTTGGTCCAGGAATAATACCTGAAAAGGAAGAGAGTTCAGAGACACCCTGTATTAAGTCGCAAATGCAAGTGAATTTCTACATTTCAAACTTTTACTGTTTCAAGTTTCAAGATGGCTGTAATTAAAAATGTTCAAAGCTAAATATTTTTAAAAGCTGTAAATTTTACAAACTTTTGCAAACTAACAAAAAATTGCATTATTTAATTACCGGAGTAAAAATACTAATGGGCAGTGGAGAAATTAAAATGTTATTTTGAGAAAACACGGGTTTCGCTCGTAATCTTAGGCCTATGTAAATCTTTATGATTTAAAAATGTAAAAACTTAGATTAATTCGTTGTTTTTGATTTGATCATTACAAACCAAACTTAGTTTCAACTTTTTTGTTTGCAGTTTTTAAGATATTTAGCTTTGAAAATTTTAAATGGCCGCCATTTTGCAACCATAAACGTTAGAAATGTCCAAATTCATTTGCATTTGTGCCTTAACGCACTTAACAGTTGTGCCAAGTTTTAATTCCGTACCTTAAATAACTTCAAAGATATAATTTATCAATTAAAAATTCATATACAAACAGTTGAAAAACGGCTAGAGATAAGCAAGGTCGGTCATGCATGGTTGTGGCATCTGCAAGCATGGCTCGGCGGCCGCGAGGCTTGGTCCCGTCACCCCGCCCGCCGGCCGCTGCTATCAAACGATGTTTTGCGTTTGCGTTTGCATCCTTTTGGTCGCTACTATTACGTACGAATAAGAATCGCGTTCGTAGGTTTTTAAATCACAATTATTGAAGATATTGTGCGGGAATTTAAACTGATATTTTAGGTACGTATCTGTTCATTATTATGCCTATATTATTTTTATTCAACCTAAACGTTTACGCAACTAACTTTTTAGCGCGGAAGGCCTCGCGGCGCGGGGCCTCCTCAGCGCGGGGCCTGGAGCGGCCGCTCCACTCGCTCCACCCTAAGGACGGCACTGGCTTCGTCTTCCACCAATAAAAATCTGTGTTATGTGTGAACAATATGATTTTGGTGTGCCGATAATCTAGTATATTGAACCTGTAAGAAATCTATTAGCAGATCAGTTAAAACAATTTAATTTGTACAAAAGGTAACAATTCAATTGTACAAAGGTAGATTAAATTTTTATTTAAAAGAAAACCTAAACATGGATTCACAACTCAGGAGTATATCAAACTCTCCATAGTAACCAATAGTAAACATTAAACCATATGATTACATAAAATACTTAAATAGAATTGGCACACATCAACATGTTTTCATATTGTAACTTGTAAGTAAATGCACAACAACTGAACAAATCCACAAGTAGCTTCGTCTTCCACCAAAAAAAAAATCTGTATTATGTGTGAACAATATGATTTTGGTGTGCCGATAAAAATCTATGTGTGTGAAAGGGGTCTTCTTGGGTTGATAAAAGAGGATACTAATTGTCATTGGTTGTGATTTATTTGGTAGTTACACAATGAAAACTTATTTCGATATTGATTAATTGCTGTACATTTTCTGAATAGTATTGAATTGAAATTGAAAGCAATGGGTATCAAAATAAAGTAGACATTTTAAGTTAACATTTTGTAATAAATTTACTGATGACATCAAAGACATTGATGTTTGTGTTTTCATAATTAATTAAATCCAGGGATGAGGAATGAGGATCAACTCAAGTTGATTGGCAATTGAGATAAAATTTGATGTATTTCAAGTTTAAACTTGAAAAACGTGTCAAGTGTAGGATCATTTATTATTAGATTTGTTAATAAGTAATAAATAATGTTGATTTTAAATCAGCAAGATACTTACATGGAAAAGTACTCAAAAGTACTTATGGATGTAAATAAAAATAATCCTTAATGCAGTTATTGTTTTTCTCAATATTTTTTTCAACAGTTTTTAGATATGGAAATCATTCAACATTATTTAAAGACTATTGGAAACAAATTTTGGTGTTTTATATACTGTAGTTCAAAACTCAAATTAAAATCCTACCAGTGAGGATATGAAATATTTTCCCCTGTGCCTAAAATTCCAATAAAAACCAAAAGTTTCAAGAATATTGCAAAATATCTGTCAGAATGTGATTATTTTTAGTTCCATTATATTTAGCATTCGTGGACATTTTATAGAAAATAACTACAATATTAGTAGATCAAATGTTTTTAGATTAATTCATAACATTTAATTGACTATGGTGTATTGTGTTAGGAAATTAATAATCAGATTATTAAACAGATATAGGAAAGTAAGGAGGGCAGATAAATGTCTCGCCATTATTGTGATTGTTTGCTAATATTGAAAATAATTCAATGCTATTTACAGGTTAAATGGTGGATAACAATCAATGAGCCGCATGAAATTATAAGAGGTTATGGTCTTGCCATGTATGCTCCGATGTTGAGGCAGCACGGCGTCGCAGACTACCTGGCGGCTCATACGCTACTGAGGGCCCACGCCAAGGCCTACCATCTGTACGACACTGCCTTCAGAGCCGAGCAGAAAGGTAATCATCTAGCGTTAGATTGGATAACATTTATAACAGATTTCATAGACAAAATTCAACAGCTAATATTATCATAAACTTTGTTAGTTCCCATATAAACAAACGTTGTTAACAGAGGGTTGGATTATTTCTAAAAGCTCGGTTGGCAGGTATTGACCATGTACTGTGCCTCTGTTAGACAGAGAGCAAAGCAATGATGTAGCAGACCAGAAGGAGAGAGAGAGAGAGAGAGAGAGAGAGAGAGAGATTGAAGATTCGCAATGCAAGGGCCTTATGAAGTGTATCTTCTCAGCCAGAATGAGCTGATTGATGAGGCATCTCGCCACACCTAGTAGTTGTTTTAAGCGATAAGAACTACAAACACTCCCTTAAATGTTTGCTTTCATCAAAAAGCAAGCCAGTAGCTAATACATTTCACAATTGAAATTTTCCATTGATGTTTTAATACAATTTGACTTTTTTAAATGATTAAAATTTAATTGAATTATAAATGTATTTGTTTTTTAGGGAAGATTGGAATCACACTAATCACAAAATTTGTCAAACCACTGAACGACACAGAGGAAGACAAGCTTGCAGCCGTTAGAGCCATGGAGTTTGAGGTATTTCGATGCCTAAGAGCATTTAGTAAATGGCGATGTTATAACTTATAGTGCAAAACAATGTTAAAATATCAATACGCAAAATGGCAAGATCGTCTGCTAGGGGCACTACTAACTGGCAACCGATGCAATATAATCTGAAACTTTCAGCAATCGATAGCTTGATTCGATTAGATTCCTCCATAGCTTTCAACGAACTACCGTTTAGATGTGATATGCAGTTGATTCAATAAAGGGAATGTACACAGCTGTTCAAACAATCGTTAATCGCCATGAGAGAGATGTGAGGCCTGTGGCAAGTGTTTCTTTTCCCTATCTTTGTCCACTCTATAAGTTATGAAATAATGTCGCCATATTTACTCAGTGCTAAGAGTCTCCTTCACCTTTGGGCTTAATAGCACAATCGGCCATGTTAACCATATGGCTTTAGGGCAAAACATGTTATTTTATTTCCCCGTTTTGTACGCCGTTTTTCAACTTATTTTCTTGAAACTTGGTTCATGTAGTTGAAGAGTTAACATTAGGGCTCTCATACCTTAAAAGTTTGAAAATGTAATTCCCAAAAATATCAAAAAGTAATAAATTTTACTTTCTTGTTAGATTTTTTTATTATTACAATTTATTTTGACTGAATCATGACCCTAGATCCAACATTAATTTACAAGCAAAAATATGTTTTAACAATAAATATTAAAAGACACCATACGCAACAGGGGGATGGGGAGGTATGTTTTCAGTGTTTTTATTACAGGGGTGAAGATGAATTTTAAATGTACAAATATTTACTTTTGAAACAGGACAAGAACAATAAATTCAACTAATGATTGTTTATGAAATAAAATTATTTAAATAATCAAGGTTTGGGAGAGCAAGTCATCTCTACGACTTAAACTAAAAAATAATAATAATAATAATAATAATAATAAGGAGCTTCAATAACTTAAATGAAAAATAATTTACATTGGTATAAAATATTTAGACTTGAAATTATTATAATGATGGTGTTTTAAACTAAACATAGACCTTATCCAGCTCCACAGTTGGATGACTAAATTGATCAGAAACAACCCATCATTTAAAACCAGATGTGTCAACACTGACTACATCTGTGTACAGGATAATGCAACACTTTTGGCTTACTACTACATCTAAATTTATTAGATTTAGGTGTACATTCATAACTGTAATTAAGCGATAAGAACTATAAACACTCCCTTAAATATTTTCTTTCATCATAAAGCAAGCTATGAAATTTTCCATTGATGTTTTCATACAATTATGTACAATTTAACTTTTTTAAATGATCAAAATTTAATTTAACCTTAAACATATTTGTTTATTAATGGATTTATGATAGAATAGGAATTTGTATAAGATATCATCTCAAAATAGGAAAAAATTATAATATTCTCTATTTATATAATTGCAAAATGTCTTTAGAATACTCTGTCTCGGTTAAATCACGGTTAAAAATTTAAATTAATAAAAAATTAGAGTTTTTTTTCATTTCAACAATATTTTTCTAACATATGGCATGTTAAATGTTTAAAGTCTCGATAAATCTCGCCCTTCAAACATATGGTCTTGAATATGCATTGGTGGTAAGGGCCCCCGCCAAGGGCACAGAACAGATAGAGGCGCAAAATTGCCCTTGTTAAAAAATACAAAAAAAATATGAATTAATTTTTAAAAAAAGTATAAGAGTAAAAATAAACGCTTTAACAACAACTTGCATACAATAAACATTTTCGGAGTGAATGAACGAACACTCTTGATGAAATAACTCGTTATTTTTTAATTTTATTGATTTGGCTGTGCGTTGGAAAGATTCTCCCAACCAAATCGTAACAATCTGGGAATTTTAGGTTGTATTTTCTATTACAGTTGGCAGCGCTCCGTTTGGCCACTTGATTGCAACCGAGCATATTCCCAAGAAAATTCAGTCAAAAAAATTATGTATTTTTATAAAAGTTTTATCATTATTTAAGTGTATTTAACTTTAATTTGTATGAGATTAAAAAACAATGTAACTGTGGTATGTTTTGTATATATTGTGGTCTGTTAGATTCTTTGGAATAAGATTTTGCGATGCCGCAGACGACACAGACAATGCCACGAGATGGACAATTTTATCAATGAATACAAAAGTATATTTCTTTGTATTCATTAATATTATTGAGTATTGTGAAGCTGGTCGTAATTTTTTAGAACAGCCATAAGTCAACTACTTGGACTAGTTATTTATTCAGATTATTTTGTTGTAATGAATGAAATAGTTCATTATAAATAGTTATAATGAACTATTTGAACTAAATTTAGCTAATCCGTTTTAGCTAATAATGGATTAGCTAAACGGATAGCTAATCTATTATTAGCTATTTATTTAGCTAATAATAGTTCAAATAGGTATTATAACTATGGTTCAAATAGATATAATTGTTTATTTGAGTGAATAAATTTTGAGCAGTGATCAATGGAATTGCTGGAATAGGTAAACTGTAGGTCTACTTTTATTTTACTTTGGGGTAGACTATGACGCTTATTATCTGAGATTTTGGTGATTACTTGCAAAATATATGAATAGCATTAAAACTTAGTTGTACTAGAGAAAAAAAAATTTGAAATCCTGATTTTATAAAAGTATTTTTTGAAAAGGAGCTATAACTCAGAGCTAATTTTCAATCATCATGACAAAATTGGCTCACGGGATTTTTTTAGGCCAAGTGCATTGAACAAATTACCGGTGACACCTATCGACTTATCTGATTTATCACTATCAGTGCAGTTGTTTTTGTAATAAAACACAAAAAAGACTATAATAACCATTTACTTTATTTTGTAAATCAGTTTGTTTAGCTCTATTGCTTAAAGAAGCACTAATTAAATTAAGAGTTGCAAAATGAGGGGGGGGGAGGTACAATTAATTAATACTTTGCCACGGGCGCTATATACTCTAGCTACGCCCCTGATATGCAGTTACCCTATTTTGACTCTTGTTATGAAATATACTATTTTTCAATAGTAAGTAATAATCTTGTACAAATTATCTTGAAAGGTTTTTCAATTTAAACTGTTTTATCACATGCAAAAATGTGTAGATGTTTTCATTTTGATTTTTTCTTCTGGACTACTCCTTAAGTTTTCTGAAATGTTTATCTACAGACTGGTATCTTTGCTCACCCGATATTCTCGGCCGAGGGGGACTACCCTCGGGTGGTGAGGGAGAGAGTCGACTACAACAGCAAGAGGGAGGGCCGGTCCACCTCCAGGCTACCCACCTTCACTGAGGAGGAGCTCAAGCTGCTGAGAGGTGGGTTTTATTTATTTATTTTTTTTTTATCTTGGTTGCTGACCAATTTGTGTATTTTTACATGTAAATGCAGGACTGCGGAGAAAAAAATAAACAAACTAAGGGCTATTTCATTCCTTTGATGTAGCTCAGACCTGTGACGTAATCTACCTGATGTCCATAGGAATAACATGTACCAGCTGTTTTTTGTGATATCAGGCTGTGGAGTTGTCCAGTACCCAAAAGCAAAACCAGCTGATCAGCGGAAGTCACCTGATCGCTTCGCGCATGCGCGTAGCGCACCAGGTAAGACGGTCGGGAGACGCAGGTGGTCTGGAAGGCGGAACGAAAGAAGCAAGATGTCGCAGCAGGCCTAAGGACCGGGGGGGTTACCCTCGCCAAGGTATGGTGCCTAGTCAGTTAATTAATAATGGTTAGGGTGGATTTTACATAATTAATTATTTAGGTTTCCAATTGGTTTAATTATCCGACCGAATTCAGTCCAATATTAATATTCATGTGAATTATTAGCCTTGTTAGACCATGTGTTAGGAATTGTTGGCTTGTTCAAACCATGTATCAATTTAATCATTATTTATTAGTATATCAACTGTCATTATTTGTTAGTAATTTAACTCTCATCAAAGCTGGCAAGTGGTCTGATTAAATTATTGGTGTTTGCGTAATCTCTGTCAGGAACCTTCACGGGTCCAATGCACTTCCGCCTTGGTTTCAGACCAAGAAGGCGTGCCCTATATGCCGCAAGTGGTAGCAGAGCAATTAAATTTTCCATTTACGCTACACGGTAATTTTTTCAGGCCAAAAATATAATTTATTTTCAATGAATTTAACTTCGTGTGCCGGTCAACTCGTCATGTCGCGTGCCAGCTCCGGCGTGTAGCTTGCAGGCTCGCGCCGGCCGGTTACGCAATCGAGTTCAGATCGCTTCTTCTTTTCAAACAAAGGATTTTGGTGTAATTAAATATTTTCCCTGACTAAATATCCAACCAAAATATTTTTTTTATTATTTTCTCTCGATATTTTTCCGTAGAAATTAAAGTACCGTTGTCGAAATATTAGCAGCATCAATAAAGTAATCACTCAAATTAATGCATGGGAACCAATAGTAACGGCCAGCAATTTGCAATGTAATTTTTATTTCAGCTACCCTAGAAATTAAAAGGTTAGGTTTTGGTCTTTAAGTATTGCAATATGTTAAACACATGTGGAAGCTGTTGGTAAATAATTTTATTACAATTGAGTTAACTATCTCGGGGTTTTGATTTTCCTTTTAAGAGGAGATAAGTAGTTTTTTAACTATCCTCCCATATATTCCTTTTTTTTAACGGGTTCAGTAATTCAATAAATGCAGTAGCCCCGTCGTCAAAGTATAGCCAAGACAGTTTCATTATTACAACCGAGCCTTGGCCAAGTAGATTCGGACCGATCAGTAACGGGAATTAGAAAATCGATACGGTGCGACATCCGTTGACCTCTGATACTTTTGAAGTTCATCGGCGAGCTATTTTTAGTCCGAGCGTCGCCAGGCATCGAATCGGTGCGTTATAAAGCAGTTGATGTTTTCCGTGCAGGATTTGAATAATACCAGTGATTAATATTTTCACAACTGTACGTGTATTTTTGTAAATTCACTCAAAAGTTTTTTTACTGGATATCGATTTACGCATCACCATGCCGAGGTAGTGAACCCCTCAAGGTAATATTTATTCATTTAAAAATCGTATTAAACAAATAAGAAATGCAGTCCCAAGTGGTAGAGATTTTGTTATTCGGTGATTCCCAGTTTTGCAGGTATACCAATTATCTGAATAGGTTTCCTTCACACAAAAACAGTATTAAAATTTCCCCTGCTAGTATTACGGTTTCTGGGGTTACGACGGCCGGGTTGAAGTCGATAATCAAACAACGACGGGATTCAATTCCAATTTTCGACAATCGGCCGATCGTTGTGATTTGTGTAGGCACAAATGATGTGAAGGGTTTGACTTGTGAAACTGACCTAATCAACCAATACTCATCACTGACTCGACTGATTACAAGACTCTACCGACCCATTAAGACCATACTAATTGCACTGCCACCTTATCCTAGGTTCCAACATTCACCCTCCCACCTTCAGCTCATCGATAAATTAAATATGTATCTCGCAACCTTGCAAAGCCGAGAAATTAAGGTAATTAAATTGGAGTTTGCAATTTCTGAGCCCCAACTCTTTTTTCACCGAACTTATGGTAATTCCCGACGACCAGATCAATTGCATTTAAATAATAGGGCTTTCCAACAGTTGACACAATTGCTGTGGAAGTTTATAGGGACTCAAAAATAAATAAATGTTGTAAATTAATTAGCATTAAGAGCTGGCTGAGTAGGAGAGTTTGGTAAACTCAAAAGGATCGATCCAACAAATTTTAGTATCAATGGCTAGTTGTCACAGACTTAGGATTGCGATGTTGTCAAGTATTAATTTTTATTTCCCCCTCAAAGCAAAATTAAAGTAAGGGAATTAAATTGGAAGGTAGCACAGTTCACAGCAGCAAAACAACCTACCACATATCCTTCCAGCCTGCAAACCACCCAGACTTAAAATTGTTTATAGGCTTAGCTAGGGTTTAGTTGCTGTCTCATTAGCTACCAAGGGCCTCCCTTGACGGACCGCCACAAGAACTAGGGTCATCGGAATATTTGTGGAAAGTCTGACTGTCATGTAAAAAAAAAAAAAAAAAAAAAAAAAAAAAATTGATCTTGTTTTTATATAGAGTTCTATTTTCTCAGTCTGTAAATTGGCGCATTCCCTGTCTTACCTTTTACCTGGAGCAATTTTTTGTAGCGCACTAAAGGCTTAGAGGGCGTGTTATCTGCATGTTAAAATATATATTTATATTTTCACCAAGTCAAATATTAATGGAGCTGGTCTTCAGCGTGCGAATGTGGCAACCTCCGGGGTGCGAGTTTCCGCTCGTTGAACTGGTGGGCCCATGAATTGTGGGTGTACCAAGCCGGTCCCGACTAAAAAAAAAAAGGGATTGCGCCAGAATGGTGCTTAATGTCTCAGTGTCATGTGGGTGCCTGTCGCGCGTTGCCAAACCAAGCCCAAAGTTATTTAAAATAATTTATTGTCATATGACAGTTAAAGCACGCCTCGCTCAATCTTACCTTGTACCTTCCTTTAGCCTATAAAGCGCAATTTACAGCAAGCCTGGGCTTAAAAAAAAAAAAAAAAACATGATGCCAGACGTTCCTGGTGCACCACACCCCCAAGTTTAAATGATTTTTTTTTTTCAACTACCCACCCGGACCAGTTTAGTCATTGTCTACCCAAATCTGGGTCCGCCCAACACAAAAAAAAAAGGGCGTCAGCGTTGTGTAGTTGTCTTGGTTAAGTGTGGCGGGCAGGCGTCGGGAGTGACCCCCCAGGGCGATTGATTATTCCATGTCTATAGGTAATGCCGACCTCATCTTATATCAGCTTAGGGAAGTCTGGGTTTCCCAACCAACTACCCCACCTTCACCATTTTGCCCCCACCCAAAAAAAAAAAAAATAAATAAATAATAAAAAAAATAAAAAAATAAATAAAATAAAAAAAATTATTTTTTTTAACTAGGGCAATTTAAGAGTGGTATTTGTTTACACAGTAGGGCGAGTTTGCCATACGACTCCTCAGCACAGCTCAAAACAATAACTAACTCTACAGCACAGCAATCTTTTACTATTCACATTTACCTGGGTTAAAACAGAAATAAATAAACAACGGTAGTTAAAGACAAAATTAAGAGATATATTTCTTTCACAACCAATAGCACCATCACCTTACGTAGGGAAAACCCCCCAACCCATCATATGAAAATAGTATGCCAATATACGATTCAGAGAACATTCCGCCAACCCATTCGTGGGTCAAAGATTTATCCGCTTCCGAGGCAATCGTACAATGTGAAGCTTGGAATTTAACCCCGGGCGACACATTAGCGAGCAACAGAGTTCTTTTGCGTCAGTTTATTATCGACGTTAATGAGGGGAAAATTCGGGTTGATTCTGAAAAGGTAAACGCAAACGAGCTCAACAGTGAATCTACGGAGGATGTCCCGCCACCACCCTCCCACCCCAGTACCATTGAACCTGACAAGACACACATCCAGTTACCTCAACAAACTGCACCACTAATACCAAGCACCTCAACTAACTTTACTGACCCAAACTTGCAAACTTTAATTACTTCATTACAATCCATGACACTAAACGCAATAGCCCAAACCACAGCAGCCTTCACAAATCAGCTCAATTTAACAGTTAAACCCTCAACTCAACCCGAGTCAACCAAGTGTCCGCCACTGGTAAGGGATTTGTTGAGGGAACTACCCAGAACTTCCGGCCAGGACCCCAAAAAAGTAGTGAGCTTTTCCAAAGACCTGCATAAAATTTTGGAAATGAGAATTGTGCCAGACAAAATGGTACTCATGAACGTTTTGCCGTACACGACTGATAGGTTTTGACAATTTTGGATGTCCACAACAGCGCAAAACCCCGATTGGAAGTTCCTGCTGCAGAATGTAACCGAGAATTTTTTCACACCGGAAATATTAAGGGAACAGAGAAATCATTTCCTGTATCGCACTCAAGCCCCCAATGAGCAATTAGGTGACTATGTTAGGGATATGCAAATTTCGTATCAAATTTTGTCCCCTGCCACCCCACAATCAGAAGTTTTTCAAAATATATTCCGAGGAATAAATTCTCACACCAGAACGGCTTTTGCTGGGCTTAACCCTATCACTTCTATCCAAGACTTGATCGACAATGCCCCTTTTGTTCACAGCCTAGTCCAGCGTACTGCTGAGACCCAGCCAACAGCTCACCATTCCAGCAATTTTCCCACCAGTTCTCAAAATAAGTACCATATCAATCAACCTCGCAGTTTTTATGGTAGGCAATATACCGGCCAGGCTGCCAATTTTCCCCCCAGAAATCAAACTCACAACTACCGTCATTACGGTAACCAAAACCCCTCAACCAATTTTCAACAAAACAGGTACCGTCAACCATCTTCAAATCAACCAGCTTCATCAAACTTTAACTCTGTTGGTACCCATCAGACGAACCAGACTGGTTTTCCACCCAACTCTCACCGTAATAATAATCGACAGCAAGCCCGAACCCCATACATTCCACCATATAACGTTTACCCGCAGCGAAATTTAAACCCCAATGGGGGAGGCAAGTAGGCAGTTACCCCTCTCCCTTGCTACTTAACTCAACTGCCTATAAAACCAACTATTCCAATTATGTAAGCAGTCGCAATCTGGGATCACCTGAGAACAATTTCTACCATTCCCGCTATCAGGTCAAGAACCGCTCTGCCAACAGACAGGTACCAATTAAAGCAAAGCATTTTTCAGCCCCCCTAAACAATTCCGCAATGTTAAATGTCCAGCTAGGCAGCCTAACCGTACCGGCTCTTGTGGATACGGGATCCTCTTGTTCAATAATTTCTGGGCAGGTATTTGACAAAATTAAAGCGGTTAAGGGCGTGGTAGTCGAGAAACCCCAGGTAGCCCATGCCACCGCCACAACAGCTTCGTCCACACCCTTAGAGTTAACTCATTATGTTTTGTTGCATTTTAAAATAAATTATCTCTCATGGACCAGAAAATTTTACGTAGCTCAAAAGCTTCCCGTAGATATCATTTTAGGCATGGATTTTTTAAATTTCTCAAAAGCGGTAATAAACTTAGCCAGAAAATCAATAGTATTCCCATATTCACCCCCCCTGGTATTATCTCTAGGGCCACCCAACCAGAACAACAATGACCCAAGCACATCCACAGGCCCCAAATTTGGTGACAATTTGACCAGTGAACACAAAGCTAGGCTGGAACAGTTGTTGGATAAGTTCCCCGACACCGTTACCAAAAAGTTAGGTAGAACCAATTTAGTCCAATACCGCATTAACATCAAGCCAGACCATCATGTCCGATGCCGGCCTTATCAGTTTTCCCCCCCGAAAACCGAAATTTTGCGCCAACACATACAGGAACTTCTTAAAGACGGTGTCATCCGCGAATCCACATCTGAATTTAGTAGCCCAGCATTCACAGTCCCCAAAAAAGGCGGAAAAACCCGTATGGTAATTAACTATAAGGCCTTGAACCAGGGCTTAACCTTGGAAGCAACACCAGTCCCAACTCTAGAATCGGCCTTTCAACACCTGGGCACAGCTCGTTATTACACTCTTTTGGACTTAAATCAAGCTTACAATCAAATACCCCTGCACCCCGATTCCAAAAAATACACAAGTTTTGTTGTCCCCTGGGCGCAATATGAATTCAATTACGTTCCCTTTGGACTTGCAAATGGTTCCATGGTTCTGACTGATCTTATGAACAAAGTTTTCGGTGACATTAAGTTCAAATACATATACACCTTTTTTGATGACCTAGTAATTTATTCCAACACCTTTGAAGAACATGTGGCCCACATACATGAAGTCCTACTACGTCTAAAGAACGCTGGTTTAACAGTAAACCCATCCAAAATGACCCTCGCATCAAACCAAATTGAATTTCTTGGGCATGTCATTAAAGATAACACGTTATCAGTCAGTAGGGAAAGAACAAAACCCATAGACACTTTTCCTGTTCCCAAAAATTTAAAACAAGTTTCTCGATTTCTTGGAATGACTGCATTTTACTCAAAGTTCATCCCAAACTATGCTAACATTTCAGCACCATTGAACCTTTTGAAGAAAAAAGGCCAAGCGTTTGTTTTGGGAGCGAGCCAGCAGGCGGCTTTCGACCAACTTAAAGCTGCCTTAACCAAGGACCCAGTTTTGAAAATGCCGAACTTTAGTATGCCTTTTGTGTTGCACACGGATGCAAGCCGCAACAGTATATCAGGTGTCATCTCACAGCAGTACGATGACGCCTTGCTCCCTGTAGCTTATGGTTCACGCGCCACAAACGATCATGAAAAGAACTACAGCGCCTTTGAGTTAGAAGCCTTGGCCATTACACATTTTTTAGATAAATTTCGGACATATTTAGAGCACAGACACTTTGACTTATTCACAGATAGTAACGCGTTAACATGGCTTTTAAATCATCCCCGTCAAGTTGGTAAAATTGCCAGATGGATCACCTTGATCAATTCTTTCCAATTCACAGTACACCACGTTAAAGGTCGGGATAATGTTGTTGCCGACTGTTTATCCCGAATGTTTGAGGAACCTCGGCCTACCAATTCACTTGAACCCACACCCGAGCCCAAACAAGTAAACTTACTTTTCAAGTTACCGGAAGCATTCACTGATATTCTCACCTACCAAAACGAGGACCCTTCAATTCAGAAAATAGTCAAGTCTCTCAAGTCCAGTAAACCACCACCAGATTACCATATGCAAGGAGGTCTTTTGACCCACAAAACTCCCAACCAAATCAAACACCGTGTTGTTGTTCCAGACCGCTTAATCCCGTTGCTTTTTAAGTATTATCACCTTGCCCCTAGTACAGCCCACCTCGGAATAAACAAAACATGGTCCCGGATTGAACCTCATTTTTGGTCCTCCACATTGAAACAAACCATTTCCGACATGGTGCGAGCATGCACGGCATGTCAACGCTCCAAGCAGGCCCCCAATACCAAAGTAGGGTTACTGTCTTCAGAAACTCCCACCAGACCATTCGAGAAAATCTTTATAGATTACATTGGCCCGCTGCCTAGATCAAGTAAGGGAAACAAGTATATTTTAACAGTAGTGGATGTATTCTCAAAGTTTGCAGTATTTTTACCGGCCCGCAACGCAACAGCCAAAACTACCATATCATTGCTGAAAAGTGGAATATTTGCATACTTCGCCTTCCCAAAATTCTTAGTGTCAGACAATGCGTCCCCATTCCAGTCCAAAGATTTTTCTGACATGTGCCTACAGTTTGGAATTAGGCACATAACAACAACACCATATTACCCCAACCCCAGCCATGCCGAGCGTGTGAACAAAAACATAAAGGTAGCCATTAGAATTTTCCACTCACAAAACCAAACCCATTGGGACACCAACCTGCATTTTTTCCAGATAGCCCAAAACTCAGCAAAACACAATAGCACTGGGTTTTCCCCTGCAGAATTGTTTTTGGGTTACCAGATCAAGCATCCACTTGAGCTAAACTGGAATCTGGACCAACTTCTCCCCCAGTCAAGTCAACCCAGAAACACCCAACAGTTATGGGAACGAGCGCATGCGAACCTCCAGAAGGCACAGCAAGCCCGGGAAAAACAATTTAATAAAGGTCGCCAATCTGTACCCTTCCAAGTTGGTGACTGGGTCATGTACCGTTTGAACCATCAGAGTAAGGCCATAGATAAGATCAATGCAAAACTTTTACCACTTTGGTCCAACCCCCTCATTATTCAGGCATTCACGTCACCTGTCACGGTCATCCTCATTGACCCTAAGTCGGGAAAAACGGTCAGAAGAGCTCATGTATCACAGTTAAAAAGGTTTTTTCATCCAAAGACTTAGGCCCCCCCCCCCCCCAAGACCAACAAATATTATACAAGCATCATGTCAATTAAAGGTTAGAGCAGACACATCAGGCCCGTGATATTAGGTTTAGCTTAGTTAGTTAAGTATTTACACTACCAACACAACACTGTCGTGGGCACGGCTCGGTCAGGATGGCCCCTGAGTCTAAGGTGGCACTTCGCGTAGGTGTCACCTACAGGAGGCACCTACCCGCGCGACCGCCTCGACAGCTCCACACTTACACCCAAACCCCAACCGCGGTCACGGCATTAGCTTTTTTTTTTTTTTTCAACCTTTTCATGTCTCATTCGTGGACCCGAGCTGTAGATTTTATTTTTTATTTTTTATTTTCCAGCCGCGCCCACGAACCGTGACCAGTGGGCGGGGGGAGGGAAGCGCGCGCTCAAACACACACACACACACACACACACACATAAATCAACCAATAGAATAAGTTAGTGTAAGATTATTGTCCCGTTCATGTTTATTTATCATTCTAATATATTCTCATGTATATATATTTGTGTATATTGCCAAGCCTAAGGTTCAAGCCGATAATTCATATTATTTGTCAAGTTAAGTTACCCTGACCGCACCGCACCTGTAAACAGCTCCGCCCTGGGACCCTTCCCTGGGCACACCCGCTGGAGTCTCCACTTCCCCTTTTGCTGCTGGGGGGAGGGGGGGAGATCTTGTGGAGTTGTCCAGTACCCAAAAGCAAAACCAGCTGATCAGCGGAAGTCACCTGATCGCTTCGCGCATGCGCGTAGTGCACCAGGTAAGACGGTCGGGAGACGCAGGTGGTCTGGAAGGCGGAACGAAAGAAGCAAGATGTCGCAGCAGGCCTAAGGACCGGGTAAGCGGGGGGTTACCCTCGCCAAGGTATGGTGCCTAGTCAGTTAATTAATAATGGTTAGGGTGGATTTTACATAATTAATTATTTAGGTTTCCAATTGGTTTAATTATCCGACCGAATTCAGTCCAATATTAATATTCATGTGAATTATTAGCCTTGTTAGACCATGTGTTAGGAATTGTTGGCTTGTTCAAACCATGTATCAATTTAATCATTATTTATTAGTATATCAACTGTCATTATTTGTTAGTAATTTAACTCTCATCAAAGCTGGCAAGTGGTCTGATTAAATTATTGGTGTTTGCGTAATCTCTGTCAGGAACCTTCACGGGTCCAATGCACTTCCGCCTTGGTTTCAGACCAAGAAGGCGTGCCCTATATGTCGCAAGGCTAGTGACATAGTGGGTGTCGTTTTACCAACTAATGAGACAACCCTTGTCTATTATCATATAGTATATGAAGTCGAAATTGTGGTTCGGATCCCACGTTAAACTGTAGGTCCCTGGATACCATTGGCTGTTGGGCTATTAATTAACAGTCCTGTCTAAGGACAAGCCTTAGTAACAAGAATGCAAGATCGCGCCACAATCGTCCTACAATCATCTCTCATTCGAATTCAGGTTAAAATACCCAATGTGAGGTCCTTGTCTCAAAATAGTGATATTACTTTACAAAGGTTTTCCCCAGCCAAATCTAAATGAAATAATGTACTGCTCTGTTAATCCAAAAGGGCATAACTGACAAATTTTTATTATTTAGTATTATGGATTTTTGTTTTGAACCATGAGGAATCCAAAAGTCTAAACCAAAAATCTAGTGGTTTATCAGCTGTAACTTAAGCTCGATATTTTTAGAAAGAAACCTCCTTTCCCCCCTCGCCATCCCCGCTGTTTTTGGTCATTCGACAACTTATGTGGCGAGATTTATACTACTTGGGACTACCATCTATAAGGAATTTTGTACAAACTTTTTCAACAAATTACGTAAATTATAGGTATTATTTTTTACATTGGAATGTAAATTTAAAACCAAAATAATGACGATTTAGTAAAGATCTAGACAAAGTAACAATACATAAAATCCTCATAGGGGTTGGTTGGTAAGAACATAACAAATATTGATAAGCTAAGATTAATCCTATTCAGTTTGCTGCCTCTAAGAAGCCATACAAATGGAGGGTATCTAAAAAATCCGCCTGAATGTATTTTTTATGCTTTTAAAAAAGAGGGCATGTCCGAGGAAAAGATGGTGAATGGCAACCCAAAATAAGCACTTCATTTCGGCGTAATCACATGGAAATTGCACTGTTTCTAGAGCAAAAGGCAGTAACTATCATAGACTAAAGTAGAAAGCCGTATTTGCAATGTATTTACATCTTTTAAATTTAGTATATTCAAGCTAAACCATTCTTCCATATTGCATTTTCTTCCCTATAACCCATTTACATCCATACTCTTGGTTTGTTACAACTTATACTTGTTATTAGAAACTAATATATCATTGGAAAACTAAAGCACCAAATTTCTTATTACTGATGCATCAAAATGATCCATCAAAAACATATAAGAATTTGCAGTAGAGCCTCCTCACCGACGAGGTTCATTATTCCCATAAGACTAATGTTACATTTGAAACTTAAACAACGCCTTTAATACTGGTTGAAAAACATTCATCTTTTTGTCATTTTAAAGGAACTTGCAATATCTAGAGGGGACTATGAAATAAAAATCATGATTACACAGCGATTTACGAGGTTTATGAAGAAACGCGTACTTAAGAAACTTTAATAAAAAATTGTTGAGAATTCTTTGTTGTTTGTAAATTAAACAATTTATTAATATAAAACTTTTGATTTCATAGTCCCCTAGGATATTGAAATTTCCTGTAAAATAACATAAAGATGAATCTTTTTCGACAAATATTGAAGGTGTAGGAGACGTTTCAAATTTAAAATTAGTCTTATGGGAATATAAATTCAAGATGGCGAGTACTAGAGACTCTTAATTCTAATTTACTTTTGCTCAGTATGCAGGTTTGCTGTGAATACGAGTGTTTCACTGTTTCAGGCAGCTCGGATTTCTTCGGTTTGAACCATTACACGACCAGATTGGCCACTCCCGGCGTTGAGTCCCCTGAACCCTCATGGATGAGTGACTCGGGTGCGCTGTGCACTGTCGACCCCTCTTGGAAAACAGCTAAATCTCCTTGGCTGAAGGTAAATCAGTTTAGCTATATTACGTGATATCAATTTAGGGATTTATATGTAATTTTCTCTGAAACATGATTTTAACATGAACCTGGCTAACTTAAAATTATTATTGATGACAAAGCTTTGAAAAAATTGATTGGTCTGGTCATGGGTGCCATCCCCCCTTACCCCAATAGCGCAAACCCCTCCTCCCCCCCAACCAAAGTATACAGTATATAAAAAAACCATGACTGGCTATGCATATTCGTATTCCACACATCAAAATAAATCTAAAATGTTCTGTTAAAAATTCTTTTGAATAGTTTCAGTTAAAATTGTTGAAATTCTTCCATTGAAAAACGCAAAATATATCATAGTCTTAGGTCTTACTATAAGAACTACTGTAATAATGTATTCCCTAAACTGCATAGCCGAAAAGAGAAAAAAACAGGAAATAAAGTTGTCTAGAGATCGCCGAATGGTTGAAATTCAATCGCAATTTCAGTTGATCTCAACCCAATTACTGCATAAAATATGTAATTTCTGAAATATCTGTTCTTTCTGATTTCCTAGCATTTGATATTGAAACTTTGAAATCCTGTGCAGCAAAGCTCTGGGTGCCAATGAGAATTAAAATGGGATTCTGCTCATCTACAAGACTCTACCTTTCTAACTAACGTTATGTACGGATTTCTCCTGTGATACACACAAGCTGAGAAAAAAAGGAGGAAATGAAACTTGCCTATTAATATATAGATTGGAACCGACATAAGAGATTTACAAAAATCGCACTAGTGGGACTTTCTCTAGCTTTGTTTCGATCTTGTGACACACATTCTTTACCCCAAAAAATATTATTTGGGCTCAGGGGGAATGAAAACTAATTAAGACCTATTTTATATCCAAGAAATGCTCAAATTCTAAAGTTTGGACGAAAACAGTATACTATGATATTATGAGGAGAAAATAAAAGTAATGGTTTTCTCTTAATAAGACCTAGAAAATTGTATCTGTATGTTTTGTTATTTATCCAAATCAAAATCCTGGGGTTCAAACTGCATGTTAATTAAGTGGATAATTTGACCTGGCTTAGGATTATAGAGCCATTCTGAAAAAAAATCCAAAGCTGCAGAATAATCTGACACACCCTGTTTATGTTCAACACAATATATAAGGCAGATGTTTTCATGATATTATTACTGTATATTTTTTGGCTATTCAACTAGATAACTGCAAAAATATGTTGAAGAAATGTAATTACCTATGAAATTTGACCTGCACTTAAAACAGAAATGCTATTTTATAGCGTTCTTAAAGGTTTTGTGGCAGTAGTTATTATTTTAAGCCTAACATGTTTGGTACCGGTATCAACAAAAAGTTAATACAATCTGCAATAGGTTTTTTATGAAAGTATAATGTCGATATAATACCTAAAAAATTAACAAATTTAATATAAATTTTTTTTAAATTAGTAAATTTAGTTTATTGGATATTGTAAAAATAAAAATACTATGTACTTCAAACGCTGTAATGGGATCTGTGTATTATACATTTACCAGAGTATCACCCAGTTAAAAGTTGTTCCTTAGGGTCAAGTAATAAAGTAAAACTCGGGTGCTTGACCAGAAAAGTGGTAGTCTACTTTTTGAAAAACGACGCCATCTTTGATTTTTTAATTTTCAGTATTTATGACCATTTATATGAACTTTTCAGGTTATCTGGGTATCATATTATATAAAAATTCAAAATGCTAGAAAAATCAGATCTAGTTTTAGAAGATTACTACTAACAACTTTTATTAGACGTATTTTACTAATCAAACCATTTGATAAACATAATATTTTTAATATTGTATCGAGTGGTGAAAACCACAAGACTACTTTTTGTGTTCAAGAAATTGTAACAAATTATTGTAATCGTTTGTATTTAAGACCTTACATGCACTCTATTATGTTAATTCAATGTGCATAATTTTAACAAATATTATTATTATTACCGTCCAATTTCTCAACACAAAAATAAACCCCTATTTATTGGTAAAATATGTTATACGATGGAGCTCTGTTTAAGTGACTTAAGAACTGTTAACTTCCCTGCAAAAATGGTTAAATAAAATTACAAAATTATGTAAAATCTGTGTCAGCATAGGTGAATAAAAAAGCTATACATCAGATTCTATTACTTTTTATTTAAAATAACATTGATTATTTTATAAAAGTTGTTCAAACGTTTTTTCAGCAAAAAATTACAACAACAAAAATGGCAGTTCAGGACATAAAATTATTTAGTTTTTAAAGCTCTTTAAGAAAGTCTAGAATAAATAATTTTTTTTTATAAAAAAGTTGTTCTCAAAACCGAAAATAGGATTTTTTGCGTAAGTCAAATACAAAACAAGTCTTTAAAGTTGACCGTGTTACATTTATTTGACGTTTTGTGGGTTTCAAATATGAACAAAAGTCTAGCACCCCGAAAAACATATAATGTGATCCTCAGACAACCTGAAAAGTGCATATAAATTATCACAAACGATAAAAATTACAAAACTCAAGAAAAAAAAAAAACTCAAGATGGCGTCGTTTTTCAAAAATAAACACTTATCTGCAAGCACCCAAGTTTTTCTTGATCACTTGACCCAAAGGAACTTTCAAGCAGGTGATACTCTGGTAAATGGATAACATACAGAACCCCCCCAGCAAATGGACTATATGAGGTGTTAACATTCTTTGTTAAATTATGATAATTAGTGTATAGACCTTAGTTTTAGTCTCAACCATCTTGAATTTTGTTAATTTAATGAATGTACAATCATGTTAATTGGTGCAAACGGTTGGGAGCAAATAAATAAATAAATAAACGTATGATTTAATTGTAAACGTCAAACGCATGATTTCAATTTGTTTTTGTAGACCTTTTTGTTGTTGTTTACATTAAAATGGAAGAATAAATATTTTTTCTACCACTTTTTTTATTCATGTGTACTTAATATTTCTGAATCTAAAAATGGTGACGAGCAAGTTAGTAAGACAAAAAGATTTGGACAGATATTTAAAGAAAAGAAAGTCACTAGAATTACATTTGAAAAAATTAAAAGACTATTTGCCAAAATGTGAAGATTCTCAAGAGACACGTACCTATTACACTGAAAAATTTTCAACAATATGGTTGGAAATTGAAGACACACAGTCAAATATTGAATTATGTACAGACTCGATAGAAAGTGAACTAGAAGTTAGGCGGCATTTGGAAGAAATATATGAAGAAATACGAATTTGTCTTGACACAGAAAGGACAAAGAATCATGCGTGCACTACAATGGCTGTTTCCACAACATCTAATGTTTCTAATATTCCTTTTCAGCCAGATACAAAAGAAGAGAGTTTTCAAAATTTTACTAGACGGTTTGAGAACTATGCAAATTAAGGGGGAACTTGGCTTCAAAGGTGAAAGTGGAATTATTCCTACAAGCACTCAACCCACGAATGCATGAACAGCTCTATGACATTTGCATACCAGACGATCCAAACACTAAATCATATGAGGAGTTGATTAACTTACTAATGGCAAAAATAGAACCACAACCTAGCATATGGGCTCGTCAGCACAAGTTTACAACACGAACCCAACTGATAAATGAATCTATACAAGATTACGCAACAGCCCTAAGGAAGCTTAGTGTTGAATGCAATTTTACATGTAAGAAATGTAATGAATCCGTATCTGAAATTTTACTTCGGATGCAGTTTGTCAGAGGATTAAAAGACTCTGATATACGTATTCAACTACTTCAAGAAAAGCCATTACAACCTTTTAGAGAAGTAGTTGAGAAGGCAGCTACTTTGGAACTAGCAAAGAGTGAGTGCAAAATAATAAGGACACCAGATAATCAAGATGATATTCACCAAGTATGCAGAAAGAACAAACAGAATCAAGGTGGCGATGCTCACCAAGAATCCAACAAGAAAAACGAGTTGAAAATTTTAAATCAAAAAGGTCAACAAAAACAAATTGAAATCATGTGTTTGACGTTTACAATTAAATCATATGTTAAGATGAGGAATACAAAGAAAGTGTGAATAAAATAGTTGCTAAGCCTTACAGATGTGAAAATGACATTTAAACGCAAAACACTTTCTAAGACACTTATATTCAATTACAAAAGTCAAATAGAGTTAATAGTAAACTAAATAATTAACCTATAGTATAATTAGTATCAATTATATTAAATAATTGACTATACACGATTTCCCTACGAAATATACCGTCAGATCCAGGGTTATTAACCACACAGCCAATATTTTTTATTTTCAAAGAATAATTTTTCATTTGAGGTCGGCGTGTTATAAATTGAAACTTGGAATACAGCGTTGTGAAGGTCTATTTGAATAAAATTAATAAATTTTTTACAACTCATGTTTTCAAATTGCTGTTTAAAAACTTTAAATTGGTGACTCATTTTTTCTAGAGTCAATGTTTTGTTTCATTAAAATTATTTCCATTTTTATTCCCATAATTTTTTATTATAAGTTTGTATCGTGTATTTGTATTAATTTGCCTGTTTTCGTTACCCGTGTCAAAATAATTAAGATCTAAATTTTTAAAATCATCTCTGGTTTGTAATCGTATTGTTTATAATATTTTTAATATTACCTATCTTTTGTGAATAAAACACAACTTTAAACATTTTTTCACTTTTATTGACGACAATTTCACACATCAAATAAATAGTTGCCAATTATTTTTTCTTTTTTGGGACTTGCGGTTTGGGACTCGGCGCAGTAGGATGATGGAGAGGGTTGTGCCTCGGTGAACTCGTCGATGGGCCAGGTTCGTTTGCTGGACCAGGTTGGTTTCCCGCAGCAGCAGGGAGTGGAGCAGCAGGGCCAACAGCGGGGGCGGCGGGGGGGACGGGGGCAGCAGGGGGGGCGGGGGCGTCGGGGGCAGGATAGAAGTACACATAGATTGCAGTTGCAGCAGCGGCCATTGTGCCAACACCAACACAGATAGATAGAACTTTATTGTCACTGCAAAAAAAAAATAATAAATAGTTTTCAGCAGTATTACATACATTACTGATCATTGAAGAAGTCCATTGGTCCTTGCCTGGTATTAGGACATCTCTGACCAGCTTAGAACTGTTGAATAAGTTGGGTCGATTAGTTGGCCTCATCGCCTAGAAAGATATTTGCTTCATTCCAAACAAATGCTTAGAATTAAATACTGAAGATATGTCTATTGTGATCGAGGATTCGTTCAGAAAGTTATAAGTTTGATCCATGCAGCGATGTGCGATATCACTAATAATTTATAAGTCTGGCGTTAGCACCCCACCACTAAATAGTATAAAAACTTAAATCACAAAAATTTTTTAAGATAATCTTCAGGGAAACGGGAGTAGGCTAACTTAAAAGGTCTGTTAAGCTCAAGTAAAGTTGTAATTAAGGGCATTGTACTAGATTTATGGTGAAAGTTCTATCTTTATTTATTAACATTCCAACTTTGAGGCAAATAGTGTAGCACATTCTCTGATTATTTTGGTGATTTTAAAGTCCAAGCAAAAAATTAATATGTGATCAGCAATAAACAAAATATTAAAATTAAATATCGTACCTTACAAAGTCTAAGAATCCCATTTCATGAATGGTCTTCAATGAAAGTTTTTCCGTAAGGTGGCGCGTAGAAAAGTTTTAATGTTTGGGGGAGGGGTAGGGGGACGAAACTTTTCTAGCGCTCTTGCAACCTTTCAAGGGGATTTCTTCTGAGAGGTAAGTTTGGGGATAGGGTAACTGATATTCAAGTTACTTAAATGGGGGCCTCGTTTAACTGCTTTTGTGAGTGGTTTTAATGAGTTTTAAGTTTGAAGAAGTTTCTTCAAATTCCAAAACCACACTGATTCAGGTTGCTATGGATATAGTTTATTTTACAATAATGTTAATCTTAATAAATTAAAAGCCATAATAGTAGGACAAAAAGCTATCTATGATCCTGGACCAATCGGAGGCTTCCTTTGTCATATCAGCCAAACAGTTAGACTTAACAATGGATTTACATTAATACAACATTAAAATTGAATGTCAACCAAGGTGTTTGACCTTATATTTAGTATTCTTCATATTTCTGATTTTAAATGCATTAAATTAATTGATTGATACTGATTTTGCCAATTCTAGTTTTCACTCTTTATATATTTTTTTGTATGAATTAACTCCTTGATGTCTTTCTCTGTAAAGTAATCAACACTGGTATTAATAATTGTAGTAATAAAAAAACCAGCCATCTAATAATAATTTTTGTCTAGGTATTTATAGACAAAATATATTTTTTATACACTAACGTGAGTAGACTTCTCATAGCATAGCATAGGCTTGTTTGAAATCTATTTCCAATAGTGCGACCGTCTGCGGTGTACATGAAGTACAAGTGACATATGATAGATAAGGCCCAGGGCCGGCCCTAGGTTTTCTGGCGCCCTAGGCGAAAGTGATGGTAGGCGCCCCCCTACCCCCCCCCCCCCCAAAACTACTCAAGCCTTCTTTTATAGCCGTTATTACATATTACGAAGGAAACAACGTTTACCACAAAACAATATTTTTATTAACAGTTTATCATCAAATTAAGCACTTGGATTTTTTTTAACTAATTTTAAGTTATTGTAAAAAAAATTTGCACTATAATTATTCATTGCCAAAATGCAAAGGTCCAATCCAAAATGGATCTAAATGTACTTATATGCAATGATGCAAATGATTATTATTATCTATTTCAGACATCAAGAAAAAAATCAATTTCAAGGGGGGGTCACTCTTGTTGTTGACTTTTTTTACATACTGCCGATCGTGGGCGATATTTATTCCCTATTAGGAGCGCCCTTTTTACCCCCAGTAGGGATGCTCTTTACTGTCGCTGATCTAGGGTTCTGTTTACCTTCAATGTTGGGGGATGTTTACCACCAGTCAGGGGCGTCCATTACCACTGATCTAAGGCGCTATTTACTCTTATTCGGGGCGCTCTTTACCGTCGATCGTGGGTGCTTTTTACCGACGGTGGGTGACACTATTTACTGCCGGTTGGGGGCGCAATTTAACTCTGATATGATCAGGAGTGCTATTTAGTGTTGATAAGAAGACAAAGGTGTTTACCGATGGTTGGGGGAGATATTTACCTCCAGTCTGGGCGCTATTGACCGCTGAACAGAGGCGCTATCACCATAGTTAGAGGACGCTTTTACCAGCAGTTGGGGGCGTAATTTAACTCCGATTAGGGGCGCTTTTAACCTTCGGTTGGGGGCACAATTCATTTCTGACCAGGTGTATTTTGCCTATTGGAGGCGCTGTCTCACATCGGTTTGATTATGACTATTGGGGGCACCTTTTACCACCGATCAAGAGGCTATAAACTACATTTTGACGGCGTTCTTTACCGGGAATCAAGGGCGCACTTTGCGCCAATCAAGGGCGCTGTTTACCGCCGGCGGGGGGCGTTTTACTGCCGATTGGGGGCGCTCTTTACCACTGATTAGTGACACTTTACTGCAGATCAGGGGAGCTCGTCTCTGCCGCGTTTGCGCCCCTCGGTCCTCGGCGCCCTAGGCGGTCACCTAGTTCGCCTATGTGGTAGAGCCGGCCCTGATAAGGCCCTGTCTATACGGGCGTTTTAGTCGCGCCGTTACGACACGACACATAAACGCGCATCGACTGGATGCATGGGATCATTTACATTTCATTCTCATTTACATTTCATTTACATTTACATGGGATCATTACATTTAAAAAAAATATTTTTATATTCTTGTGAATCTAATATTTGATCAATTCCAACAACATGTTTACATACTGAAATAACAAAATCGGATGGTACTGACAAACCACCTCTGTTTTTACTATCAGGAATACCTGACCGTTCCTCAGTATCAGCCAGGAGCATTGAATGGTTCTATCATAATTACCAGCTTTATGTCATGTAGAGGTAAAGAGAACAAAGCAACTAAACTAACAGAATCCATTTTGTCTTTAGGGCTACAGTCATTCTTACAAGTATTGATGAAATGTTATTTGGTAACAAGCTTGGCTTAAACATTATTGGGAACACTAAAGGTTTACAGTTATTGAAGAATAATGGTCAGTCTGAACTGTTATTTGATAAAGATTAACGAAAAACGTTCTTTGTAATAGTGACGTGATCTAAGAGCGGTTGACATTGAGAACATTAGTCTTAACCGTTATTAAATAACGGTTCAAATAACACGTTATTGAAAAGTAACATTAATGTTTATATTTATAACATGGCTCAGTGTATCTTTGCTCATGGCTTTCAATAAGTATATTCTAAAATCTGATTTATTCACGTTTTGTCTCAGATCAAAAGCAACATTTTTTTATCTTGATTTAGGCCTGGGTGCATCTGCTGTGACCAGATTCTATCACTGAATTCTTTTATTGAGGATGGGTTTGAGCGAAGACTGAAAACCTCTGTGACTTTTAGATCTGAGGGTAGCATTTGACACAGTCTGGAGAAAAGGCCTTCATGTTCAATTTTACAACCTGATTCCTTGCCTTTTCTTGTTACGTCTCCTCAACTCGATGCTCTGGAATAGGATGATAAAAGTATATTTGGGACACAGAGAAATTACTTTTAGGCAACAAAAAATAAAAAAACAAGTTTGGCATTTCTACTTAACATACTTTATGCAATAATTTTGTCAATTAAGTTTGGGCCACATAACTTGGCGAATGAATATGTACTACGATTCAGTTTAAAGTATTGGATTATCAGCTGTTCCATGAAATTACAAAAGCCCGGTGTAATTGGATGTTTGGATTTTTTATCCCCCCCTCAACCCAGCTGTTTTGGCCATTCATCAACTTATGTTGGCATGTGATCCGAAAGTGTGATCAAAACTTTAACCCTCAAAAGGGTTCACTAATCCCACAACTGAATTTGCAATTCACACCCAGCAGGTAGCGGAGATTCCAGTAATGGCTCTGGAATTTTTCATTGTCATGTCATTCTTGTCACTTTTAAAGCCAGTGAACTGGGTATTCAGCTTCATTTGGTTGAAATTCATCCATTTATGGAAAAAAAATCTTGGTTTTTGTGCTTATCATGGCAGCAAACCTGTATACTCTTTTCCCATGTTAATTATATGGAGAATAGGAAAACTCCTTTAGCAATGGACAGATATTGATAAAACAGTATATGGCTTCATATGGTCAACTTAATTTTTTTATTCTAAAAACCTACTTTTGTGTTCCCACGGCAGCATACCTGCATACTCTTTCCCTATATTTATCATAAGGAGAATAGACATTTATTTCCCCATTTATGAACATTTGATGATATTTGGTTTACAGGTTTATCTGGTCAATATTATTATTACTAATTTGGAAATTCGCTGAGTACGCAGGTCTGCTGCGACGGGGGTATTGCGTTTTGTAGTACGAGACAACAAGTCCAATATTCTGTTGGGACTTTGAGGATGTGAACCTCAACCTAATTGTGATACAGCCAGCAAGCGAGAAGCTAACAAGTTCCGCTGACTATTTGATGGAAACATATATCAACAAAACCTCCATTTTTTTATCAGCTGAGTTTAATGCAAGTCAATATACTGACTTTCACTAAACGCTTGCCATGAGCCTTTGTAGTCGTATTTTGCCTATTGTTCATTAATCTGTGTAAGTTCTGGGAAATGTACATGGTCCACTGGATCGCATTCTGGGAGTGATCTCCAGGCGAAGATCGCAATACAGAAGAGTTCTGGAAACCCTTATAATGTGGATAAACTTTGTCCGGGTTTGTGAAGTGTTCGGATTATCGGGAAAAGATTAAACATAAGAAAAAGTATGAATAGTTCATATTATTCCTATAAAAACATTTATCTCTAGCATAATATACACAACACAAAAATTAAAAACTTATACCTCAAACTTTAAGAAAACCAAAACTACTTTGTATGGTCCGGCCAATGTCATAGCACTTAGCGCTTTGGAACCCAGTGCACTTTATGTTATGGCAGGCTTTCCTGCCGGTTCGGTCCTGAGAAAAATTAGTAGCTTTTAATGTTTGAAACTGGACACAGCTGGAAATGGTTGTTTGGTTATTATAATTATTGACCCTGTCTAAAGCACCAGCTAATCTTAAACAGTAACAAAGCTATACAAGGCACCACACTTATTCTGCACTCATCCTACATTCATATTTGCTTTACCGTAAAATACGCCCTGGAAGCTTCGGCATCTTAAAAAATGATTCCTAGTTATCCAGAATTCCAGGTTTTCGAAGTACGAGTTTGCATGACTCTGCCAATTCTCGTATCGTTGTCTTACAGTAAGAATCGCTAATTTGGCACCTACCTGAGTTTTAGAGTGGGGGGGAGGCGGTCGCACCTTCAGTGCACCCACTTATGTGGTGACTATTAAATTGAACTGGGGTAGCCTTAATTATTCCTTATTACCAATTAGCAGTTGAAATAAAATTTGTAAATAGTTTTAAACACAGCATAAGTCGAAAATTGAGGGGGGCCCCGAGTCTGATCCTAGTTACAGGGCCCGCAATCGATTGGGGGGGCCATGCGTCTGGTTCATTCTTAACACTGTTATCCTAAGTTATTTCTGATGCCTACTGTGCTATTTCAAATACAAACGTGCCCTCTACCAACAACTTGCCAGAGCACATGAAGAGCGAACAACTAAGCCACTTCACGAACAAGCTACCAGCATGGCTACAGAAAAAACCATTCTACTCAGTTGAAGAATTCATGAAGTGGAGATCTTCACTCATGCTTCATAGATTGCCACACCACCTCATGGACGCCAACCACCCCCACAACCAAAACCTTAATCAATAAATTCCTGAATAAAGTATTCGTGATTCTGATTATCCCATTACTAAACTATGATTTTGAAAAAATATTTTTTTTATTATTATGTGGAACATTTGTCAAATTATGCATAGACACATTCAATAACTTTTTAAGGTTCATATTTATGAAACTTTTCAATTCTAGGTGGTGCCCTGGGGGTTGAGAGGAATGCTAAACTGGGTGAGAACAGAGTACAACAACCCCCCGGTGTTCATCACGGAGAATGGATACAGTTCCGATGACAGTCTACAGGACACGGAGAGGATACAGTACTACCATGTGAGTCTTAGTCTTATTGGATAAGTAGCTTATTTTTAAATATTATTTTTCAGTAGCATGATTATCATAAATAGCACATTAAAAAAACACATTATTTGTTACTGTCCAGCCTGCGGTTTGTACATGACATGCTATAGGCCTGGGTACGATATTTGCGAACCTACCCCCCCCCCCCCCCCCCCATTTGATATGAACCACCAAATAAAAATACCCTAATGTCATAAGGTAATAAACTGGAACGTGCATTTGCAACATAACAAAGGCAGAACTAACTACGTGTTCACCTTTGATAGTTAACGGGACCCGCATTGTAAAATAAAAATGTTATGGTTTTACTTTACACTTAAAAACATTTTTAATGTATTGATTTTACACTGCTGCATTTGATTCGTACACAGTTTATGATAAACGATCAAATCAACATAGATACAATCAAATGAAAATAGTTAGCAAAAGCAAGTCAATAAATTAGTTCACAAGTCAAATGCGGTGAGACATGTGTCTGATAAGATTGAAGAAAAAAGTGAGAGGCAAAGAAAGACAACGTTGCCACGATCATGTAGCAACCATAGAACTATAAACACTATAACTATAAATTGTTTATATTTATATAATGGTAGCAACACACAGAATGCAGGCAGATGAGTCATGAGTGGGGAGCATTTCTCATTGATACACAATTTAAAATCTTTTCTTTTGCTAGCCCAACAAACCTAAAACCTCTTGCACCTCTGGGCTGGCGCTAGCACTTTTGCCGCCCTAGGCAAAGGTATATTTGCCGCCCCTCCTGCCCCCTCCCTTTATTCCTCCATCCCAAACCTACCCATACCCTGGTTAAAACATCTTTAAAAATTTACACTCCACAACAGATTGTTTTGTACGAAATAATATTATTTCCCTATTTTTTCACCTTTACAGTTACTTCAGTAAGTCAACAATGAAATTAAAAAAAAACTAAGCAATGAAAAAGGAACTTGAAAGACTGGAGTAGCGCAGCCTGTTAGCCGCTGCAAGTAGCATGCATTGCCACACGGGGACTGACCCGCTTGATTGGTTGGTTCTCAAGGGGCAATGCCACTTGCAGTCCTGTCCCCGGGAACCGACCCGCTTGATTGGTTGGTTCTCAAGGGGCAATGCCACTTGCAGTCCTGTCCCCGGGAACCGACCGGCTTGATTGGTTGGTTCTCATGGGGCAATGCCACTTGCAGTCCTGTTCCCTTCTTACTCTTGAGATTCATCGCCATAACTTTTTTTACCAATCAGCAACATTATTTCAGAGGAGAATCACCTAAAGTCTTATACAGGTATTACAATTCATTTAGCTACTTTGAAGTACTTTGAATCCCTTAGAAGTAGCGGGAGCAAATGCACAAGATCCATCGTGTGATTATTTGGTGATAAGGCTCCTCCTATGGATAATATAAGGATTTTCACACTATTCAATGTATTGTAAATACTGGTTTAAGAATAAAGGGAATTTGATACTGATATGGGCAGATTTAGATCAAGATCATCAAAAGATAGACTATATGTATTTTGAATACCAAACTCATTCACAATCAGAACTCACTTTAAATGGTTTGTTTTAGGCCTAAAAAGGGAGCATATTTCTTTTGAATAACAATAATTCTTTCAATAGTTTATGTACAGTTCACTACCGGTACAGTTATTAAAAAAATATCATACCAAATAATTTTGGGGGTGCGGCGTACCCCGACGCACCCATGTAAATCCGCCTATGACAAAATCAAACTAATTTATTTCAATTTAAATCAAAAATGTTTTACCAAAAAATTATTTGCTGTACAGTAGATTCCCTCTTAAACTGGCCACCTCTTGACCAGACATTGGCTAGATAATGAATTGGCCAGTTAAACCATTGAATCATTATAAACTTTAAAACAACACCATTGTAATGAATTTTTGTTACCTACTCTCGTCCTAAAATTGTTTTTCCGGTGTACCGTAAAAGTTTTAAAAAACAAATCACATGTAAAAATGGACTAATAAGACTAAAAAAAATTGGTATTGTCATCTACTGGAATGAATGTAAACCATCGATGAGGTAAAGAAACGGATTCACTTTCGGTGTTGTTCACTTCCGTTCAGGGAAGTTTGCATGAATTGTTATATGGAACCTAGATACTGTGTATGGAACTAACTCCAGAACTCTGAAACTAGCTTCCAATTTTAAGTGAAACTGATTTGAAAGATAGATTTAAAAACAACATTTCTTGTGAAACAAGACAGGTTACAGCGATTTTATGTTAAATATGGCTTGTTAAAATGAAGTTTTTTTTGTGACAAGGTAGGCCTGTTAACAGGAGGTCGGTTAAGATGGAGTCTACCGTATCGATTGCTGACCAACAATTATTGAACTGATATATTTTATTCGCTGAACATGAAACTGGTTGACTAATTTATATATTGGTCGTGGGACACATCAGTAGCCAGCCGGATGATTCATTTCCGGGAGACCGCGGCCGTACTATCTAGCCACCCATCCATTCAAGGCCGGATTAGAGGGCTTCTAGACTAATTCTATTTGACAATGATAACCTGTTAGTCGAACATGAAGTCTATTGTGTCCCACTCCTGCAAGCACCACTTGTATTTTCTTGGATTGTCTTTATTAGTATTATTGCCAAAAAAACGCCAAAGGGCACTCTCTCACACAAGGCGTTGACTCATCCCAGCACCCGATATGAAAACATTTTTTATATGTGCAATAATGTTTACAGTTCAGTATATTTTTTGTTTTTTCTTTATCTGGCAGGCTCTTTTTTACTCTTTCTGATATCTGATAATCAATCGTTTGGCTAATCCGACCATGCTAGTCCCCTTCCTGTATGGTTGGATATGAAAGGTTCTTCTGTATGAATTTAATTTTATAATATTCCTTTTTAGTTAGAAGAGTTTTTCTTAAGAAAAAAATACCTTGGATGGTACCAACAAAGTATTCCTCTTCTAACACCATGAGGTGATAAGGCTCCTGAAGCAAATTTCACAATGCAAATGTTACCTACCCTTGGTAAAAATAAAAATTAATTTCACTCTTACAGCGTTAAAACTAGAAGTTGCTTTAAATAGGCCTACTCATTGTAGGTATAGTTATTGAAATATTTTGTGTGGGATTAGATGGAGGTAGGTGGTAGAGGAAGGGGGTGCGGTCACACCATACGATGGCCCTGAGTTAAATTATTTCAGGGTAAGAAAAATTATGAGGAAAAAAAATTAATGTAACATATCAATTGGTTTGTTTTAAGGACTATCTTGAAGAAATGTTGAAAGCTCTTCATGAAGACGGATGCAATGTGATCGGTTACACAGCTTGGAGTATTATGGACAACTTTGAGTGGTTGGCGGGATACTCGTAAGTAAACTCTCAATCTGTAACTATTATGTATTTCAGGGTGTCTACAGAATTTCAATTATTTATTTCCCTGACTTTTCCTGATCCTTCCTACACACTTCCCTGTCCAAAATTTCAAACAATGTCGTGGCATTTGTGCTTTATAATATATATAAGCATAAAAACATGTATTTTACTCTATTTAAGCATTAAATTTGTCTTAAATTTAAAAAAATAATAGAAAAATCTATTGACATAAATAAAAATTACAAAACCCAACTGATTTATGTAAACTAGGAATTATAAGTCATACCATATGCCAGTGGTTCCCAACCTGTATAGTATTGTGCATACCCCTTGGGGGTATGCAAAGTGTTAGCCGAAAAAAAAGAGAACAAAAAAAAAGAGAAACACCGAAAAAAAGAGTGTACATCGGTGTGTTCCGGTGTAAAGAGTGTACACCGGAATTATCGGTGATGGCAGACGCTATCCTACCGTATTTAAAAAAATATTAGTGAGCTGATACTTATGTTAGGAGAAATCTATAATGTAACAATTTGACTAAAAACACTAACTTATGCCTATAGTAATTTTATCTTTTTCTAAAGAGGTGTCGTTATTGAGAATGTATTAGCAAACTATTCTGTTAATATTTTTAAATTATCTCTTAAGGGGTAAGGTAAGAGACGCAGGAAAAGTTTGGGAACACTTAATAAAAAAAACGTTGCCTTGCACTAGAAGAGATTCATAATAAATTTTGTAAAACCATTTGAATTTGTCCTATCAAAATAAAATACACGATCAAAAACAATTTCCTGGCAGTCATAATACAAATTTTACAAGATTAGTCTTCTATAATATATACAGCCCCATGTGTAACTGACTGACTCACTCACTCACTTATATGGGATACGAATTTCTGACGTATCTATTTAAGCTAGAGACTTGAAATTTGGCTCACATCTAGCCTGAATGGTTAATGCTAAGTGTAAAATCTTAAACTTGCAAATTTGTAGTTTTAACCTACTAAAAAAAATTCAAAATGGCGGATTTCCGAAATTGTAATTTCACTTTTTTGACTCTAGCGGCCAAACGCTTCGTCCTATCTAAAATCTGAGAACAACACTATGATAGGGAATTTAATTTTCTACAATTTTGGTCCTTTGACTTTTTATCGTATCTCGCACCGTTAAGCCTCCAGAGCGTTTTTAATGAAATGCTGTTTTCGGTTTTCAGGCTCTAGTGACTAAACCGATGGTCGTAAAAATTTGTTTAAGGATGATTTCGATAGATCTTTTTAATATCTACAAATCTTTCCCTTATATATTTTTCCGTATCTCTACTCGTTTACTCACAAAAGTCATTTTTCACTTTTTCCGGATTTTGTGAACATAAGTAGTGGGAAAATACCGGTTCTGGGCCACTAGAGAAATCGTAATTTTAGTATTTCAGCTCTAGTGGCCTAACGGTTAGTCTAATCTTAAATCTGAGAGCATATTAAGATAGGGAATTGGATGATCTACAATTTTGGTCCTTTGACTTTTTGTCGTACATCGCACCGTTAACCCTCCAAACTGATTTTTGTGAAATTTATATTTAGATTTAGGGCCCTAGCTACTAAATGGTTTGTCCTACAAAAATGTTTAAATGACAACTTTTATAGGTCTTTTTAATATCTACAATTTTGGTTTTAAAATACTTTGCCGTATCTCTTTCCGTTTACTCTCAAAATTTATTTTCACTTTTTCCCAGTTTTGTGATAAATAAGTAGTGGCTTTTGGCCAACTAGAAAAATCGTAATTTTAGTATATTTCAACTCTAGCGGCTAAACGGTTAGGCCTTTCAAAGATTTGAGAGTACTACGGTACTGAATTGGATGAACTACGATTTTGGTCCTGTGACTTTTTGTCGTACATCGCACCAATTGCGTAAATCTCCAGAATAATTTTTGTGCAATCGCGTTTTCAGTTTTTCCACTCTACTGACAAAACGATTGATCCTATCGAAAAATGTTGCTGAATATGACTGAAATATTTTATTAATGGCTTACAGTTTTCAGAACATTTTGCCGTAACTCTACACATTAGCTCTCAAAACAGATTTATTATAGGACCAGAATAGTTACCGAAAACTTGAAATTGGGGACCTTACCTTCTTTTAAGAGACAATTAAAAATATGAATTCAGCTTTTGTCGGGGCTGGTGTTACTAATTTACATACTTTTAGTAAGTTCCTCCTCGGAATTTAGGGAATCTTTTTAAAACTTTGGAGTCTATTGTGATTTCTATCTCGTTTATCAGATTTTATATTATTTCGTTTTAATGTTATTTTATTGTTTTCACTGATTTATTGCAACAATTTTTGACGAATTTAAAAGCTTTAATTATTACTAGAAATCGCCTCCTGATCGAAATTCGATCAAAATTTCAGTTGATCTGGACCCAAGGAGCTTAAAAACATTTTTGAACTAAAACATCTGTTCTTCCTAATTCCTAATTTCTAATTCCTAATTTCCTAATTGTAATTGTGTTGTTGTTTCCTAATTTGTTCCTAATTTTCTAGCAGTTGTTTTTACAGCAGCTGTCTTATGATTCATTCAATTCTCCTTTCTCCATAAGATTAACATTGGAACAATGAAAGGCTGTGGGGCGTATCCCTGGAGTCCGATGTGAATTAGAATGGGGTTCTGCTCATCTACAGCACTATACCTTTCTAACGGTATGCGCGGATTTCTCCTACGATGCACACGAGCTGAGAAAAAAAGGAGGAAATGAAACATGCTTGCGTATTAATATATAGAGTACCAGGTTAACCGAGCCTTGCTCGTTGGTTTTTATTCACTTTTGTTATAGTGTCAAGGTAAAAAAGCAATTAAATTTCCAACAACAACCAACTATACCTCTTCACAGTTAACAGCTGTTTCAAAAAGTCTGCATAACATTAATGTTTCTTTCTTTTTGTTTACATTTCGTTGTTATTTCATTACCAAAATAGCAACCCATAAGACTAATGTTAAAAATTACAATTTTAAAACTTAATTTTAGACTAAATTCGATTTTTCCTGGGGTTGAGGCTGTTTCTAAACTTATTTTTGGGCCAAAACACTCTTTAATGCAAACTTTAAGCAAAATCTAACAGCTAGATTTCAAGATCGTGGAACACACATCCCTTCAGACATTCCTCGTATTATAGTATAGGATTGATTGTGAGAAGTGTGCATTAGCCTTTTGTTACTGTCTTGTTTGTGCACTTCTTTGGTAAAGCTAACCTGTTTAACACTCGACTTTTTTATTTACAAACTAATTCAGCGAACACATTGGAGTTAATAACCCTCAACAAGCCCATTCACTGCATCAAGTTTTTACAGAAATTATGGAATTGGGGCAACAAATTAGGGAGTGGACCCTCCATTCAGCATAACACCCAGAATAAATAATTATTATATCACACTCAAAATATTTTAACAAATTTTAACTACGAAGAGTTATTAAAACCGATTTATAGGAGATTTTTAAAGCTTTTTTAACTATCGGTTGTGAATTGTGTGTATTAAACGGTTTTGTTACTGTCTTGGCTGTTCAGTTCTTCCGTGGAACTAACCAATTTCATACTTGACTTTTTATTAATTTACGAATTTAGGGCAACCCCTAAGGGGGCATGGGGGCGGAGCCCCCATCGAGCCGTAGGCGAGTCCCATATATACAGTCACATAAACTTTTTAGTGTACAGATATATTAAGTTTCTCTGTAAATCAATTTATATTTAAATAAAACTAGAAAAATTACGAATAAAAAACTCGGTTTAGAATTAAGTGGATTGCAGTGGCTATAACTTTGTCGTTCACATATTCATTTGTGGGATCGAGTCATAGTAAAATAAGTTTTGGGTCTGAGTTCCTTGACTTTA
Source organism: Neoaliturus tenellus (assembly GCA_030545055.2). Lineage (NCBI taxonomy): Eukaryota > Metazoa > Arthropoda > Insecta > Hemiptera > Cicadellidae > Neoaliturus > Neoaliturus tenellus. The sequence goes on from CM061537.1 coordinate 34,475,329, forward strand.
CCTGATTATCAACCTCCTTCCTTATCAACCTGACTTCCCCTGATCAAAAAACCCTGTATTTGTCTTGAAAAGGATCAGCCATGTTGGCATAGAAAATGTAAGCATGAATAACATAGAAAACAGGAAGGTGCAAGCAATTCCAGCAGATAAGAAGCATATTTAAAACAGTAGTTCAGTTTAGTGCTTTAGCCTTAGCCGTTAGTCAAAAGCGACAAGCCCATTCACGTCACACCAGGTGGTTTTGCACGTACCTCTTAATTTCTATACACCTTTTATGAATCCTCTATGGAATCTTATCAATTTTTAACACTTTTAATGTAGTAAATTTAAAAAAATATTGGTTGAATCCATAAAGAGTGCTTTGCTATTCAGTGATGAGTGATATTGTATGTAAACACAAAGTTTCAAGGTGACGTAGCCAAATAATTGTCATTAATAATATAATTCTGGATTACATAACTAATCCTTGACTCATTGTGTGGTTTTTTATTTCTTATGTATATACTACCATAATTGAAGCACTTGCTTTTTGTCCTCCATAGTTTTATTTTTGCCGATATATAATTAACATTTTAACAAATAATATAATAATATAATTACAAATTACTATCTAAAATATTGCCATAACTAAAAATTTTGGTTGATTCAGTTTATAAAGTGTTTTGCTATGTGGGTGTTAAATACTGTATTTAAATATCAATTTTAACAACAAAATCCTTTTCAGAGAAAGATTTGGACTCTGTTTTGTTGATTTCAATGATCCTAACCGACCAAGAAAGAAGAAACAGTCGGCTGAGTATTTCAAGAAATTGATTGCATCCAGGCAACTTCCCGATGTAAGTTAGGTTTCTTATAGGTGGAAATATTCACAGCTCTCAATAAGTCTAGGCAACCAATGGCATTACTGTATAAAAATAATAAAATAGATAGAAATAGCGTTGTTGTTTGTTTTTCTTGGAGATTCTATTTCAAGATCTTTTTCCCACTCAAATGCCTTATATATATTTTTTTTTTTTTTTTTTTTGTAAATTAAAGAGTACAAAATTATTTTAACTATAGCAGCTCCATTACAATTTTTATTTGATTTTTGCTAAAAAAAACTGGTTTCTGTTATTTTTGTGAAAACTGGTTTGCTGTTGTTTTAGTAAAATAACTGGTTTGCTATTATTTTTGTAATAAACTGGTTTACAGTATTCTTATTCTAATTATATCTTTTTAATGGGAAAATTTGAATTGCTTGTATAATTTTTGTAACTTATTGATTCTAAGAGCTTTATTCAAAGAGTTTTTTTTCTCAATTGTTTACTTTTTGTATTTCTTATTGTACTTAGTTACATTTACTCTCCCAAGACAGAGACAATTTCTACTTGCAGAGGAAATGGAAAAAATACAACTCGATTCACAGGTGTTGGTACATTTATTTAATACATGGAATATATCATAATATATATTTATACTTTTCAAACCCTTTTCACACACCATTTAGTTTGCACGGATCGAAGGCATGCAAAAAGGCACCTAAGAAGGCTTTCTAACAATCTACTATATTTTTTTGTTCATTTTAAGATTTACACGACACGAAAACAGATTGACACCGATTGATATCTCTCAACACTGTAATAAAAAATATACCACTGTCGCCACGGGGGCTCGCGTGCGGTTCTATAGTACTATATGATACATCGACTTTGGTTGAATTGACATATGCATGTCTGTCCCTCGGATGTGATGAAACTTAACTGGCCAGCGACTGGCCTCTAGGGTTACGATTGGTCCGACTAACGTTAAAACTAAATAGTCAACATTAATAACAAAAACATAAAAATAAACATTATTGTGCTACTAAAGTAGTAATAAATAATAACGAATATATCTACAAACAAAACAATAAATAATGTTGTCATTTACAAATAAAGTACAGAAACGATAAGGTACTGACATAAATCATGAGACACCAGGTTCCAGATTTTTCATGCTAGGGAATTTAGCTTATTACAGAAACTGATCGAAACGGTTTTGTTATAACATAGAAAAGGATAAAAATGCAACAAGTTTTTGCTTAAAACTAAAAACAAATTAAAATACAATTACAAATGTGTCTTATAAAGAAATATTATAAATTAACTTAAAACTTATAGTGATTACAAATAAATAAGTTTTCTTTTTCAAAATATATTAAGTATCTTTTTCATGCTTTCCGTTTTGCTCAATTTGAACAGAGAATATATTAATCTTCAATATTTCTATAAAACTATTTAAAAGACTTAGTAACAAAATAAAATATTTTACAGTGTTTGATAAATTAAAATAGTAAAACCGTACACATACAAAAATAATATAGCCTACCAATTGAACTTGGTAAATAACACACATAATTAGTAAATGTAAATAAACTTCTTTTCAGTTGTAGGTATAATAAATACACTCTGATTTCTGTTTGTGATTCATCAACCATTCGACATCACTCTAGTGGCAAAGAGACAGTGTCTGAGCAAAAAAATTGGTTTATTAATAAACACAATCATTTTCAATAACATAGCTCTGGCTACCTATAAAAACAAGTCTATATTCTGTGTGGAAGAAAATTTGGATTCAATGGAAGTCATCATAGCAAATTTTCAAAAACTACAAGTAAAACATGTGAATGGGCTCGAAGACTCTTCAGGATGACTTTTCTCTAAATTTTATGAGTCAAGAATGAGTTTCATATTGATTTTTTGGGTAAAAACAAAAACTTTAAAAAATATCCAATGTAAAATGTTATTTGTCCGCTTTGTTTCTGACAGTCGGTTAAGGACCATTTGTCACATCATAAAGTGCGCTTAAACAATTATTTTTTAATTTTTTGGTATCACTTTGTTTTTTTCTTGTCTCAGCCTCAGGTTAAGTCTCTTTTCCTCCAGAAAACCATGCAATAACAGAGCTATTTTCCGTATGAAAAAATACATAAGAAAGTAAACTGATAAAACGTAACATTTGAAAATTTAAAATTACTCAAAAAGGTACTTTGTAATAACATTAATTTTATAAGTATTCGTCCAGTGTAAAATATTTATATATTGGATGATTTTAACACTCACTAGTCAACCACCAACATTACATACCATACGATCCAATCGAGTGATTAAATGCCACATTCTTAAATAAACACAATAACATTAATAGGTCTAAGTAAGAGGACATCCAGCAAAAAAAACTAGAAAAATTTAGACATTGGCGAAAGAAGCGTAACACTCTGGATAGGAACATATCGGTTTAGCATGTTGATGTGTACATATATTGCCTTAAAAATGTAATTTAAGTTTTAACCATCTATTTGATTATTCCGTTACATATCACAACAATCATGATAAATTTAACAATACATAAAATACTTCGGCTGAAACGCATAACAATTAACTTCACTATTTCAAGCACGAAAACGATAAATAAAAAATTGTCCTAATCTTCACTTATCGATCTCCTAAATAGCAAACAACGCTTACATCTAACTGGTACAATTTTCTAACTTACAACCCTTTTCTCAAAATTATCAAGCACAAAATGGTGAAAAAATTGGTGTTAGTAATCGGAAATTAAAGTTATTCCGCCCTAATTACGGGCTAATACTGGCAATAAAATTATTTGACTACCGGAAAATCAAAACTAGTTTTCGGATATCCATTTACAATCTGTTGTATACGGCAGGTATTAAAATAACTAACTATTGCTGGTAAATTTTATTAAAAATATTCTACGCCTTCTATCTGGTATGGAATACAATATTCTTAGAACCACCTTGAAACTAAAATGATCCGGTCACGTATACATATATGAAGTCAAACACATACATATATATGAAGACTGATCAACATATACAATTTACGCTAGATAATGTCCGTGAGATGAACAAACAACACCGACAGGCTCTGCCTTGCTGGAACTGTAGATGACACCCATCAATGGAGTCCTAGTTGTCCGCGGGGACTCGCCAAGGTCAGTACCTGGAACAAAAAACATTTCATGACAAACCAAATTTCGGGAGAAGTTATTACCACGTTTGCTACCAGCTGCCGCATGTATGCAGCAGTCAGGCCACCAACAAAATCATGGACTTCCCTGTGGACTGGCTTTAGTGGTTGTGACTTATGCCACAGACCACAAATAGGATCAATAGAATCTGTCCTAAAGTGTTGCCAACTGTCCAATGACGTCAGAGTAGTGGTGTTTTACCGTTTCTAATTCAGGGGTGACCTAGCCCTCTTGACCTAGCACGGGGGTGTCTAACTCGCCCTCTTGGCCTAGCACGGGGGTGTCTAGCGAGCTTTCTTGACCTGGCACGGGGGTGGCGAGTGGCAAGGGTGAGGGGCGAGGGGCGAGCTAGCTCTCTTGACCTAGCACGGGGATGGCGAGGAGCGAAGGGCGATGACGAGGGGTGAGGGGCGAGCTAGCTCTCTTGACCTAGCATGGGGGTGGCGAGAGGCGAAGGGCGATGACGAGGGGTGAGGGGCGAGCTAGCTCTGTTGACCTAGCATGGGGTCGGCGAGGGGCGAGCTACCTCTCTTGACCTAGCATGGGGTCGGCGAGGGGCGAGCTAGCTCTCTTGACCTACTACGGGGGTGGCCGGGGCGAGCTAACTTTCTTGGTCGATCATGGGTAAAAAAATAGTTTGAATTTTTAGTGTTTTATTGTTTTATTATTTTTTATGTAATTTTTTTAAGAATGCAGCCACCGACATAGACTACAACAGTTTGATAATATTTCTTGAAATGTCATAACTAAATGCCGTCTCAGAAACCACAATTACATATGCTGTAGTACCGGAATCGGCCTGAGGTGTTGTGATTGCGTTGGTAAAGTCCAATTCTATTTGAATATCGCTCCGTGACCGGTCTGTATTTACAGGATGAAGATGGGTGTCGATAACCATTAGCGGGTAGGTGTCTTTGAACTCATTTGGGGTTACGATCATGCTGGTGTCTCCATAGTTGACTAGACGGTATCTGATAAACTGATCGTACAACACCCTCCATTTACCTTCACTGATATGCATGTTTTGCATTTCTTGCGGATAGCGATCTCCATTGATTTTGACGCCCACGTTTTTAATATTTGATGTGTCAAACTGAGATGGAATTTTTGTTTGATCGTTCCATCGATTAGTCTGTAGACATACAATGATAAATTTTGGATTGTAAATGTTTCGATAAACATTTGTAATATCTAAATTGTAACTTGTACCGAATATTCCTTTCTTTTCAATGCATTGCCATTGGTTATAGTTGTAAATTAGCTTGTCATGTTCGCTCAATCGTGTTAACCCGTCGATCAGTTGTATTTTGCTGGTTGCTGTATATTCTACTAATAGAACTCTCAGTACGAAAGACTTTATTGAAACTTTTCCTTCAACCGGTAAGGATTCTGTTGGGGCTACTTTCCAACGGTACAGAGCGTCATTGTCTTCGGTCCTTGTGAACACTATTTCAAATCCACCTTTGTACATAGGATGCCGTAGATGGTCGAAAAACCCAAATCCCAGATGAGAAAGAGTACCGATAGCTTCAAAAGCACCTCCACCTGAGAAGGTAGATGTAAATCCACAATTGTGTAAAGCGCCTTTGTCCGGCTCGGTATAATTGAGAATTCCTTTTACTGTACTGGTTATTCCAGGATAATCAACAGTATCTATTGTAGTGTTGTGTTTCTTTAATTCAATATGCGTAAACAAGAATGGTATGAAATTATCAACAAGTTTTATATTCGTACCAGCTCTATAAGCAGCGCCATCAGATTTTTTTACCACTTCCCCACTTATGTGAAATTGAATAGCTGAATCATAAAACATATCACCATGATCGAGTTTAAATACAGTATAGTTATTTGGAGTGTTAAAGTTGAGTTCGGACACCGGCATCACAGAGCGGTATTCACTCTTTACTATACCCGTAGAAAATTGATTGTATAATGCATCCATTCTTTTTGGTAGTACTACTCAGTGGTATTACTTAGTAATAAACCGTCGGACCAAAAAAAATAATTATTTTTTTTAATTTTTTTATGTAATATTTTCTATATACCCTTATATACATACACGTTTGGTGTATATGCATGGCTTCACAGAAGTTCCTAGACCAAGACCAAGTTTGCGTTTTAACCACATTGCCCCAGAGGTTCCAAGAGCGACGGCACGTTCATTTAGATCGGCATCAGAAGATGCAACTCTATTCCATGCGGCCTGCTGCAATTCCTTATCGGCCACCCATCTGTCTTCAGCTTGTCTGTGATCCCGATACCATATGTCATGTTTCTTACAAGCCTCATCTAATGGGTTTATACCTTTGTCACCGCGTTTTAATCGCTCTGAAAGTTTTGTACCTGGTCCACAGAAATTGTAGGTTTCAAGTTTCCAGTTTCTAGGTGCATGTAGTTCAAAGGGCAATTTATTTATCATGGTATTTAGCAAACCTGATCCTTCTATCACATGTTCTGGCAATGCTGATAGACATCGTATGAGATATTTTAATCCATTAGGTTGTTGTATGAGTTCTTGCATACGATCATATATAAATTTCACAACTGATAATTTTTCATTATGGAAACTATTATTTCCAGCCACTTCTTCGGCATGAATGAAGTGGAGTCTTCCAATTAGTTCGTTTAGATCTTTTATGTATCGGTACTCAATGGGTGTCTTGCTGTCATATTTTCTTAGACCGGATCCTGATGTTGTGGCTATTACATCGTCTACAGGGTTGGAAGCAAATGTTGTCGTTTGTGGTGATTTTGAAATTTCATCCCAAATAGGTTTACTCATTAGCCTCCACTTTCGACCTTGGCTAGATTTTGGACGTCGGGTTAAAGGATCATTTTTCTGATATAATGAATTTGAAGTCAGTAGCATGTCCTTATATGTATGCCAATCATTTGTTGTATATTCTTCCGGTTTAATATATCCTTTGTATGTTAACAATTTCCAAAGTCCTTCGGTGCCATTAAAATGTTTATCTGCTAACACAATATCATCGTAATCGAATGTAATAGGCATTGACCCAATTTTCAAATGTTCGCCAGACTCATCATAATATATACCAAATTGAGCGTCGTTTGCACGGGGTAAGTATTTTGCACCAATAATACCAAGATTTATTACTTTGGTATCCACCAGTTCTTTGATGGATTGGTTTTGCTGAATCCCTTCATCTATTTTAATGTCTTTATCGTCGCTTACAATATCTTCAATGTCTACACCTTCATTATAACCAAGTTGTTTACGTTCCGGTGTACTTGATACAGATGGCCTAAAGCGTTTCATTAGTTGATTGTATTTTACCTTTTTAAACCATTCTTTAGCTTTCTGTTCGTTTTCAAAAGTTTCATCTTTTTTCTCCTTGATAGCTTTGGTGATTGATTCATATTTCTTTTCACGACCCCGCTGTTCCTCAATCTCTTTAGCATGTACATCAGCAAATTGATGTTGTAGTTTGATTTTTATATTTTCTAATTGCTTAGCTTTAGCTACAGATAATGGGTGTTCTTTAGCTGGTGTTGTTGGTTGCGTTATTAGTGATTGTTTTTTAGCTGGTGGTGATACAACTATTTCATTATGTATTTTTTCACGTTCCCTGCGCTCCTCTTGCTCAGTTTTTCGAAACTTTGTAACTAAGTTCTTTTCAATGGCCTCAAGCCGCTTTGCAGCTTTTGCATCCATGTCTTATAATAATGTATGCTTACTTAAACTATATTGGTAACAACAAAAAAATGTAAAAACGTTATTTTGACTAATAAACGATATAATTGTGTAAATGTCGTTTCTTGCAGTAGATACATCATTTGAATGTAAAAACGAGATTTCAATATAAAAACGACATTTAGGTATAAATATCGTTTCTGGTAGGAAAAACGACATTTTAAAACTATTGCGTTAATAGCGTTTTATTAAACATACATTTGTATTTCCCCATATGGGGTTTTCTGGTTGTATCGATTGATAAAAATCCATATGGTTTTTTCCAGCATTGACGACAGTGCTTCTCAAACTCACATAACGTCATATCCGAACCAACAAAATCTTCATGTATGCGTCTGGTGTAGTGTTTGTTTTGTTGAAATACACAAAGTAAATTAATGTTATTGCGGATTACCTGCATGTCAACACGACCATAATTCTGACTTAAGTATACACATGATATATTTTTATGGCGACCCCTTATGTAGTACTCTTTTATTTTTGATTGGTCATCAAGGAGACAGTCGTCAAATACAACCAAGGAACTTGGCTCACATTCATCAAGTGATATTAGATTTTCACAGTTTGAGAAAAAGTGAGCTATTTTATTTCCCTTTCCGAGGGTCTTTTCTATATTTTTATAGTGTTTTTGTAGTTCCATGTATGCTGGCTGTTCTATTGATCGACTGAATACATACAGATGCTTAAAGGAAACTCCATTATTGTTATATATGAAGTTCAATAGCAAATTAGTTTTACCACACCCAGATGGACCAACTATCAAACAACGAAGTGGTTTTGGGAAAATACCATCTAACGCCGTTTTATCATCTTTACAGTAGACATTAATTTCCATTTTCGTTACTTATAAAAAATATGTCTGAAGTAACGCTGGATTAGATATCAGCTGTAGTTGCTCTGGACTTACCACTTTTACTCTCCAACTTACTTACCCTTTTTGTTAACTCCATTAATTCAACCCCATTTATGGCATCATATGCACTGTTGCTGCGACTTATTCCACAAATCTTCCTACCATTTTTTATTTTGATACAGTCTTTAGTAACTTCAAGACCTTTTAAGATTCCATCTATCTTGGAATTAACTCGGTCAAGCTCTTCTTTAATAACAGCATCAGTATTATTAATTGCTTTTGCCACGTTTACTATTCTCTTTTTCTTAATATCAATATAATTTTTCTCAAACCCAACATGCATATCGATTCTACCTGTCAGCTCTTTTTCCACTTTACCAAATAGTTGTTCTACTTTGTTTTTAAAGTCACTTTTCAACGTATCAATTTTGATGTCTATAGTTTCTTTAAAACTGTTTTCTAATAACATAACCTTTTCGTTTGTTTTTATGTCTGTAGCCACATCATCAATAATTTCTACTTCCTCTCCAAACCGGTTGAATTTAAATAGCATATGATTGCTAGCCATTACTATTATGATGAATAGATACTTATATACTTCCTACATTGTTGTCAAGTCTAAATACAATATATTCTCAACATTATTGTTAATAATAGGATTATTATCTTGATCAAGGATATTAACCGTTATAGTACGTATAGTGTGCAATCCAGGTTTCAAGTTAACGTATAACCTTTCTTTGGGCTCTTCAGATATTTTATAACCACGCGGAACTTGTGGAAAGAACATATACAAGAGTTCAGTCTCAGCATGTTTATGAAAGTGGGTTTCATGATTGACAAGACTGTTTTGTACTATGTTGCAATGTATCTCAATAGCGTCTATTGCTCTAAGTTTAGGGGGACTTTTACCTACTACTTCCTCATTAGCATTATAATATGAATCTTTTTCATTTGTCTTTTGTTTCTCTATTTTTGGAATGTCAAAACCAAATACTTTGCAAGCAGACTGATCCATATAAAACTTTAATGGGCAGTATATAGATAGATAATTTTCATTTTTACTTATTTTAAATTTAGTGTGGTCAACGTTTAGTTTTAATGATTTAATATAATCTCTTGCTTTTGTTTCCATCTTTTCAATTGTCCAATAACCACAGGTAAATGTGAGTGGGTATGGAATAAAACCAATATCTTCATCCCAGAAATATATGCTAGCGTTGTTTTTAATGTTAGGAAAATTGTTGTCGGAATAGAACGCCACAAGTGCCAAACGATGTTTGAGGTTTTCTTCCAGATGTAATGGATGCTCCAAATGAAGGGTGAGCCTTGAGGTTGTACCTTTTGGTTTTAACAACGGCATGATATTATTTTAGTATCCACCACGACCGCCACTTATATATGTCGTCCTGAAGACTATTGATAATTGAGTTCCAATCTTTATCGGCCGAACACTGTCTCAATACTTCTAGACAAAGGTGGCCACAAATTGGCGGGTCATTAAACTCCTGCACTCTTATATCATTATAAAATAGATTGTCTTCACCCAAGTAATTTACAAGTTCCAACGGAGGTGGTGCACTTCCAAACGAATCAAAATATAGTTTCTTACCATTTGGCGTTTTTGCATAACAGGTCCAATGCGTACCATCCAAATTTAAATCACCCAAATTCAAAACACCACATTCTAGTTTCCATGGTGGTGATGAAGGTAATAGCTGCCGCATAAAAACTCCCCGAAATCCTTTTAATTTTAATTTTTTAGCCCACTGTTGTATATCACCAAGTGTTAGAGGCAGTATTAATTCTTTTTAAAAAGCAATGTATCCAATTTACTATTAATGCGTTTCTTCAATCCAGCACCTTGAGGATCTTTCTCAATTATGGTATCCAATTCCTTATCGATCAAATCTTTCAACCATGGTATAAATTTTTCCTTTAACATCGGGGCTAAGTACTTTCTCACTGCAGGAGATATGATCCGTTTTCCTCCCGGTATATTTTCCACCAATTCCATTACCTCTTTTAAAAGACCACCTTGTTTATTTTTCAACAGTTGGTCATAGCTGAGGTTTAGGCGGAGACCGGTTTTATTTTTTTTCGCTTTTTCAATTGCTCTATGTTGAGCATCATTTGGCAGGATGTAATCCTTTCCACCCCGACTAATGTTATCATTTGCTAATCCAATTACTGCATTCCGTCGTTTCTTATAGGCGATGCGGAGTTTCCGTTTTTGCCCTTCCGACAGATTTATGCTATGTTTATGCGAATCACTCATATTGTACTTCTCTAACTTACAAGGTAGATAAGTACTTATAATAAGCTTACCATGGCAGATGTATTTTACTGTTTGAAATGCAGAACGAAAACCTCTTCAACCAGTTTGGAACGCACACAGACAGCAAATAAAAAGTGGCGCTTAAAAGGACGGTGCACCATATGTAAATATATGAAGAGCACATTTATAAAGACTCCTACAGCAAAGGAAATCTTGGAACCAGCAAATAATGAAAGTAGATTGGAAGAGGCACAAGAATTACATCGACGGGTGATAAAAAAATTCCCTAAGCGTAAAATTGTTACTTTAGCTATTGATGAGTTATGGGCTGCTGATTTGGTTATAATGGATAGGTTTGCAAGTGAAAATGATGGATACAAATACATGTTAAACGTAATTGACACATTTTCCAAATTTGCCTGGTCACAACCTCTATTAAGAAAAAATGGTGCTGAAGTGGCAGGTGCATTTGAAACTATTTTACAACGAGCAGCCAAATATGATGGTCATAAAGCACCCAATCTATTGCATACTGATAAGGGTAGAGAGTTTATTAATAAAGAATTCAAAGGTGTTTTAAATAAATATAACATAAAAATGTATCATACAGAAAACGAGGAAAAGAGTGCTATAGTTGAACGGTTTAATCGCACGCTTAATGAAAGAATGAAAGTGCAGTTTGAAATAAAACATTGGTTTCGATGGGTAGACATACTACAAAGTTTGTTAAAAGCGTATAATGAGAGTGTACACAGAACAATCCGCATGAGACCGGTTGATGTTAATTTAGACTGTGAATTTCATCTCCGTAGGTTATTTCTAGACGAATTAAGTACAGTAAAACGTCAACCCCCTAAATTAAGTGTCGGTGATCGTGTAAGAATAGTTTCCAAAAAAGATATGTTTTCTAATAAATATGCTCGCAATTGGAATAGAGAAATATTTACTGTTTCTCATATACAACCCACAGCACCTGTAATGTATAGAATTACTGATGCTAATAATGAGGAAATTCTAGGCTCCTTTTATGAGAAAGAGTTGCAAAAGAGTAAATTCTAAGTATGTTTTTCATTAATGGAGTAATGCCCCCAAGGAAGAGATGTAATTCCATCTTTTAAAATGTATCGTTTATCGTCATTGTTCGATAGAACTTTTTTGTCCATTGTGACCGAATAGAGTTGGTGATTGAAGCTTCTAATCATATTAATTGTTTTGTGCAGTTCCTCTTTTTTGAATAGACAATTCTTATAGTCATCAAAAGTTATTTCATTTTCAATCACCGATTTCTTTACTCCTTTGGATTTTTTACATGGTTTGCTGTCTTCAACCTCGTGGGCGTACATCTTAGCTCTAAGGGCAACATGTTCCCTCATTATTTTGCCATTAAGTTCATCTTTCATTTTGCCCAAGACTTTCTTATTTACCCTTGGTATTCCATATGGGTTATTTTCAGGGTAGTCACTTGTGTCAAAATAGTCGATCATACTTTTTATGTCTTGATAAACATCTGGAGTGGTTATTGCGTACTTTAGTGAGTCGGTATCAGTGTACTGTAAATGAGCTTTTGGTCCATACTTTGCTTTCATTACGTTGTAATGGAAATCATACATTAATGTCTTTGAGATATCGAGGACAGACATTCCCACATAGATAGGTTTATTAAAAACCAATTTTATTTTTCTCATATGGATAGCTGATAAGTTTTCTGTAAATATTGTTTGATCTTTGAAGCTTGGTTGAGCAACCCATTTTATTACTTGTTTTTCTTTTGTTGCCAGTCTAATATCAACTCTATTCCGGATATTCTCCATTGTCTTTCCAAAAACTCCATTATTCATTAACTTATAGAAATCTTTTTCAAAATCATTCTTTGCCTTTGTGCGCATCTTTGTGTTGAGTTCTATGTATGGAGCTAGCCAATTACTTTGAGTGAATGAAATTACCCTATGAATTTTTGTAAGTTTCATCCCCAGTTTCAAGTAGAGTTTTAAATTTCTATAATGCACTACATACTTTTCCTTGTTATACAGAGTTGTTAATAGCTTAGGCACTTTCCCACCAGGTGGAACTAATTGCTCCGGCGCAAGAGGTAAGTCTGAATGCAAGTCATGGATTTCCTTTGGATACTCTAGGTCAACTTCCAAGATATAGCCTGTATTGACATCATCCTTTATTTTGGTTACATCTATATCTGTGTTACACCATTTGAAATCTTTGTATGGCATGTTTTGACCTAAGGCCCAACCATATAAGTTGTTGGCATCCAGATATAGGAGATATTCATGTGGTTTGTTTATATCATAATCTTTCATATAGGGATTGTTGGCTTTTGCGTAGCGATTAGAACATTGGGAAATGCCACCACGAATTCCTTTCTCGATCATTAACAACATATCATAGTCGGTGAGTAGCTCAAGTTGAATGTCTGTAGTTTTCAACATAGCACTCCAAGCTAAACCTGGAGTTGTGAAAAACCACGCGGGATCTAATTTATATGTTGACATGCAAACACTTCGAAAATTTTCGATAACATCTGCTAACAATAGGACATCCGTTTTGTTGTAGAGTAAAGTATACTCTTTCATGTCGCGTATTTTAAAGAATTCCCAAACCTTTTTAGCATGATCATAATCTTCGAGCGCAATATTTTTCTTATTTAGTTTATTATAAAATTTGTCACATTCGGGGAGGTGTGTTAGTTCATACTTTTCTGCACCATCCATGAAGTCATAAGGATAGACACCTTTTCTTACAACCATATCTAACTCAGAGTCATTGAAGTATTTAGCAGTATGTTTAAACTGATCTTTTGTAAGATTCTTAGTAAGCGCATCAAGACTTGTGCTCATAAACCTGAAAGAATCCAAAAATCTGAGTTCAATCATATTAGGTCGTTTTACAGTGTAGGATATGTACCGCTCTTCGTTGTTTGGAATTACACTAATTTCTTCGTCATTCAAACCTATCATTTTTATGAAACAGTGAGTATCATACCCCGAAAGGTTATGAATAAATACTGGAATAAACTTTGGCTGCCTAAATAGCATATTACATTTGTTATGAGCCAAGCCCCTAAATTTTCCAGTCAGGTGATCATGGTCATACACTCTGTCGTCATTCAACTGCTTTCTACATATATGACATAATGTTGTGTCAGCAATTTTTTCTTTGTCTTCTTCAGTTAACTCCATAGGTTTAATTGCTTCCTTGGAGTACAGTAATTGGATTTCCATTGCCTCAGTTTCAAGCATTTCAATAAACTTCTTACCAGCATCAGCACCGAAGTATGTTACAGGGGGTTTATAATCTCCATCCTTATAAGCAATGTAATATGAGAAACTCCAAGCTTCATGTTTTTGATAACTGCTGGTTTTCTCAGTAGTATAAGATTGATCGGGCATTAGGAGACTTTCAAAATCTGCATAAAATACAAATGGTACCTTCATGGATTTATTAAAATCTGTAAATTTAACAACTGTTCCAGCCTCTGGCATTTTAATTTTCACAGCATCATGACCACGACAATCTTCTGTGTGTTTCTGAAGCCTCTCTTCTGACGGGAAATGTAAAAGACAGCGTTTGCACAACCATGTCTTATGCCCGTACTTGGATATCTGTGAGCTTACTAGTCGGGAAAGATTTTTAATGTAACAATAATGGCTGGTGTTCTCATTCTTTAAATAAAGTAAATCTATGTGCTTTTCCATTTCTTCCTTTGTAATTCTGAGTGGAGCCACAACGGAATCTTTACCAATAAGGGTATAAACATTAATAGATATATTTGCACATTTTTCAAACTTTGTAATGTCATCCAACTTCACTGGGAATTCAATGCCTGCGAAAGCATTGTCTAGATCATGTTCGTAAGCTTTGTATTTATTTACTCTCCATGCATTTCCTTCTACCAGGTGTAGCGCGGAAAGAATGGCCCATAGAAAACATTTCTGGTCATTATTTTGTACATTTATTACTGCTCTTTTAGTCTGTATTTTTTTAGGCAGGTCGATATAGCTAGATCCCCTAAGTGGTGTGTACTTATTTACACGTAGTTCCAAGTCAACAATTTTTCTCAAAGTCCAGTTGGAACCAGCTGCTTGAAAGATTTCCATTTCTGCGAGTAATTTTTCTTTTGCATTATCATAATATTCGGAGATATCTGTCGTTGGGTATATTATTTGATTAGTAGTTTTGAAATTCATTATTTGATTGATTTCTTTCTCATGAGCTATTCTTTGAAACTCAGCATGAAAAACCAGGTTTACTTTGAGATTACTTTCACTAACAGCTTCTTCTATTTTTTGTCGGACTAGAAGTTTACAAATAGACCAAAACATTTCAGGATCTTTGACATTCAAAATGTTTTCAATAGCATAAGTCCTTAGTTGGTTTTTAAATGAAGATATTTTCTGTTTGATTTCCATTCTTTCATTACATGCTGATTCATTACTGATATTATTTTGTTGTCTTTCGCTGTGGACACTACCAACCTCTGTGTTTGAGCTTTGATTTATTTCATTTGAGTTTAAACCGCCAGTTGACTTTTCATCATCGTCGTCATTATTAGAATTTTGATTTTGGGTAGAATCTTTATCATTGGTCTCATCTTCATTCTCTTCCTCATCTTCCTCCTTTTCTTCCTTTTCCTCCTTAGCCCCCAGTATAGGTTCAACATTATACGCATTTAAACACCTTTTAGTTTTCCTATGACGTGCGAGATAGGACTTGGTAACCACTAAACCACAATTGGGACAAGCAACGTGTTTTTTATCTTGAATATCAACAGGCATATTTACATTTGATTCTATTGTATGTGCTACATTTGTTGGTGGTGTCTCAATCACCGTACTATCAGGTAACTGTAGTGGAGAGTGGGAAACTGGATTATTTGATATATCGACCGGGGGATTAAACAGTAGTGGTGAGTGGTAAACATGTTCTGTTGATGACTTTTTCTGACACAAGTTATCTTCAAAGGGGTTTGATCCAAGTATTGATTTAATTCTCTCATGATCTAAGTGTGTTTTCCTCTGAGGTGGTTCAAATGATACGCCTTCAAAAGCACTTTGGCCAATTGTAGGATTTATTTGTTCTGATTCTACTATCATAGGAATTTCCTTTACATTAGATTCATCACTTGATTCCCTTGACTTAGGAAGCGTTGGAATAATTTTCCGCGGCCTAGTTGGTCTTCTAATCATAGCTTCCAAAGCCACATCATCCATTTTTGGTTTTGCTACATTGACCTTTTTCTTAGGGACTTTAGGATATTTCTCAACCAAACGATTTATATCCAATTTATTCGGTTGTGGTGTTTCTTCTCGTAAATAGTGTTTTGAATGTTTTGGAAAATATACCTTACTATTGCAAACATTACACATTCTATTCTGCCACTCTTCAAGTGTATGACTTGGCACATTTTTCATTGGCCTCCAACTTGTTGAGGGTTCATAGAATGCTGTTAACAACCTAACATGACGTTTAGATTTTTCATGACGTTTAACATGTGGAATTTGTACAGGTTCTTCACAAATAAAACACCATTCACTTTTAGGTGCAGTTCCTATTCCCAAATGTTTTAGTTTAGCATTCCAACTATGTACCTCATGTGAGATACATCTTTGTGATTTTTTATGACGAGCTACATTTGAAGTAATCACCAGTTTACCGCATTTATCACATGACACTTTTTTTGATTCGTCATTCAAAGGTTGGGATTTTGTGTTTGTAGTTTCCTCTGAAGGTTTAGATTCCGTGATTATAGTTTCCACTGAACGCTGACCAATAGTATTAGACAACTTCAAACATTTCTTAGACTTTTGATGCCGTTTGAAATTCGGTACCGACACACTTTCTCCACATCGGTCACAAATCTTCCTTTTGCATTTTGCATTTACAGCTTGGATTTCATTAGTGGCATTTGGCTGATTTTTAGTTTTTACCTGAGCATTGGAACACTTTTTCCCCAATTGATGGCGACCTAAGTGTGGCTTTGATACAGATATACCACAGTTTGGACAATTTACTTTTACAAAATTTCTTTTTGTACCTTTTTTTACCATCGGGTCCACACTTTGGTCATTAATTTCACTTGTAGTTTGAAGGGAATCAGAACTAGAGTTATTTAATAAAGTGCCACCATACATTTTATTTTCATCATCATCATCACTTTCGCTGGTATAACATTCAACGTGCGTTCGGTAGAGCCCGTCCTTTTCCAACCAAGAACTGACCTCGTTACCAGTAGCGCCGTTGTATATTTTACCAGCATGTGGATGAGGAATCGAAGTACCTGAAAACAAGGTAGAAGGTAAAAGTGTTTTAGCGGATTGGGTAGAGGGAGACGCAGTCGAAACCACGTTTTTGGGAATGGTGAATGGGGTAATGGGAGCCGCGGTCGAAACCACGGATTTCTGAGTAGCGGCCGAAACCACGTCGTCAGAAGGGGCGGTAGATACCACGTTATCTGGAGTCGCGGTCAACACCATGGACTCGACGGGCATGGTAAAAATCAAGTCACTGTTAGCAGACGAAAATACGCCAGTCACAGTAGTTGCCATTTTATAGAGCTAGCTCTCTCCTACTGTACCGGGTAATTGGCGCAAAAAGAGATGAGCAAAAACGATGATGGATTTTTTACACTTTTTCCAATCACTAATGATTTTGACTCTCTCTTATTATACTGACGAGTACCGAATGAAGTCACGTGACATATGAGCATGGATGACGTCATCACTGCAGCTCCATAAGTCTATAAGTACACAGACTGTCGCGTCAAGCCAGTAGCTCCCACATTACCAGACATGCATAGTCACCAACCTAAACACTTGCATTGCATTAAACCACCGCGGTGCAACTCCAGCTGTGCCGATCAAAAACAAGCCTCTCTTAGTGTACAGCCAGTGATGTCAGAACGGTGCATGACTACAAATGGTGTGTGGACATGTATGACGTCATCATGAGAACCTATTGCGCAATCAGCAACACGAAGCGTCACGCGGCGGCCTCGCAATTCGCGACGCCGCACCACCTCCTCTTTGGACGAGCATCAACCCCCATATTACATCTCTCATGTCAAACTCTACCTGGAGTCCTGGCAACACTTGGACCTTGAAATAGACCTTACCCCATGCTCAGGCAAGAGAGCTAATTCACCTCTCACCACTCTGTCAACCCCAAATTTAACTTAAATGTTAGCTCAACACTCAACACACCCATGCGCAGAAAAACGGTTCTAATATTCGCCCTCGCCTCTCGCCTCCCCCGTGCTAGGTCAAGAGAGCTACTCGCCACTCGCCCCTCGCCTCTCACCCCTCGCCACTGCCACCCCATGCTAGGTCAAGAAAGCAAGCTCGCCACTCGCCCCTCGCCACCCCCGTGCTAGGTCAAGAGAGCTAGCTCGCCCCTCGCCCCTCGCCACCCCCGTGCTAGGTCAAGAGAGCTAGCTCGCCTCTCGCCCCTCGCCCCTCGACTCTCGCCCCTCGCCACCCCCGTGCTAGGTCAAGAAAGCTCGCTAGACACCCCCGTGCTAGGCCAAGAGGGCGAGTTAGACACCCCCGTGCTAGGTCAAGAGGGCTAGGTCACCCCTGAATTAGAAACGGTAAAACACCACTACTCGTCAGTGATCATCCTAGCCACAGACGAAGCGCTGCACATATGCGGCGGAAAATCCTGTAGACCGTGCTTGAACTATCTAACCTTAAAAATAAACTGTTCCGAAGAAATTTCGTATTGAGTATCAAGGAACCATCGCCACAGATCTGCGGCGGCAGTCTATTTTAATGAGCCCTGCCGCTGTAGATCTGCGGCTGTAGACTAGGAGTAGAACTCCCCCGTTGCAAAACTGCAGCTGTGGTCTGTGGTTACGATTATTTTTTAATATTGTGGTAGCGAACGTGTTAAATCTTAACAGAATCTACTGGGAAACTAAGCTTCGCTGTAGGAGCGCTCAAATCTATTAATTCTAAAAATGGTAGATTGCTACACGGCTTAATAACAATTTTTGTATTTTGAATGCAGTTTTCTGCAAACCTAACTGCTCTTATTTCTTTCTCAAGAAAATTATTTTAGTATCTATTTTGAAGGTTCTGATGAATTAAACTACCTTAATTTTATATTTTAAAAGTTTTTCTTGATGCATATATTACCCACAATTTAGTAATTTTCCAGTTATAATCTTTAAACAGTTTAAAGTCTAAAAAATAACAAAAAATATTTTTTATTTAATTATTTAAACACGAACTGTTAACTTGCCACGCATTTATGGCTTGCCATCTTTGACAAAGTGCTTGTAAGAACATATTTTGTAAATACACATGACATGGATATTTCAATTGTTTGTAATGACAAGATTGTTTGTAAAGTGAGTTGGTTTCTTTTGATCTTGTGAAGGAAAAGGAAGAGGCAGAGAGGCATGCTTAGCCTCAGCAACGGTTAGATGGACTCATTAGGGTATTAATATTTACGTTGCAGAGGTTGACAGGGTTTTGCTGTGTGCAGTTTAATTCCAAATCAAAATGGTCACTACAAGTTTAAATGCCATTAGCTTTGCTGCCGCTGTATACAGAATGGCTGACCTCAATGGTTTAATTTATTTGAGTGAAAAATTAACATTTTATATAGACTAGCGATTCCCAAAACGAAGTTGACATAACACTGTGGTAAGTCTTTTGGCTGTCCACTATGACAATTTCCCTTTCTTCAAACCCCATTCATGTTCAATACAGCGGGGGGTTAATGTGAACTGCATGGTTAACCCTAGCTGGAATATATGTAGACGGCAGGGGGTTTATGTAGAAATGCTATGGGCATGGAAACCTCTAGCTGGAACACATGTTCAAGACAGCAGGGGGAGAGGAGTGCGACGGGCATAGAAACCCCTAGCTGGAACATGAGTGGACAGTCTGTGCCGTGCCTCACCCTTTCTCTTCCTTCAATATCCCATCCTTCCTGGGGCCTGTGCAAAATGCCCATTTTGAGGCAGTCGTTCTCAACGGTTCAGCCGGGGTCTCCTTATCCACCAATAACAACAACATGGACCAGCAATAAATTGTGTATTCTCATATTTACGGAAATCAGATGGGAGATATT
This sequence comes from Neoaliturus tenellus, assembly GCA_030545055.2. Lineage (NCBI taxonomy): Eukaryota > Metazoa > Arthropoda > Insecta > Hemiptera > Cicadellidae > Neoaliturus > Neoaliturus tenellus. Next base: position 34,495,273 of record CM061537.1, read on the forward strand.
CCAGTTCGATTGCATAATTTGCTTGGGAAAGGACACACTGATGTGCATTATGAAATGAGTCATAACATAGTTTGGTGCCTGCCGCATTGGCTGTCTGCGGTAACCAACAATCTTGTTGCCAAAACTAACAATTTTTAAGTTTGAGAAAATAGGAAATTGACAACAAAGCACCTCTCTTCAAGTGTTTTACATGAAAAAGTAATTAGTGTTATTCGAACTGAAATAATCAATTTTCTTTATTGAAATTACCACATTTTAGAGATAGAAACTATCAACGGTGATTACCACGGATAACTGTACTACACTGAAAAGTGTGACGGTCAATTTAAAAAAAGCAACACCTTTTCAGCTTTTTACTTACCGTTATCGTAAAACAAAACAGTGATGAAAGACTAGCTCGGAAGGAAGGAAGAGCTCAGCAGGGGTTCTTGAGGATCCTTTTCTGTCGGAAGTCATAGACGCGACGACAAAAGAAGACAAGGTCTGGAGCAACACGGCCGGGGGGTTGGCGGTGCAATCGGGGGTAGCTGCCTCCCTCAGGTGGGGGCACGAGGCGAGCCCCGCTACCAGCCCCTAGACACTCTTCCTGTCTCCGCACCGACTTGCGATACCTGCAACCACAAGATTGGTGAAATATCCGACAAATGGCCAGACAGGGGTTGGCAGGACAGACGGGGGTAGCTGCCTCCCTCTGGCGGGGGCAACATGCGAGCCCCGCTACCAGCCCCTAGACACTCCTCCTGCCTCCACACTGACTTGCGATACCTGTGACCACAAAAATGGTGAAATATACCATGACATTAGCTCTTGATTATCTAGTGTCAACTATCTATGTCTTTGACCAATGTCCGCTGGTAGGTCTCAAGCATATTCACAATTAGAATTCTCTTTTTTCACCTTTTTGCACTTTATTACAATGTGCTGGCTAATATAGTTTTTGCTGAAACTGTAAGTGAATGATTTAAACAAGGATACTTGATATCCTTAAAGAAAATTACTTTCTTATTACTTTAGTTAATCTTGCTATAGGCTTCTTAATTAAAAATTTTTCGAGCATTTCAAAAGGCTTATAAAAAAACCTTGTTGGACATATCAGCATCGTAACATTTCTAATCTATTTACTAAACAGTTATAATATAAACTACAGCTTAATTTTTTAAACTTGATCTCTAGCAAACATTTATATTGCATTTGATTGAGGGAAAGTAATTGACAATGAAAGATAAACCCTACACTTTTTTAATTTTTTTTACTGCGCCAGTGTGCACTTGTAAACTGTAGTCCTCTAGACAGCATCAGTCCCCCAATCAGTTGTTGCATCAGTCAACAATAAGGGTTTTGTGTTTTCAAATTTGCAAAAATACTCAACCAAAAATTAAAAAAAAAAAAGTTTGGCATAGCTGAAAATTAGAAATTACTGTGTTGATTGTTTGGAAATTGGAAGGAAACACTCACAATTACAGTATAAGCTTTTTCAACCAACCCATACTGGACCAGACTATGGTCGGGTAATGAAAAGGTCGGTTGATCGGAATGATACATTAAATCTGTGTTAATAGTTGTTTCTGAAGGCTTTTAATCCACGAATAGGATGTAGGCTAAGTTAGAAAACAAGTGAAGCAAGCCTTATCTCAAATATCTCATATAAACTGCCCCAATCTCATATACGTTGGTGATGAGTTTGCTTCAGCCTTGCAAATCAACAAGAATACACAATCCCCTGTATCCCAGATTACTTCAATATAAGGATCAAGTTTAAAATTCAATCCAAGTCATATTACGACATCAATAGAGAGAAAAGCAGCTAACCGTACCTGCAGTACTCGTTGAAGGTGAGCACGAAGCACTTGTCCTCTATGCAGGCCACGCTGTTGGTGTCTTTGTGTCGGGAGGCGAAGATTTCGTCCGGGATGTCGTCCGAGCGGCGGCCCTGCTCCGTGTGCTCTGGCCGGTAGTACCACAGCAGCGACACCATCATCTCACCTGCGCAACCCACCGGGGCAACATTAAATATGTTGATACTAGTTTTGGAGTTGACACTTGGGTATAGTAAACTAACTTTTTAATGGTACATCTTTACGGCGTCCATCAAAACAAATTTCCCTTTCTTCATGGTCCATTAATGTTCTAGACAGCAGACATTTGATGTCAAACTGTAGGTATAGAACAGTCAGTTAATTAGAACCAGCTAGACTCGATTGTTTGAGCCTAAAAAACAGTTATCGATCATAGTAGTTGTGTCCTCTAAGTTCTAAATTGGTTACTGCTATTTCTCACCATATTGACGGGATATTTTTTACCAATATCCCGTCCTTCCAGTGGCTTGAGCGAAATACCCATTAAAGAAAGGCAAATGTCTCCAGAATCTCCTTATCCACTAACAACAACATATCACCTGCTCCCCAGTATATAATGTGGTTAAATCTAGTGTCATGAGACTTGAGTCAGCCTACTTATTGGGAGCGCAGCAGAAACGCTAGTGGATTGGCCATGTCTCTTGCAACCAATTGATGATGATTTAATCTGTGCAGCATCAGACAGTGTGAAAAAATTAGTTAATCCTTGAACTTTTTACTCCAAATGAAATCCGCTTCCTAAACATTTCACTGTTTTTCCCAATTAACATGCCTAAACCTCCAAGCACATCTAACTAAATTCAGTGTTAAAAATTAATTATGTAAAATTGGTATTTGATGCAGCATAAACAAAAAATAGATTTGTCAATTCACTTTCAACTAAGAGAGGACGAGAATGATTGGAGCAAGAGCCGGAAAATCACTTTCGACACAAGTTATGAACAATACTTTTCATCGTAACGCTTATATGTATTTCTGTTCACATTTAGATTGTTGAATAGTAAAAATAGTTGAATATCAGCTGATTGTTTTCCCCCTGCTCTATATTAATTAGACCCTTAGAAAAAGCTATTTTATTTGATACCCTGGTGATTCTATAAGGAGTGATGGAAAAGCTTATTTTTTAAAGAGCTAGCAAACCATGTCACATTTTTGTGTTTAACCTTAATATAGTTTTAATCATTCTGTATTACATACAATACGATAAAAAATGTAAAATGTTAAATGGGCGATCCATTTTGACCAGTTACACTGGTCATGATCACTGTTTTTGTCACATGAATCTGGACAGGAATATTGAAAAAACCAGTTAACATTATTGAAAAAAGGAAATCCTTAGTATGATAGATCTACTAAGTGGAAAATATAACACTTCTGAACTACGGTATTTATTATTATCAGTACAATTTTCCTAACAGGTTTTTTTCTTGCTTGGCATTTCAAATGTTAAACACTCCTATATGTTGTCGTTACGCATCACTTACCATCATCGGGATTCTCCCACATTGCAGCCACTTTGGCGACGAAGGGCAGGTCAATCTTGCGGGGGCCGGACTTGAGCAGAATGCAGTCGCGCGGCGCGATGACATCGCCCTGCGCGTGGCGCATCGCAGGGTAGCACTTCCGCACCACCGCTCCGTCGTCAATCTGTCGAGAGAGCAGAGACATTGATGTAGTGAGGGTTGAGAGAGGTCCTCTCTTCGCAGTAACACCATTGACAAAGGGTTTGAAATGAAATGAAATGAAATGTCCTTTATTGTCACAAAACGTTTTACAAAATTTCCAGCTCAGCTGGTAAAACAAGTGACATTATCAAAAAAATCAATAATTAAAATAATTGCCAAAATATACACATATATACATGGTAAACAAAGAACACATATATACATATACACAAAGAAAGCTCAATGAGTAACATTTTCGTCTAAATATTCATTTACGGAATAATATCTTTTTTATCATTCTGCACGAAATCAGCCTGTTTTTTGTTCTCTCAATAGTACCAAAAGCGTTTCTTTTTTGTCCTAGGACTGAAAAATCATCTGGAGAATTTTTTAGGTCCTAGGACTGAAAAGTCAGCTGTTTGCTAATTATATTATTATTGATTTATTGATGTTGAGGAGCAGAATTTAGGAATTCAAACGTTATGAAGAGCATTGTTTGTAAATAACATAAATGTAAACACTGCATATTACTTACTTTGTAAATATAACCTGGAAAATACAACTTTATAGTTAATATTTTTAACGATCAAAAGTCTAATTTCGCATTATGATAAAAAACGTTGTTCATCACTCGGAGCAAAAGTGTCTTTTTGATGCTTAATCGTTTTTAAAACACGATTGCATACCAAAAAGATCCACTTTTGCTCCTAGTGATGAAAACTACTATTTTCCAGAAGGTACAATTTTAATTGGGTTTTGAATTTTGATACATTACCTATTTCTTTCAATGCGGCAGGCAGGTTGTTATAAAGTCTTAAACCCATATGGTTTACCTTGAGGGCATTTTTCAATCAGTGGTATGCCAAAAATATTTGAAGATAACGTGTTATAATTCGGTTACCAAATGAGTACAGTTAATAATAGCGTATTCCCTATAGGGAAATTCGCTAAAAATATGAAAACCCATAAATGTAATCTTTTTGATAAAATGTACAAATGCATAGCTGGAGCCAGTTTTATATTGCCCACAACATGTCCAATGCTTCATTGATTTTATTAATTTTTTATTAAACAAAAAAGACTATACAATAGACTCTCTCTTAACCGACCACCATTTAACCTTCCTCCGTTTTAGCTCGTCTACCTTGTCACAAAAACAACTTTAACTGGCCATATTTTTACATAAAATTGCTTTAACCGGTCTTTTTGCCGGAAGTGTTGTTTTATTACCTTTTCAATCAATTTCACTTCATATTGCAGTTGGTTCCAGATAACAATTTACGGAGAACTTTCCTGAACGGAAGTGGACAACACCGGAAGTGAATATGTTTGTTTACCTCATCGATGGTTTACCTTAATTCCAATAGATCACAATACCAATTGTTTTAGTCTCATCAGTCTATGTTTAGATGTGATTTGTTTTTGCTATGGTACACCGGAAATACAAGTTTCACAATATGAGAAAGTAGATAGAATTGCATACAATATTTAGTGTTTTCATCTTGTTCTGGCTATGGTGAACTATAATTTAAAGTTTTTAAAGGTCCAACGGCTATCCAGTTACTGTCTGGTCCCAAGGTAGCCAGTTAAGAGGAAGTCTACAGTAATAAGAGCCACAAATATAGTCTGATGGCAATTTTAACAGCTGTGCCGACTCACCCTTTCTAGCCCAGCAGTTTTATCATTTTTGGTTAAGTTGACCGAGTTAGAGTAAAACAGAGTAAAAATGTGTTTCTGAATAAATTTTCAACAATGAATCAACTCTCATCGCACTATTTCATGCATTCTGCTATAGTCTAGACTAGACAAGTAACGTTTTCAAGACTGCGTAGAAACTAATTTGACTGTTCATGTTAAAATATGTCTCCCTCAGCGTATTGTGTATTTGGAGGCCAATTAAGCATACAACAGTTTGAAACCCTAAAATTAAAAACTATTATTGAGATCAAAGACAAAACTTCATTTTTCTCATTAAACATTTTTAGTTTTCAGGGATAGTATTAGGATGGAAATAGGGTGACGGGCTTTCACTATTTTTGCATTACTTTCAATTATACTCACAATGTAATTACATAATGAATTAAAAAGTTCTAAAAAAAATTCTGCTAAATTGAATAATTAAACCAAGTAAACTTTACAAGCTTCCATACGCTGATGTTCACTAACCTTATTGAATTTTACGTAATCTAATTTTACTTTATTTTAAATAACCTTGGATCACGCTTACAAAACTTTACAATTATAAAAAACAAAATGGTTTACAAAATTATATAGATAATATAATAAATTGATCCCAGTTAGACACCAAATCCTTAAAGAATAGTAAAATACAGGTAAACTTTCACAAGATATGTTTTTGCATCAAATGCAAGCGTGTGGTGTAAAAGAATGAATGAAGGCCCACTTGTTGATCTAGCGCCAGGAATAGCTGTGAACGGAACGGTGAGAGTATTTTGGGTGGCTGTCACTACTGGAGCCGGGGTCCGTGTGAACTGAACGTTTACCCCCCCCCCCCCCAACCCCCCCACAGTGCCCTTACCACGATACATCGTTCACTTGGCTCTGGCTGATGAGCAATGGAATTTAAAAAGTCTGTACATTTTTGCTTTACAATCAAGGAGTGTCTAATCTTTACACAGTGGTTAATGAAATTATCAGGGTCATCATAATCGAGGAAAATCAATAGAATAAGACATAACGTAAAAAATAAACACTACTTACAATTATCATTTAAAAGATACTAGTATAGGTGTTGCTCAAAATCGAGCAATTTATTTTAATACAAACAATACACATTTAGCTCTAAATCAATAACATCCGACCAATCCAGTATTGTGAATCTCTTTAATCACCAAAACTACACGTATTTACAGCTGATTATTAACACATGTTTAAAATGCTTTTTTCAATCCCAATGTTATTTAAATAGGAAATTTTGAAATTTCAATGATGGATAGGGCCTTTATTTTCAGTCCGATTCTCACCATTTTTTGGCGGAAACAACTACAGGCCAAGCCCTATCCAATGGTTAGAAAATTCTCGGTTGAAAATTGTAGGAGGAGTTCTCAAGACAAAAAACCCCTTAGCGTATTAAATAAGTATAGATAAAATTTTTATTATTGGGGACCCTATGTTTTGAGAAATTCTGACAAATTTCAGAGGGAATGTAAAATCTGCTGAGATTTAGGATGAAAATTTCCCCACTTTTGCCCCTCAGTTTTCTCTCCCAAAGTATCATTAAACAAAAAGTTCCGGAACCAGTAATATCATGCATTTAACTTAACATTCGGGCTTTAACCACAGGTGTAAAAAGAAAATTTGGGACTACAATCTTCTTCTATATATTAATATGCAAGCATGTTTAATTTCCTCCTTTTTCTCTGCTCGTGTGCATCGTAGGAGAAATCCACACATATTCTTAGAAAGGCATCGTCCTGTGGATGAGCAGAATCCCATTCTAATTCACATTGGACTCCAGGGCTACGCCCCACAGGCTTTAAACTTTCCAATGTTAATTTTACGGAGGAAGGATAATTGATTGAATCATTAGACAGCTGTTGTAAAAACAACTGCTATAAAACAGGAAGAACAGATGTTTCAGTTCATGTTTTTAAACTTCTCTGGTCCAGATTAACTGAAATTTTGGTGAAATTTCGATCAGGAGGCTATCTCTAGTACAATTAAATTGAAAAGCAAATAATCAGCTATGACAGAGGCAGAGTTTTTGACAATACCCATTATACTGTAAGGGCCATTTGCACAAATAAATGATAAACCGGATTAAATATAATCTAGATTAATTCAGCTAAAATCAGCTGGAGGTGTAAGTTTAAACTATGCATGTGCAACTGACATTTAGGTTAAACTTAGGTTTAAACTGAAGATCAGGTTTAAACTAAATTGGTGCAAACGGCCCTAAAAATTATAAAAGGTGTTTATAAATGATTCATCAGGTTTAAATGGCATGTCCGCAATTACTGTAATACTGATCCCACACTCATAATTTAAACATGTGCTTAAAGATCATATTTTAAAGTTTTATAATCAGCTTTTCAATATACTAATTCTTGCTATATTCTTGGGTGTGTTTACAGCATTTTGGAAATGATTACAATACACGAAAAACATGTTGGGTTTTCCATTATGACTCAAGTTTATTTTTCATAACTGTCCAGCGTGAGTTTTGGAGGCATTTTAGGAAGAAACCTTCAACACATCATAGCTTTTAAAGTGGTATCGCCAGTTTAAGAACTCTGCAAGTGCGTTGCTGTAGAATCAATCAACCTCCCGATACTAGCCAGTGTATGGGACAGTTTATAGCATCGATTGGGAACTTGTTCCATGACCAAGGGACAGTGCATTGAGCAATTTTCCTTTCTGTTGATGTGAACATTATGAATCATTTATAAACACTCTTTCTTATAAACACCCCAGACAACCCAGATTTCCCTAATATGGTTTCCACAAAACGACCCTGTTACTCACGTTGAGGAAGATCTTGGCCTTATAGGGCGTCCCTTCCCAGGACCACCCGTTGGACCACTTAGGGGTGAGTGACTTGCGAAGCCCCGGCAGACAGACGGGGCTGTCGGCCGACGGGTCCACGGGCGGGGGCGGCGGGGCAGCTCCCTTCTTGGGCCCCCGGACTGGCGACACGCTCTTAGAGCTCCCTGGGGGCATCGGGGACATTAATTCCAATTCAAATATCTTTCTTTATTCAGTAAAGTACATATCGTCGCTTAAGAAACAACACCGCCTAAGTGACAAAATGCAAACTTTTCAGGAGAGCCAAAAAACTCGTGAAGGATATAGGCGGTGTTGTATTACATGAAGAGTACAATATAACTCCGCCTTCCTCCAATAAACACTTAAAGCTATTAATTTGACTCTTTAAATGTTTGTTTTATCACCAAGACCACAACCAACACTATCTATGATCTTTTAAAAATCAATGGAAATCAATGAAAACAGTAAATAAGTTTCACCATATGCAGAATGACATCCGTCTCTTGTTCACTACGGCGTCCCTTCCCAGGACCACCCGTTGGACCACTTGGGGGTGAGTGACTTGCGGAGCCCCGGCAGACAGACGGGGCTGTCGGCCGACGGGTCCACAGGCGGGGGCGGCGGGGGCAGCTCCCTTTTTGGGCCCCCGGACTGGCGACACACTCTTAGAGCTCCCTGGGGGCATCGGGGACATTAATTCAAATTCAAATATCTTTATTCAGTAAAGTACATATGTACAATGAAAGGGGTCACTAATATTAAACAATGATAGTATATTTTATAAGTGAGACACTCTAATTCTAAAATATACAAATGCCACACTATTCATAAATTTCCATGGGATACCCATATGGGAAAGCAACCCATAAGTTCTACGGGTGATCAAAATGGTTATTTAAAATAATCCGCTAAGTTGTATAGGGCCTTATTGCTTATTAGAAGGTTCTTTAATTTAGTTTTAAATATAGTTAATGATTTTTTTGATATTGTTTGGAAGATTATTCATGAATATTATACCTTTGTAAACTGGTTTCTTTTTATACATTTCTTTTTTGTGCTTGGGGATAGAAAAATCATTCCTACTTCTAGTGTTGTAAGTATGAACATTAGCTCTGAATTGTCTTGGTAAGAATGTTCAAGTGGAGATTTCAGTTTAAGACTTTTGAATTGCTTTTTAAATAATAATTCAAAAGCTTCGACAACTCTGATGTTAATATTTATGGTTAACTATAAAAGCCAAAATTAAAAATCTTATTGTTGATATCTTTATGTGAACAGCCACAGGAATTACAAAGTTTTGCTCAACAACTTCATAAATGAACTAAACATATAATTAGGTTTTTTATTTGGGTAGGGGCATTGTTACAATGTTTCAATTATAGTAGAGAGTCGATTATTCGAACGTCAATTATCCAAACAGTCAAAACTTGTAAAGCCGTGAAACAAAATTGGTGTACAGTACTAAAAAGCTATTGCGTTTAGTGGCTAGGCAATAAATGGTAAATAATGTTTATATTTGACTATCTCAACAATTTGATCATCCAAACTAATTGTTCTACTTCTTTCTACTGTTAAATCTGTAAAAACACAGAACATTAGTCCCTGCTCTTGAAATTTTTGTTCAATAAATATAGCACATAAACCTGTGCATAGGTGGATTGAAGAGGTTGCGTGGGAGTTATAACAATAATCTACTGTAACAAACTATTGTGAGGATTATGAAATAGATAAAAGAAAAAGACAACCTTTTTATGCATAAAATTTAAATTGTCTTCATATGGAGAATGAGTTTGTTACATAAATATCACATCACATACCTCTCCTTACATGAAGCTCACACCCCAGCTACCTCGAACCTAAATCTGTCCATGACCCTGTGATTCTTTGCATCCTTACTTTCAGCTTAGTAAAATATTACAATTAACAGACAATTAAGAAATTTCTTTTGAATATAAATCCTAAAATAATCTTACCCCAAACATTTATGAATTTTACAGTTATTTCTCTAGTAAAAGGTAATGTATTGTTTCCCTTCAGGTCAATGTGATTAATTATAAGTAATTTTGATTTGAACTTACACATTTTAAAGCTCAATATTTTGTGACTGATCTATGAGACAAGTTTATGCAAAACCATCAGAACTTCAAAAGCTAAATACAAGAGGAGCAGCTATAAACACAAGTAAAGGTTTTGTTGCCTTGAGTAAATGTGGCATGATGATATAAACCATAAAGATTTGCAACGAAACTGCTCAACAGGAACAAGACTTAACCACATGTCCTCTCTTGTAACTTTCCACATACTAAGATTATTCTCTTCAGAAATTCTATGTGGATCTTATGTAATGGAATGGATGTTCATACCCCATCCATTCCATTCTTTAAAAAATCCCTAGTTATTTCAATAAATGAAATTAAAAAACCTTCTCCCTTGGTAAGTTTTACATTAAACTAACTGATTTCAGGTAAAATATAGTTAAGCAAAATAAAATTATTACATTGATATACGGTACCTGATTTAGATATTCTCCTTTCCTTCACTGGAGCAGGAACTTCTGCTTTACCGTGACTTCTCAGCAGATGATCAGCTTTGGTCTTTTCTTGAACTTTCTTGCCCCGAACGACTTTTTTCTTTTTCAAAACTTCCGTTTCTGAATCCCTGGGGCTTTCCTCGTCCGTCAGTGGGTCTCTGGCTCCTGAAGTAACCCTGGTCGAGTTGTTGTGAGGCGAACACGAAGACTTACGCCTCTCCACAGGTTTGCTGTTGCGTCTACAAACCACTTTCGCAGGCTCCGCCGCCACTGGTTCCTCAGGCGCGATATTCTCCTCAGCCACTTTCTTGTCTTTTTTCACACACTTTTTCTTCAACACTTTTTGCCCTTTGACACACTTAGCGACTTTAGCCGCGGGTTCACAATCACTCACTGTCGATTTTCTTTTCTTCGGAGGTGTTTTGATGTTCCCGTTAAGCGGGGTTTGTACATACCCGTTCAGGGGAACATCTATTTTCACCGGAACTGTCGCACCGTTGTCGGACAGAGGAAGTTGCTTTTCCACTGGTTTCTCTTTTTCCTTTTCTTTTTCCGGTTCTTCTTTAACGACCAACCGTTCTTGAAGATCCTGAACTTTGATGTCCGATTGCACTTTGATGTCCAACTCTGTCATCACTGTTTCTATAGCTTGTCTTTTCACCTCATTCATGATTTTTAAACTCTTTCTCCTCTTTCGGTTGCACTTCACTTCCTCTGTCGCCTCTATCTTCACAATGTCCTCCACCTCCAGTTTGATGGGTTCTGACTTTGGTACAAACTCGGCAAGTCCGTCCATCTGCTCTGCGAGCAGCACCGCATCCGTCACCATCTTGCCGATGGTCAGTAGCCCCGTCTGCTCCGAGGGCTTGGCGGGGGGTGACTGGGGAGGGTTCCTGGCGGTGGCAAGGGCGGGGGAGGGCGGCGGCGGCATCCCTGCACTGCCCCGGGCGGGGCTGGGGGGCCCCAGCGCGCCCGGGGGCTCCAACGGCAGAGCGAGGGCCACCGGCGGAAGTGGTGTCGTTTGGTTTTTTATAGACCCCTTACTGGCACCAGTAAGAGGTCCAGTATGGACGTTTTTTGGACACGACTGCATTGGACATGGGCAACCTTGGTAAGCTGCATCTAGAACATGAGGAAAGTTGTGATATAATATGTTAAAACAAAGGAAGTTTACATTGTATGAATAGAGAGTCAAACAAAAGTTTTTCCCTCAAAGAGTAATAGAAGCTGCTATGAACTCCTAAAACGGTTTCTATATTTCAATCTATTGATAACCATTCACTTTTTAGACTACTTAAAATAGAATATAGAAAGAAGCATTTAGTTTTTATTAACTTATGTTATTTGTATAGCAATTGATTAGTGTCCATTAAAAATTAATGTGCACTCCGAAGGATGGATATTAAATTCTTATAGTTACTTAATTAGGCAGCCTTTTAAAACATTTTCTCAAGCACATGTTAAAATACCCTCCTCAAGCATCACTTAGGTACAATTCTTTGAATGTTTTCTCTGAGGCCTTTTTTTACAAATTGTATATGTCTAATACCTTTGTACCGGTATTGGAGGAAAACTCTAAGAGTTTACAATACTGTATACTTATTTTAAGAATATTTTAATGATTTTTTATCATGGAGAACCTATTACTGCTTTAAGTAATGCCATAACATAACTCGGTATCCTACTAAGCCTAATTCTGGATTTAGTAATTTGATGAGAGAGTAACAGAGTATGGAACTTAGGGTAATTTCTTAAGTGGAGCCATACATCTAGATTGGTAATGTTGATTGTTTTACTTTCAAATAACTACAATCACAACAAAAATACTTTGACACCAACAATTTGAATGAAAAAAATCCATTACTTGATGTGGACCATTAGTCTAATGAAAATCTTGCTCAAAACTATAAAAATGTTTGCCTAGTTAAAATTTAAATAAAATCCCAAATGTAAAAAAATAAAACTTTGTCAAATTTTTTATTGTAAAATACAGTATCACTGAAGAAAAATTAGCTCAGGCAGGAAGAAATGTATACTTTTATACATAATAAATTAAAAATCAATTAAATTTGATAACCAAATAAAGCTGTATTTAAAATATAATAAGTAATATATACGGATAATCTAGTCTTAATCAGCTAATGGGGAAGAAACATTTTTTAGATGATTGTCACCAAAGTTCAAAATTAAACAATAGAATTTGTAAAAAATATATGTCCGACTTTAAGGAAGATAATCCTTAGATATTTAATGCTTTATATGTTTTTATTCTTGTTTGTAAAACGGTATATATGTTTCTACATCAAATATATTGACCAATTGAAATCCTATATTCTAATACGACTAAGGTATATCTGTACATATGTATGTATGTATGCACATCTCATGTATGTTGTATGTATGTGGATCTCAAAAACAACTCAAATGATTTTCATCAAACTTTGCCAATTACTTAGTTCTGGGATAAAAAATAACATTAAATACAGGTCTCTGTGCCCGGAAAAATTTTAACTAATCTGTATGTGAGATTAAAAAAAATTAACATTCGTCTTGTGGAGTTAAAAATCAAAACAAATAAATAATAAAAAAACAGCTGACTCAACCGTCAAAGTTCAGACCATCACGTGTTCCAGTACAAACCTGTGGTTTTGCATTTCAGACAGTTACTAAATTATTAAATAGTACTGTAGCAAAAATAATTTATCCTACTTTAAACCGTACTTAGTACTGCTGATTATGAATGTTTTGACAAATGAAAGTTGTGTGAATGTATAAAACAACTACTGTAATCAATCTGAATAATTGCAACTGAATAAATTAGCACCCTGGCGAGCGGAACAAACGAGCTTGACTTGAACAAGAAACAAGCTTTTTGCACTTGACATTTTAGCGCACAGTTTTTAACTAATATTACTATAGAGAATGTTAAGTTTGTTGAGCAAATGCTCAGCCCGAGTTAACTTGGAGTAGGCCTACTTCAAGTTTATGGGAGTGAACTTAATTAAGATATAGGCTATATAGTGCCCGTCACACATATATAGGACTGCAATAATGACATAACTACATGAATGGTACTGCCACTGGATTGACCCTTCAAGTGTTGATAATTAATCGAAATATTAATATTACATTTTTGACCCATCAGGATGGGGTGACTCAATTTAGTGTAACAATCAACAGATAAACATTCATGTAAAATAACTTGTAAAATGTTCGGATGAAAATTGTTTTTAATTACTTTTACTTGGTCGAAATAACGCATCTTTTTAAATATTTAAAATACCAAAAACATGTTTTTTATAATCTCTTATCAGTGGCAACGACATTGTTTTGAAGTTGTAAAAAAAATCAACTTTAAACATGTCGAAAGTCTACATTTTTAACATACGTGGGTATAAAAAGACGTGCTTACAAAGAACACATGCAGAAGAAAGACAATAAAATCAGCAGTCGGGTGTAAAGTTAGCCTATTAGTGTATTTTACGAGTAAGCGACTGCAAACTATTAAAGAAGAAATACATCGAATGGGTATTTTGTTCTTACCGCTTGACTGAAGTCGAAGACTGTTTATAGCGAAATTGACACAATTACCCATGTATTTGCAATTCGTGATAGAAAAGTTCACTGATATATTTTTGAACCACATTTGTAGTTTGATTGTTACAACCGAATAAAATTTAACAGAACTTGTAACAGAAAAGAGGACATAGCTCGTCCAAATCGACACCGCGAATTAATATCGAATTAAAGTCAGAAAACTGTCACTTCCATTCCATAACAGGGAAATCAACACGGTCTCGACGTCAACAAAAAATGAGTACGTGAGAAACCGGTTTTAAAGGCACAGCCGATCTACGTTCTCGTACTACGTCTAAGCTATACGCGCGAACAGTTATGCGTAGAGAAAACCGAATGGATAGGAAAACTGTCAAAGGTAAACCACGCAAATCCACGAACTGGGCAGATCGAAGGACGAACTGGGGAAAGGGGAGAAGAATTTCAGTCTATGACACCAATACCGCGTGCGGCGGAAACGCACGAATTCGACCGAACGTATCCGAACTGCTCTCGGCAAACCGGTTCTTCACTCGGGTAGTTTTACAGAACGCCGCGAGGTCGCGCTGTAAATGCGTAATGACTGTAAACTTAATTACCGTGGGGGCTGATTTACTCCGCGGAACGAAATGAAAATGTTAAGAGGAGTAAAGTTTTAGAAAAAAGCCACTGTGGAAGAAATTTTTGTTATTAAAGATTTTTTACTAGGTAATTTCCCTAATAGGTGGTTTTATACTATTAATCACTGTAAAATTATGATAAAACTTCCAGGAAAATTGAAACATAAAGGGATGAATTAAAAAAGAGGATAAAATAAGTTTGTCATGCTGTAATATTTTTTTGGACACATAAATTCTAACTCTGAGGAGAGATATTGTAAAACCGCAACACCTTTTCCCTAATATCAAAATGAACACCCAGGAAAAGGGTTTTAAGTGATTGTAATTTTCGTTTTTTTAACGGGTAAAATAATATGTTAGCTCGAAGAGCCATGAATAGTACGAGTGTTTATTAATTGAGCCTTTTTACATCATTAAATAATACAACTAAATCAGTTATAAAAAGTCATTACAGTAGTTTGAAAGAGCGAAGTTCGATATGACAAGCACTGAACACTCACTATAATACGATTTGATAGTGAAGAGTAAAGATTTTTCTCTTTTTAGTTTAGGCCAAAATACAGCCTCTAAATACGGTAGGCTACTTGAAAAAATATTTTTACTTGGATTTCATACTTGAGTAAAGAAACAGGGTGATATTAATTTTCTCACCAATAATTGCAATTAATTGTCTTAGTGTTTTAAGTGTAGAAAGATAAAAATAAATGAACTCACCTATAAATAACCCCCTGGAAGAGGGCGAGTGCGTGGAATAGCACGGGGGTGGGGGGTCCCGCGCTGTAGCCAGGGTAGTAGGACTGCGGCGGCGGCGGCGGGTAGGGGTCGACGATGGGCGCGGGCGGTGGGTAGCCCCCCTCGGAGGGAGGGTACGTCGACGAACTCTGACCTCCCGAGGGGGCGGTCACCATCATCTGGCTATTGGACGGGGGCGGGGGGTTGGACCCGGCGTTGGGAGGGTTGTAGAACTCCTGGGGAGGGTAGTACTGGTGCGGCCCATACCTCCGGTAGGGCGCGTGCGGGTAGTGTCCCTTGGGGAAGTACCCGGGTGGGTATCCAGAGGGGGAGTAGCAGATGTCCTGGTGGTAGTGGGACTGCTGCGGGTACTGGAGACTACTGGCGGGCGGCGACGGGTAGTACTGGTAGCCGTAGTTGTAGGGTTGGCCTCCAGGAGGGTAGCGGTAACCGGGGGGAGGGTTGTCGGCGGCGACCACTTCCGTATCGGACGACTCCGAGGGCGGGTGGGGGGCGGAGGAGGGTGGCGGGGTGGGGGGCGGGGGTAGCTTGGAGGTGACTGAGGTCGAGGAGTGGTGGTGGTGATGGTGCGATATCAGAGGCCCCGCCGGCTGGTAGTAGCCTGCAACAGAGAGAAACAAGACATAGGTCAGTCATGTGGACATCACAATAGTCTACAAGAGCAAAAGCCGCAACAGGTGGGCTGAAAAACACAACAATATAGATAAAATCTGATTTGGCTGAGGAAACACTGTAATATTCTTTATAATTACAACAGCTATTAATTAACTGCCATTAATTAAGCTTATCTTAAGGTGGATAAAACATACAGAAAAACGACAACCAAAACAACAACAAAATAAAGAATACAATAAAAAAATTTAACAGTAAAAGAATTAAAACGAAGTAGCATTAAATCAACAGGATACTTATTACCTGTTCAAACTAATAAAGCAAAAAAATCTATAAAGTATATAAAAATAGGCAGAAACGATAAGGGAGGATATAGTCAAATTATAATTAATTGCGCTATTATTTCTTAAATTACAATAACCAAGTCAAGTAGATTTAACCGATCGTTAAAGTCATGATCTTGAATATTTTTAAATTAGGTCACCCACAAGTTTAAAATAGTCCTTAAAGGTACACCAAGTTTGTTAAAGCACAGTCAGTGCACACTATCCAATACTGTAGTAAATGAATTCAAAACGCCAATTAGCGCTTGGAGCACACATGGATAAGCGTTTTTATACAGTGATTTTTAACGAGTTCTTGAAGGTGATGGTACAGGATGTAAGAATCCAATAGGACAGGTAAAACACACGCATCACCACATCAGCTTCGTAGATTAAATCAAGTAAACCTAGTTCTATTTGGTTCGGGTTGTATGTGTTAATTGACTTGATATTTTGATTCTAGACACCAGTAGAGGAAGTTTAATCACTATAAAACAATACAATTGTCGAAAACCATGCAATTAAACGAAAAGTTGTTCCACGATTGCTTCTCCCTTGAGGCAGTTTTTGTCCAGCAATCCCGAACACTTTGCTGAGCGATGTGCCAGTAATTACAGATCACTTCACGAGGCCGAACAGTTTAGGGGCCAGAGACATGGGCCCAAATTCCGCCAAAAAGCGGCGCTCGTGACGAACAATTTGGGGCTCGCACGCGCGGGACCGCGAACCCAAAAACGGCCCCCGGGTCTCACAAGTGTAACGGCATTTTGAGAGCATCGCCCCGCGTTTTGCTTTACGTTTACCGTTAAGAGATTTGCGTTTGTGGTATTTTTCACTATTTTTAAAACTGATGTTGTTTAGGCATGTTTCTGAAAGTTTAATCCATGGGCTCCGGCTAATCGAAGATCGTTCGATTATTTTCCAGCTGAAAGTAATGCACAAATAAAAAGGAGTAATTTTTCAAAAGTTGGTTTTAAAACGATGATCATAAATAGATGGGGTTTGAAGCAAAGGTTTATTTTTTAATGTAGAAATGACAAGATATACTTATTTAAAAGTTTTACTTAAGTATCATTAAATAAAAACCGACAGTTTAGTAGTAAATTTTGTAATCGACATATAATTTAAGGTAAAATAAAATAAAACTTTGAAAATCCTTTGAGAACCATTGCTATAGAACACTTAATTCAAACAGTTTTTAGCCATCGCGTCTTTGCACTAATCTGCCATACTGAATTAATTAATTAG
Organism: Neoaliturus tenellus; assembly: GCA_030545055.2. Classification (NCBI taxonomy): domain Eukaryota; kingdom Metazoa; phylum Arthropoda; class Insecta; order Hemiptera; family Cicadellidae; genus Neoaliturus; species Neoaliturus tenellus. Next base: position 34,512,940 of record CM061537.1, read on the forward strand.
TTATAGTTAATTAGTATAGGCATTTCTATATATGAATGTTTTTGAATTAAACATTATGCAAAATTATGTGTGGTTTTGAAACTTTTAACTAATGTACCACCATCACTTTAGTATACATTAATACTCGACATACGTCTATTAGTTTATCCCACCTTAATCGAATGGCAGCTTTGCGAGAGCTTTATGGCTCTATAAAACCGTCGGTTTGACTAAAAAATCTAAATCGCGATACAGTTGGTCGGTTTTCAATCACCCACGGGTCGAAGATTTTTTGTTACCCCCCCCCCCCCCCCCCCCGTCTCCCCCATCATGCTGCCTGGACCAATTTACATAAGCAATATTAGTTGTTGTTTCAGTTCTACTGTATTGGCTTTTCAATTGTTCAGCTTTATGAATACTTTATATCAAACAGTATACTTTTCAGAAAGAATTAAGCCTACATGGTTAAAAAGTATCAGTTGGAAAATTGTGTTATGCTTCCAACATTATTATTAAACTTTGATATCGAAAAAAAATTTACAACTCGACTGCATCTTACGAAATTTACATAGTTTAGTTTACACTTAGCCCTAATTTCAGCTGGATTTTCTAAACAAATTTATTTAGGTATAAGTTAGTTTGAAAGTTTCCGTTTTTCCAGTTGTTGTTTTGAAATTCTTCAAGCTGACGCACTAGGGAAAAATCCTCCAAAGCAACAAATAATAGTTATATTTATTTTAAAATAATAATAATAATTTTATGTATAAACGACAACTTTTTTCAAACACGTTGGACATTGTTCACCTCTTTTATTCTTTCTCTGAGGGTTATTTATGAAAACGATCAGTTGGAAAGTACACAACCCTTTCTTAAACGGTATTCAAATCAAAGAGATTATTCACTTCTTCAGACCATTAACGTAATTAATCAACGCACGCCTCTGAAGGGAGCAGTTTAGTGGGCTTTCAGTGATCAAATTGCCTTCATCAACAACTCCCACTATAAAGGTTTATCGAGCAACTCTTTAAGAGTCATCTTCACCCCTGGGCCAGTAGCCCATTGTTGCGCACTCGGCAATGTTAACCATACGTCTTTTATGCTAAAACATGGTATTTTATTCCCCTGTTTCGGACGCCGTTTTTCAACCGATTTTCCTTAAACTTGGTACCGTAAGTGTTTAGTTGAATAGTTATATTAGGCCCCTCATACCTCAAAAGTTAGAAAATTTAACAAATATTACTCTCTGTCACGTTGCAAAGTAAATCGATCAATTTTCCTTAGTAATATTTGTTAAATTTTTAAAATTTTGAGGTATGAGGGGCCTAATATACAACTAAACACTTACCTAGTTGAGAGAAAATCGGTTGAAAAACGGCGTCCGAAACAAGGGAATAAAATACCATGTTTTGCATTAAAAGCCGTATGGTTAACATTGCCGACTGCGCAATAATGGGCTAATGGCCCAGGGGTGAAGATGACTCTTAACCGACTCGGTCGCAGAATATCAGGGGTTGTTTGATCGTTTGATCGTGTTCACCGCTAGATTGGCTTGTTGCCGATCAAAATTAACCGATCATGCAAGGACTGCCGTGACGTCATTGTTGCATTTGCATACGTGGTGACGCGGACAGCTGCGTCATTTCCAGTGACCGAAGCTCCATTTGCAATTGACTGGGTCTGATGGCACCTGCCAATCATTCCATTGTAGATAATTATCAAGTGTGCAGTAATTCCTTCTACAGAATCTGCTTGTCTTAGGGCCGGTTTCTCGAAACAAGTTTAAACCTAAAATCAAGTTTAAACCAAAATTGTCCATATGAATAACATTGAGTTAAACTAAGTTTAAGTTAAACGGGTTTGGAGAAACCGGCCCTTAGACGACAACAAAGCTACACAATGCACCGCAACTTACACTCATTTATTTCTATTCGCCTTAAAATATATACTGTACTGATAGCAAAGGCGTATTTAAGTGATTAAGGACATTATCTTTTCATATAAATCATAGCTATAATTTCGCATGTTATTGCCATCAGTATGAAAAATTGTTTGTCTTGATTGTATACAGCATGATTTTGCATGTTTTTGTCTTGATCACTAATGTTTTGCAGATTATAACGCATGTACATTTCGCTAGATTCTATTAACATTCTGCTGTGTTATTTGCAACAAGTTATTTTCGTCATTTGTAATTATATTATTTAAAAATATTTATCCAGATCTATAATGTATGTAATTGTGAATTGATACAGCCGTGGAGAACAAAATAAAACGAAATAAAATAAAACTAAGGGGATATATTGCATAGTCTGAAAAGGGGTTATATTTGTTGTAATCTTTTAAATTTTGAATTTGGAAAGGCTTTCGTGTTCCGCTATGAAAAGTGCAACTATACGTAGCACATTGGACTTAGATAAATTTATATATAAGTATTAAAATATACAACAATATTTCCAATGTCAAAAGCATGAAAACTGCAAAAACAAAGTTGAAAGATATCCCTTTTGTTCGCTCAGAGCTAAAACGAAAAATTTTAGTTCTTCAGATGTATAGATGGAAACTATTCCCAAAACTACTGGGTACGTTGGGAACATCACAAGAAAACTGTTCGAGCAATCAGATTACATAAAACTGTACCACAAATTTGAACCATACTAACGGTGTGCTACAAGTTTGATTCGGTAAACTTAAATACTTCTAGGCGAATCTTTGTCCCCGGTTGGCACACTATGGTCTATAACATTTAAGTAACAACTTTAAACATCGGTTTACTTGTGAACAGATAATTTGGCAAAGACATGGACAAAACGTGTATTACTTGCACTGCTGCCCACTTGACTGTCTGCTCCGGAATACTGTAGAATGGTCGACAAATCGCGCAGACAACCAACGAGATGATGAAAGTCCCGCGGTCGCGGTTTGGAAAATGTCCAGAAACCCAACGGGAGAATCCGCCGGCTAATGAGCCAATTGTCTCGTTTACTGCGCGAGTTGGAATTATTAATCTCGGAGCAGCGAGTAAGTTGAATTATTGACACCCCCTCTCTGTAGCAGGACCAACGAGGTTAATTCACCTTTGGGCCAGTAGCCCATTGTTGCGCAGTCGGCAATGTTAACTATACGGCTTTAATTCTAAAACATGGTATTTGATTCCCCGGTTTCGGGCGTCGTTTTTCAAATAATTTTCTTTAAACTTGGTAAGTGTTTAGTCGGCCCCTTAAACCTCAAAATTTTAAAAATTTAACAAATATTACTCTCTGCATGTGAAGTAGCAACCTGTTATTTTTTATCGATTGGGGTAAATCGATTTTCCTTAGTAATATTTGTTAAGTTTTCAAAATTTTGAGGTATAAGAGAGGCCAAATATAAGTATTCAACTAACGCTTACGGTACCAAAGTTAAAGGAAATCGGTTGAAAAACTGCGTCCGAAACAGGGGAACAAAATGCCATGTTTTGCATTAAAAGCCGTATGGTTAACATTGCCGACTGCGCAAAAATGGGCTACTGGACCAGGGGTGAAGATGACTCTTAAAGTAGATACATATAGTGATCAATGAGGTTTAAACTAGATATATAGAGTGCTACAAATACAAGGGCCTTTGTCCCCTGTTGATTGACGCCATTTACCCACGATTCCCAGCACTGTTTCCTTGGCAACCAATCTTGTGTTTACACTTCCCATCTGTTATATGCAATATTACCTACATCCGATGTTCCTATGGTAACCAATCTCAATAGCCTGCTCACAGACCATCAAATCAAAAGTGGCTTAAAAACAAACTAACAAAAATCAGATGTTTTTAAATTATACTCCGTGATTTTTTAAGCTTGTTGTGACTATTATTCAGAATAGCTAAAACTAGTAACCAAGGAAGCGAGGGTAAAGTGTGGAATGGTTGCCAAGGAAACGGCGGGAATTGTGGGTAAAATGGCGCTAATCACCAAGGATAAAAAATTAACACGTGTTTATCACTCTATATACGGTTTAACCTCGGTGAGAGTGATAAACACATGTTATTTTTTGTCCCTTTTTGATTTGCGCCATTTTACCCACAATTCCGCCGAATCTTTGGTAACCGTCTTGCACGTTTTACCTTTTTTCCATTCTATTTGTTACCAGTTTTAGATATTCTGATTGGTCGCAACATAAGCTAAAAAAATCACATATTATGCTTATAAAACATCTGATAATACCTATTCGTTTTTTCTTTTTTTGTTTTTTGTTTTTTTTTTTTTTTTTTATACTTTTGAATCAAATAAACTGTGAGCAGGCCATTGACATTGGTTACCATAGAAACGTCAGATAGCTGAGGGTAAAATGGCAAATAACGGATGGGAGAGTGTAAACAAAAAAACTGGTTACTATGAGGAAACAACGGAAATCGTGGGTAAAATGGCGCCAATCAACAAGGGACAAACTTCCCTATTTTTGTAGCACTATATAGTTTAACTTCGTTGAGTAGTAGTCAGCATACTGTTAGGAAAGACTAACAAACCTATAACAATTAACAAGACTAGACAATTAAGAACGATTTATTACTATTCAATTGTTGATGGGAACAACCCACTTCCGTGATTAAAAGCCTCACAGTAAATGTCATTTAGAGGAAAGAGACGTCAATGTATGCTCCTACAGTGCAAGCGGATGAAGAAAAAAACTGCACTGTTTAAAAATGACAAAAGGTTGGGAAAGCCTAATATTGTTAAAGTGAAAATAAAACTTTTCATAGACATGATGTAATTTGAAGGAACTGAAAGACGAATCATAGGTTCAAGAAGGGCGTGTCAAGTTGAAAACAATGTCAAGTCCAAAAGTTGATTATTATCTAAATATTCATAAAGCTCCACAAAAATCAGGGTATTATGAAAAGGTTGTTGAAAATAGATCAAGGTTGTTCATAAAAGTGTAACCTAATATAATAAATTTAGCAATTGTAGAAGAATATTCAAATTATGTTAATTCAATAAAAGAGCAGTTAATTAAATATAAATAATGAGTGCCCTATGCGTCCGAATGCATTTCTTTATAATTAACACGAATATTACACATGTTCTAATAGCACTTATCTAGGGTCGCTCTCTCTACATTTTACCGTAACCTCCTACTGCTTGACAAATAGCAACAATTGCTATCAGTAAATCACTAAATATGTCAAATATGTAGAAAAAATTATTACGACCTTAATAATACGGGTTAGGCCTACTTCCCACAAGAAACCCATTTAAACTAATTTAAAACGATCCAGATTAGTAATTAAAGTTCCACCAATATTTCACGATCCTTACCAAGTTTGGAAAACTACAAACAAACTCCAGCGTTTCAAGCCTTCGAAAATGACGCCAAAAAGACTGTCAACAGGTGATTTCAATAATCAAACAGCAAATAACTTTTCCCCTCCCCTTCTCCCACCCTCTTCCCCTTCTCCCCCGCCCCGAACAACGTCGTCGAGCGACAATCAGATTTTCCTACAATCACGAGTAAACCGTCTCCAATCTGTTTTCCGCCCGTCTGTTGACTGCTCACTTCTACGCTTTACGCCCACTACACAAATGAAATTGGTGGGCGAAACCGTTGAAATAGTTCGGCTGGATTGCTTTTACTTTATATTTTCCAGTTGGGCTTTTCAATAGTTGTAAATATGCCTCACTTCTGCATAGCATTTGAATATGCATTTCTGCTATAGTTTCTAATTTAGCTACCTCGAAATCATCGAGATTTGCATAAATTGCAACAGAGAATGGTTGGAAGTAGGCCTAAATGTAGCTATAGGCCTACATCCTTATTTTATTTCCTACATAAAACGGAATGTATTTCATAGTAAAAATACGCCAAGAAATTTGCATAATTTTAGGAACTGAATCAATTTAGAAATAATGTTTAAGGGTAATGGATTTATAGTATGAATCATAAACCTAAAATCAAGTTATCTGTACGGATAATTGGAGTAAAAAGTATAATCCTAAGAGATCTTCCTGAAGCAATTTACTCAATATAATAACAAGCTTAATTTTTTATTTTTGTATAAGGAAGTGATAAAATTTGGTGAGCGAAAAACAAAATAATAAATATCCAAATCATTTAAAAACTTATTGGTTAGTAAAAAACACCGATAGATGTAAATGAGCATTAGAAGTGATCAAAACAAAAGTAAGTAGTAAACTTAAAACCATTAAAAGCGAAAAACTATTTTAGAGCTAATAAAATTCCTGCAGATACTATGTCCATGTTGGTTTTATCTGGTTGAGTTTATGTATTGTTTAAATTGTTAAATAAACACTTTCGTAGTAATTTGATATAATTTATAATTCTACATAAAGAAAATAAATAACAATATCAAAATTATTTCCGAAACATATAGAAAACAAAGTAATGATAGTAAGATTACAGGATAACCAATATTGACTATGCTCGCCAGAGTAACGTAATCTTATCAATAATTCAACACTATGATGAACGCACGAATGACTCTGTCCAAGTAATTGATCGTGGCGCCGTCAGGTAGCGCGGCGGGCGCTGGTAGTTCGCGGTTTCTCCACCAGATGTCGCGGGCGTCGCCGCGCCGGCGCGCCGTCTTATCTGCACGGATAATCTGTGCTACTTAACAAGGCGATTGTAAAATTACCCCGTCGACAATATGATTATACGGTGTACATTACGATATAGCCTCAACACGAGCGGTAACTTTAACATTCAATATTTACATGGAAGCTGGGACGATAATTGAGGTTGGCACTTCTGTCGACTGAACCATCGGTAAGAATGTCATAAGTAGTTTTACGAGTTTTATTCTTTGTCTACGAAGTAAAAAAAAAAAAAAAAAAAAAAAAAAACGCAATGTGTATAGAATTGATTTACTATTTGAATGTGTAATCACCACCAGACTTTTGGGTCCTATTTAGATATAGAAGAGGAATAATGGTTTTAAAAAGGTTAAATAAATAATTGTATATGTGAAAATAATCTTTAAATCTAGTCAATAAGAAAGACTTATTGTGACTGGAATATGCTCATGTTATCCTCTTATTTAATACTTATCGCTGTCTTACCTTATACACTAAAACGCGCACAATTTGCATTGACAAACTTGTTTTCTGCAGATTTTTTTTTATTTATTTTTTTTTATTGAACACCGTAAGGGGTTTTGGCCACTAGAAATCTATCGGAGGAAATCTATCGGAGTCCCGTCTAGGAAAAAATCAGGTTTCCGTCCTACAGCCCTTCAGCTAATAGCAAAAATCAGCCGATAACTGTAAAAATAATCCAATGTGTTACATCTTTTACCTGTTTTTCAACAAATTACTGAGATACGAAAGAATAGCCCTCTATAGCCTGGCGAGTGAGCGAAGCGAACGAGCCTGGTCTGAGAAATTGATTGAGATTGACGTTTGTTACAGAATATAAGCTGGTCCCCCCTGGTACTTGTACACTAAAACAAGCAATGTTTGAAAGGGCTAAATCGTTTTCCGTTCAAGAATTTTTTGTTTTTTTGATTGGGGATTTTGGTCACGAGAAATCGATCGGAGTTGGTCCCAAAGGATGAAAAAAATCCGGATTTCGTCCTAGTAGAGCCCTTCGAAATTCCCATCCTTAAGGAGATTTTTGAAGCTAATAAACTGAACCAAACCATAGCTGATTATTGTAGATATGCGTTGTTACATCTTTAACATGTCATTTAACAAATGTATACTTAAGTGCAGCACCGCGTTTATAGGCTGTCGAGTGAGCGAAGCGAACTAGCGCAACCACAAAAGTAAGAGGGCAAGTGAGCGGAGCGAACAAGCATGGTATGGAAAAGGAAACTGACGTAAATTTTACGGAGCATTAGCTCGGTCCCCCTGGTACTTTATTATACTCTTACTAATATTTATTTTCTCCATAGAGAGAAATTGTAAACTTTGTGGATCGCAATGAGAAAACGCAACATTCGAACTCCTAAATGGTTTTGTCAATAGAAAAGATGAAGTTATTCCATCGTTGATGGTAAAGTAATAAATTTTATAGCATAGAGTAAAATAATAAATTTGATAGCATAGTTAAAATCGTGAAGTACCAGCTATGATACAGTGTGCCCCGCAACAACGGACCTAACTCTACCAGTTTATTCAGAAGGCAAATATAGCCCTGCAAATATACATTTTACTTCTGTCCGTCTGTATTTTTAAGTAATCCATTAATTACAACTTTTTAAAGCGATCTCAGTAACGGATCAGAAACTTCACACAACTTTAACGTAGGTAAAGACCAAAATTCAGATGAATTTTGATATTTCTTTTTACGGTTTTAAAAAAGCGGCCATCTTAAAATTTCAAAGCTAAATATCTCGAAAACTAAAAATAATTTAAAATTTTACGAGACACAAAACAAGTTGTAAAATTTAACAACCTAACCAAAACTACCAATGTTACCAAGAATGAATTACAAACATAGAGGGGTATAAAAAATTAAAAATCAAGCAAATGTGCACTGGCTTGCATAAAGCGTGTTTCTGTAAGAAAAAGTTACAATTTATCTCTTGTTAGTATAGATCGATGATGATGGTGATGGCCATCTTGGTACCTATTTTAAGTTAGACAGCTAAACATTGCAATAAACATTTTTTTAAAAAGATATTTAGCTTTAGTAAAATTCATCTTAATTTGTGTAGTAATATAAAACAGTTATGCCAAGTTTCAATTCCTCATAACTCATATCACTTAAAATGTGAACAGATAAAGTAAAAATTACACAAACAGATAGACGAAAAATACAGATAAAACCCACGTTGTCTAGGACTCATGTTATATTAAAGTTTTGTACAACGGTTAAGGGACACCTGTACGTGTACACCGAACTTGAGCTGCGCGGCAGGATCCGGAAGCGCGTTATACAAGCTGACATTTGGCCGCAGTCAGCTGATAATTAGTGTGAAAGTTATCCAGACGTATCGCAGAGCGCTATCTCGTGAGCGCGCAGCCAACCTTTCACCGCCTCGCACTGCCTACAGCGCTACAGCGCGCCTATCGGGAGCGATGTCACAGACAGAGATAACGGGTTGGCGCTGGTCGTCTAATCATAAAGAAATATTATTGTTAGGCCGGTTTTATGCACAGCGCGACAAGCGACACGCGACAATCTGGATCTTAATTAGACGACCGTATGAAAAATTTCATAAAATCGGTCACGCGTTTTTTTAGCGCGTTTCTAAAAAGTTGGTTAGGGAACCCCATTTGATTTGGGTTTTTATTGCAGTCTCCGTTGAGTTGATCAACTTACATCATGGACTCCGTGGCTTTGTACTCTTTGAACAATTTTTTTGTAAAAAACCGCAGAGAAAAAGGCGCTGGGATTTTTCCACACGCTGTGTGATGAATTTAAGAGTGACAGTGAGAAGTTTTTTTCGTATAAACTTTCATTAGTTGTAACCAGACTAGAAGATGTCACATTTGGTGGCAGGATTGGCTTTTCTCCCAGAAGAAATTATAGCAATATCATTAAAGGAAATCATATGTGAGCTTGTGTCGCGTTTTTCCGAACGCGCTACAATAAATGTCAATCCATACTCAATGTATTTAGACTATGTACTCGCGCGTTGTCAACTCCTGTTGCGGATATTTTGGAAACGCTGCAGTATACTAGATGCTTGTCACGCGGCATAAATGATCCCATTTAATTCATAGCACTAGGATCGCGGCGCGACCAACCTAGATGTCGCGTGTCGCGTCATGCATAAACCGGCCGAGATTGCCAGAGTAAATTGTCTGTATATTTTGAAATGTCGGGAAATGAATTTTTACATGCATAATCGCACTGAGATTGAAGCTTTGATCATTTTCCACCCAATCCAGGTTTATTCAATGCATTATTGAAAATTTTCGTGATATTATTTACCGATGGGACCTTCGGTTCCATGTGTCTTCTGGTGTAACTTTTTCGAGAATACTAGATGGATAAAATAAATGAATTTCATTAAAGGGTCCTAATATAAAAGCATTGATAAAAGATCAACTATAATAAAAGGGATTTCTTTGACTACTCAATTTCGACTACATGGTAGGCTCTATTGATTGTAAATTAATTGTATACAATGTTAATAAACATTGTATACAATCAATTAGAATACCGTATCATACCTAATTCCAGATTCAGGTTAATTACTATCGATGCCTTCAACTGGCGGCTGTGTAAGATAATTTTCCTTTGGTTTCACTTTAAAGGGTTTATCATAATGTACATAGATTTGCTTATCCTATAAGGACTCCATGGAGGAAATCTCCGTCTTCCAGCGCCGAGTGACCCCCAGGGTCATAGAGGAGTCCGAGGTTCGGGCAGCGAGGACTAGAGAACAGACCGTCACGCGACCCGAAAACAATTACCAAACAATTACCAGACAATTACCCACTTGCCGGCAAGGCTGTAGAGACACGTATACAAGTGTACGCGATGGGTCTATAGTACAGGTGGTTGCATGAGACGTGAGACAGTGTACCAATTGCGCATGCCAAAATTGCCTCAATAAAATAGGCAACACTAGGCCACTCGCCACTAGAGTGCAGCACCGTCAGTCAGCTGTTAGATCTTGTCAGGTGCCGTTCGCTAAAAACATCCTAAAAACATTGACTCAATAATAGTCAGTGAAACATTGGATTTGAATCAACTGAATATCAAAAACTGTTTATCGTTATTCTTAATTATGGTTCAGCTGTATTGTATTATTACTTTGAGGTTTTTCTAACATGTTTAATGGTTATATGCTACGGATATCAAAGCTAGGACAATTTGGCGAATGTGCGCAGCCAGGCCAACCAGGCTAGTACACAGTTGGCTGCCCCTCCCACTCCTACTCCATACCCCTCCCAGCCCTCTTGTTCCCCTCCCCCATGCGCGGACTGTCTCACGTCTCGTGCAACGGCCTAGTCGGTCCGGCACCTACTGACGCACGCTAACCCAACACACTTGATCTTGCTTGCAGGTATCCTATACTATAGTGTAATACGAGCAGCAGTGTCTGGGGCGATGTATAATGATCTCGAAATCTATCGGGTACATTTTGCTTAAACTTTGCATTTGAGAGTGGTTTGGTCCAAAAACAAGTTAGCCTCATCGTCGGGAAAAATCGTTTTTAGTCTAAAACTAACTTTAAAAATTGTAATATTTCAACATTGGTCTTATGGGTTGCCATCAAGGCAACGAAATAACAACGAAAGTTATAAACAACAATAATAGAATGATACTTTCTTGTTCTAGATACATTGCTTTCAAGCATTGGTTTGTAACAGCTGTCACCTATGAAAAGTTATAGTTGACGTAAACTTCAAAGGTTTGAAAATGTTTTGAAAAGTTTGATTTTAGACTTCATAGAGTTGCTACAGTAATGCACAAAGAGTTGGATCCAAAGGCTAAGACCTGAGAAAGTTAGACGAGGGCTATTATATAATGTAAATATCCGGACAAATTAATCAGATGGTCTTTTCCGTAACAAACCCACACACCTGATCTGATCTGTCACACTTTCAGTCATACTCACCTACTAATGCAACATATAGAGTGCTCGGTGTATCAAGAGGAAATGTAAGAAGAAACTTATGTTTACTCGCTAATATAAATAGAATTACTGTGAATAGACCTACAAACAATATAAATCTAATTTTATCATTCTACACGAAATCAGCCTGTTTCTTTATACTGTAAATGGTACCAAAACATTCCCTTTTTGTCCAAGAAATGAAAAATTAGCTGGAATATTTTTTAGCTGGAATATATTGAACTGGAAAGTAAGTTGTTTTTGAGTATTATTTATTAATTTTCAATGCAGAAGAGTGAAATTCAAATGTTATAAAAAGCATTTTTGTAAATAACATAAATTTAAACACTGTATATTACTTACTTTGTAATTACCTTGAAAATATTACTTTATAGTTAATGTTTTTAACGATTAAATGTGTTATTCCGTAATATGATAAATAAACGTTGTTCATCACTCTGAGAAAAGTGTCTTTTTAGTGCTTAAGCGTATAAAAACTCTATTGCACACTAAAAAGATCCACTTTTGCTCCTAGTGATGAAAACTACTGTATTGTTATTAATATTAAAGTTATATTCGATTCAAGCTTTTAGTTTGTACAGTATTACATTTTTTTACTAGATATTCAATGCATTATTAAATACCAAACCAGCTTAATATGGAATGCAAATTAGAACTTTTAGACCAAATTATGTCAGGTTAAACATAATGTTTTTAAATAAACCTTAAGTTATAGTCTACTGTACTGTATAAGTTAAATGCTGTAAAGAAATCAATATACTTTTGCATCAAAGTAAATTGCACTTAATAAGGAATGTCATATATTGAATATGTATAGTAAAACAGTTTTTCATAATGATAATCTAAAGTTAAACAATTTATATTCAAATCATAATAAATTAATTAGCAAAAAGTAGAGTGCCTCCTGTGAGGATCGAACTCACGACCGCTGGTTTACAAGACCAGCGCTCTGCCACTGAGCTAAAGAGGCGTTGAATTTCCCGATAACTCTGGCCACAATTGGCACCGTTCGAGCCGGTATCCTATACTCTTACACGAGCAATGTTTGCTTGTTTGCTTGTTTGCTTGCACAATTATCTCAAAAACGGCTCCGACGATTTCCTTCAAATTTTGGAATATGGGGGTTTTGGCCACCAGAAGTCGATTGGAGCTGGTCCCATAGCTGGGAAAAATCCGGTTTTCGCACTAGAGCCCTTCAAAGATCCCATGTTATCCTTATGGAAAGTTTTTAACTGAACAAAAATCAGCTGATAACTGTAGATAAAATAAACCAATGTGTTACATCTTTAACCTGTGGTTTTAGGAAAATCATACCAATGTGCAGCAAACCTTCCGCCTGGCGAGTGAGCGGAGCGAACGAGCTTTGCGTGAGAAACGAAAGTAATAATTTTACCGAGCTTAAGCTCGGTCCCCCTGGTACTTGTTTATAATCAGCTAAATTGGCACAATAACTAAGGTGTTTACAACCTGGTTGTTTTGTTAGTGCAATTATTGTAACCATCGAGTGAGTGAATTTGTATTCAGAAGACCAGTGCAAATTGGTTGAATAGGCTTCTTTTATAGTAGCACAACGATAACTTAGGCTTACTGGCGAAATCAACTAGGCCTACTAACTGTAACACATCTCCTAACATTTTAATTTAAATGTATTGACTTTTTACTTTAGCAGTGAAAATTTAGTATATTTAATTTAACTAGTAGCCTATACTTGTTTAATAACTTATTTTATAAGGTAGGCCAATACAAGAAAAATAGAACCAAACATGATGATTTTCAATTTTACTAATTATATTTATCTAAATGGAAAACTTAAGTGGTAGGTTACTACACGTCACTAAATTTACAAGAATTATTATCATTGTATATCATGTAGTGAAACACAGTAACACAACTTCATATTGAATAATGAATGATTCCATGAAGGTTAAATATTTGTCACGAATAGAACGTAATGATCATCTTATTTTGAAACGCGTCACCGCCAACAGTCAAGGTTTATTCAACGTTTTGTTTTATTAGGGACGGGGAACGGACCTCATTCAAACATTCTATGTAATTTGTGAGCGACCTTTTCTTACATTGGTAAACCCCGCCGAATTAACTCAACTACGGTGGTTAATATGGTAACGAAATAAATTAACATTTCAAAAGCAGGAGCAGGATAAATAATAATAATTCGAGAATCCTTCTTACGAGCAACGTTTCTCAATTGGTAACATAATAGCAATTATAACATTTAGGTTAGATTACTTTAGATGATCAGTTACCACAGGAGAAGAGTTTCCTTCGTGATGCATTTTATAGATTTTTTTTAATGAAAAACACATACTTTTTGGAAACGACAAGCCTTTAGTTGTGTATAAATACTGTATGCTAACCTTTCCGAATTCAAAGAAATAAATCCACTACCTCAGAAGCGGTTTTTGTAAACAAACCTTGACCGGAAAGAAAAGCCTCACGAGATATACGACTAGAAAGCGCCTGGGGGAGAGGCTCAGCAGTGGCGGAAAGAGGTTAGGAGAAATCAAGAGATGAAAGTGGCGCCAAAATCAGAACGGCGGCAAACGGTGCAGTTAGCAAGGAGCATTTCACGGTCAAGAGGCGCATTAATGTCGGTGGGGGAGGGGTGGGGGGGGGGGGGTGGACATTAACATGCGCCGAGTGTACTGACGGTATGGTATTGTGTGACAGAGATGGGTTGACCTTGCACCAACGACCACGGAAAACATATCTGCTGTCAAGAGAGACGATGGAATTGCGGTATCTTCGATCGGAAATGCAGTATCCATATTTTCGAAACCCTATCGATACTAAATATTGTGATTTCGTAACATTAATTAAAACAATTGAATCTTTAAACTTATCTTAGACTCTAAAACAAACACCGTTTACACGTGAAATTTTTTCCGTCCAAGGATTTCTTATTTGATGTTTAAAAATGGGATTTTTTTGCCACGAGGAATCGATTGGAGCTGGTCCCTAGATTAGGAAAACCCCGGTTTCCTGCATAGAACCCTTCAAAGTACCTTTGGTATATGTGTTGGTACGAGTTAAACGAACGGTGTTTTTTGCTTCTAGGGACCTCAAAACGAAAAAGTGTCATCGTCCACGACTTAGGTCTTACCATGAGACCTACGGTGATAGCTTCCTGCCAATGGGAAATTCGCTGATAAGCTTAATCGCATATTTTTTATAATTAAACTTCATAATTACATAAGTCGAACTTCTTTCAAAAAATGTCGTCACACAACAGTAGATTAAAAAGATAAGAATAACGTACCAACTTAGCACAACGCACTCCAAGATAACAACACAACACAAACCGTCATAACCCATTGTCCGTATCGCTGACTTAACCCGCCAGTTTTCTCTTTCTTTTGAGTGACTTTGTTAACCCCACAAGCGCAAGATAAACTTTACTTCCAACTTTTGTTGGATGGGCAGTTTAACTGTCGTAATTCCAACAGTTCAACTGTTGTATTTACGACGATTAGGGACGGCGATGTTTCGGCAACTTGGAGGGGAAAAGTTTGGTTGTAAAAATAACATATGGGGAACAACAAAACTCGTACCGCCCCTCCAATACAACTAAGGAAGTACTTTCGGACCATTCCTATACTGTGGAAACTTTCTAGAAGTAATAAACTCTTATTGTTATGTAAATTCTGTGTGCTGATCATACAATGTGTTTTCATTGGATATAGGAAGATTTTCAGTTTTTAACTTTTAGCGTAAAACAAATTACAATGCATTTTACGAAATTATAACTATTTGTAAATTTGCCTCGTCAGTTTTTACAAAAATAACAACCATCAATTTGCACTTTTAACAAAGACAATTTTAAGTGGGGCTTTTCAGCTGTCAATTGTACCTATACTTTCAACGAAATTAACACTTCTGTCTAATTTAATGTTTTAGAATTTCGGTGATTAATTACTGATAAATTATATAGACATGTTCCTTGCTGTGTTAATATGTCTGTAAACTATTCATAGCTCAAACAAGGTACCATGTACTGTACCTAACTGAATGTCATCATAGATAAACTAGATGTTACTTTGATTAATCTTTATAGACTATTTGTACATGGTTTTACTAGTAATAATTTGTATATTAGTCGTTGAATGATATAAGTAGTTTAGAAATAAAATTTAACATAGTTTAAAACACATATTACGGTGAGTTTAACACAAAAAGTGTGGTGGCTATATTAAGTTCCACTTTGCACTGCTAAAAAACATGAAGTTATAGTAGATGCCAAAATTAGAGAGACTGGAGGCAGGTAGTCCTGGCCCGTCCTAATCCTTTGTTGACAAAACATCCCCTATTGTAAAGCGGCCGGCCGGTTCGGCACCGGAATGCCGCCAGGGTCTCGGGGGATTCTCAGAATTTTGGCCACTGCCTAAGGTGTAAATCCTATTTTGTCTGAGTATTATCCCTTTTTAAAATGGTAATTAAACATCGTAGAACTATGATTCAAATTTTGTTATAATCTTCTAATCAACAAGCAACACATAGTCCATGAATTTTTATTGTACGTGCATTGGTTTGATTATTGGATAATTGAGGCAGTGGCCAAAATTCTGAGAATCCCCCGAGACCCGGGCGGCCTTCCGGTGCCGAACCGGCTGCCCGCGCTACAATAGGGGGTGTTTTGTCAACAAAGGATTAGGACGGGTCGGGACTACCTGTCTCCAGTCTCTCTAATTTTGGCATTTACTATAAATAAGTGTTTTTTGTCGCGCTTTTTCGTCACAATTATTGTTGTTGAAAAAGATTATACGAATACAACAAAAAACCTGATATTGAGGAAGCATCGGTAGTAGGATCCAGACGTGAAAACGTCTCGTTAAAAGTCAGTAAAGAACCTCGTTCTGCTGGAGCCGTTAGTTTTGATGTTCCTCAAAACGGCCGTTACATAAAATAACAGTTACATAAAAGGAACAGTTCCAGTCCCACACGGCACGGGAAAGCTGTTCCTGGCGAGGTGTACCGGAGCAATTACATGATTACTTTAACTTTCCCCATCTCGATGGGTGTAATCGATGGATCGAAATGTAGTTATCGGTAAACCGGTTGTAATGGTTGGTCGAAGTGGATGAATATTGAATAATGATTTAATCAATTTGGTCTGCAGTCAACTTCCCAAACATCAAGATTTAAATTGCGTTTACGACTTAAAATCGATAAAATGAGATGAGTAAAATTGGTTGTACATATTGGCGAGAGGAAAGAATAAAGAATACCCATGATTAAATAAAAAAATGGATGCGTTTAAGTCTGGTAGCTCATTATATTTGGTACATTTTGTGACAAGAGATAGATGAAAGGCCGAGTTATTTAAGAGTCTACAGTGCCCGTAACCACAAGACTAATGCTAAACTTGAAATGTAAGATACGCTTTTAATATTGGCCGAGAAAAATTTATCTTTAGGCCTACGTCATTTTAGAGAAAATTTTAATAACTGTGACCATATGAAATCAACAGTTTTATATATTATCCTGATTGTTTGATTAATAAACAAAAAAGTATTCTCGGCATTTTTTTCGAAGATGGGCGCGTTTTTTACAGTAGTTTCATCTCATAAATTGACTTATAATCAATCATGATTTTAAGATAACAAAAATACGAATACTTTTTACCAATATCAAAAGCGTAACGTACGTCTCAAATTTAACATTAATGTGGGAATAAAAATCCCAGTCGGCGAATAGGACTACTGCAGACTAAAATTATTGATGTTGTCTATAATTTCAACCTGACTTACCATATCGTCTATATATTTTTACTTGTATATTAAGTCACCATGACGTAGGCCTGCTCGTATTAAGTACAGTATTACTCTATCCTACGGACATTAACTAGTACATTTAAGTGTTTTGCACAAGCGGTATATTTTATGTAGGTAAGTTAATTTTGAAATATATTAGTATATGACAGCAGAAAGTCTTAACGCATAACATGCACAAATCTATGAACGTAAGGACCGAACTTTAAAAACACTGAAATATGAATAATTAAAACTGTACAGATTCTGAAAAAAATTATTCTAAAAAAAGGCTAGATTTGTTCAAGCCAATATTTACACATTTGTTATAGAATTGTAGAATTTTTAACACTGGCTGGGTTTAGCTGAGTGGTTAAAGATATATTATGATAAGATAATGGTTATGATATATTATTGATTCCAAAAGTTGTCGGCTGGATCCTGAGAATAGCTAATAGTTCTTTAAAGGTTCGATTCCGAACCCAGCTGCCATTTCTCATTACGCTATCAATTAATGATGCTTTTTAACAACTGATCGATGTGATAGTAACAAGACTGGGGATTGGACCATTCAAAACGTTAAAAAATGCAACTGGCGTTAATAGACACAAAATAAAAATAAAAAATAGAAAGCTACCAACTTTTGAAATGCAAAACATTTGCTTCGGTGATAAGTAACGCGTTTTTTACTCCAGAGTTTAACCTTATTGCCGTAACACTCGGGAAGAACCCCCCCCCCCCCTACCATGTAGGTATTCGGCTTGGAGGACCAATAAGAAAATTTTGAGTAGCCTATCACGAACTATATTTTTCAACTAAGACACGACACAAATTGATTATAACAAAACTGTAACCTAATAGCCAATTATCAGGGCTTGATATCAAATCAACACTCGCTCGTGCCGCGGCTCTATAGCCATCCCAGCCACACGGCCCCTTTACAGCCGTGATGCTCGGCGTTAGTAATATTTATGGGGTTATAATTGTATAACGACCCCACAATATATCCACAAGAGCCCCATAAATCTACGGCCAATCCGGTAGCGGCGGACAGCGCGCCGCGCGGCCGGTGACGGAAGCTCTGCGTTTCAAGGACCTACGAAGGTGATCCGCCACACCCGCGACACTTCGGTGGTCTTTGTGGGCTTCTCCGGTGTCGATAAATAACATGAAGTGGCAAGGTGATCAGGGCCACGGGAAGTGGTCAAGACTGCAATGGGGTAATTCAAGGGTCGGTGTTGGGACCGATGGTTTTTCATAGTTTTACATTAATTATAAAAGAGAACGTCATTAAAAGCAGAAGGAATAGAACATTGTTATTTGTACCGATATAACCTACCATTTCGTCCAAATGCTATGCTTAGCAACTGAATATAAAGTTATAAATCTGCTAAATGGGAAGTACCATCAATGAAATCCACTACAGCCTCAGGGCTTGTTTATAGACAAAATCACGTAGAACCTAATGATCAGTTTATCTATTAGTTTAATAATGCAATTAACTGGATAAGTAATAAAACTGGTGGTTACAGTGTGGTCACTCACTTTTAATTTAACGTCACTTATGTCTATTCTATTCTATTATAGTTTCATGTTCTAATTTTGTTAGGCTAAGTTTGCTAATTTATTAATTTGATGCTCAATCTGTAAGTTCCTGCCACCAATTATTCACTGTCACTATTTTTATTAATTAATTTAATTATCACGATACATGTATTAAAATGAATAATAAATTGATGTTATAATTGTTATGACTAGTAAATGCATGTAATAATATGCTTAATGATAAAGTCTCTATGTCTTATTGTTGACCCAACAGTTGGTAAGAAGTACACCGACACTTTATATGATAAAAACAATTTGTTGTATTGTATTTAGTGATAAAATCGTTTCACATAATCAGTAAGTATTTGTACTGTCCAATACAGCCTTCTACAAGTTTGTTATAAACAAAATTGTTCACTGCGCAAGCCTAATTTGTTCATGATTTATGCCATTTTCAATGTGGTCGTGATGAAATCCAATTGAGCCGAACTTGCAATGATACATGGAAACATAAGAAAGCGTAATGACGGAAAATATACATAATAGTATTCACAAGTAGTTCAATAAATCAAATGAGATTAAATCGTTAATTTGACTAATGCTTGACCTCCACTCTCTGCTGTTTTCCTCAACGACGTCCTTGGCTCGGTTTTGGAGACGTCCTTCGGTCCTTCGTCCAGAATGTCATTTGCATAAGCAACTTCCGCGAGCAAGACAGCCATATAAATTAAGTAAAGAATTCTCACCACACCAAAGTCAAATATAATGTTGCATTTTTAGTGATAGAGGTAAATTTAGAACTATGATTAGTTATCAATTGATGTTAGAAAGTTAATTCACACAGGTTAATTTAGTAACGAAGTTAACTCATTCAATTTCCAAACGTTTTATACCTTCAAGAGGACTATTAGTTTAAAACTACGTGTATACAGATTCAAACTACTAAAACAAGTTGGGTTAAGTTTAAGAACAAATCAGAACGTTACCATCAAAGATAGCCGACAAAGGCCGTGTTCGTTACTATAGTAGGCCTATCCGTTGCGGCGTATTTTTAGCATATACTACAATGTAATCAATGACTATCTACACGTATATTCAATGTTGTCGTTCCTCTTTTAGCTCCACCTTTTTCCTATTAATGACGGAGCTTCCACAAGAAAATCAAAATTCAGGTTTTGTAAATTGGAATGATTTGTAATTATTTTTAAGGAGAAATTTCCAAATTTCTAATTTGGAAACCTTTAAAAACATCAGCTAAAACAGAGAATTCTTTTTTAGAGATCTAATTACGAGTGGAACATTATTATCGACTGGGCTGAAAACAACTACTCTGAGTAGGCCTATACATCAAAATCGAATCTGATCCTCAGCCTGAGACCACCGACTAGTAATCCTACCCTGTGAACCACCGCTGCGCAGTCAGCGGCGGTGCCGCGATACTGCGCATGCGCGGTGTATCAGAGCTGCGCGGTCCGTTATGAGAACGTGCGCGGTGGCGGCGGCGGACCATCTCCGTCACGACGGCGCGCTTGACACTTCCGTGCTTCCGCGCTCGGCGTCTGCTCTGGCTATACCAGGAAGGCTCGCTCAATAGCGAGCGTCCCGTCGTACAGCGCCACCGGCTTTGATAACTGACGGGGGTAACATCAGAATTGTAACTGAGGGAAGGCAGGGCGAAATGATTTGTTGTTTCCAATGGTTTGTTTATGGTCAATGGGCTTGTTTCCATAGGTCGCTCGTAAGGACTCCCATAATTAGAGAATGAAGGAGTCAGAAACTAAATACAGTAGAACCTTGATAGTTCAACACTTTGTGGACTTGTGTCTAAGTATCGAAATGTCGAACTATAGGGAGTACATGGGAAATTTTAACATAGGGAGTATAAAAATCATGAGTTTGATGTAGGAAACACTAAACTTGAATGAAACGATAACTTTATTAAATTTAAACATAATCAACATTCAAGTCATTCGCCACTTGGTATACATTTTCCCCAATGTCAGTCTCCAACATCTGGACACTGTCCGTAGTTTCTGACATATCAAGTTGTCACGGATAGTGTCGAACTATAAGGAGTGTCGAACTATTGAGAGTCGAATTGTTGAGCTTCTACTAGCTAATGGGTTGAAAAATATGTTTAAATGGCTCTCTATCTTCAAAGTTAATTTTTATGGATGGTCTTTCAAAGTATGAATGGTCTTCTCCTTCTGTTTCCCTTTACCTAGTTTGTTTTAGTTACAGTCAACTAAATTCACAATTCCAAAGATCAGTCTTATTTTCACAGAGGTTATTTGGAGGACATTCAATAAAACATACCTTTTTCAAACTATAAATCTCAGTTAAAATTTTTTGGTAAAAAGTGATTTAGAAAATGTTATGGTAAAAGGTGGTTTAAGTATTGTTAATACATAGACTATAATTACAGTATTCAAAAGGTTAGTTCATTGCCAAATATTTTCGTAGGACAATATTAAAACGAAGGCTGTTTCATTCATTTACATACACAGCTGAAACCAAAAGAAATCCCTTATTTTCAAACACTTCTCACAACATTAAACGAACAATCAAAACAAGACATTAAAAATATATTTTTACAACATTTAAATCCCTTGCTAAAACATAATGCAATATTTACCTAAGAAATTCTACAAGATATTTATGTTTTCTCCTATTTCATGGCAGAGAGAAAACTCACAGCTTGCATAAATCAGTAGTCTACTGTATAATTGACTGTTGAAGGATTATTTCGGGTTTCGGGTCGGCTTCTATTGTCTTGTCACAACAATGACGTCAGAGAAGCCTATTTCGGTGGGGGGGGGGAGGGTGACAATACTCCGAGAGTTTCGGGGAACCTCGACGACACTGAAGTGTTTGTAAACTTGATGTGACAACCGTAGAACTTTCAAACCCTGTTGATGAGCCGTGACGACTGACTCATGGGAGGCTGATGGAGATGCGTGGGAAACGATTAGTAGGGGGAGTAAGGAATATTTTAGAAATTTGAAGAGGGACTTGTTCCTTGGAGGATATGCTGAACATAGAATGAACAGTTAGCCGAAATGGAATTTTTTATTGCGCAAGGAAGTCCTTAAACAAGTATCAACAGATTTTAATAATTTTTGAGTCATTGGCTAGAGCTTGGGTTGAAGTTGTTTCTGTATAAACATCTAAGAATAGGATAAATTAGCAGTTAATCTAAACGAAAGATCCAACAAGTACTTAAAGTTTTTTTACTTCTGCTTTTGATCGACAATAAGACATTGGCAAGGAAATTAAAATTGCAGCACACCAGCCAGAGCATCTATTTGTGCATTCCAAAGAGATTTTGTGATAAACCATGTATCTGTTAATACTAGTTAACTCATTGCATATAAAGCGGGTGAATAGTTAAAAGTATACAATTATACATGAAATTGTTGTATCAATATCCCAAATTAGTTATTTTATGTTTTATAGTTTGTGCGTTTCTACGCCAGTGGCATTTCTCAACGTTTTTATGGGGAAACGGTCCAACCGGTCTTATTACTATATTTTCTATAACTTCGACCAGTTCGATAGCATCATTAATTAAAAGCCCAATTACAAATTAATGGCAAAAATGGATCCAGAATCGAATCTTTAAGCTAGATTCCAACTTTTCTACGATTTTGCCGGCTAATACCTTTGAATTCAAAGCGAGCACTTTAACTACTCAGCCCCCCATCCAGTTAATAAGTTATCGTGTTCGATTTCGAGCAAAGTATTAACTTTCAAGAAAAGGAGTGATTTAGCGTGTAATATGGATGAATGAAAGCCTAAAAAATTGTTGATGTCAATTATAAGCTAATTTAAATTTGTTATTAAATAAAATTGCTACTTTAGGATTTTTGCTGACAACCTGTCTAGAATTCTTCCTGTTTCTGCATTTCTACATATCTTGTTGAATTGTCTATCAAATGAACAATGTTTAAACTTTCTTTTATATGGGGAGTTAATGTGGTGGCCAGTTCAAAACGTACCAATAGTTATACATGGTATTGGTTTGTTCAAAACGTACCAATACTTATACATGGTATTGGTTTGTACCAATACTTGTACTTAACCAATTCTTACCAGTGTTTAAAAAAAAAATTGAAATTTATTTATAACTAACTAAACTATGTTTTGTTAAGCCTACATTGAAAATAATAAATGTAAAGGGAAAAAACTTGCTTAAATGTTACAATAATTGTGGACTGCAAATGCACCCGTTGTTTAAAAGGTGTAAACAAATAAAAGGTAAGTAAATAAATGTGTATAAACATTAAACAACTGCAATTCTTGTTGTGCAAACCGTATTGTTCAATTTCTCTGCATGTTTGCAAAGCACAAACTGTGCCATTTACGTCCATTTGGTTATGATTTGTCAATACTTTTGACTTTTGTAATGATCATTACTGCCATTTCTACGAAGTTCTAAGCCGTGATTACTTCTCATAGTTGTACCTTTTACTGAAATCTGTAAAGGGAAACCTTGATAAAAAGAATTTCAAGGAACCGAACCGAAAATATTTTATATCGAGGATTTCGTTACAGTGAGGTTAAGTTGGCAGGAATTTCGCTATAGGCTCATCGACACAGTCAGCAGTGTATAATTAAATCACCCAGGTGTTAAGAGCCACCCACTATCCACCGCGCAACGACTGTCTAGTCTAGCCTGCCGGCAGACCTCCGCTATCAGTGACGGCGGCGCGAGATGGCATCTAGTGATAACGACTGCACCTGTCACCGCGTTATCTTATCTGTGACACCTACGCGCCTCCGCACTACATCCACGGCACGCGAGAGTATACAGTTCTAAATCCACCTGTGAGATCGATCATTATTGATTGGTCCATAAAGGCCCGTATTATACTGGGACACTGTGTTCGGGACACTCTTATTAACATAGAATCAAATAAGAGCTATTACGCATCGAGACACTGTGTCCGAGACACTAAAACGGTGGCCCGGACACAGTGTCCTAGTAGCCTATAATACGGGCCTAACTGTAATCAACTGTAACACAATATGCATGTTAAGTGTTTTACGGTACTGTATACAAAAATAGACAAAGAAACTCATTGAACCGTTATGGCATTTGAAATGTCGATTATGCTACTCCTAAGTCCCCTCCAAAAGTTATAGCTTTAACCAACTTAGTTTCCACATGTGATGGGACCAGATGACGTCAGATAGTTTCTAGCATGATTGTTCGAAATACTGAAAGTTGAAGCCCTGTGAGAGGCTAGGATCACCTGCAATACGGATTTCACAAGTCATTCTGGATCCAAACCTAGCGTGTTAAGTAATTAGTGTTAACCGGCGAGCACATGTATTAATGCTCCTAAGGCTCCTGTTACACTACGGTGGCCGGCCACGTCGCCGGCGACATGGCCGGCCACGTGGCCAGCGTCGTGGCTAGCGACTGACACGGTGGCTGGCTACGTCGCTGATCACCTTCGTGGATGCTTCATGACGTTTTCAGTTGTAAAGATGCCATTGAACAGTGATTAGGCCTATATGTTGTTGCTAGCTCTCCTGCTTAAGAAAAAAGAAGAGAAGGAAAAGAAAAGTGCACGTTTATCCGATTCTGTGTGTGCCTAGAAGGAGAGAAGTTTCTTTATACTATACTTTGTTCAACAAACCGTGCAATTATGAAGCAAAATATTTTTAAACTATTTCAGGATGTCAAAAAAACATAATTTTTTAATTACTCGATTACGAATAACTTTACAATAGGTAGTTATAGGTCACTAATAAACAATCACTTAACTTATAAACCACCGTCTGTACACTGATCAGTCGCACTGATGTTTTGGTAAAAACAAGTGATACCCAACTATCGAGCGCATGCGCATCGACCTGCGTGACTAGCCACGTCGCCAGCCACCGTAGTGTAACAGGCTCCCGTATAACCCAATGTTAAACAGTGCCCCTTGACTGCGCAGAGCAGCCACGGCCCGCGTCGCCGGCCACCGTACAGTTGAGAACAGCCACCGTGTCGGTGGCTGGTTTTGTGATCCGGGGTGGCCGTTTTTCGGCACGTCGCCAGCCATCGTAGTGTAACAGGGTTCCATTTGATTCAATGGAAACACCTGCCCCTGTAGCTGGCCACGTCGCCAGCGACGTGACTGGCCACCGTAGTGTAACAGGGGCCTAAGCGGTTCATCCAACGTCTGGTCTCGTGATTGGTTATCGCCACCCGGTTAACAATAGTTAAAGTTTGGCTTATCAAACAAAAGTTATGTTGACCGGCAAGCATGAAAAATATACCTAGCCTACCGGTTGCACTGGGGTGTTAGGAAGTTAATAAATACCGGGTGGTAGAAGGATAAGAGTTCAGTTCACCTCGAGCTCTCAAGCAGTTCACTTCGATCTCCAATCAGTTCAGTTCACGCCAAGCTCTCAGAGAGGACACTTCACCCTCTATACTTGTAATAGTTGAGTTTTTTCCCATAGCAAATCAGTGTTCATCTTACATGAGAATTGCAATACAGTGTTTCCCATAATCCGCGTGGTGATTTCGATCTCCAAAACGACTGATCGAGGAAAGACTGGTGAGGTGCTACACGCTTCATGTGCAACAAACCGCCTGTGAACGCCGCCATCAACATCTGAAGTAGACTTCGAGGACGCCATTTCCAATTCATCGTTTGAGCGAACTATACTAACCTAATCTGGTATTAAGTGGGAGCAATCCGCCGTCAGCCCTATCTTGCAGCGGTAATTCGATGGAGCAACTCGTCGAGAACCAACTTCACTCCTCCGAAGGAGCAACTCAACGCAAAATGGAAAGATAAGACTTAATTACGTGTTTAATTTAAATATCATATATTTATAAAACTTGTACTAGCCTAGGACTAAATTTTGGGGGAATTACTGATCACTGATTCTAACTTTTAAAAATAAATTAAAACATATCTGAGAGCTCTCGACTTATAGTAAGCCAAATGGTCTAATTACTGATTTAGAAATTTAAGTAGGGCTATGTATTATTAAATTAGGTAGTCTAACTTGGTTTTCATGTTGTAAATAAATGTACGTTTTGTTCAATTATTTGTGTTGTTTAATGTCCTTGAGTTGGTCAGTGGTGAAATAACTTAATAATATCCATGTTGTGAGTAAACCAAAAACTCTCTGGCAACTGGGTGAGATTCAATTTAATCAGTTAAACGCAAATTACACTTAAATTATTTAATTTCCAGTAATTAAAAGCTCTGAGTTGGGCTAGCAGGGTTATTATGTTAGTGACCTTTATTGTGTGATAAACCCCAAGCAAAAAGTTGGTTTTCAATAATTAAATCATATCAAATTGAAATTTTAAATTAATAGCCATCACTCAATAAAGGGCACGTAGCACACAATACTGAAGTTTCGTCTCAGTTTAAAGATGATTGGATAAAAGAACATTTCACTTGGCAAAATTATCATTTACGTAACAATAAACATTTTTCCCCAATTTGAAATAAAATCTATAGAAATTTTATGTTGTTATGAAATAAAAGAAATATTCTTAAAACGCATTTTTAAGACATATTTGTTCATAAGTATTTTTGGAATGGAAGTTTGCCCCGTGTTAAAAACTGTTATGGGTTCTAAAAATTGGAGTTCGATTATCCATAGCTCCCTAACCATGGTTTTGGTGAAAAACGTCAAATGAAAAAAGTCTTAAAATTATATATTGAACTAAGAAATTACATAAAATAGGGAATTCGTGTATTAAAATTTTTAATTTTTCGAAATTTGAAAATCACCAAAGTGAACAAATAAACAGTCGTTGTTTGTTGCTAGTTAACTTTTTCAATTCTCTTATCGTGTTCGAATAAAGAGCTGGCACACTTACAATAGACTACATAAATCACTCTGTAGAGAGTGCGTGCCGCGGCGCGTCGTATAAACTCAGATGTAATGTAATAGCAAGTTACTAGCATAACAACGCGGAAAACGCAATAACGCGGAAAATGCTCCCACCGCGGGATTAAATAAATACTATTACGGGTAATGGCAGAGATCGCACGACACGGCGCTATAGACCGCGAGGTAAGCTGAGAATGGGGCGGGGGTTAAAAGAGACTTAATAGTTTGCGAGATTGAAATTCAGTCGACTGTCGGTAACTCAACTCTCGATAGCTCGATATCTTCGATATCTCGAATTATTTTAAACCCCTTGAAAAAACCTGAAGTACCTATGCCATACCATAAGAATATTTTGTCCCATAAGAACAATGTTAAATTTGAAACAATACATTACTGTGAGTTTGTTTTTCGTCTGAGAATTACAAACTTGATGTCATTTTAAATGCCACCATAGTGTCCTTCATTTAACGTGATAGAAAATTAATTAAAAAAATCATCTACTCGAATAACGAATTAAAAAACTATGTACATTAACACCATTTTTAGACCATGTTAAACCATTTTTAGGAGGTTTAATAAAACATTTATCCACGTCATATGAACCGCCATACCATTACTAATAATGTAAAGTCAGCACCCTGTAGTGATGAAATCTTGACTCAAATGGATTCTTTGTTTAAGAAAACCTTAAATACTCGATTAGTTATTTTAGGTCTTCCTTTCAGGCGTGATCAGCCTAAACTAAATGAGAATATTTCTTTTATAAATGAACAAATTTCAAAGGCTGTTTCAGGAACTGAGCATGTACAGTTTTTACCATTAGATTCAGTTTTTAATAGTCACTTTTATACTAGATTTGGGTTGCATTTTAACATCGCTGGGAAAAAACGGATTGCTGATCTCATTCTGAACCATGTAATGCCACTATCCAAATCTCAACCCATCCAGAAAATTCCCGTTCACATTTCTTCCTCCCGCAATAGTTTTCCACCCTTGAGACCTTTGAATAATAACCAGAGTCATTTTTTAGGAGCAACATTTTTACCAACAACAATTCAATCTTGTTCAAACCCCCAAATGTGGTACCCAATATAGACAACAATACAGTGCTTCGAATTTTACATCAGAATGTCCAGGGGCTCATTTCTAAGTTCTGTATGTTTGAGATATTCACTGACGTCATGTCACCCCATGTAATTTGTGTATCGGAACATTTCCTTCGTGAAGACGAATTTAATTCCTTCTCTCTTCCTGGCTATACAAATGCAGCTGGGTTTTGTAGATCTAGCATGGATAAAGGTGGAGTGGGCATTTTTATTAAGGATTCAATACCTTTTAGAAATGTTGATGTTAATAAGTTTTGTGTTGAAGGCTTTTGTGAAATGGCTGCCATCAATTTTGATTCTGACAACATCTCTCATTTCTTACTTGTTGTTTATAGGCCACCACAACTCACGATTGATAGTGTTGACCTTTTCCTCGAATCTCTACATGATTGTCTTGATTTATTTTCTAAGCGCAATGTACGAATTTTGGTAGCTGGTGATTTTAACATTGACTTGGCTGTTGAAGACAGATCTTCAAAGCAACTTGTAAATTTATTCTTATCTTTTGGCTTGAGAAGTACAATTTTTTCATACACTAGAGAATTCAATGGATCTAAAACCCTCATTGATAACATATTTTGTAACATTCCAACAAATATGGCAAATAGTGATGTGTTTTTTTTTTTTTTTTTTTGAGGGAGAGGCGGAAAAATGCATTACGCACACAGGTGGCCAGCCTGTAGTGTGGGGCTCCCCTAAAAACGGGTTTACCCACTAAAAAACCTCCTCTACTCTTTAGGAATCTAACCTGGAATTGTTTATCACATTACGTCAGGCTAGGCCTAAATTTGGCTTACGCCCGTCGGGCTCGCTCCTTATCCAGCCGCTCTATCAAGGGATCTGGGCCACTTCGCGGTCCAGATCGGTTTTCTTTTCCAGGAGGATGCCCCGGACGAACTGTGACAAACAATCCCAGTTGCCCTCATCCTCCAAAATCTTTTGGCAGACCGAGTCCACCGAAAATGCACCAAATATTTGTGTGGCCTCCAGGCGGGGCCCTTCCCAACGGGGACAGCGGAAGAATGTGTGTTCCGCATCGTCGGGAACACCCGGGCAATAAATGCAGTCCGGTGAACCGGTCTTTCCCATCCGGTTCAGGTACGACCGAAAATAGCCGTGACCTGTCAAAAATTGGGTCAGGTAGTAGTCCACCTCCCCATGCCGCCGTTCCACCCATGGTTGGACCTGCTTGATAAGTCGCGCAGTCCATCGTCCTCGGGTGTCGTGCTCCCAGCTGTGTTGCCACTGCTGGAAGGTTCGGGAGCGCTCTTCTGTTCTTGCCGTGTCCTTGCCGATCTCGCCTTGTCTCTGATAAATCGCTTTCCTCTCCCCTGCCAAGAGCTTGACAGGGATGACTCCGGCGACCACCAGGACGGCAGGCTCGGACACTGTCCGGTAGGCGGAACACACCCTGAGCGCGGCTTGACGCTGAACCCGGGCGAGTCGCAGCCTGTAGCACTCCTTATCTAGAGCGCCTGCCCACACCTCTGCCCCGTAAAGGAGCACGGACTGGACCGCGGACAAAATAGTGATGTGGTAATTTCAGGTATCTCGGACCATCATGGTCAGGTAATGAATATCAAGGTGACTGCTCCTACTCCCACTTACTCTCCAAAATTTACAGTGAAAAGATTTTTCAATGATGAAAACATTAGAATTTTTAAGTGTCTTCTTAGGAAAGAAAATGGGATAGTGTTTTTGAAGCTAACAGCTTAGATTGTAAATTTGATAGTTTTCTGTCCACCATTACCTTTTATTTTGAGTTGGCATTTCCTTGCAAGAAAGTGAGAGTTCATGGGAAGAGATCATTCACTAAAGTTAAGTTTGATTCTGCACTTCTTGAACTTAGGGAAAATCTCCTTCGCCTTCATTATGTAACAAAAGATTTTCAATCATCGCATCCAATGAGGAAATCGTATCTAGATCTAAAAAAGAAATACAGGTCAGAAGTCAAGTTGGCAAAAGCTAAAAAGGTCTTGAATCATTTGGATAGATCGGACAATAGAACAAGAGCGGTTTGGGATATCATTAAAGAAATGGTTCCTGATAAATCATCATCATCTCACAGAAATTTCACACTCATGAAAGATGGACAGCTAACAAATAACCCTGATATTATAGCAGACTCCTTCAACACTTTTTTTTCCAGTGTGGGTAATTTTGATAAGACTAATATAGCTTCTACTCATCTTAGTGAAATTCCATGTACCACTTCTTCTCTTTACTTGTACCCAACAACCACTAATGAAGTCATCAGTGTTATAAACTCACTCAAATCCAGTAACTCCACTGGTAAAGATGGCTTTTCTTCTAGAATAATAAAGGAAATATCTGAGTCAATTGCTTATCCGTTGTCATTTCTTGTCAATTTGACTTTTGAACAGGGTTCATTCCCTTCTGTTCTGAAATCAGCAGTTGTGAAACCTTTATTGAAAAAGGGAGATCCAGTCATCAAAGATAATTATAGACCCATTTCTTTAAGTTCAACATTTTCTAAAATTCTTGAAAAGATCTTCTTAAATCGCTTGAATCCATTTTTAAGCTCTAATGACGTCTTGTTTCAAAACCAATTCGGTTTCAGGAAAGGATTTTCAACTGTAGACGCTATGTATAGTTTCATCTCCAATGTTTCTAAAGCTCTTGACAACAAAGAAAGTGTTTTCGGAATTTTCCTGGACTTAAGCAAGGCTTTTGATATGGTTGACCATAATCTGCTTTTGCAAAAACTCCATCTAATTGGTATTAGAGGGAAATCAATGGATTGGGTGTCATCTTATCTCATTGGTAGAAAACAGTCAGTGGAAATATCTTTTACTGATAAAGACGACTGTATTTGCAAGCACCAGTCTGAGGAAATCGAAGAAATCGAAGTTCGATCTGGGGTGCCCCAAGGATCGGTCCCTTGGA
Organism: Neoaliturus tenellus; assembly: GCA_030545055.2. Taxonomy (NCBI): domain Eukaryota; kingdom Metazoa; phylum Arthropoda; class Insecta; order Hemiptera; family Cicadellidae; genus Neoaliturus; species Neoaliturus tenellus. The sequence continues at coordinate 34,543,625 of CM061537.1, forward strand.
CCAGTCCTCTTTTGTGTTTCATCTATGACGTTGCCCTCAGTATTCCAGAAATTGATCTGTGTTTATTCGCTGATGACACTTCCTTCAGTGTTTCCAATAAATGCCGAACTTCACTTGAAATAGATTCATTTGTCAAATGTAATACACTTATTCAGTGGTTTAGCGATAACAATCTTCTCGTCAACACAAATAAGACCCAAATCATCGATTTCAATTGAAACTCCCAAATGGGTTGTTTTCCAAGTCAGTTATGATGATTGGGGACAATGAGATTGAATCTTGCCGCAATCTAACTTCTTGGGACTGGTTTTGGATTCGGACCTTAAATTTTCATCCCACATTGACAAAGTGTGCAGGAAATTAAGTAGTGGTATTTTTCTTCTTCGTCGTCTCGCCTATTTCGCCAGCATAGAAGTTCTCATGTCAGTTTATCATGGTGTGATCCTTCCTCATATGACTTATGGTGTTGCCATTTGGGGTGCTGAGACAGAGAGGCACAAACAGATTTTTCGCCTACAAAAGAAGGCACTTAGGTTGATCTTTGTTTTCAGAAGTCCCAATCATGTAGAGGTGTTTTTTCTGAAAATAATCTCTTAACTTTTCCTGGTTTGTATATTTTGAACTGTCTAACTTTTTTGGCAAACAACAAAGACAAATTTCACTTTAAGATCAAATTTCCTGCTATAGTTTCCGTAACCAATCTTCCATAACCATTCCTCGCCATAGAACAACCATTTTGAAAATCAAACCTATTACTCCTCCATTACACTTTACAATAAATTACCTCCCAACCTAAAACATGTTTCAGATGCATTTAATTTAGAATCAAACTGAAACAGTTTCTTTTAAAAAAAGAATACTACAGTGTGCGTGACTTCTTGAATGATGATTTTTCTTTTAGTTATGAATATGTTTATGCTTTTGTATCATCTCTGTCGATCACTTTAGAATGTTAAGTATTTTTCATTTATTTTATTCTGTATTGTGACTTGTTGTCAATGCTATAATTATAGTCTTATGACAATAAAGATATTTGATTTGATTATGGTGAACATATTCAAGTTTAATGCGAATCCGATGAAAGATTATCGAGATAAAGTGTTTCAAAGACACCTATGATTAACATTGTTGAAGGGACTGAAAATCAAGATTTCGGAGGCACTGCAGACTCTTTTAAGTTCTTTAGTTTTGTTGAGCCTAAATTTTTTTATAGATCAAATAATCATTAAACGAGATTTTCTAAATATATCTTTTCTTGAAAACAAAAAATTAAAGTAATAGCTCCAATTACACCATTTACAGTACATACAAATCAAACAAGCGGGACGGTAGTGCCAAACTACAAAGTAATGGAAGTACTCTAATAAAAAATGTGATGAAAAGTAAACCTGGAAAATGTTCTGTAAAAAATCATTCAACAATAAAAAATATAAAAAATGCGATATGCAAAATGAAAACATTCAATTTGAAAGTACAAAAACTCTTACAGGCAACCAAAGAACTCGAAAACCTTTCAAAATCAAACATGATAGAAATTACAGCCCTCTCTCCATCATTCTCCCCTTAAAAAAAAACATACAAATTTCGTGTTGTCATCAGGAAACCGCCGAGCAAGGTGTCTGGGCTTATTAGGCGTACGTGAGGTGTATAATATCATAATGGCGGTGTCGGAGGTGGCGGTGGCGCAGCCGGAAGTGAAGATAACATCTCTCTAATCTACTTCCGGTTGCTAACAATCCTCCTTCAGAGTTGTCAGAGGCTGGCGTCTATTGTACCTCGCATTGTGGTCGCTCGGTAACTAATTTTTGACTTGTTCTGATTGTGATTCAGTCAGAGAGGACTATATTAGGACTAATCGATATTGGTTTTTGCATAGAATGTAATGACTAAATCCACTATTGTCACAACGAAATGCTGTATGCCTATTTTATAATGCTATCGATAAAGAAAGTTTTACATTTTCGGTATTTTTAATTACTTAGTCAATTATTTTCCCAAAATGTAGTTAGGCTACACCTTATAAATTGCGCATAAAAATTAAGTAGTTTTTAGAGTAATTTTATTAATTAGATAGATTTAATACCATCTAATTAAATTAAAATTGTAGCAAAATCAAACATTGAAACAGTTTATCGTTGATTAAATTTTAGAAATAATTGATTCTAAAATTTAGGTGAAATAAATAATAGGCTCTTCCCTGTTGCAATTTTGCAACTATAGTGGCGTTGATAAGAAAAATTTAACCATCCTCAAAGTAAAATTTGTATCTACATTCATTGAGATTTGGGTAATAGTATTTGAACGAAAGCGTTGAAACACCTTGCAATCACATTTATCAAATTTATTCTTAATTATATTTCTCGACGGAATTCAGTCACCAAATTGCACAAAATTCCAGAAATTTATTCAAATCACACAATTGATTATTTAACCGATTCTAAAAAATAATCTGTTATTCTTTTAAGTCGACTATCACATCACTATCAACGTAGCGGAGTCTAGCGGTCAGGTCAGGTGATGTGGCGGCGTACCGTTTGCTGTAGGTGTGAATAAATTTGTCCACCGACGCGTGCCCGGAGCGGGGCAGCGGAGCCAAATTGCCCTTTTGAGTGAAATTAATCACGCCACACAAGCCACTTTGTTATTTCACTTTAAATATTTAATCGCCCCGGGAATTGATTATTTAATTGGAAACTGTTGAAACACGGTTAGGGGGCGGTAAAATTGAATTTTGGCCATGTTGTGGGGATATTTGTTGGAATTTACAGTACATTAAATTTTTTTTATTTAGTTTTATACTGTGTTTATTGTGGCTATTGCACCTTTCATGCATGAAATTTAATAAGTCTGAATATGTTTGACATTACTTCAAATGAGTTTTCAACATGTTTTAATAAAAATAAAATGATTTAATATTATTATATGTTTGCCAAAGTAAAATAAATCGTCAATTGACGTAAACCCGAAATTATATCCGACCAGTACAACACTCATAGAAGAAAGGCTTCCAGAATATTATTTAATCTACAAATATTTTTGCATAAACATGTTTTCCAATGTGATTTGACGTGATGTACATAATTATTTATAGTAACAGGTTTTGTAAAAAAGCCTTAAAGCGATTAGTAACATTAAAGCGAAACAAACAGTGTTTCGTGAAAGTACGGTAGTTCTAAGATACGGAGTTGAGTGGTAAAAGAATAGAAAAAAAGCTAACCCAAGTTGTGAAGTCAAGCAAGTGGGAATCTCCGAATGGTAACATATCAACAGAACAAACATGCTCTAGTGTATTTGCGTTTGTGATCTTCAAAAGATTGCATCCCTCCTCGACGACATCTGCCATCAAACCCTTCTCTTGTCGCTTTAAAAAGTCGGTTCAAATATTTCCTCCCTTCTGATTTTATACCAATCAATTTCGTATCAAGAATTTGTGAAAAATGTAATTTTTCCGTGACTCATAAATCCAGACTTTACGTAAAATCGGATCGTTTAATGGCACAATTAACTGCTATACAAAAAATTATGGGTTCTCTTGACACTTAATTCTACCAAAATATTTGACATTTGCGTTTTTATCTAAGAAACGGGTTTGCCCTAAGGGGAATTTTGATTGCGCAACTTGAGGATTTTTATTTTGAAAAAATGAAAAAATTATAACAATGGAAGATGCATAGAAGATGTATGTTTTTCTAGCATGGGACGTTTCATAGTCTTCCGGAAATTGCATATTAAATTCAATGTACGAGAGTAAAATTATTGACAAATTCATCCAAGACGCTAGATATACAAATTCATCTAAGACACACTCATGTAATTTTCAGCCAGAACAAAACGGGGGATGCACCATTTGGAGGAAACGCACCTCTGCTAAGAAAATGGACTACTGTAAGCCTTATGATGCAAATAATCTACAATTAGAAGATTTATTGACGATTGTGTAATCGCCAGGCAGTAAGGCTAACCGAAGCGCATCAGATAAATGGGAGGGCAGTGGAGTGGGAGGGGGTGGGTGGGTAGAAACAGCATTAGTTGGCAGTAACAGGAGTGATGTATTTACAACGGAAGTCGTGCTCGGAGTCCTCAATTGCGGGATCACCTTCCACAGTGGAAATAACACAAACTGCTGCTCAAACGGGCGCGAAATTGCTTTTTAACATCTTAACAATCATTTATTTAACTTCTAAACAAACAAAAACAAGTTAATTGCGGATAAAATATCCAATAGTTATATGCCGTAAGTTAAACATAGTGAAAAAAATTTGAAAATTTAAAAACAGAAAAATATATTCCGTACAGAAGTACAATCATTCTCTTCCAACCATTGCAGCAATCATTCTCCATTAGCCTCTTGCAAAAAATTCAAGTCGTCCTAAACTTGAAACGATCAAAGCGATAAGAGAGTTTGGACATACAGTTAACAAAAGTACAGTAACACTGAATTATTGTTTCCTAATAACTTATTGTCTTAAGTTAGCTTAGTGCATAACTTTAAGTTATTTCATAACGTTTTGTAAGCGACATGCTTTAGAGGAGAAATTTGTGCAATTGGCGAATGCAATTTTATCGTTTCAAGTAGAAAATAGTAAAATGGATAATTTTATTTGAAGAGCGGTGCAAAAAATACTAAGTTACATATGTTTCGCCATTTTGAACTGGAAATGGTAGGTTTAACATTGATTTTGTCACGTGCCGAAAAAATTTTTGCTATTACTGTATTACTTTCTGATTGTTTACGTCGTTTACTAGTTGTTAAAAGGTGATTTGGCTTAGGTTTCCTATAGACATGATAAACTTTAAAAGCCCCAAATGGTTTTAACCGTAGAATATCATATAGCGTTAACGGGTTCAACACGCGACGACGCTCGGCGACTTTATAGGCTGTGATGGTTCGGCGCGAGTTGTTTACATTGGCGGGAGACCGATGCGACGGCGCGGCGCGTGCCAACAGTGCTACACTGGCCCTGGCAGCGACGAGGAGCGGCGTAGCCTATATGCTACCATGGGCGTGTGAGTAGAGCGAGGGACATAAACTGTAGGTATCAGATACGGCGACAAACTAACGGACTTTCTCCGTATCGTACATCGGACCGAACATCGAACATCACACCGTGCAGGTAGGTAAATTTACTCCCCACTTTTCCCCGAACAAGACATCGGACTGGGCATCGTACTGGACAAATTCACCGAGCGAGGTCGAGGAAAGGGGGGAGCTTGAGTGAGAACGCTAGAGGATGTGGTAGATAGGGGTGAGCGGAGGGGCGTTCCATCACAAGCGTTCGGGGCGACGCTCGATATGGCGTACGGAGCAAAAATCGACCCTGATACACTACCGTACACCAGACCGATCTTGTCTTTGATGCTAAGCCTGAAAACACCTCCAGAGCGCTCGCCCCGACGTTAGGTACGATGTCTGATACGGCGTCCGGTACGGGTCTCGTAACACACTACCGGACTTGCTCTTTTCGTCCGGTACGATGCTCGGACCGATGTACTGTCTGGAGAAATGTCCGTTGGTGTGTCTTAACTGAGACAAACTCTTCCCCAGCAATGAATGGTAAAAATTGATATAGTGGCGGTACTCGACAACTTCATAGCTTTTTGTGGACGCCGCAAAACAGTGAGATGATAAACAGTTTGATGTAAACTAATTAAACTTGAAGGAATTAACTGTTTACTAGACAAGTGACGAAAGTGGAGTGAGGAGGGCGGAAGAGCAGAGCGCGAGGGCGCGGAGAGGTCAACTAAGTCCAAGGGCAAGCGTGAGAGCATGAGGTCCCACAATCAGTGGATCAGTGCATGCGGTACGAGGGAATCTCATTCATCAGGAGCAGATGAAACTTTTTACGGCGGTTACTGAACGACGTCTTTTTCATATTTGAAGGAAAACTGTATTATGGTTATACACTTCAGTTTAACAGAGTCTAATAATTTACAGATTGGTATTTTAAACAGGAGTGATTGACTTGAGCACTTGATCTACCTCAAGTGTCACCGTACTGTTTAGTTGTCGTGTCGGTTTAAAGGGCCGAACGCTCAACAAGAAATTTTTTAACTATTAACACCGACTTATTAACAAAACTTTTTTAACGAAGTAAAAGGGACTACAATGTAAGCATGTTTATGGTGACAAGATAGTAATATTAAAGCCCCGTTTACACGCTCCAATATATCGGTGCGATCTGATCGGTACCAACCATATCGTAGCGATAATCGGAGTGTGTAAACGGGAGATCGTACCGATATATCGAGGTTGGACGAAAAATGAAAATTTCATTTTTCTGGCTAGATTGACAACGATATCGCAAGGTTGGAGCGACAGGTTGGAACGTGTAAACAGCGCTCCAACTTAATCGATGCGATCAGTTCTGTAGTTGTAAACGGAACATCAATCTCCAATTAATCCCAACGATATTTTCGTGCAATCAGATCGCACCAATATATCGTAGGGTGTAAACGGGCTTTCAATCTCCAATTTATCGCTCCGATATATCGGTGCAATCAGATCGCGCCGATATATCGGAGCATGTAAACGGGGCTTTAGTATAATTTCATTTGGGGAAAAAACCAAAAACGTACTCTATAAAATTTTCAAAAATAGAGAAAACTTCAAAAACACTAAAATATCAAATAATTTTAATAAATAAGTATTCAAAGGTAAAAACAACGGAAAAGTTAATTAAATCAGAGAAAACATCGAACATTAATAAACACACAAATTATATCAACATTAAGAAAATCAAATACAACTAACATAAAAAACACAAAATAAAATAAAACTTACAGAGCGGCCTACGCTGGACACTGCAGCAAGGCATGTCTATCTCCCAACGATAGTTACCTGCAATGGAAATCAACAAATAAAACACAAATCCAAAAATACAAAATAAATTAAACAATAAACAAAGCAAAGTAACAACAAAAAATAATTTCAAACAAAACGAGGAGTACACAATACTGTATATCCAATAAAACAATAACATAAAAAGTGTATGCCATTTCTCTAGACTAAGAAAAAAATGCTGTTTAATGTAAAAACGTCGTGGTGAGGATAATATAAAACTATTATGTACTGCAGTTCAGGGTAATAAATAATAATTTTACCATAGCTGGTAATTTATAATCACTTACATGCATGTTAACGGTTTTTATCACCGTTCCTTGTCATAATTGTTTATTAGTTGAAAGTTTTGTTGAAGGTAATTAGTGACTATTTAGGAATAATTTATTACTAATTACGACGAAGGGGAGGAAATCATAATTAGTTGCCTTGCTTATTAAAGTGTAGCATTTAAATTAGTTGGGAATATGAGTATAGTGAGTCGCCTGGGAAACTGTGTTGAATTAATGTATGAGGAGATTGACAAGATTTGTATGGAATAGTATTCATTAGTAGGGAGAGTTGCAAGTCTACTAAATGATTAAATGAGTGACATTCATAAAAATTTTCAATTAATTTCCAAACACATGAAAACTACGAAAGCCCGGTTTTTTCAGTTTTTCTATCACTAGAGGCCTACAGTATTTGAATTCGCAACAAAGACATGGCTATGCCTATTCAAGAGTTGACTTTACAAAATTAAAAAAAGAAGAAAATAAACAATTATTGTTTGAGTGCGGTTACTCCTTAGCTATAACTTTGATATTTTGATTCGGCTGACTGAAATAGACCTACTCAAACCAGTAGACCATTGAAATAGACGGTTGGTCTTAAACGTATAAAGTTCGAATAACTCTGATAAGATTACATTACACCTCAACAGAAGAGGGAAGGAGGCATTTTAGCAGTGATACAGGAAAATATCATCGGGCACACTAATGCAAGCCCAAGAAAACGGTATTTAAAAAAATCTTTTCGTTTTCTATAATACTCTCTTTGGCTAAGCACATCCATTTACGTTGGAGCTTGACTTCTGGAAAACAAAAATCTCTATATAGACAATCGACAACGAAATTCCTCAAAGTTGTTGGAACAAGCTCATTTCTGTAAAAGTGGGGGACCAGACGCAGATAAGATAAAATTCCTCTCAAACCGTGACGAAGGACTAATCCTTCAGCTGATATCTTTATCAGGAGGGTGTTCGACCAATAGCAACATAATTGGTGCGTAGTCATCAAGGTCTGACCTTGAAAGCCTTATCAGTGTCGAGGGAGATAAGGGAGTAGTGTGGTTTGGGGTCGATAGATGCGTTACAATATCATCGGGTCGCATTTTAACTTTTAATTGATTTAAGGCTGCGGTCTACCCCTGGCGCGCACCCAAATGCAACGGTTTTTTAGAATCGTGTTATCTTCTGCAAATGAAGCCTAGAGCTACAAATAAGGTGTCATATTAAAGAAGAATAACGGTACTAGTTTTCGTCTGTTACAATTTTGTAATTAGTTCATTAAAACTAATAGAAACTTCAGTTAAAAATCGAGAAAAACAGATGATTTTAGACCGGTATAGCTGAAATTAGAAATTTTATTTTAAAATTCTAAAAAGATAGCCGACTAGATCCTTTTTTCTACTTTTAGAAAAAGTTAAGAGCCAATCTCTATCTTAATTGGTTATTTTTAAAACACGATCCCCGTAAACCTCTGCATCTATAAACTCAAAAACAGATAATTTTACACAATTATAACTGAAATTAGAAATTTTATTTGAAAATTCTAAAAAGATAGCCGACGAGATCCTTTTTTGTACTTTTAGAAAAAGTTAAGAGTCAATCTCTATCTTAATTGGTTAATTCTGAAACACGATCCCCGTAAACCTCTGCAGCCATCAAACTCGCCTAGCGCTACGGCCGCGAGGCGGCATATTCGGCATCGTTGTTGTTTTTGTTTTGGTTGGGGTAGACCGCAGCCTTAAGTCCAATTTATATTCTGTATTAATTAACTTAACTACATCAAATTCGAAATCCGCATTAATTTCGAAAGTCTAAAATTTCTGTACCACAATATTACTGATGTTTAAACACAATTTGTAGGCTAATCTGCAATTCTTTTGCACCAATACATGATTCTTAAAGGGTGGAGACAGAATGTAACCGAATGTCCTTACAATAATACAAAGTAAGATTGATATGAGAGTATTTAGGAAGCAAAAAAAGTGTTTTTCTTAAATTAATGAAAATTCACCCCCGTTTGATAGTACCTACCTAATAGATATACCTAGACAAGTGTTATGGGTAATTCCATAGCCAAAATTTGTCGAAAAATGGGTAAAAACGTACTAGTTAAATAACTAGTTAGATAATACTACTATGAGAAAGGAAATTCGTACACCTCGATTCTTCTTCTATAGGCCTACCATCACTGTCGTACGAAACAATTACGATATACACCAGTGGTAAAAAAACCAGAAGCAAAAGCTACTACAAAACAAAATTACCAATCAACGCAATTAGTTTTCCTTCTCGCCTAGTAGCCGATATAGACCTAGATGGGATTAGACACCCACAAAGAAAGTTCTTTTTTCACCGTGAAGCAGACGGGACCCAACTGATGATCGGACGAAGAGAAAGTGGACGAGAAAGAAGTGAGAGACGCAGTCGCTGACCTACTCGGGTGTCCGGGTCACAGCCGGGAAATGTCTACAGTCTACAATCTACAATACACAGTCAACAAGCTACAGTGAACAGTCTACAATCTACAGTCAACAAAGCTACAGTCTACAGTTTACAATCAACAGTCAACCAGATACAGTCTACAATCTACAGTCTACACAGTCAACCAGCAACGGTCTACAGTTTAATCAAGAGGGGGAGGGCAAAATTCCTGATAGAACCCATGACACGGGCTTTAGATGTAATGATATTATACAAATTAAACATTTATTTTGTTGAATTTTTACAAACAGGTTGAATTTGCTAGTAGTCTGACTCATAAAAATAACACAACGAATATTATGCGGAAGGAAAAGGAAATGTACAAAAAATAATTTTTTTAATACCCTGATAAGTCTCATCCGAGGGGTCTGTTTGGCTCTGGGCGGCCCTGGCAATAAACCAATAAACGTCACAGTCTACAATATACAGTCTGAAATTTAAGTCAATAATCTACAGTCATATTGCAAAATGTATTGTACAATTCAAAAATAATCGTTTAGTTACTTCTATGCCGGTTGTTTTCGACAGTGCTGCATTCCATGATTTCAAATTATTATCTAATGCTCTACCCAACAGGTGGTTCCAGAGAAGTTAATTATATAACTACTGCCTTGGTATAGGAGTAATTACCATTAAACTAATGCGATTTACTGTTACATATTATAACTCTTCTATGGGCAATAACGTTTAATATAAATTGAACGTCAAAGTGAGTTATTCGAATTAACAGCCGGGATATTACAGCAAGACCGGAAGCTATGAAACTAGTTTTGTTGTGTGACTGATCAAATTTATGAGCCCACCAAGAGAGCTTCCACTTTACACTAAAATATTATTAGCGTAATAAAAGTAATTACTAATAAACGCAAGCGTTTATTACGTTAGCTTCACGGGAGTTTGAGGACAAAATTATATAAGGTTAAAAATATATATTATTTTAATTACACGCTATTGACATAAAAATAAAATTTACGTCTTGTCAATCCATGGTTACTCTGATGGTAAAAAAGTATATTGTTTTAGGTACTTAACGACGTTTTTTAACCACTTCTTTTTCTAAGTCAGCAACTTAGATCACACAGTTCCTTGTCTTCAGGCTTCAATAGTGAGAGGTTTTGTACTATAAGAAACGGTTATCTTGTGAGGGGCGGGCTACCAGCAGCTGGCGTCTGCTCCATACAATTACTGAACACAATACAAAACGGCCTACACCATGAAATACTGGTCTTTAACTACTGACACTATCCTTTCCTTCAACAGGTTTGGTCTTTATTTATTAATTTTATGTACGGTACAATAGAAGTTTTACAAATTTTAAGTTTGTTTTCACGAATGAGTAAATGAATTTCAAGCTGAACAGAGTTGAGAGAAATAAGTGCATTCTGTCAATTGTCAACATTCTGGATGGGAAAAGAGAACATATTTGCAATAAATTGGACAACTTCCGAACTAAAACAATCCAATGGCCACAATGATAAATAAAATAATAGAGACTAATACAACATGAAAACCAACCCTAAATCAACAGCGCTGTAATATGAAATTGGCACTTTCCCCAAAAACAGGAAGCATCTAAAGAAGGAGCGTTTTGTAGAAGCAATGGAAAATGAAGTGTATTCACGCGTGTAAAAAAATAACCTAACATATAAAATAGGAAATAGGATCCCTTTTGGTTGGTAAAATTTCCCACCTTTTAAAAAATTATCTTCCAGAAGGCATGTCTTTCAAATAAGTTGATTCAGTTCGCACAGCATCAGTTTAACTGTATTGGTATTTTCATTTTCGTTCTTTCGCTTTCTCGAGCAAGATCCTTTATAAAAGAAGCTCGTACACATTGTTTAGACTCAAGACGCAGTAGCCTCAAGGACAGGGGGTGTGTGCGGAGGAAGGAAGGGCCCGAGGGCGAGGGACGGCAGCTGGGACAGCCACCTGTCTGCGCACGCGCCCTGGCCCGGGGCCTACAACACTGAACACACGGATCCTGAGGATGTGATAACCTCAAAACATGACCACGTGCTATCGTCCTGTCAACGCGGGTAAAATGGTGATCGAGCATCGACTAGAAAATGCATCTGCATAATATTACGCCTAGCAACATTTGATACAGTACTGTAATTATGATATTTTTATTGCTGTACAACACATCAAGAGGTTAATTCTTGATATGAAGCTATTTTTCATCACACTGTACGGGAAACAGCTATATTCATCACCAGCTGAGAGTGTATAAAACCCGTTTTCCCTCTCTAGAGAGGGAAAATCAGCTGTTGATTTTCCCACACTAGTAATTAGTTATGATTACTGACACAAGTAGCGCTAGCAGTGCTAAGAGTATATTATTCCCTAAATCAGCTGTTCTCAATAATGTAATCAGCTGTGTAAAACAGAATCACTGTTTTCATTGTACTGCGGAAATCAATTGAGCATCCATACGTGGTTTCTTAAACTTGCATTATTTAATTAATTACTATTATTAATTATCTACAGTGTGATGAAAAATATCGTTCATAACTCGAGTAGAAAGTGTTATTCCGTGCCTTGATCGAAATTCCGCGCTCGGCTAAAGCCTCGCGCGTAAACTCGATCTCGGCCCGGAAAAGACACTTTCCACTCTTGTTATGAAATATACTATTTCAACATTGAATCGCTGGGCTTTTAACATTGAAAACCCAATGAACGATCCACTAGGAATGAGAATAAAGGACTTAAAAACTTAAGTCGTAGGCTGATAAGTAGAAAAATCAAGTGTTCGTTAACAATTCGGCAAATGCAGCCTCTGGAAAGTGGATGGTAAAAAAATAGTAAGCGGTAAAACTAAACCACCAACATTCAAAACGAAAAAAATTCAACATAGGCCTATTCGACGTACGAGATCGTGTTATTGAGTTTATGTATGTAAAGCCTTATTCAGTCACTTCGAAGAGGTATTTTAAAAAGTCTTCATTCTTCCATTAGTTTCATATCACACCAAAACACCACTGTACTTGATTCATGAACCGTCGAATCGATCTTCTTATTTCTATAAGGGTTTCGTCTGTTACGTCCCTTTTTCTCTCGACCTACTGAACCGAATTTTAAGATTAAGGTGTCATTTTAAAGCTTAGGATATACCGCAGTGACAAATTGCAATTAAAAAGGTCATATTGTTTCGGGCTTCGCCCCCCTCGCCTTTGATTTATTTCTAGAGGGTGCTCTAAAATGTTTGCCAACTTTTATTGCAAGTTATCTAATGTGAATTGTAAATTAACAGCTGATTACCTCCAGATGAATTTTAAAAGCCAGATAGTAAACAAAATAGATCTCTGTCACTTCATAATCAACATTCACGTACTGTTGGTGAGTTTCACTCATACAGAATCATAAAATGCGCAATTTGCGCACGGGCCACCTTGTATACAAATAATAATTTTTACGCTTAAGTTTTAAGGGGAAGCGAGGAGCAATGGCGGGTTGTTAAAGTGATATCAACTTTACGTGATCCATTTTGAAACATATTGTGACAAGCGAGAAGCATGCGGTCGGTTGGCAAGGCTCGAAGCGAGATCAAATCGAGTGTAGTGTAGTCAGCCTTGCCGGCAAGGTCTACGCGAATATTGAAACACATAGTGGCACCCGAGAAGCATGCGGTCGGTTGGCAAGGCACGAACCAAGATCAAATCGAGTGTAGTGTAGTCAGCCTTGCCGGCAAGGTCTACGCGAATGACAAGCGAGAAGGAGCATGCCGCGAGCATGCGTCGGTTGGCAAGGCTCGAAGCGAGATCAAATCGAGTGTAGTGTAGTCAGCCTTGCCGGCAAGGTCTACGCGAATATTGAAACACATAGTGACACCCGAGAAGCATGCGGTCGGTTGGCAAGGCACGAACCAAGATCAAATCGAGTGTAGTGTAGTCAGCCTTGACCGGCAAGGTCTACGCGAATATTGAAACACACATAGTGACACCCGAGAAGCATGCGGTCGGTTGGCAAGGCACGAACCAAAGGATCAAATCGAGTGTAGTGTAGTCAGCCTTGCGGCAAGGTCTACGCGAATATTGAAACACACATAGTGACACCCGAGAAGCATGCGGTCGGTTGGCAAGGCACGAACCAAGATCAAATCGAGTGTAGTGTAGTCAGCCTTGCCGGCAAGGTCTACGCGAATATTGAAACACACATAGTGACACCCGAGAAGCATGCGGTCGGTTGGCAAGGCACGAACCAAGATCAAACCGAGTGTAGTGTAGTCAGCCTTGCCGGCAAGGTCTACGCGAATATTGAAACACACATAGTGACACCCGAGAAGCATGGCGGTCGGTTGGCAAGGCTCGAACCCAAGATCAAACCGAGTGTAGTGTAGTCAGCCTTGCCGGCAAGGTCTACGCGAATATTGAAACACACATAGTGGCACCCGAGAAGCATGCGGTCGGTTGGCAAGGCTCGAACCAAGATCAAATCGAGTGTAGTGTAGTCAGCCTTGCCGGCAAGGTCTACGCGAATATTGAAACACAACATAGTGGCACCCGAGAAGCATGCGGTCGGTTGGCAAGGCTCGAACCAAGATCAAATCGAGTGTAGTGTAGTCAGCCTTGCCGGCAAGGTCTACGCGAATATTGAAACACACATAGTGGCACCCGAGAAGCATGCGGTCGGTTGGCAAGGCTCGAACCAAGATCAAATCGAGTGTAGTGTAGTCAGCCTTGCCGGCAAGGTCTACGCGAATATTGAAAACACACATAGTGGCACCCGAGAAGCATGGCGGTCGGTTGGCAAGGCTCGAACCAAGATCAAATCGAGTGTAGTGTAGTCAGCCTTGCCGGCAAGGTCTACGCGAATATGAAACACACATAGTGGCACCCGAGAAGCATGCGGTCGGTTGGCAAGGCTCGAACCAAGATCAAATCGAGTGTAGTGTAGTCAGCCTTGCCGGCAAGGTCTACGCGAATATTAATTGACTACGTGGTCGGCGTCGTAACTGATTTAGCACCGTCTAGCCGGGTGGCGGTCTTCAAACGAACAGCCCGGATACTTGTGCACCTGATAACATAGGTTAAACAGTTTTTATATACTTCAATGCGAAGATAAAGATTTTATTTTGTAGATACGGTAGATTTGGAAGAAAAAGTTTTCTACACTAATGCCCTCAATCAGGCTTTGGTCATGTTAATTCATAAAAAAGTTCATGCATTAAAAGACGTTAAGATAATAATAAGACATTTATATGTTTAATTACAGTTATAGAGTGGCATAGCATAGCAGAGTACTTTTTTTAAATTTAAAGGCACTCAAAAACATAAGAATTTTAATTTCATGGCCAGCTTAAAAAAAAACATGATCTAATTCCACTGACTTGTCAATGCATGTAAATGCACAGAGTGACCAATAAACATCTTATGTCTTATGTCTTAAGTTTATCGATAGTTAAGTGATTTAATCAGTTTTATGTTAGATGTAAAGTAAAATTAAAATACTATGTGCTGTTAACAATAACTCCCTGGACACATTGTTTCCGATTTATCACTGTATAAAACTCTTATAATTTATATTCTAATGTTCTGTGACAACTAAAATGTTGGTATTCAACCAAATTATATTTTGTCAGGGCATTCTAAATCGTCATAAATTGACAGTCTTGTGTCTCAGTCTTTAATAGGCCTACCTCATAAACTGCGAAAAATGCAGGATAAAGAGAGGAGGTGTTAATCCAGGAGGTCTTCAGGTACAGTATTAATTGGTGTAAAAAAAGCAGCGTGCGATAAAACACCGATCAAGATAAGACTAAAATTTCCCTAATTTCAACAATTTAACCATCCATCTTCTGTTCGGTACGAGAATCGGTATTGAATCCTGTTTTTCTTCAATGTTTACTATTGATTGTATTGTATTGTTAGTCGGTTAGTCGATAGTCGAGTAGTCAGGTCGTAGTCGACGCGGCGCGACCGCATCGCTGTGTGGTCCGCTTCACGGTCGACTTTTTGTCGCGTAACAATTAGTGTTACAAATTATCCACATTGTCGCCTGCCGGTGGCAGACCACCGAGCATTGTGGGAAACCAACTGCAATCCTTTTGATAGTTTACGTTTGATAGTTTACTTGTTTCTTAATAGTTTAAATATGAAGTACCATAACCAGGAAATGGCTATAGAAATTTGTGTGTAATAGGGTAAGTCATGCAATAAAATTGTACCACCCACTGATGGTGTCCATTCTGGGTGGTAACTTATCGCCCTGGTACAGTGACCTTTCAGACGAATTTCGCGATCCGTCTCTCTTGTACCTCTTCTTTCTATGATAAAGCTAACCGAAATTACAAAAGTTTGTTACCGTGGATAAAAGTAACCTATGGGAAAATTTGATTCCATTAAAATGCATTCAATTATATTTCATGTCAAATTTTAATTTGTAAGTGAGTAATGATATACTTTGATGGTGGTTGGGGTTTAACTAGAAAATAATTTTGCTAAGTAAATATAGGTAACTAAAAAATATTGACAAAAAAATAGTTTAACGTTTAAATAAACTCCGTTCAATACTGTAATTAATTATTGATCAAATACACAGAAAGGTATGGGAACATTTCAGTAAGAGGGTTACAACATATAAGTATTTCATGCATATATAAATAAAAATAACCCCGAAATTGTTAAGTCAATCAAAATACAATTTCGAAAAATATTTTTAAGATACTTATCCCTAATCAATGTGACAATCAAAACTATAAGCCTACAATTATAATAAGGACCAAAATTGTACACAATAGGCCTATAATCGTAAGGTTGAGTATGACCTTAAGAAACAAAAAAGTGTAATCTAAACTCCATCTCAACAACATACTGTAATTTTGAAACATTAAAAACTGTAGGTTTATTCATTAACTAAGTGGTTGGATACAGTCAAAAGACAAGTGAAACTACATTATTCAGTTTTGTCTCCTTCCTTCCACATCTCTCAAATTACGCTTTGTGAAGCGTTGGCGCTAATATTGCAACCATAGCAATGCCACCTGCGGACCTCAGAATTCAAAGCATTTTACATTCTGTACTTTCTTTGATTTTCACACGGATTTTCTTCGGCAATAAAAAATATTACATTTACAATTTTTGTGTATCGTAGTATTTCAATGCTCAAACAATATTGACGTAAAATTTTATTTTTTCGACTTTACCGTTTAGAATATTACAAATGAAACAATGATTTTATTTTATGGAAATGCACCTCTTCACCAACCCAGGACACACTGTTCAAAGTTTTATGGTAAAAACCTTTGGTATTTTTATATAACGGATATCTCTTGCGGTATACGGTAGGACTTTCAATAGAATTTCTACTCAAAAGTGTCATATAATTTAATGACACTGTTGAAGTGCATTATTAAATTTACCTTACCGGTACCAAGAAGCATGCTACGGCAGCTTAATCATGAGGCTACGAGTATAGGAATTTTAAAACTCACGACTTTATGAAGTTGAATAAGTTATTGTAAGAGAAATGGCGATGGATTGACCTTTTACAATCAAATGAGGTACAAAAAAATTCTGGCCTAAGTTGGTGTACAATATTCAAAGCGAAAACTGTCTAGGTTTTCAATTTGTTAATTAACAAACTATAATAGTACTATATTTCCAAAGTAGTTCACGTAACTTAAGAAACCTTACAATTAGTTTTGAAACTGCTTAATTAACCCATGTTCACGTTGCCCTGACATCCTTCCATCGACTTTTGCGTATACTATAAAATGGGTGCGAGTCCATTAGACCGAGAACATTTAACCATGAATCACTTAACAACGGCGGAGTTAAAGACGACTGTGTCGGAGGCTCCAATGGCCCCAATGACTCCAATGCCTCCTCCATGGCTCCAACGGCTCCAACGGCCGGTTGACAGACGGGTCGACCTCGAGCTACCCTTTACCAGTCCCTGGCCTGCTTGCATCGACTTCACAGGGTTCGGATCCAGCAATAGAGTCAAGGACAGGACCAGAAAAAATCGCGAGGAGACGGGCTTTTAAAGAGAGGGGAAGAGAATCGCTGAAGGACGTTGGGAACCGAAAACTTAAGAAAATCGTCGTCTAAATCCTGTGGGATAAGCGTAACACAGTATAGGTACTACCGGAGGAGAGGCGCTTAAAATAAGTTAATGCAAAGCAATTTGATACAAAAAATCTAAAGAGTACGGTAGGAGCTCACGCGTTTTGATTACTGATAGGGGGTCGTCCATAAATTACGTCATCTGAAAATAGGGGGGGGAGGGTCCAGATTGAAAATGACGGTAAGGTGATGTGCAAGGGGGGGTCGGTTTTGATATGACGTCATTTTAAATATGATGTTTTATATCAAATTTTAACAGTAAATAATGATAAATTCTAACACAACTCAACTATTAAAAAACAATTAACTATAAAATACATTAGACTGTTTTAAGGCGTTGTTTTATAGTTAATTTTTCCATTGAGAAAGTCATTTTGGCTATATTTCTGAGGGTAAATTCAAATTTGATTGGTAAATATTTTTAGTTTATCATGTAGCGTTTATAAAGCCATTATTTTTACTTAAAACGGAGGTTTGTTAAAAATGACGTCATTTTTCCTAGAGGGGGGGGGGTCAAACAAATTATGATGGTAGGATGATTTTAGGGAGGGGGGGTCCAAAAATGGCCAAAAAGCGATGACGTAATATATGGACGGCCCCTAGGCGCATTCTGGCCTATAAAACCATTTGGAAATCTTTGGTTTAGAGAGTCGCGTTTCATATCAAAGTCAAGGTCAACGTTTGATCCCATACAATACGGTTAACAAAATTTACTTGCTTTAAATTTTTAACTTTAGATTGACATTTAAGTAGTTAAGTTTTCTCGAAATGTCTTTCGTAGCGCCCGTTCAAATACACCCGGCTCTCTTTTATAAACACCATGTACATTTTATTTTATAGCCAAGAATTGTAACTACAAATTAAACTAGAGAGGGATCTTCAACATGCTTTAAAATTCGTTTAAGATAAAATATCAAAGTAACTAAACGACACGCTAGCCACTTCCAACACTTCTTCCAACTATACTCACTCGAACTTCGACACCCAAGCGAAATTAGGAACCAAACCCGCTACAACAACAATTACAGTACCGTCGATTCCAGCACGCATCGAACTGAGGGGGACGAGCTTGGCGGGGGGAAGGTGCAGAAGTGGGAAGGCACGGAGCGCCGGTAAAAACAGCGAGGAATGCGCTTTGTAGATTGAATGTAGCCGCGTGGAGAATGGGCGGACACGAGGATCATTATGTTACGAGACATTGGATGAGCAAAGCAAAACAGCGCGTGGAGGTTCGGTGTGTTACGTCATTGATTGAATAGATTGGGCACTATAATCTTGTTGATGTAAGATGGATTATGTCTGAAGTGCGTTGGGAATCATTCTCTTGGGTTCATTAATGGCTATTTGTGGAAAACGAGATTTTAAATTTTGACAACGCAAATAACAACTTGTACTCTCCAGTTGGTGTGCTAGCCAAACAAAATATGATATAGAAAATTTACTATTTCTAAGAGGAAGAAAACCTGTTTTGGAATACTCAAAACACGCAAACGACCCCTATTACCTTTAGTAGTAGATAGCCAATAAAATAAAAAACACCCTGTGATAGGCCTATTAGTAGCCTGATATCATACAAAAGAGTTCTCATCTTAGTTACAGCTTAGCTGAGAAATATTTATACACCATTGCGAAATTAGATTTGCACTTAATGCAGTATGAAATATTTTCGAGGATGATTCAGAAAGATTCGGTTTGAAAAAAAAAACAAAAAAACTTATATAGATCTGAAAATGATCTCTAATTTATTGTTAGTTCTTTTGAGACAAATAGAAAGACAGTTTATGGTCCAAACATCCAACTCAAATGCTATCAAGGAGAGAATGATGTAAACGTATTGCTAGAATCATCCATGAATCAAAACACGAAAACAAAAATTCTAAAGAGGAAAAAGTGTTTTACTATCCCACTAAATTTTATTGTTTCCATAACGTTTGTTGACAGTTTCAAAACCACTGTGGAATTCCTACAAATCGGCCCGTATACAAGGCAGAGCTACACGTTGCTTGTTAGGCCTCCTGTTGATGAACCGGCGGCATACAAATGCCCGGTTTGTCCCCGTTCCACCGCGGCGGCTCTGTGTTAGACATCACGTGATCAAATACAACTCTGATCTCCATCTATACAACTTTCTCCGGTTACAATAGTCGTTTCAGCGAATTTTTTAATTCAGGAACAATGGTTTGTTCATAAAAACTGAGCTAGGAGTATGCATTTGGATAATAACGGGTTGGGAATTTTATTACGGTAAATTACATCGCTCATAATCTTCTCTTGAAAAATTCCCAAAACGCACGATTTAGTAGATTAGAGCTAAGAGTATAAGTTGTAAAGTGACTATTTTAAAAAGTAATAAACTATTTTGTTGGAAGTTCTCATCTAGATATATTTGATTTTGATAATGCTTGTGGGCTAAATTGATGTACAAATCGATTGTCAATGCCACGTTTGTACGGTCAAATGGCAATAAAACATTTCTTGACACATGGTATGTATTTCTTACGTGAATACGAACTTGCTTAACATGATTGTGATGTGTACCTTTGTTATACTGACAAAAACCAGCCGATCTATTTGTCAGGGTCATGAATTATTAGATCGAAGAACAACGATAGCTGGGCCCAGTTTAAATCTTTAATAAACTAACTCTTTCCATGATTAGGGTATCTTCTTCATTGTAACAAAACCTTGAAAATGATAACTAGTAAGTAAGTGTAATAAAAAGAAACGTCAAAAAAATTCGTGCGGTTACTTAAATTATTTCAGAAGGATGCTAATTTTGGAAATTAGTATGAGGGATTGTACAAAGTAGTAAAGGATTTAACTTCTATCTAAACTACATTTTACACAGTTATTCTCACATTTCATAATAAAATGCTGAACACAAAAGGGAACAATCAAGCATGGAAACCCTTGGGAGAGTTTAGTGAACTAAAGGAAGCAGAGACGAGAGGTGAATCGCCAATCCTAATTGCCTGTACGAGGACAAAGCAAGGTGAACACTGTAGACCTCGGCTACTTGTAGCTCGTAGATGACCAGCTGTTGATTAATCACTATCCGGAATGAGACGTCCGGCCGCCGGACTTGTACGGACAGTCGGGACTACACCATGACGGACGGGCAGCCTTATAGGGTGACCACTAGTGTCATCTTGCTCCGCCAGTTAAGAGATTATAGTCTTCCTTATTACCCAACTTGAATCTTCGCTTGAGAGCTTGAACCGATATCGTCAAATACTTCCAGCGTAATGCGACTCGTCGATATTGCGGTATATACCATGAAGTAGAAACATATCAGTCTTTAGACGTTGATGTATTTGCCAACACAACAACGAAGGTGAACACTCTAAAACTCTAAAGGTGGTGATACGCTTCCAGACTTTTCACCGGACCGAGCATCGTACCGAGCAAAAACAGCAAGTACGGTAGTGTGTCAGGAGTCCGTACATCGGTCCGAGCACCGGACCGAGCACCGAGCCGAGCGCTGTGGAGGTGGTTTTCTTGCAAACCATCAAGGAAATTATCGGTCCGGTGTACGGTAGTGTGTCAGGTCAATTTTGCTCCGAACGCCGAACCGAGCGTCGCCCCGAACGCTTGCAATGGAAAGCCCCTCCCCTCACTATACCACACCCTCTAGCGCTCTCACTCACTCATGCTCTCCCTTCTCTAAACTTCCGTCACCTCGCTCGGTGGATTTGTCCCGTACGTTGCTCGGTCCGATGTCTGGTTCGGCGGAATGTTCGGAGTAAATTTACGTCAATGTAGGATGTAATGATCTGTCCGATGCACGGTCGGTTTAAAGTCCGGTAGTGCGTCGCCGCCTTTAAGAACGTTTCCACTACTCAGATACCGTAGTTTATTATTCATTTTCCACTGAAATAATTTGACGTCCGTCCGCAGTCTACATGGACTGTCTGAGTAACAATGATGGATGGGTTGGGTCTTACAACTGTACACCTGTAATCATTAGCTTTCACAATTCCTTCACCGCCCAATTTGGCTTTTGTATAGTAATTTATTCTGACTGTGACTTTCAGCTAATCATTCTAAACTAATTGAAATTACTACCATAGTCATGAATTCGTTCTTTTTAGTCAATTTAACCCCCCATTTATGTGACAAACCAAGCTGACTGAATTTTCTTGATTATTTACATTGGCTTTTTAGATATACAAATTATGCACCGCATTCCATTTATTCATTGTAGCATAATGCCCCTCCAACTCATCTTCATCGCAACATTTGTCCGATTGTTAAGTGCAACAAGAAATCAAATTATTGTGGAAACGTATAGTCTGGAAACACTATGAATTTGCGTTTACCTTTTTCAGTTTTGCATGATAACAAGCGAACTATCAGTTAGTTTTCAGTGCATAACTGTAATATTTGACTAAAATTAACATTTCTAATTGATTTTTTTTGTAATTCTGTATTCAACATGGAGCTCTTTTCTTTTCTTGCACGAAAGGTTATTTAAGTTTTGGAAACATTTAAGATCCTTACTTCTTGAATCCTGTTCAATCGAAAATGAGGGTTCGATTTTTAGCACCTCCCCAACATTAGAAAAAGCAAACCTTAGCTCATCCCTTTCAAATGGGAAATTCTCTGCGATATCAAGCGCAACCTCCGAATACTACTCTCCGCCTGTTCTCCCATAGCACGGAGGTCCGCCGGCCATAATCACGTCCACTGCTACCCGCTGACTGAACACCGGAATGAGCTGTCGGTCTGCCAGACCACCAGACCCAGGCGGCGTGGTCTGTCAGACCCGGGCGGCGTGGTCTGTCAGACCCACACACCACACACAGTGACGGATGTTGAGCGCCGTACAAGGTGACAACTGTAGACCCGTCCCGCGGCAACGGACGAGACTGATTTGTGTCCGGCTGTCTATAGCTGTCAGTCATGCGGTCTGGGCTGAGGCGCGATTGGAAGATGCGTTTTAAAGGCCCGTTGTCCCTGAAGCGACTCTTGCGATAGTAGCGGAGCGATAATCGCTGAGCGATAGTCGCTCAGCGATAGTCGCTAATCACGTCGTTGTCCCTGAAGCGATTTTTAAAGAGCGATTCTAGTGTATTGTTATGCTGAATTGCGAGTTTTAAATGTACCATGAGTTTGAAGCAGAAGTAAAACAAAAATTACCTTTCAGGTGAGGATGTCTATGACGAAGATGTCATGGAAATATTATTTGCTGCATGAATTGGTACTCATGACATATTGTTCAACTAGACAAGAAGGCTATTTTAATATATCTATACTTATTTAACACGCTGGCTAAAGGGATATAAATATATTTTTTTTAATGGACCTATAATTCTCAACCGAAGTTTTTGTGTCGTTGGATGGATAGGGTTTATCTGTACTTGGTTTCGCCAAAAATTGATGAGAATCAAAAATTGAGGGCAATATCTAAAATTAAAATGTGAAATTTTACCATTCGAATATTATTAGGCATAATGTGATTAAGTTGAGCATTCAAAATCTTTTAATGTACGGGTGTAAATATGTGTAGTTTTGGGTAAATTAATCACTATTGGATTGGTCGGAAAACTAAACGCAATAAATTTAACAATAACACGTCATAGTTTAAATTAAATTGCTCGATTTCAAGCAATAAGCACACTAGTTAATATAAAAGACGCCTTAGGAAGCTTTTCATCTTCATTGCAGTTCCGTATTCATTGAAGAAATTACGAATAACAACTAAACACGTGAAAAATGACACCAATCGCTCCGCGACTGCGACTGAACCTGCCCCCAGACCGGACCCGCGATAGTCGCTGAGCGATAGTCGCTAGCCGCGCAGTCGCAGTCGCTTCAAGGACAACGGTCCCATTTGAAACAACGCTACCAGTGCCGGAGCGACTGTCGCTCAGCGACTATCGCTCAGCGACTATCGCTAGAGTCGCTTCAGGGACAACGGGCCTTAAGATGGGAATGTTCAATGGAATACTTCGCGACCAAATAATTTGTATTTACAATAACAATGTGTCATAATTTCTCTTGGCTTGATAAACCTAGCTGAATAGTTGGTTGGGCTTAACACGGTTTTATAATAGATAATACAGCGCACGTTTTGTTAGTAATAATGTTATACTGCACTACCAATTATTGGTCCCCAACCACGTGGATGATGGAAAAATAAACAGAAAAACTGTAAAGTATTCAACTAGAAAACTAATAGAGCCTGATTCTAGCCATTTTCAAACCCATCCTAGGCTTATGTAACTATACAACTCCGTATTAAAATATAATGACATTATATTATATTAAAATTAAATCCAAAGTGTAAGCAAAGAAGACTATGAATTTTCGTGTTTGTGATTCACAAACACATTAACTATAGGCTACTTACTACCTTTACTAACTGCTACTATACCTTTTTTATAAAAGGCTTCAATAATAGTAAAAATACCAGGACTTGGACCGTTAACTTCAAAAAAGTAAAAAATGAAAATGGCGTGGATAAAATAATATAATAAAACTAACATAATAAAGGTTATGTCAAATTCAATGAAACGTAAAAAACATAATAATGAAAACCACTTGGGAAAGTACTTGTTGTGGGCAGTTAGTAGTTTTTTAGTGCGTCACCATACATAATGATATTAATACCCCAGTTATTTTTGGATGGTATATGATAGGTTGTTAGTAAGGGTCCCTCCATTAGGTGTCATTGGTGTCTTCAATGAGCTCTTCCGAATATACCGAGTTCTTCCCGCAAAACCCCTCCGACTTGGAGAGTCCGGGAAAGGTTGGGCGAGTACCCAGACGAGAGGTAAGCGGGTCAGCAACAAGGCCGACCAAATGTCGCGGTGCGTGGAACCCTGGCCGGGGAAAGGTCAACAACTGATACCTGGAGTTGCTGCTGCACTTGCCGCCGCGGCGCGGCCAACAAACACGCACGCGCCTGCGTCAGTCACTTCATCCACGCTTTGGGGTCTCTAGAAACTCAGGACTTAATCCACGGTTTAAGGTCTCAAGGAAATAGAACGGAAGATAGACGGTTTGGGGTCTCTAGAAACTAGACCACTACATCCACTATTTGAGA
Source organism: Neoaliturus tenellus (assembly GCA_030545055.2). Lineage (NCBI taxonomy): Eukaryota > Metazoa > Arthropoda > Insecta > Hemiptera > Cicadellidae > Neoaliturus > Neoaliturus tenellus. The sequence continues at coordinate 34,568,323 of CM061537.1, forward strand.
CCTCTTGAATTTAGACCTCTTCATCGACGGATTGGGGTCTCTAAAAATGTGCAAATTCGTTCATTGCTCAGGCTTTCAATAAAGAAATAAACCACATCATCCACGGTTTGAGGGTCTGTAGTATAGAATAAACCACTTCGTCCAGGAGGGGAAGCAGATATACCAACTGAAACACTACGGGCGACGGTGCTAATCAGGGTCCTAATTTTAAAATCAAGTTATTTGTTTTAACTTCTCGTCAATTTGCTCCTTACCAACGGCTATAGATGGCTATTGAAGTTTGTGTTAGCTTCCACTTTCAACTGACAAAATAATCCTATACTATAATACGAGCAATGTCTGAAGCGATGTGTGTTCCACCATCTCGAAATTTAGCGGGTAGATTTTGCTTAAACTTTGCATTTAAGAGTGGTTTGGCCCAAAAATAAGTTTAGAAACAGCCTCAATCCCAGAAAAAATCGAATTTGGTCTAAATTTAAGTTTTAAAATCGTAATTTTTAACATTGGTTTTATGGGTTGTTATTTGTTTAATAATATACTTTATTGTTTGTATAAATATGTTTAACATAGTTGTTTTCTTTGCAGACATGGTAAAGAAAGAAAATTTTAATTAGACCCACTTTATAAATATAAACATAGGCTATTTCAGTAGAAGTTGATGATTTTACCAGCTCTCTAGAGAGGTATTTTATAGTGTTTTATCTCAAAGTCGAAAGTAAGAAACTGCGGTTTGCTAAACAGTAAAAGGCCAGATACAAATTCGCCAGTGGTTGGAGGGTCGACGAAAAGATACAAATTCGCCAGTTCTTGGAACTAGCGCTCATCCCCTCGGGGAGCCCAGAAATGTGGCCGGACGAGCTCTTCCTCGCTGGAGTTGAGTGTTGTTCCCGACTTGACCGAGTCCTAAGCTATATTGTTAATTGTTTTCTCCCTGACAAATCGCATTAAGAATAATATGAGATTCTAATGAAAAAGAAAAAGTTAACTGAACACTTTATGTACATATAGACCAATGTGAGATTGATTAGTCATTTAATTTCATATCATTAAATAATAATCCTACAATGAAAAATTTATTTTAAGTGTCTAGATATGAAACGACTGAACGGATCCTGGCAATTTTGGTGTCAGCACTGATTACCCATGGCTCCTAAAATCTATTGATTTTCGTGAGATATTTAGAACCCTCCCTTCGCTCGTCCTCTATTAACTTACATCTTAACTCGAGGCTTAAACACTTTCATAATACAATCATTGTATAAACTACTATTAATTTACTCTATGTAATGCTGAGTAACATTGGCTTATATATATATATAGATAATTTATTAAAAAATTAACGTCTTTTTACACATTGTAAATTGCTGTAAAACAAAGAATACTATTACAAAATTTTCTTAACTTAGAGTATAAAGGTGGTTTTTTAAAATCTTCACTGAGAATTTGATTGCGGTTAATGAAATCATATTTAAAATTCTTCCTTCCAGATTGAATTCTTTCCAAAAATTTTGTAAAAAGGCAGGTATGGTCCCTCTTGCTCCAACCATGAGCCCGTAAACTTTAAATTCTTTTATTCTATATTTTTCCTTATAGTATGGGATGGTATTAATATAAATAGTTTCCTTTTCTAAGTGGACTTCATGAGGTTGAGAAGCATGAGTCTCATACCTTATTGTCGGATCAATTATAAATCCTTGGCTCTTTTTTCTATTTATGATAATAATATCGCTTCTTCTTATTGAGCCGTTTGTCTCTGTTGCAGTAACCTCTTCATATACTTCGTAGACACCTTTACTTCTAAATTGATCTGCAATTATTTTTCTTATGGAGTGGTGTCGTGTGTTTCGAAGTAGGTTACTAAATGGGCATTGTCCAAGGACATGGGGGAGTGTTTCAACTATATGAGTCTCAGTGTCGGAGCAACGCCGACACTGGTTCCCGTCCTTGGACCGTCCATGTAAACTTCTGACTGGGGCGACATCATTTATCATTTTTAAGTAAAATTTAAATTCTGACTCGGTCAAACCATAGCCTTTAGTTAAACTTTTGTTTATCTTTGGACACTCTTGAAATAAAACGACTCCTTTCCCTTTGTACTGAAGATCACACCATTTTGCATATTCAATTTCTTTCAATTTATTTCTTAAAACTTTTGTTGAGATCTTAGGCTGCCCATCTTCATAAAGGCCGAGTGTTTTGAGGCAAATGGTTTCTTCAGTGTCAAAATTTTTTAATTTGTCAAGGTATGGATTTTTGATGTCGTTTAAAACTCGACAAATATTAATGTGTTGTATTATCGCCTCCCATCTTGATTTTGATAATCCCATTCCTTTGAATTTTGAACAACTATAAAAAAATGAACTGGGTGTATCATTTGGAATTTCCAGAATTTCTTTTAAAGTTGAACGTATTATTTGATCAATGTCATTAAAAAAACGAATTGTAATCTTTTTTAAAGGTGCAGTCTGAAATGGATATATTAGGGTAGGCCAGATAAAATTAACTAAAACGAACACTTTTTGTTCGGTTTTAAAAAAAGGCGAGCAAGTCAATTTTTCAATTTTGTCTGTTAACCGTGTTATGTTTTGTTCAGAATCAAAAATTATTTCATTAGAAAAATTTACCCCAAGATATTTAATTTTATCCATGATTCCAATCGATTTTATTTCTGTTGAGTCTAAAAAGTAATTATCTTCTCGTAATAATCCTTTTTCAATGTTTATAATCTTTGTTTTAGATGGATTAATAGTAAGTCCAATTTCAGAAAATAAATTATCTATAGTATTGTACAGTAGTTGTACACTCTCTTTGTTTTTTCCAACTAATACAGTGTCATCAGCAAAACCCAAAATACTAATGGAGGGCAAGTCATTGCAGATTTTAAAGCCAAGTTCTTCGCTTATAGAATGTTCTGAAATTTGATCCAATATATGATTGATACATAAATTATACAAAGTTGGGGATAAAGGGGATCCTTGTAGTACACCCTTTTTAATTCTTATCGGCTTTGTCTTGCCTTTTGATGTTTCAACTTGTGTTTTATTTTGGGTTTGCAGTTGTATTACTGATTCAACAATTATAGATGGTATTGGTAATGACTTTAAGACGGAGGTTAAGTGTAAATGTCCCACATTGTCGTAAGCTTTTGCTATGTCCAGAAATAGGATACTACAGTCCTTCTTGTTCTGTTTAGCAGAAAGTAATATTTCATTCAATAATTGTGTATTTATATGGGTTCCCGGCATAGTTGTAAAGCCACCTTGAAACTTATTGAATGAAACATACTCTTTCATTCTTTTATCAAGGATTTTCTCATAGATCCTCCTTAGTACGGAACATATCGTAATTGGTCTCCAGTTGTTAACATTGTTTTCTTCTCCTCCTTTGTGAATTAAAACAGTTCTAGCTTGCTTAAAACATTCGGGTATCAGGCCTGATTGATGGATTCTGTTATAAATGATAGTAAGTATTTTTGAGACTCCTTTTATTTTTACAGATCTCATCAAAACTTTATCAGGTCCAGGAGCAGTATCGATTTTTATACTTTTGACAGCCTGCAATATTTCCTTCTCCTCTATATTGGGGTTGTAATTACAATTCAGATCTTCATTATTATTTAGCGATTCATGATTGACTTTATTCATGACATAATTATCGTTCGAAATCGAGAACCTCTGACCAAAACTATTGTACAATTCTTCCAAACTTATTTTACAAGCTTTATTATTATTGCCAATAATTTTTTGCACTGCTTTTCTTCGTCTGTTGTAGTATTCAAATTGGATCAGTTCATATTCGTACCTTTGTTTCCGCTTTTTTCTTTCATTTTTTGTCTTCCTCTCTGGATTGGACGATTTTTTAAATGTACTGTTTTGCGGTAAGTCTTTTTTCTGTTTTCTTAGTTTATAATATCTGTATCCAGGGTGTTTTGGACCGGGCAATTCATATATCGCTGTTGATAAAAATTTAGAAAACCTTCCAACATTTATTAAAAAGTTCTCATTACTTAACTCTTCATTTTCAAAAATTTTTAACCATGATTCAATTTCATTTTCAAGTTTGAAATTCCTATAATTTACATTTGTGGCTTGGTCAAATTCTTCATGCATACTATTAAGTACATGTGACTCATGGGATTGCGGCATATATTTCTGTACTATGTTGTTTCTATGACTATTGGGATGTGATTTCGACACGTGTATCGACAACCCTTTGTTATTTATAAATATTTTCCCACATTCATCACACTTAAGACCTACTATCTCTATTTGCTTCGATTGAGTTTGGGTCGATATTACCAATTCTGAATTATTGTTCATCATATCATTATTTATTAAGTTATTACAGAAAATTCTATTTCTATATGGTTTATTTCTATTTTCAGGGTTTTCTGTACTTAATTCTTGAGATAGATATGTTGATGAACTACTATTTAAATTAGGTTGTTCATATTTGGATTCAAATCCATCTCCTTCTACTAAGGAAGAAATCTGGATATATATTTTGGAAACACTGAATTCCTCATTGAATTTCTTACATTCAATGATGTCTAATTTATTAAACAAACATGAGCAGACAAGTTTAGAATTGTTAATAACGTGTATACCACATTCAACGTTATGTTTTTGTCGGTAACACTGTACTTCCTTAATCGTAGCTTCGGTTTTTCCACCTAGACATTCGCTTAGTTTATTTGCAAACTGAACGGCAGAGGATTTGTTCAGTGGTGACAGAGAATCAAAGTGGTAAAACAAAAACTCATCTATTTTCATGACGAGCAATGACCAGTGGCAACCATTAATATTTCCTTCGGACACTCTACTGTTAACACAACATAAAATATACTTGTATTTCTTTAATTTCAATCCATCAATAGTTTTTTCTATTAACCTATCGTCATATTCAAGTTTTAAAACATGACTGACCATTGGATCGATAACCAAGCAATTATCAGGGACCTTTAAGTGTTTGTCCCACCATGCCTTTATATCTTCACTGTAAAGTTCCCGCCATATTTCGATTCGTTCATTAAATATTTTCTTCGTATCAGTTATATTATTTTTTCTTTTAACAATTTCTTTATCTTTGAGTTTATTACTTAAATCAATATCTTCTTTGTGGGAAGCATTGATATGCGCCTTTAATCTTTTATAATACTTATTGCAAAATTTACATTTTTCTTTTGTAATATTGCCGTCCATTGAACCCATGTTATTGTCAGGTGTTGAATTTAAGTCCAAGCATTCTACAGTCTGAAAACTAGTATTCTCAGGACCGGGATTTTCTTCTATGTCACCACTTAAAAGAATTAATAATATTAAAAATAAATGAGAACAATTGTATGAGAGTCTATGCAATTTCGATCTTTTCTGCCACTCTCTTTTGTTATGTTTATATTTCAAAGATTTTAAACTGTTGAGTGATATGAAGTTTAACTGATCAATACTAACATACCAAGCTTTCATTTGTACTTCCCATTTCACATTATTAATGTGTATGTCCATTGGGTTCATTGAAATTACCCGTAGTATTCTGATCAACAATAATATCTTAAGAATTGTCAAATTATTGAATTTTTTCACCATGTTTGAAAATGTAAACAATAACCTAAAATTTTAAAGGAACGCCAAGAAACACTTAATTCTAAAACCCGTTTGTAGAATTATTCGGTTTGTATATTTTCTAGGTAGTATTTACCTTTCTTGGTAAGATCTGCATATTTAAACACATAAGCACACAAATATTTTCAAAAAAAATTTAAAAATTAAGAGAGCTTTCAAAATTTTGTTTAAACTCAGCCTTTGTATCAGCTGTATTCCCATGGCGACATACCTACGTACGCACCCCACATCATCTATAACGTAATATAATTAACTTACGATGAACTAGAGTAATCAAAATTATTTTTGAAGATTGTTTGTCGGAACGATGGTTTCCGATCGTTGATTTTTCTCAAGGTGACGTTTGCTTGGCCGATTTACCATTCCGTTTAAATATTGCCAGGAATGGGTCATCACCGCCGAATAAACTCGTACTTGAACCAGGGTCATCTACTGTTTCACCGCGCCGAGGGGCTGCGGGCGGATTCCTGGAACTGGCGAATTTGAATCTTTTCGTCGACCCTCCAACCGCTGGCGAATTTGTATCCAGCCCAGTAAAATGCCCTTATGGAAGTTAACTTTTCTCGCCAGCGCAGTCACGTCTGTGACGAACTCATACAGACACAGACATTTATAGGTGACGGCTGACCAGCACTTAACAAAATAACAACTAAAAGTAAACAAAAATAAAGGAAATATGATTTTAAGCAGTTTTTTAACAGCTGTTATCTGTGAAGAGTCTGGTGTAAATTAAATAGCTTGATTACCATGACACTAAAACAAAAGTGAATTAAAACCAACGAGCAAGGCTCGGTGAACCTGGTACTAAACATTAAACATAAAAAAGTTATTAGTTAATAAATTCCAAATTATTCGTATTACTTAGAACGTTACTCCATTTTAAATTTGTAGGCTATTTTAACTACAGAAGATCAGTAAAGAACTTATGTCGTTTACGTGTTGCTCGAAATCGAGCAATTTATTTTAATACAATACAAATGTTACTTTTATCTATAAATCAATGATGTCCGACCAATCCAATATTGTGAATCTCTTTAATCACCAAAACTACACGTATTTACAGCTGATTATTAACACATGTTTAAAATGCTTTACTCAATCACAATGTTATTTAAATGGGAAATTTTGAGATTTCAACGGTGGATAGCGCCTTTATTTTCAGTCCGATTCTCATCATTTTTTGGGGGAAACAACTACAGACCAAGCCCTATCCAACGACACCAAAAACATGAAAATCGGTTGAAAATTGTAGGAGGAGTTCTCGAGACAAAAAAACCCTTAGCGTATTAAATAAGTACTAGGGGGCCGGTGCAGCGCCATGCGCTGCATTTATTAGAGTAGGTACCGGGTGATCAAACGTTGCTCCAGCATGGTAATAAACCGAGTTACTTTGGAAATAAAAATAAATTATAGTGAAAATCAGATAACACCATATTGGTGTTTCATCAATTGACCTTCATCACTACTTAATTCTCCAACTTCCCATTGTGATAGTGTTGAGATTATGTGGTTGTTCTTATGCCGGTATCTCTTTAGGCCTCTGTCTAAACACTCTTATAAAATTTAGAATAAATTCACAGATTCTAGATCTAGATAGTTCAGCACACATAAAACATAAATGGCAACAGAATAAAAATCAACATTTCATTACAGCTCATCCCCGTTGAGTTACGCAGCACTCACTCACTGCGGCGGTTTTTGTAGTAGGCCTACCGTTTGAGGTAGTCTTTGACATAGTGAATGAGTCCACATCACTATTTATAAAGAACTAAATCCTCTTTAACTTTATTTTCCATGGCATTAAAAATTTAAATAAATAAATCACACAAATTAAGACAATCTACATCTTTGTGGGGGTGGTCCATTTTGTTTTTATGAGGCAATATTTATATTTTGGTTAAAAATTTTCTTTACACAAACCATTTTTGTAGTAAGATTGTTATTTATAATGGAGGTAAAAAATTTTAAATTTTGTCTCTTTTTAAACTGGTGTTTAATATGTGTAGCAGCATTCTTCATTAAATTTTGTTATAGTATCATAGTTAACAAACAGGTTATTACACCGATAACCTATCCCTTTTCCTATAGTTCATAACAGTTTGAAAACCCATGCACACAAATTTAGTGTTTTATTTTAATATTTGTTGAGTTTCGTTATTTTTTCAATACCAAACGGACAACCTAAATAATACGCATGTCAAAAATCCCAATTTACAAACTTGCTTTCGTAAGGAGAAATTAATTCGTCTAGGATTAAGTTACTTAACCTATTTTTGTGCCCAAATACACGTAAATAAAAAGTTCAACTAAAATCTACCCGCTACATTTTCAGAAAAAGTTCAAACATCATAAAAGACACTCCTCATATTAAAGTATGAAATTTATTGTTGATATTACTGTACAATTTGTATACAATTGATAGTTCTATTTAGCTATTAACATGTGTTTTCTGTTTTACTATCAACAGCTGTTTTATTTTCCAATTCGATATAAATTGTTTCCCATGTTAATCTTATGGACAAAAAATGAACTTTGAAGGCTCCCCGTGGGCTTCAGAATTAAAATATAAAAAATCTAAAACCTTACCATTCTTTTGACACCTCAAACTTTAAAATTGGTCCAGAAATAAGGGAGGAGTAGTGTTAACAAAAAAAGGGCATCACGTATCTATCTATATCTATAAAAGGCAAAGCCCTCACTCACTGACTCACTCATCACTAATTCTCCAACTTCCCGACTAGCTAGAGTGCTGAAAATTGGTATACTCATTCTTTAAGCTCAAAATAGGAATGTCTGACTATTTTCATATTAATATTCACAAAGGGCTACGCCCTAGACGTCCTCAAAGTTCCCATGTTATTCTTATGGAAGAAACATTTTTGTATTCTAACATAATGATTATGGAAATTAAATTAGGTTTGTTTATATCTGCCACATGATGATTCATTAAAGAAAATGCTTATAAGCGTAGAAGTAACCAGGTGTGAGATATAATGTTTATTTATGTTTGTCATTGTCAAGATTGGAGTGATGTACTATTACTTTTAGTGTGGTGTACTTTGGTTGTATTAAGTGCAGTTTAATTTATTTCTTATTTTATTACTATATACTTTTTTACTGTTCATAGGTACTAACAATAGTAGTTTTCATCACTAGGAGCAAAAGTGGGTATTTTTGGTGCGCAATCGTGTTTTAAAAACGAGGCGCAGCCGAGTTTTTAAAAACGATTAGGCATCAAAAAGACACTTTTGCTCCGAGTGATGAACAACGTTTTTTTATCATAATGCAAAATTAGGCTTTTGATCGTTAAAAATATCAACTATTAAGATTTTGAGATTATATTTACAAAGTAAGTAATATGCAGTGTTTACATTTCTGTTATTTACAAACAATGCTCTTTATAACGTTTGAATTTCAAAATTCTGCTCCTCAACATTAATAAATTAATAATAATATACTTAGCAAACAGCTGACTTTTCAGTACTAGGACCTAAAAAATTCTCCAGATGATTTTTCAGTACTAGGACAAGAAAGAATCGGTTTTGGTACTATTGAGAGAACAAAAAACAGGCTGATTTCGTGCAGAATGATAAAAACGGTTTTGCAAATAGAGTTTTTGAAGCACTTAAGTTTCCGCCACACTGGATTAAAAAATTACTTTAGGGCATTCGCGGGGTTGAAATTTTTGACATGGACGTTCCTCTTTGCTCACGGGTGCTCACTAAGAAGCTGTTTTACCATTATAGTTTTCGAAATTGTTTAGGGCTTTACCTCAAAGAAGCTGACAATTACTGTATAGCCTACGTGTTGAAATTTGACAAGGAAGATTCTCTTAGCTCATAAGTACTATCTGTCTAATCTAAGAAACATTTTGCGAATATAGTTTTGAATTCCTTTAGGTCTTCACCCCACTGGACTTTCAAATTACTCTAGGGCCCACGGGGTTGAAATATGATGGAGGATTCCCTTTGCTAATGGGTACTCACTAAGAAAAGGGTTTGCAAATATAGTTTTTAAAGCACTTTAGGGCTCTACCCCACTGGATTTCAGAATTACATTAGGGCCTTCATGGGGTTGAAATTTGACATGGACATTCCTCTTTGCTCATGGGTGCTTACTAAGAAACGGTTTTGCAAATATAGTTTTCGAAGTTCTTTAGGGCTCTGCCCAACAGGACTTCAAAAACATTTTAGGGCCTCTGGAGTTGAAATTTGACATGGACGTTTCTCTTAGCTCATAGGTAGGTTACTCACTAAGAAAAGGGTTTTCAAATATACATTTTAAAATTCTTTAGGGCTCCGTCCCACAAGTCTTAAAATTTACTCTAGACCCGCGGGGTTGAAAGTTGACATGGACGTTCCTCTTTGCTCATAGTTGCTCACTAAGAAACAATTTAGCAAATTTACTTTAGGGCTCCACCCTACAGAACATCAAAATTATCATATATGCTAAGGGATTAAACATTTTAAAAAATCTAATGTGGATGCTCCGTTTTGCAAATAGGTGCTCAGATGGAAACGGTTTTGCAAATATAGTTTTCGAAGTTCTTTAGGGCTCCGCCCTATAGGACTTCAAAATTATTCCAGGGGCTTCCCCCCACAAATCCTCAAAATTACCATAAATCCTACGGTGTTGAAATTCAACGTTTATGTTCCGTTTTGCTAATAGGTGTTTACTGAGAAACAGTTTTAGAAATATAGTTTTTTATGTTCTTTAGGGCTTCGCCCTACATGATTTTGAAATGACTCTAGGGCCTACGGGGTTGAAATTTGACATGGTTGTTCTTTTTTGCTCAATGGTTCTCATTAAGAAAATGTTTTGCAAAATTCCTTCAGAGTTCAACACACAGTACTTTGTTGTTTCAATGTCATTCTTAAGGAAGAAAACTTTGTTGCTCTTTTAAAGATTTTATTACCTAAAAATTAAATTCAATCACGGGCGAAGCCGTGACGGGAAACAGCTAGTTATATATATAGATAGATATAGATAGATATAGATTGTGAGTTAAAGGGAATGTTACGTATAATGCATTTTTATACATATATTCGGCTGTTTTTAATACTAAACTGATGTAACGCTGTAAGACTTTTATCAGATTACTCTGATAATTAAATTAATATTTTTTATGTTTGGCCGTGTCATTCGTCCACTCTAGATTGGCTAGACATCCAATTTCCGATGATGTCGTCGTACGCCATAACAAGGTACGATAGCCGGTCTTTATAATTAACACAAATCAATTGCAAATATTTTGCATAACGGATGTACTGGATTGACCGAGCCATGTTCTAGTTTGTTTTAATTCTGTTTGTTATATAATTTGAATATTAATTGGAATCAGACAATTAAGTTTAGACCAATAACAATTTTTTTCACAGTCAACAGCTGTTTCAACCTCTATGCTTAAAAGTAGTGTTATTTTATTTTTGTTTATACCTTTCGTTATTATTTCGTAACCAATTTGGCGACCCATAGACTAATGTTAAAAAATGTCAAACTCATTTTAGAATAATGTATACGAATGTTCCTGAGGTTGAGATTTTTGTCTGACTCCTCTTGGGCCGTCTTTACTTGGTTTTCTGGAATATGCTGTAATTTTAAAAAGGCAAACAACTGAATTCTTAATCTGGTAGGTAATAAAAACAAATACCCCCGTCGCAGCAGACCTGCGTACTCAGAAAATTTCCAATGGAATTTCAGATTATTTACGTTCCCCATAAAAACACCATAGGATCAAGTATGTAGGTTTGCTGCCATGGGGTGTTGTTAGAAAATCTAAGTTTAATCAATAATTGGTGAATGTAAACACAAAATTGTATCAAGCTATGGCAATTTTTTTATTTTCCCCATAAACCCCATGGGAGCGAGTAAGTAGGTTTGCCGCCATATGGATTTTGAAAGCAAGTGTAAGTTAAACCCTATCTAGATGCACATACCAAATTTGATTCATTTATGTCAATAAATAAGCAAGGTATAGGGTTTTCTCGATTTCCCATAAGAATAACATGGAAAACATATTTTGTTATTTTCCCCGTAAACAGTTATGCCAAGATAAAAATTCAAAATACCAAATTGTTTGTTTATTGAGCTCTTTTAAATGGTTTCAGTTAAAATTGATAAATTTTGAAAAATGAGGTCCAAAAATGCCAAAAACCACTTTTTGACCCCTTTGAAACCCCATAAAACCCCCTTCCCATAACCCGATCACGCTGGTTCGCGAACTCATGAAAACAGACCTGGTCTTTACACCTTCATACCACATTTCATCAAAATCGGAGGTTGCTGTCAAAAGTTATCAGTACCACGGACACACACACATATATATGAAAATGAACGAACGGTGTTTTTGGCTTCTGGGGACCTAAAAACGAAAAAGTATCATGGTTCCGGGCTTAGGTCTTACCATGGCTACTACGTATTCCCAATAGGGAAATTCGCTAAAAGAAGTATAAGTCATAAATTATAATTATGTCATTCGGGCCTACGCACAGACCATTCACGGTCCATGTGGGCCCTTTTCCTTATTGTACATCTGTGTTTTTTTTTTTTTAATTTATAATTTTTTTTCTTAATGTAATTTGTTTGTGATAAGAATATTTTTTATTTTTTGGAAATAAATCTGTTTTTGACTTTGACTTTGATAAATTCCCACCCGGGGGCGGGTTTCATATTGGTGGCTCACGGTCTAAGACCAAAACCAATTTTTTCACAGACAACAGCTGTTTCAACTTTCAACCTCAATGTTTAAAAGTAGTGTTTTTAAATTTCGTCTGCCTTTCGTTGTTATTTCGTAACCAATTTGGCAATTCATAGACTAATGTTAAAAAATTTCAAACTCTTTTTAGAATAAATACGAATGTTCCCGAGGTTAAGGTTCTTCCTATAAAACTCAATTTTCAGACTTTAAGCAAAATCTATCCGCTGGATTTCGACATAAGATGTAAATGCATCGCTGTACACTACGCCTCATCGTATCACATTATAGTATTGCAAACTTACAAAATATACCTTACAAAAAAGGTGAATTTTCAGCTGATAAAATAAGTATATTTTCATCACGCAATGAACTGAAGTGAGTCAACCGTATCCATTAGCTATTACGATGATATATCACGGAGTAATTGATATATAATCACTTATCAATCGCCGACATAAATCAAACGCACAGTCAGTTGCTCAGAGCGCTGCTATGGCGAGTCAGAGTACGAGCGCCAGCGAGTGTGGGTGTCAGAGTCCACGGATAAACAAGGTATTAAATAACACCCGGTTAAACACAATCCCGCCAGCTATTAATTATTTTGAGAAACCCCCCCCCCCCCCCCGAACGGCACTCTCCCCTCCCCCACTGTGCCACCCACTGTCGATGCAACGGCATACGGTGTACGTGGTGTAGGGACATGTGACATTGAAGCATGCTGGAGGCATATGTTTTATATATAATCTTTATATTTTGTCTAGGAGACTGACAAGGTGTACGGGGATGGATGATTCGTTAAGTTTGAAGGTTTTTGGATAAGACAATGCGAAGGTATTTTTAGGCTTAAGAGTTTATACGCATATAAAGGAATCAGTGCGTTTATCATGGTACTGTATAGTTTTTGATTCAAAACATTTATTTTTAAGCGGTTAGTGTATTTGGGAGGCCTCTTGAAAGGTAGCACTCGAAATTTAAAGTATTTGGGTGAGATAACGTTAGGCGAGAGATTACAATTACCTGGGCGAAGTTAATTGAGAGGATTGTGAAATTCGTTTTAAAGGTATCTTGACCTGGAGGAGAACTTACAAAAAAATGAGATGGGATTTCATAATTTACAAACTTTTATGTAACGGTTCTGTAAAAAATTAAGAAGCCAAGGGAAGATTAATGAATGTTCAAGATGCGACATTTAGAGAAAACGGAAATGTAAACTTCCAGTACTCATGTATTATATACTATCTAAACTAGGATATTTTAACATAAAATCATTACTGTACACTAAATTGTTCTAACCTTAAAAATACAAAAATAAAAATTGCAGTTGTAATGTTTATAGGCGATGAATGTGTGCCTGAAAGACAAAAAAAATTTCTTGAGTATAATATAAATTCAACTATTAAATAATAATAATAATAATAAATAAAAAACATAATAGGCTACATCAAACACATAGTAAAACATTTTAACACCGTTTTCAAGGCGGATATCTTACTTTACAAGCAACACAACACCCGATATGAATAATTCCCGTAAACAAGATTCATATAAAATGCCACGCTACGAATTACAGAAGCATAAAGATAATGACTATATGTGGCCACTACAGTTTACAAGATTTCAAACAAATTTGCCGCACGAACGCCCGAGCAAAGCTTGTTGTCGGTTGCATAACATTAGTTTAACAAGGTAATGAACGTGCATATAAAGATTCAGTGTGCGTGTTCCTTTGTAAACATAAACATTGATGGAGTAAGAGAAGAAATGAACAAAAGAGGTATGAGATTGTAATTTTGTAATGGGTAGAGAAACAAAGTAGCTTTGGGTTTTATTAAAAAAAAAATAATAATTAAAAAATATGACCTATGAAAATTTGGTCTAGTACAAAATATATGGCCTAAATTTTTTTGTAATGCAGTCGACTCTTCATTTGTTAGAACCTCGAAAACTTGAAACCCTTGCCATCTCAAAGCGATTTTCAATCCTTTTGGAAAAATTAATATAATCGTAATAAATTTACCTTTGTGGACGAAATACAACTTAACTCTTTAGCTCGAATTTGAGGACCAATTCTAATTCAATTTGCATTTGACCTCTACAAATCGAAGTTTATCTCTATATCTCGAAGTTTTTCATCCGGACTTTAGTAACACGAAACGCTCTAGATACTGTAGTTACGAGTCGTCGTCTGCTGTCACTATAGACCTCCGAAAGTAGAATTTAAAAAGTGATCCAGTTACCCGAACTATAAGTGACTTGAAAAAATTATAGTTTCGCGAATTTTTCAGTTAGCGAGATGCGACTTTCTTACGAATTTTTGTGTTAGTGAAACGCGACTTTATTTACAATTTGAATATGTCTTGGATGTAAATTAGTTACATGCAGTCATTCATGGTTCATTTAATTGACGACTGAGATGTACAACTTGTTTTTACTTTATTCAGAATAAACATTGTTTATTTTCTATCGCCTAAAAAAGTTTCCAATTGATTGAATAACAATCAAACAAGTCAAATATTTGACTACGTTAGGAAACAAATAAAAAAACCATCAAAGATTCTAATTGCTTTAACGCATGGCTAGGCCTATATTGTTTTAACAGAAAAAAATCAAGGGCTGCGTAGCTTTACAAATTCTTGTTATTATGTTGATGTAAAACCGTAACATTGTAGGCTACAGACAGTTTTGTTGCTGAGCATCTCAGATGACTTATTTATGGGACCGTCCATAAATTACGTCATCGCTTTTTGGCCATTGTTGGACCCCCCCTCCCTAAAATCATCCTTCCATCATAATTTGTCTGACCCCCCCCTTTCGGAAAAATGACGTGTCGTCATTTTTAACAAACTTCCGTTTAAGTAAACATAATGTTTTTTACACGTTACATGATAAACTAAAAAAAATGACCAATAAAATCAGAATTTACTTTCAGAAATAAAGCCAAAATGACTTTCTCAATTGAAAAATAAACTATAAACAACGCCTTAAAATAGTCCAATGTATTTTATACATCTTTATAATAGTTGGGTTGTGTTAGAATTTATCATTGTTTTACTGTTAAAAGTCGATATAAAACATCATATTTAAAAATGACGTCATGTCAAAGCCACCCCCCCCCCCTTGCACATCACCTTACCGTTATTTTCAATCTGGACCCTCCCCCCCTATTTTCAGATGACGTAATTTATGGACGACACCTATGACGAATCGACTGAAAGAAGACCACACTGCTAATCGTTTTTGATTGTTCGTCCATTATAGGATCTCAATTAGTTTTTAAAAACGACCCAAACAAGTTACATTGTGACTCCCAATCTAAGTTTTTGTCATGTTTTGCGTAAGTGATTTCGACTAAACCCAGTGTTGCACAAACTGCCTCTGTTAGTAAACGATCTCCAACGGAGCATCACCTCAGCGGGCGGGAACAATGAGTCATTAACGGTAGTTTATCGGTAATACGACACGGCCGGGCGGCGCGCCTAGCCTAGCACTGCGGCTGCGCACTCAGATCGTATCGAGCTCATCCCGCCAGCGCAGCGGCGCGCCTACTGGGTGTAGCTGCGCGGCGCTTGATTAAAAACCCACGCGCCCGCCGGCGGCGTCAACTGCGCACCGCAAAGCACTGTCGCACCGCGCCGCCGCGAAGAGCAGAAATGAGACAGCAAGTAAAGTTAAACTTCTATAGCCTGGTAGGTAGCATACATTCGACTTAAAAATGTGTCAGAAAATCGCTCAAATGGTATATAACTTACACTCTAATTAAACATACTGATATTAATTAATTATAAATGTTATTGCATACATTTTCAAAAACTCATCGACCGAAATAGAGAATAAACTCTCATAGAATAGTTTAAGCGTTTAGTGAAACTTTATTTTACAGTATTAGTGGAAATTTACTAAAAATTTTGGTCCCAGTCAGAGTATAATTTCATTGCAACAGACAATTTTTTTTAACTGCATTGTCAAGTGAAATATCCCTACTGTAATATAATAAGGTATTATACATTGATGCAATATAGAGTTGTTGAGTTTTTTGTATATATCCTCATTCTACAACCACGTAAGCAAAATCATATCATCAATAATCATATCATTATGAAAGCAATAATTTCAGGAATTCTAATTTTTTCGATATCATGTCACTATTTAACAGAGAGCAGAATGTATATGTTAAAAGGAATTTAAAAAAAATCGTTTTTGATTTTGAGATTGTTTAAAATATACCATCAAGGATGCCCAAGAGAGATAAGAACAAATTCGAAAATAAATTGAATTTTATGTACACATTTTTCTATTTCCATCAATATTGAAATGCTCCTGAACTGAGCTTTAAAACGTTTCAATCAAGATATTATTTTTATTGCCGTTTGTAACTCATTTCAAGCGACGTATAACATGTTTATGACAATCATAAAGTAAACGATTGCATTGTGTTTTGTTGTAAAAATGCATTGTGTTGCACGGCATATAACATAGCATCTGAAGCGTATCAATACAACGACATTTTAACAGTTATTGTAGGCTACAGTTAGTTATATTGTGGGTATATTTATTTTGTTAGCTCAATCGATAATATGCACTGCAAAATAAAGTTAGGCCAATAAACATACAATTCCTTGTATGAATAAACAGGTAAATTTTAATTGACTAAAATAAAGATATAAACAATCCAACTGTTTTCCAGCTTCTAATTTTACACCAAAGACATTTTTTAAATAGCCTAAATAAAAATTTTCAAGATTATAATAGGACCAGTAAGTATTAGCAACTGTTCTTCATCCAAAGAGACTAATATTTGAAATGTAGGAATGTTTAAATCAACAAAGGAAATGGTGTATATTTTTACTCTCTCCGCAAAAAGCGTTAGAATCTTTACAACAATCAAACAACCACTTAGCAGACGAATGAAAATATATTACCATCAGAAAAAACTGACGATAAACAATCTCTTTAATTAAACTTGACGCTTCTGTGAGAATTGCGGTTTACGATGAATTAAAGTGACTCGTCTGTTTCGAACGCGATTCAATTAACTTTTTAGATAGCAGATTTCGAAGTCCCAAGGTGAGAGGGTTGTTGGGTGATTGTTTTTAAAGCGACGCAGAATTTGAAGATTGTGGAATGAAAGCGTTGTAATGCATTGCAAACATTGCATACGACAATCGAGTCTCTTCAAGAGAAGAGTGACCAGTCAAAAGTTTGGCATTTAACAAAAAAAAAAAATGCGAGAAGTTACGAAAATTCGATAAAATATATCAAGTAGTTAAAATTCGCCTTTTACGCTAACAAAGAATTAAAAGTAAGCGACGACTCGCTTTTTTCAACTGGCCACTTTTTAAAAATTAATGTTTTCGTGTCGGATGTGTTGATGTGTTTTGTGCCTTTTTTACCGGACTATGACGATTTTTCCAAGTTTTTGTGAACAAGATATTGATGCTTGATATTTTTATTAACTTGAAAATGAACCCTTATTGAGGTTCGAAACCAATGGTAAGGCTAGTTACAACCATTTAACAGGATCACTTGGCGACAATCCTGGTAATTTAAACCTTTTGATTAAATGTAAACTAAGTATTAAAGAAATAAAAAACGGTATCGTTGTTTTTGCACAAGTGGTCTATAAATAGCAATGGCAGTTTTTATATTTTAATGTTTGAAAATGCAAATACCCCACAGAATTTAACTTGGTTGCATGACAAATGGATTTATCCTAATTAAAAACTGAATAGAAAACTCGAAGAGTTAAAAGAGCTCAATTATCATTCATCTACATTTCAATCCAGTAGGGTCAATAATAGTTTATATTCAAATAATAGACGACTCTAAGACAAAATATTATTAGACTATATTATTCCGCATCACTTTTAAAACTTCGCCTGCTTACCCATAACATTCACCCAATAAAAGTGGGTAAAACCTTTACCCATATAACACTATATGACATGCATCCACGAGTGTATAAACTTACATCCTTGAACTCTACCAAAGTCAGCTTACCTGAAACATAAAAAAAATTAGTACACAATTAAAACATGAAAACATTTTTAATGAACAAACATCAACAAGTATTAATGATAATATCTCAACCTAAAACATGGTTGTCGACAAGATAACACACCCTGTTACCCCAGATTTCCAGAGCGCACTTCGCGTCTTACCGCCGAATCCCGTAACGTGCGACGCGTGTCATCCGATTATCCGACTTCCGGTACGGATAAACCGGAAATGCGACGAGAGGTTTCAAATTCAAATTCAAATTCAAATTCTTTATTGCCGTAGATTGACAATTGTACAATTGTATTACAGCAGTCATGTATTATGGTCTATTGGTTACATATATATATATATTTTTTTAACTAATCTGTTATTAGAATAAGAAATAAACAAAATCTTTATAACTAATAAACAAATAATATTTTATCCTTCCTGGTATTGTAAATACTCACCAACTGAGTAAAAAGCATTTTCTTTCAAAAATGATTTTAACAAAGCTTTGAATTTTACAGGGGTGTCTTGTAATTTAATGTAATCCGGGAGCCTATTGTACAATTTTGGTCCTATATTTTGAGGTAGGGCTGCTGAGAGTGTTAATCTGTGTGGAGTTTGCCTGTGATTGTGCCGATGACGAGTATTATAATTATGCACGTCTGCTCCTGTTTGAATGGAAGGAAATTTGAATTTGTAAAAAACTAACATTTCATAAATATACAAAGAATATAAAGTTAAAAAATTTAGGGATTTGAAAAATGTTCGGCAAGATGTTCTTCTATTTATTCCGGCCATTATTCGAATAGCCCTTTTTTGCAGCCTGAATACACGCAAAAGTGCAGACTCAGAAGCTGATCCCCATAATCCTTCCATTATCGCCTGGATCGCCTGAAGACACAAAGGTTTATCTAATAGATAAGTCATTACTTTTGATAAATACAAGCATTCTTCCTATGTTAGTTTTATGGATTATGGATCCCCATAATCCATTTCCTTCCGCGCGGATTGACTTTGGGTTGCGAATCTGTCATAAACTCCCCCACTGCGAGTAGCGACTTTAGCATGGCGTTCGTGTGAGGTATTAGATAAGTAAACCCCCTCTAATCCGGAGCATCGCTTATCCGGCTCTCCGGTACTCCGGCGCTAGTTGCTATATTTGTGTCTTTTTACGAGATACTTTTCAATTTTACGCGAATTTAGGTCATTAGACGATTTTATCTCTATTGTGGTCGGTTTTCCACGGGTAGATTGACACTCATGAGCTGTATTACAAGGTTCCATGGTTATTTGAGTTATCTTATTCGCAAACAGTTATGCAAAACGACGAAATGAACGGTGAATTAAAGGCGGCGACACACTACCGGACTTTACACCAGACCGTACTTTGGACCGAGCATCGTACCGAACATTGCACGGTACAGGGAGGTAAATTTACTCCGAACTTTTCCTCGAACAAGACGTCGGACCGAGCTTCGTACCAGACAAATTCATGGAGCGAGGAGAACGAAGGTGTGTGTGAGAGAGAGGGAGAGCGTGAGTGAGTGAGAGCGCTAGACGAGTATTTTTAAAATGTTCAGCCTAGTTTAAAAGTATCTTTTTTTTAATTCGAAAGGATTTAGATGACCATGACACCGGACTCCAGTGACGACTGCTTGGCAGGTCCTAGGTCCAGGTCGCCCTGTGTGGATGGAGTCATTCTGTATAAGGAGACTTGAAGCGGTTATTTCCACCAGCTAAGTAAGAAGGACTATAAACTATTTTATAGACTCGCTGTGTCCGTCGTTAGACCTCTGCCAATAATACTAATTACTATTGAATCTAGTACAAAAATAAACTAGGCTCTCTATTTTAGAAGTCTTGCATATTAAAGCAACAATGAATTCTTTTAAAACTAAACATCGATGAGACAAAAATGCTAAATACATTTCTGGAAATACTTGTAAAATCATTGTGCGAGTTAAATTCATGCATATTTAAGTATACTAGAGATCGCCTCCTGGTTGAAATTCAACCAGAATGGTTTTCAGTTGACCTGAGCCGTCTTGCCTAGATATGTGAATTATTGTTAACTGATGTTACATTTATGGCCGCTTTCCCGAAAACGTGTTACTTAAACTTGGTTTAATTCATTACTATAGTCCTTTTTTTAAACCTGATCCTTCGATTGAGAGATGGTGGAGGGGGTTTGTTTATACTTGCTACTATCCCATTGGCTGAAGCCTTTTGGTTTTTTTGTTGTTTTTGTTTTATTTCACTGTTGCATACCAGCTGGTAATTTTACATCACAGCATAATGTGTATCAGTTTTACAATATTATTTGTAGCAGTTGTTTTTTAATCAGTTTATTTTAGAACTGTTACTTTTTAACAAGGAATAGGTTTGACTTAAAAATATAACAGCTGAATAGGAGTTACTGAAAGATATTATAACTTATTTAAAACGTTATTTGAGGAAATCTGATACTCGACACACGTTTGTCACGAGTTTAAATGTGTTGTTTACAGTTTAAATTTTTTGTTTACAGTTTAAACCCCTCCCCCACCCCAATTTTCTCGAGAAGGATCAGGTTTAAAAAAACGGACGTTATAGTCCGTTTTTTTAAACCTGATCCTTCAAGGGAGAGATGGTGGAGGGGGTTTGTTTATACTTGCTACTATTCTATTGGCTGAAGCCTTTTGGTTTTTTTGTTTGTTTTTTTGTTGTTTTTGTTTTATTTCACTGTTGCATACCAGCTGATAATTTTACATCACAACATAATGTGTATCAGTTTTACAATATTATTGGTAGCAGTTGTTTTTTAATCAGTTTATTTTAGAACTGTTACTTTTTAACAAGGAATAGGTTTGGCTTAAAAATATAACAGCTGACTAGGAATTACTGAAAGATATTATAACTTATTTAAAACGTTATTTGAGGAAATCTGATACTCGACACACGTTTGTCACGAGTTTAAATGTGTTGTTTACAGTTTAAATCCCTCCCCCACCCCAATTTTCTCGAGAAGGATCAGGCTTAAAAAAACGGACTATAGTATACGTGTTGCTCGAAATCGAGCGATTTATTTAAATACAGTACAAATGTTACTTTAGCTCTAAATCAATGACATCCGACCAATCAAATAATGTGAATATTTTTAATCGCCGCAATAACTACACCTATTTACAGCTGATTATTAACAGATGTTTCAAATGCTTTATTCAGTCCCCAATGTTATTTAAATGGGAACTTTTGAAATTTCAATATTGGATAGCGCCTTTATTTTTAGTCCGATTCTTATCAATTTTGGGGGGAAACAACTACATACCAAGCCCTATCCAACGACACCAAAAACTTGAAAATCGGTTGAAAATTGTAGGAGGAGTTCTCAAGACAAAAAACCCTTAGCGTATTAAATAAGTACTAGAGATCGCCTCCTGGTCGAAATTCGACCAAAATTTCAGTTGATCTTGACTCAAGAAGTTTAAAAACATTTTTCATCACACTTCATCGATATCACCTGTTTTCGACCCTCACTTCTACCAACGAAACACCTGTTTTGCCGGCCTAGGCCGGCAAAATTTTCCGGCCTAGGGCGGTAATGGAAACGGTAGCAGAGAAATCTAGAATATTAAAAGGTATTTAACAACAACAACAAATAACAAATCAATGACGTAGTTAGTAGTTCAGCTAATAGCAACTATTAAATATGTATGACGTAGATGGGAAAATAGTGCATTTCCCTTGGAATCAGCTGTAGTCACTTACCGTTAGAGTATTAGTTTTGGTGGCCTTAGCCAAGAAATCTAGGCCTTAGCTGATGTGAAGTGGTTGCCTAGCAATCAGAAACTCAAGCAGTACATCTCGCCAGGTTAGTTGAAGTTGAGGTTATGTTTTGTTTGTTATGAACGAAAAAGTAATTTTTCACTTGTTTAGAATTTATTGAATTGTGTAGTGTGATGAAAAATATCGTTCATAACTCGGGCCGAAAGCGTTTTGCCAACCCTCGATCGTTTCAAGTTCTCGACTTCGTCTCGAACTTGAAACACGATCTCGGGGCCGGCAAAACGCTACTTTCGGCCCTTGTGACGAAATATACTATTATAACTGAAACATCTGTTCTTCCTGTTTTTCTAGCAGTTGTTTTTACAACAGCTGTCTAATGATTCAATCAATTCTCCTTCCTCCATAAGATTAACATTGGAACTTTGAATGCCTGTGGGGCGTAGCCCTGGTGTCCGATGTGAATTAGAATGTGATTCTGCTCATCTACAAGACCATACCTTTATAACGGTATGCGTGGATTTCTCCTACGATGTGCACGAGCTGAGAAAAAAGGAGGAAATGAAACATGCTTGCGTATTAATATATAGATAGATTTAAACACACGGTTAAATTTAGTTTAAACTTAGTTTAATGGTTGGTTAAACTGACTCTTAACCAACCATATGTCGGGAAAATGACTCTTATGAAAATATAAGTGTCAAATGTTTTCCAAAACGTTTAATTATGTTCCCATGTGTTTTTCTTTTAAAATAATACCCAAGATACTAAAAATGATCTGAAGTAATAATTAATTTAAATTCCGAAACTCGTTTTGACGAAGTCAATACACGAGAAAAGAAAAAAAAACCATTAACCACTTTAACCTCGTAACGACAAACGAAAGCCATCAGTGAACTCGGGGATAAAAACA
Source organism: Neoaliturus tenellus (assembly GCA_030545055.2). Lineage (NCBI taxonomy): Eukaryota > Metazoa > Arthropoda > Insecta > Hemiptera > Cicadellidae > Neoaliturus > Neoaliturus tenellus. The sequence goes on from CM061537.1 coordinate 34,591,301, forward strand.
AAACGACGGAAAGTTCAGAAGCGATAAAGTGGGCAAAAAGCTGTCAATGTTTCGTGAGGGCCGCAGTGGGACGGTGGGGGGGGGGGGAGGGGGGGAGCTCTCCACACGTTTTGGCGTTTGGCGGTAGAAACGTCTGGGAATTGTAGTACCCGGGTGGGGACAGTGATGGCTGAGTGATTACAAAATATGCGATGGATATTGTGGACAAATAAAATAAACGTTTCAACAACTTATTTTAAAACCGAATATGTTTATAACGGTAGTTTATGTAGGTTAGGCCTAATACAATCGTTGCATACACTCTACAGCCATCTTAAATTTGGTAACTCACTGTAATAAATATGTCGAAATCATAGGTTATTGTTGGTCACCCATCCAGAACATAGCCATAGAGATGTCGATTGAGCTTATCATCGTTCGTGTCAATTAACGACGATTAATTATTAGATAGAGTGCTACAGAGCTAGGGAAATTTGACCCCTGTTGATTGGCGCCATTTTACCCACGATTACCGCTGTTCCTTGTAACCAGTCCTTAGTTTAGAGTTTCCCATCTGGTATCTGCCATTTTACCCACACCTGTCCGTCGTTTCTAGGGTAACCAACTTTAATAAGCCTGCCCACGGACTATCAAATCAAAGTGTTTTTAAAAATATAAAACAAATAATCAGATGTTTTAAAAGTATATAGATATGTAATTTTTGAAGCTTTTTGTGGTCAATCAGAATAGCTAAAACTGGTAACCAAGGAAACGAGAGTGAAGTGTAGGATGGTTAACAAGGAAACAGCGGGGACTGTGGGTAAAATGGCGCAAATCAACAGGGGGGCAAAAAATTAACATGTGTTTATCACTCTATACCTTTTAAACCTCGTTGGTTCATGTTCTCACGTGTATTCTTTTGAGGTTACGCACATATGTGAATCGTAATGAACCGATCAGCTGATGTACAAATTGAGTAATATTAACTTTTGTCAAATGCCGAGCTCTCATTTGTCTAGTGAATCGTATTTTAATGTGAAATCACTATTTTGAGACAGGGACCTCAGTGGATATTTTAACCTGAATATGAATGAAAGATGAGTGTATGATTGTGGCGCGATCCTGTAGTCTTGTGACTGGCCGACATTCTCCTTAGACAGGACTGTTAATTAATAACCCAACAGCCCTGGAACGGGTTTGAATTATGTTAGTTAAACAACGATCTTCTTTATGATGTTACTTAGACCTATACCTATCTTACAGTCTAGTCTACTTTAATTTGGGTAATATTGTCATTCTAAAAGGCAAATCGATGTTCAATTACAGACACGTAAGGTTTAATGCAAACTTTACAACCAACAAGCGATAGTATCTTGAACCAGTGAACTTTGTATACATTATCTTCACTTGTAACACAAATTAAGGCATAACGTTGCATTATCCATTAGTATGCACGGGAAACGTGAGCAAATATAACGATTGACAAAATTATTGAACAGTATGATGTGATTTTAGTGGTGGAACGGTAAGAAGAACATAGATTGAGGAAGCAATGAAAATAACAAACTGCGTAATTCGTTGAAACTAGTGATAACAATCATCATGCATAGGAAAGTGCTTACAAAAACCAATTTTATATGAAAAATTCTTTAAGCCACAAAACCGTCGATGGACAATCTGCATGGCTGACTGAAGATCGATGAGTCATCCACTTCTGATTGTTGGTAACCCAAATCGATGCATCAGCACGAACCAAAACATCTCATCTCCATCTACCCCACTAGAAAGATCTGATGTCAAGAATCAAACGCGGTTGAATTCATTCCACACTTCGATTTTACCGTTTCGGATAAAGTGTTACTTGATTATATGAATTAGCACAACGCTTGATTATATCTTTGATTTAAGAATACAGTTTGTTCTTTTTCAAGAAACAAGAAAGTGAGTACTCTTCGGACAACGAATTGCCATTTTAGCTTAGATACCAATACTGATAATAAATAGGATTTCAATACAGTATTAATAAATTGAACATCGCTTTATATTTTTAGTTATCAGCACGCAGTTTTTGTCTCTGCCTACCAGCGACCAAGGAATCTGCCTAACACACAACACGGTGTGTATATAAGACAGATGTAAATACATAAAATTACTGTTAATCGTGGGTTTTGTTTTGTTTTTGTGATGTTTTCTTATTGCACAGTGCTAAATTTTATATACCGTACTAAAGATCTATTTTTACACTAATGTTAGTTTTTTCCAAACATGAGATTGATCCCTTGAAAAGCCAATTTAGTCTAAGTAGTGAAACGTCGTAATTGGATATACACCATTTCAATCTACTTTTTCAGGCGAAAGTAGGATTTTTACGTCTGCCAATGGATGGCGCATGGTTAGTCTAATGAAGAAAATCTTAAATGTAAGCATTAACATAGGCATATTGTATTCAATATAAACTTTAATGTCTCTCCATTAATAGAGAAATTTAGCAAACCCAATCATAAAAGGATGACCAAATTAAAGATGGCATAGGCGATCAAACTCTGCATTAAAATATTACCGAAAAATAACAGCTTCCGATACATTTAATCTTTGGAGGTCGGAATTGCGGCAAATTTCTCAGAATGCAAAGCCCTTTTAAATTATGTATATAGTATCATATTACGTAGGCCAATGTAATTTTCCCTACAGCTTCCATTCGGGACGTCTCTTGTATGAAATCTTTTTAAATGACTTATATACATGTACCGTACAAAGTTTCATTATGGACTAAATTGGTTAAAAATTATCTAAGGCGACCCGGGATTTTTTCTACGCTGTATATGCACTATTTGATTCATAAACAATTATTACTCCTTTTTTTTAGAAAACTGATTGAATGACAAACGCGTTGTTTTCCTCGGAAACAATCACGCCCCCTCGCCCCCCCCCCCCCAAGTTAAGCCCCCACATTTTAAGTTCCGTCGCCGGTTAAGCGCCGCTATTGAGCCATTTTCCACGTAATTACCGCCGATATAGGATGTTCCCCCAACGCCAATGGCTTGTTTACCGGCCTCCCTATGCAGGTTATCTGCTATCTGCCTAACGTTATCGTCAGCTACTTTTTATGTGTTGTCTGTTGTGTGTCAGTGAAAGTCAACTACTTTTTATTATTTTCTTAATTTGTGCTGTTATCTTTGATTAGTTACAATTAATTAACAATTAATTACAATTAATTACAATTAGTTACAATGTTTTCGATCGTAAACTATCTTTACGGGGTTGTCATTTTATGAATGTTATGTGCTATGTGAGAATAATTTTTATGCTGTGATTATTGTTATGCGCTACGGTATCTACTCTGGGTTATGGTCCTTGATTCATGCAGCTTTAACATCTCCACTTCATAGATTGTACAACTTGAACATAATCTTAATGAAAATGTGTAACACAGTCAGTTAGGACCGTAATTAATTATGTCCCTTAACAACTATAATGTAACCATAAGAAACATTTCCATTTTACATTTTAATGGTTTTATTTTATTATAATCATTATTAACTTTATAAGTAAATTGTAGTTTAAGATTTTGAGTAAACTTGGACGGTTAAACATGTTTCATTCAAATTTACTACTGTAAACACTGAAAGATTTCTCGCTAGCGATTGATTCACTTGATGTTTTTTCCTCTCTCCTATGGGTATTATTCTTTCAATTGCATTTTTAATGTTTTTTTTTTTAATTAGTTACCTAAGTACAATTGTTGCACTCTATTTATTGCTTTGTAATATATTAGAATATGAAATGTTAAGCTAACAGTTTATTTATAAAATGTCATTGTCTATGTGTAGATTAACATTCTACCATCGATGCTCAAAAGAGAAATTACGCCTTGTGCAATCAGTTTTTAGTGTATTCATTGAAAAAAAAGTAGTGGTAATACACAATTAGCAATACAGCATTAATGAGGCTCATTCTAGATACAAAATGAATGTTAAACACGCTATTAATATGTGAATAGTTCATTGAATAATCAATTATTCAGTGATTATTGCTAAATCATCGTTATGTTAGTGGGTATAGACTCTCGTACTTTGCTGATCCTATTATGCACGACGGAATGAAATATGTTCTGCCGTAAATCATAACATAATAGCTTGTTTTGTACTTCACTTACAACGCAACAGTAGACCCATTAATTTACATAAGCTAACGGTAAATAATACGAAGGGCTTTGATATGTCATTGATTTATATTCTTGATTTTAGACAAGATTTTCCTAAATGAATGGTAAAGCTTTAACAGTCAATAAAAAGACAACCATACAAAATGCATAAATATATATATATATTATTAGAATCCTCATTAAAACCCGTTTTCTAGTGATAAATTTATTACATTTCAATGTGTTTACCACCGATAGTTCCACAAACATCTATTCTATGGTACTGATCTCGGTCCATGCGCTGTTTAGCATGTAATAAAAATGCTGTCTTCATAAATCCTTTACTTTGATCAAAATCACGGATAGTCAGAGAGTATATACAATGATTTTCACATATCCTCACAACCCAAAAGAAAATTCGCCTAAAGTCAATCTGGACCTCTAGAAGGGCATGCTGTTGGACCACCTAGACCAATCCATATGTTTTGAACTTTTTTAGATCACAAAAGCAAATTTAAAGTTAGTGAACAATTTAACCGTCAACAATGAAATGTCTGTATTGTAAGGCAAGAGTAATAAAAGTAATCAAGCCGACGAATTTAGGGGCGCAAACCATATTTTTCTACCTCGCATGGCAATATTTTTACAAACACGAGAGTAAAGTGTGGGATGGTTGCCAAGGAAAAGGCGGGAATTATGGGTAAAATGGTGGAAATCAAAAAAGGGACACATAATTAACATGTGATGGGCACTCTATATCTACTTAACCTCGTTGCTATATTCAGTCCCAATGTTTATTTAAATGGGACATTTTGAGATTTCAATGGTGGATAGTGCCTTTATTTTCAGTCCGATTCTCATCAATTTTTGGCGGAAACAACTACAGACAAAGCCCTACACAACGACACCAAAAACTTGAAAATCGGTTTAAAATTGTAGGAGGAGTTCTCAAGACAAAAATAATTATAAAATTATTTAACCATTTAAGTCACAAGTAAGCACACATCAGACTTAAAATTCCAGCATTTCCACCAACTGACAAGAGTATTTCCAATCATTATCGTGGTTTACGAAACATGCCACCTCGCAATGAATCATTGAAACAATTTACCGACACTCGAACTCCTGCGAATCAAAGATAACGAATTCGCTCGCAAAACAGCTTTTCACGACCCATAAAGGCTGAGTTACGGCGCGCTTGTGGAGCGGGTCATTTTTCACCGCTCAAATTTGATCAGGAAGTGAGAAGAGAGTTTCTAACCCGACAAGTGGTGCGTTCATCACCCGTGAGTGAGTGGGCGGGGGGGGGGGGGGGAGTTTGGGGGGAGGCTATTTTGATTCCGGCCTTCTCGTAACTTTGTCATCGACCGACAATCTGTTCAAGCCTCTGCTGTTGCGGCTAAAACCCCACTTTTTGTTGGGATAGCCAAATAAACCAAGGGGAATGAATGGTTTTGAATCGAGGGGTAGAGAAGAGTAAAATATTTTCAATAGCATGTATGTAATTGCTTGAGAAGCAATCACTTGCAAGAATTAAAGCCGAATTGGCCGTAAAAATCTTGATTTAGTACATCGTATATTCTTAAGCGAATAATATTACTTTAAAAACTCTTATAAGCAAATTTCATTTCAGTAGCATTTTGTATTTAGGCCTACTGCGTTTATAGTCCTACTTAGTGTATTTGTGTTCTTAAATTTCCAGTTAGTTTTTTGCGTCAATACTTTAACATCCGAACTTTGGCATTTAATTATATTCATCTAAGACACATTAAAATAAATTGTTGGCTTCTGGAGGTTTACAAGCAGTACATAAGTACATAGTATGAGGGCTTAAAATTGTTTCTCATTTTTACTAGGGTTAAGAACAAAATTTTGTTCTTGAACCTTCCTTACTTTTTTCTTACTGAGATGCGATTTTGCTTTCGGCTTATTTAACAAGTGCTATTGTATTTAAATTTTAAAACAAACAGTATAAATGTATATAAAGAGCGTTTAATAGAACTAATTTTAAATTGATTACTCTTGAAGTTAATTAAATAAGAATATAATATCAGGTTCAGTGCATGTAAACTGGTTGGCCTCAGAGATTGCACGTGTCAAACTTTACACGTTTGGGAGAATCGAGACGTAACTAAAAATCGTTATTTTGTAGTGGCTATTTCATGTCTTTAACTTTTCCTGTCCTTAGAAGAAACCGTGCAAAACTATACGCAATACTTTCTGAATATGGTATCAGCTATAACACTTAGGCTAAGTTAGTTTAGATTGTGATTATTTTTACACTGAAATTGTTTACAGAAGAGACATTTAGTAGCGCTGAAACCTCCGCGTCCAATTGGCCCCTTGAGAGAAACAGTCTCGTGGCCGGAAGTCATTCTTATTGCGCAGGTTTGTGCCAGAACAGCAAATCTCTCACTACTGCCACCGCCGACGGGTAATGAGGCAGCAGACCTATACATCCGCGCGTTCAGCGAGCGCAGCGAACCTGTCGTGGCAAAAACCGCTCTCTAGCTGCGAAAACGGGGAGTGATCGCCTGGTAGCCGGCAGCCGCCATAGGTAGAGGCAATGACTCAGGGACTGTCATGTCTCCTGGTATAGCAATACAGTGTGTATATATGTAAAAACGTCCCTCCCTCTTTAAATAATATTTTTGTTTATTTGTTAGTTAAGCTAAATAAATGTCCTTTGGGGGATGATGATAACTTAACACACATTATCTTTTTTTTAACGTTGTCAAAAATATTGAATCATGCCAGGGGACGGTCCACTAGTGGTCAGAATAATGTATTGATACGTAGGCCTATATCAAATTAAAGGGGTCACTTATCTTAGCTGAATGCAATGCCACAAACCGGACAAATGAATGGACGAGACGGAAAAGGTAGGCGCAATCAAACTTTCCATTGAAATCATAGGGACAAAACTAAAAAATCAATAACTTTCTAATATTTCACCTTTTGGCGTAGGGTTTGTGGGTTGTTTCTCCAAATATAAAACCACTCAAATGATATTTAGCCTATATGGTCAAAGTTAACGATGTTTTATTTCAAACCTCTTTTTAAGAGACAACCCCCTTCAGGAAGACAGAGAAAACCTTAAGCCTTTGTCACGTTAGCGTATCTTGCCATAGTTTCACATAACTTTGATCAGTTTCAAATAAACTATTGTAAAACGATAGTACGATAAATTGTTTGCTGTTCTATTTGTAGCTTATTAATGCCATAGTGAAATAAGTTATCTTAAACACGTTCCATCTAGAAATTGTGATAACAAACACCAGATCAGTAAACACTTTACCGTATAACATTGGCGGTCGACCACCTGAATGAATAACGTGATTGTGATATGCCAACTACTATGCAATCATACAGTCTATGATTATATCATTGGAAACCTCTATGTACAGTTTATGGAGGGCCTTCCAACTACAACGTATTCCAAGACCAGTTGGATCGGAGTAGTTAGAGGTAACTACTGAGGAACAGTTAAGCAATGCGGGTTATTGGAGAGGCAGTTCGCCCACTCCTTCTCTTGATAGGTGTATAAGTGCCGGTTAAATGATGTTA